>CP099849.1:26094023-26701523 GCA_030062745.1 Capitulum mitella
GGGCGCGGAGCCGCGCGACCACCCCGGCGCGGCCCGGCGACGGGATTTTAATAACAAGTTGCCGGCCGGCCGGCCGAACAATGGCTGCTCGGCGGCGGCGGCCGCCCTCTCGCTCCCACGACGGCGCGCATTTTTCATACGCTCTTTTGTCTCGGAATGCTGCGGGAATCAATCGGTGCGGCCGCCGGGCCGCGGCGCCCGATGGCCGTCATAGCCGTCCCGGCTGAAAAGGAACCGCTCGCCGGGCCGCGATGGATCTGCACGCCGGCCAGCGCGGTTCGTCGCCGCCGGTTTACGGTAACTTTATACGGCGGCCGCCGGCTCCGGTAATGCGCGAGGCTGTGCGGGGTCCCGTGCTCGGTCGTGCCCCCGTAACAATGCGCTGGCGCTCGAACACCGCCGGCGAGGGTCACCGGTCACGGCGCACGTGCACGACCTCCGACTTGCGGCATCGTCCGTCCCAGAGCCGAAAAAAACAAAGCGCGCGCCGCCGGTCGCCCACAATGGGAGGATCGATTTCTAAACCTTATTGCCCATGATTATACGGTCAGCACGCAACATAAATTTGACCACAGTTCTGACAAATTTCCCCCGGACACGACTTTGACAAACAGACTTGGGTAAACATTAGGATTCAGCGTTTTTCCAGCGCGGCCTAATGTAAGCGGCCACGAAGGGTTGATGGCCGGCGGCGACCAACGGGTGCCATGATCAAACACATTTGTCTCTGGCGAGGCGACAGCCAACACGACCCACCAGCATTAAGACATCGCTTTTCCGCTGAGCTGTGCGCATTGGTAGCGTTTAAAAAATTACCCGCACCCACGTAACGGAATGATAAAACACGGCCCATATCTTCGGCACGGGCGTCGTTAACTAACCTCGGCGGTTAACGTAACCGCAAATTATGCGCGACACACGATTCATAACAAGAGCTTGATCGGGAAAACCGAGGGAGGAACAGCTAACTCAATTTACGAGACCGCCGGTTCCTTGACGGCAGTCAGTACTGACGGAACGATACTTTAATGACGGGGTCAAGCCGTCACACACACACATAAATATCTACACAGCACACAAAGTGGAGGACCGATGGGGAGGCGTTTTGTGCACAGGAAGGGTTTGAAAACGTCGTACCTGTAGGCAAATACCGACCCCGTCACAGTGGCAGACATAGCTTCATTTGTGACGGAGATATCTCTTTTGACAAAGATTCCAGCTGGTGAACACCAAGACGTCAGGGCCAGAAGTACTATGCACAGTACAGAAAGAAGACGGCAACCAAAAATATCACGAGGACCACGTGCAAGGGATTGGAAAACCCCTTTTTCCTGGTATGCCACATCGACCGATCTGATAATATGGTACCACACCTTGCAAGTCCCTTGACACCGGGACGACCAAGCCTGCGCAGCCAGTCGGTTTCGAGCCCAAGCTCCCCGCCAAAAAGTCCGCCAATTTAACCCTTCGACCAACCCTCCGCCGACAGCTGAGGTCAACCTTTCCAGTCTCTCTTCTGGCCCTACAAGCGAGCTCAGAAGCCTCTGGTGAGACAGCAGAACGTCACCTTCCGGCCAGGGGCAGTCAGGGGTCCCCTGACAAGAGGAAGCCGGCGGCAGTCAGGGGCGGTCACGGGGGGTCAGGGGCAGCCCGGGGCGGTCAGAGGCAGCCGGAGGCAGTCAGGGGCAGTCAGGGACAGCCCGTGGCGGCCAGGGGCAGTCGAGAGCAGCCGGGGGCAGCCAGGGGCAGTCAGGGGCAGCCAGGGGCGGTCAGGGGCTGCCCGGGGCGGCCAGAGGAAGCCGGAGGAAGTCGGGGGCGGTCAGGGGCCGTCGGGCCGCCGTCAGCCGCCGGACCACCGGCGCTGTACCTGTCACCCCGCCACCTCGCCGCCCGGCCACCGGCTGCCACCCGGCGGCGGCGGCGGCGGCTCGGGTCGATACCGATCGGGCGGCGGCGGGTCGGGGGTCGGGGGGCGACCGGCGCGCGCCGCGGGACACCTCCGGTCCTGGGTGGGCCGGCCATTTGTCAGGCGGACGCGAGCGCCGGGGGGCCGGCCGCGTCACGGGCCCGCGCCGCCCGTGACGCCGACACGCCCGCGCCAAAATAGGCCGCTCCGCCGCCCGTTCTGTCCCATTGCCAAACCCGCACACACACACACACAGGACTTCTCCTGCAGCAAAATTATGATAAAAATGGGCTACGTATACACTGCATTACGCCACATAACGCAATATCTTACGTTTGTTACTACTTTTCTCCGCAAACATCAAGTTTCAAGGGGCTACATTATTACCTAAAACAGGCAGACTCAGGGGAAGGGATGCCTCTTTTCCGACGTCTTGTGATATCATCAAGGGAAGTCAGCGCGGGGGTTGATTCACATGCCACCTTCCGCTCCCCGTTCAGAAATCGTGGATCTGTCCCTGGATACGTTGGCGTTGTATACGCTACGGTCCACCGCGGCAGCTTCGATCGCTGTCAACGGTCCGTCTGCAAGGAAATCGGGCATATCCAATTCGGACCATCAAAGCCTAAAACGACACGCTTTGTCAATGTCCAATGGCACCTAGCAACAAGCAGCACGTGCCTTTCGAAGAAACGTTGCCAATGAAGCCTGTGATGTGCGTACGAGGCGGAACAGGTTGACGCAGCAATACACAAATTGTCCCGAACATTAAAACGAAAGAGTTATTCCCCATTCATTTGTCATTTTTAACCGTCCATTATTTCAGTCATGTGAATTATGTAACTAGATGACCTAAGACTAATCTGCCCGAAACCCACCATTTCCTCCCCCAAAAGTTTTCCAAATTACAACTTAAACCTTGTTCTGTCCAACATCTGAAGTTGACTCGACACTGGCCCTACCAGCAAATGTTAAATGGATGTCTACTTGCGTACATTGGAGTCTGCTTGCCTGTACTTTCGCAAACGCTCTCCTCAAAACTAATGGGAACGAAATAATACATTTGCGAAGCCGCTTAAGTCGAATTATCAGCTTCATTCATTTCACACAGCTCGCTCCGTTATCTGTTAATTTAAGCAAAACGAATGAGTGTTATCAGGGGACGGACCCTAAGGACCCGAAATTTCCGGCAAAATTGGGCGATTCAGTAAATTCAACCGGAAATCAAAAGGATCGCTGAGAGTCACCTGGAACTGCACCCACCTAAGCTGATAACGCTACGCATGACATAAGATCACAACTTCATCATCTTACAAATTTCTGGCCGCGCATATCGCTGCACAGCAATGCTGCTGCCGCAACTTCGGACGCCCATTTGGTCTAAGCTCTCAAATACTTGTACAGTGTTAGAAACGCACCTTCGAAGACAAAGCATGAGGCGCAGCATGCTCTGAATTCCTGCATGATGCCAGCACCAGGGAGAACAAAACACATCGGGCCGGAATTTCAGACAACAAGGCTGCATCTCGGCGGTCCGGCTCCGTGCCGACCTGGCGCAATGCCAGGAATGCCTCACCTCCTAATTGCAGCTTTCATCCGCAGAAAACTGGCCACAATTTCCACATCCCTTCTCCTAATTGAAAATGACAGATCACCGGCCGCAGGCAAAACAACTCTGGGAAAACAAACTGGGCGGCCGCGCCGGACTGAGCGGTGGGGGGGGGGGGTGTTTTACCGAAGGCCGTGAGGGACGGGCCGTCTCTGAAGACGACTACGGACGACTGGAAACTGGATGCGGTTTACTTTGCACCCAGTACCGCGAGGAAACGACCGATTATTCCGGACGTACGGCTCGGCTCGGCCCGGCTCGGCTCGGCTCGGCTAGGCTCGGCCCCAGTCGGTCGGGTCGGCTCGTCATGACCTCGGTCGGCCGACGGCTGGCCCGGGGCGGGGGCGCGCTGGGCCTGGCTCCGGCACTGATGGAGCGGCCAACAGCCGTCCGGCCGACACAATAGCCCGCGACGAGCGGCGCCGACCCCGGCTGACCCAGCCGGCACAACTGGGGCAGACCGCGCCGGGCCGGACCGGCTCCGACGGCCGTAACAGACGACACACCGGCCACTATGGGGCTGGCAGCCATGCGCCAGGACGGAGAACCTGAGTCGCCGTGACTTACAAGAAGCACCTCAGAGTCGCCACGACGGAGTGCATCTGTGTCGCGGCGACAGAGCACGTCAGAGTCGCCGGGACAGAGCAACTCGGAGTCGCCGGGACAGAGCACCTCGGAGTCGCCGGGACAGAGCACCTCGGAGTCGCCGGGACAGAGCACCTCGGAGTCGCCGGGACAGAGCACCTCGGAGTCGCCGGGACAGAGCACCTCGGAGTCGCCGGGACAGAGCACCTCGGAGTCGCCGGGACAGAGCACCTCGGAGTCGCCGGGACAGAGCACCTCGGAGTCGCCGGGACAGAGCACCTCGGTGTCGTCGCGACAGACCACGACAGAGCACCTCAGAGTCGCCGGGAAAGAGCAGCTCAGAGTCGCAACAACTACAGAGCGGAAACATTGCTGGCTAACGCTAGGGACCCCTCGAGTGTGATGGTTATCCACGTGATAGCATCGGCAGTGGTATATGGCCAAGGCACCTTAGCCAGCGCTTCTGGAGAAGAACAGGAAACACACCGGAAATAGCGAGGTGATTCGCAAAACTGCTCGCAATGAAGCGCTCTCCAGCACGCGCCACAGTCAGCGTTACTTGTCATTCCTCCGGGTAATGAACTACGCAATAAACACCTTCTCATGCTCACTCGACATTTACTGAGATATTCCAACCACAATGTTTATAAAGCAATTTCTTGACCTATCTGTTTTTCGTGATAAGAAATGTACAGTTAAGGTCCACGTCTCAAGCACAGACACCGAGCCTGTCGACAAGGCAGCTAAGTCGTTCCATTTGGAATGCTGAAAAACTGAAGGTACTGCTTTTGCCCTGAGCAGTCTCCCGTCAAAAAAAAAAAACTCAAGAGTGGGATGGAAAATGCCCGTGGTAACTGATGGACTGCGAGAGGTGGCACCTGATCTGTGCGTTCTGATCGGTATCTCCATCAAAGGCGTTCGGCACGAAGGGACAGCACTCCTACCCCAGTGATGACAGGGGAGGGGAGGGGGCCTCCAGTTGGTTTATGGCTATCGAATCGACGCTCCGCGCCGTGGACACCGTGTCTCGACGACTGCAGCGGACCACAGAGCGGGACCGCGAGCACACGGGGCCGCCGACACGGAGTCAGACAGACCCGGATAGGACAGCGCAGAGCAGGGCTGAACCCAACAGGGGCGAGCACAACAGGACAGGACAGGACAGGACAAGGTAGAGTGGGAGAGGACAGGCAAAACACAACAGGACAGGGTAGCGCAGGAGAGGACAAGGCAGAATCCGACATCACAGCATGGGATAGGACACGACAGGACAGGACAGGACAGGAGAAGACAGAAGCGGGCAGGACCGGCGGCCTGGACTGGACTAGGCTGGACTGGATGTAGGCGAACAGGACACGACAGGGCAGGACCAGACAGGACCGGACAGTCCGACCCGCCACTGCTGCCCGGCTCGAGTGGCCAGTTCGGCGCGGCGGCGGACAGAACAGGACAGACCAGGGCAGGACATGGCAGGACAGGACACCTCCCGACTGGCCTGCGCCGCGCGGTCGGACGCGCCACTCCGGCCGGTCCGGCGCGGTCAGCGCGGCGCAGTCGGCCGGCCACCGCGGCGGCGGCGTCGCCTTTGTCGGCGGCCGGCCTCAAATCTGCTGATTAACCCTGAACATTTGCATAATAAGACAAGGTGTAGAGAGCGAGGGGGAGGGACGGCGGTCGGGATGCCGGGCGTTTTTACGGCTGCCAGAGCGGAGCGGACTCCAAGGGAGCCCCCCTCCCCTCGACTGACCGTACATGCCGGCCAGCGCGTGTCACCGCCCGAACAACTGACGTCACTGATATATGGCAGCAATCGCTGGCGGTGGCCGGCCGCACCGCTGGAACGCACCGACACGTGCAAACGATCGGACCGCGACGCCAACAATTCCGGAAAATCACGGCTACTAAATCGAAGACCCCGGCCGCGGTCGCTTTATGGGGTGTCACAACGGTGATAAGTGTGGCTCTATAAAGTTTATCGTTGACATAAACCGCTACATATAGTGCAATCATAAGGCCATACGCGTCGCCGCGGGGGTCGTCTCAACGCCTTCACAGGCAGATTAGCGTTTTTGTGCCGGGCATATATTCCCGTCAACCCTCGGATCGACATTTAATGCCAGCTTTTTCACCCGGGGAAGGGGGATCATCCCCAAAGTTAGGAGAGGCTGCTGGTACATGGAGGAAAATATGGGGACCGGGCAGCCGGCGCCCGGCCCATAATTAACGAAATGACGGAGCCGGAGCCCTTGTTTAATCAGCGCCAGCGCCAGCCGGCGCCACAACACACACACACGGAGGCGCGCCGCCCGGCCCACCCCCGATTTCACGGCGGCCGCCACCGCGCCATTTTTCATAGCGTCCTGACTGCTGTAATTTGTTTAATCGTACACGACTGCGGCATCAGTAAACAGAATCTTAATTATTCATTAGGCGCGTCACTGCGCGGCGGCGCGCGATCTGTATCGGCCGGGCCGGGAGCCGCCGGTCAGAGGTTACCGTCCACCGGCGGCCGCCGGCGGCGACAGGCTGACCTCGGCCGACCCCTGGCGCCGCCGCCACCGCGCGCCAGACGCCTGGCGCCGCCACAGCCAGCACGGACAGTCATCCACCGCTTCCCGGATGTTCGGCGGCAGCAGGTCCCCGAGAAAACGTCATCACCAAAGGAATCCTTTCAGGGCGTACGAGTTCGTGCCAAGAGAAAGCGGAACTCAGCAACCGGACCTTGATGCGCCTAAAGTGACATTTGGGATTGACGGAGTTGAATTATCTGTTTATATAATTATTTAGCCCAGGTGTCACGTGGACCGCGTTGGGGACGCCCATCTGGTAGCTTAGCCTTTCCAAACGCTATGAGAAATCAGTCCAAAGTCTCAGCCCTGCTAGGGTCTGTGAAGAGCTTGAAAACCACAGACATCTTAATGAAGGTGTGAGGCTGAAGGGACTGCATAGCTCAACACAAAACAGGGCCAATCATCACCAGCTGAACGCAGCAAAAACGAATATAATGGACTGTTTGTACCATTTGGCCCGTTTCAGACCCGTGCCGCCCCCATGAAACATTCCTGTTCACATTAAACCATCTCCAAATTACCTCAAAGCATTTCAAACACCCACCCATTGGAAGTGACTGTGTATTTTGTGACAAAGGCAAGATTTCGTGAAAGTTGTACGCCATTTCACTTCTCATCGCCCGGTTTTCTGGTGGGAATCGGAGATTAAGAAAACAAATACTGAACACATCTAAAATGAGACGCAGCCAGAGCAATGCATCTTCCGTTATGGATATCACCTGCTTGTTGCACCGTCCTTAGCTGGAAAAAGAAAACTGCCCTAGCCCTGGAACGTGCGGCAGAATACGACGGTCTCTACTGGTACTTTCACCCCCACAGTGAAACATGTTTACATTTATTTCAAGTCTTCTTTTATATCGCTGCACTTCCGTTCAACAAGCCTGACGGTGACGTTCCATGCCCCAACAATGTTGGCTGGCATACCTACACAACTTTCCGGCAAATGCCATGCATCAGCTGTTATTTTTTTTGTGTGAACGGTCGCCCAATTCGAGGACGGCTTCTCCGTAAGCTTCTAAACAGTTATGAACTAAACGCCTCTGGTGGTTGGTTCTCTAGTCTGAAGTGAACGGTGTGGCTAGCCGCCGTTAGCTGCAGCCTTTGACTTGCGGTGCGTCCTGCTTCCGCCCGACACGTGGATCGCTGCCTCGTGGCGCTGGCGTCGGCGCCGTCGTCAGGCAAGTGACCGCAGCGCACACGTGTCGCACCTCTGCCGGTGCCGATCACCTGGCCGTCTACCGCCGGGCCTTCCGCTGCGGGCGCCGCACACCGCGCCCGTCACCGTCCCGAACGTGCGGGCTGGGTGGCAACACGGACAGCGCAGCCCAAACATCGGCATACGTCACCGCACGGTCCGATAAGCGGCACCAAACGGGCCGGGCAGGAGGGCAGCGCAGCCCGGACAGGGCAGCGCAGCCCGGACAGGAGGGCAGCGCAGCTTGGGCGGGACACCCGGCGCGCAGTACGTCACCGCCGACCGCGCCGCCGCTCTCCGACCGGGCGCCGAGTGGCCATTACGGCGCTACCCGGCCGCTGAGCAGGCCGATCCCGCGCCGGCCGGGGACCCCCTAGGACTATAATTTCGCGGCGCGGCCGCGCCCCGCTGTGTAATTTGTCGAATTACCAGCGGCCCGGCGACGGCGCGCTAAAACAAAGCGGCGCGCAGGACCGGCCGGCGGCCGCTCATCTGGGAGTCTAATGAGCCCGCTGACCCGACTCCGGGACTCCGGCGGCGGCCACGCACGGCGTCAGCGGCGGCCACGCACGGCGCCGCTCTCAATTAGAGGACGCCGCGGCGCCGGGAGCTGCGTCCAGCTCTGACAGCGCCGGCCGCGGCCGGTACACCGTGTCCCGCGCAGCGCCGCGGCAGCCGGCACCGCCCAAAGCGAGCTGTCGCGGCGGCTGCTGCTGGGCGCCCGCGCAGCGACCGCCAAGCGGGACGGCAGAAGAGAGGCTGCGCTGGGGTCGTCTGCTCGATCAGAGCCGGCAGTGAAGAGTGACGGCCGCCAATCCAATCACGGCCAGCAGCAGACAGTCAACATTCGGAACATTCCCTAGTCGGTTTGTCGGCACGCTGCATTCATGGCCTTCTTTTTTGCAGTTGAAAAAAAACTGTCGAGCACCCTTTCAAACATGCCTTTCATGAATGGTCAGTAATGCACTGACACATTCGTCGCAAGTACACGCACAGAGCGTTTGAAAAAGTTGCGCAATCTGGCCAACAAAAAGGAATTATAATACACAGCACGCATCCCTCTGGCGAAAGCTGAGAGCTGATTACCTGCTGTCTCCAACCCCCGGTCCCCTCGCACCCAGTCTTAAGCAATTCCATTGTTCGCGAAACGAATAAATGGGGTCGAAATGTAGTTCACCAATTACGGCGGAAGGTTTCCTTGCAGACCTGCGGATCTCGCGGTACGGTAGTCAAACGATGGAGGCCTCTGTTCGGAGTCCGAAAGTCGGGTATGCCGGCACGTTTGGATGGGACGTCCCCACCAAACATGCAACAGTAGCTACTGCACAATTAACTAGCGGTCCATTAGCCGAGAGGACATCGCTAGAGACGCAAACACCCACCGATCACGGGAACAACACGGCATAGCGTTGTCCGCAATGACGAGCATCGTGAGCAACTTCCAGTCAGTCAACGAACGACAACCGGACAACTACAACCCATAAATAGTAAACAGACTAACAGCCAGTCGGCGACAAGAGAGCCCTCGAGGCACAGCTATAACCTCCGCGTGGCGGCGTTGAGGCGCGGCCCGGGCCGCCGCCGCGTGACGCAGGGCTGGACAGCTCCTCCGGACGCCGTGCGACCGGTCCGCGCGGAGGCCGCGCCGGCGCCGGCCGCCGTGCTCTCCGCAGCACGACCCGGACTTGAAGGGCGCCGCCGCCGTCCGGACTCATGTCGGCGCCGTCCGCCGCGCTGCTCCGGCCGCTAACTAATAGTTTAATTTCATATTTCTCGCACCTTTCCTCCCTCCCGACGGAGGCCCTAAATCAGCGCCATCTCAAACAAACATGAACCCCTTCATTATCGGCGCCGGCCCCGGCCATAACTCAGGGCCAAAATACACGGCCGCGCCGCCCAGCCGGCCGCGCGATGACACACGCGCGGCCGGCGCGCCGAGAAAGGTGCCGGCGCGCCGCAGGGGGTCGCGCCGGCCTCCATCAATTCCGGCACGGCCCGCGCCCCGGCCGGCCGGCCGCGGCCGCCCGCCGGCGGACGGTGGCGCGCCGCGCAACGCCGCCGCGGCGCGCGAAAACAAACAGGCGAAAGAGGCGCGGCGGCGGCGGCGGCGCGCGGAGGGCCGCGCCGGCCGCGCCACAAAGCTCGCCGCCGTCCGAAACTGTAGCGATTACCGCGTTCCCGCATAGCGGCGCATAATTAACTCATAGCGCGCGGCCGGCGAACAGGCTCCGGTGCCGGCCGCGGCTTGTAGCGGTGTGGCGGCGCCTCTGTGATGGTAATGGCCGGCGGAGGGGGCCGCGGCGGCCGAACCCCCGGCCCGACGGCGGCCGGGCGGGCGGCCGCGGCGCGGCGGGCGGCGCCGCCCGTCCGCCCACGTCTTTATCCAGGTCGCCGGGCGCGGGCTGACCGCCCGCCGGCCGTCGGTCGACCCCGGTCATCGCGGGTCGGCGCTGACGTCATCTTCCGGTCAGCGTTAGTCACCGCTCCCGCCATGTTACTGCGAATCACCGCCAAGGTCACCCCGGAACGAGGCTCATCTCAGTTAGGACCGTCAATTCCACGTCCTTTGGGTCATCTCTCGACCGGCGAGGTCCATCCACGGCCGTGCCGACCTGCGGCTTTCTTTTCGTCGTCTCGGCCAGCACCGGCCACTACCACCGCCCGGTGATGTTCTCTTCCATCGGGCCGCCAGCTGCCGTCACCCTGATCAGGGGAGCTCTCGACGGCACGCCCCGCGCGCCGAGGCGGGAGCGGTAATCCGGCCGATGATATGGACAGCGGCCGGGGGAGAGCCGCCGAGGGGCGCCGCGACAACAGGCCACCGGTCCGCCGGCGCCCGCGCGGCGGCCGGCTCCTGTCACTCACACCCGGGCGCCCTGGTCGCGGCCGCTGCCCGCACCGGCGCCGACCGCCGCTCCGGCCATGCGGGAAATCCAGCACGGAGAGTGCCGTGCGTGACCGGCGCAGTGCTGGCCGCTGAAAGGCCGGCAGGGCTCAGGCTCACGTGGCTCTCGCCGGCGCGCCACACGGGCAGCTGAGCCGGCCGTGATGACGCAGGGCAGCTGGCGGCACGCGGCCGCTGAGCCCGCTGTGATGACCGAGAGCGGGACACGGGCCACTGGCCCGTTGAGATGACACGGTGCCGGTGGGAGCACACAGGCCGCTCCGCCGTAAGGGCCACATTTATATCAGCTCATACCGTTTTTATCGCGTGTCTTCTCGAATTCTAGAGTGGAAGTTTGCTTGCTATGCTACGTAAAACTATGCTGATTCGGCATTGTGGCTCACGACGCTAATATCTTTCTATCAATCTGAAAACAGTCGTCTGATTATGGCCGAAACGAGTGGTAACTTAACCATGCATCTGAGCTTTAAATCCATTTCCCTCACTGGGAAAAGCGCCCTGTTTTTTTTTAACGTTTTTGATATCCATGCATACATATCACAAATAATTATCATGAACAAAAGTAGCATTCTGAAAACCCGCCGAAAATGACAATACAACAGAACTCCTGCTACACCGTACCTACGGGTCCCGACACGGTAAGCCGGCCGACACACAGCGTCCGTGGGACCCGCGGGACCCCTGGGTCCCGACGCGGCCGCAGGGCGCGGCACAAATCCGCCGGTAATCAGACGACCCGTTCCGCGCGCGACCCACTCCCCGCCGGCCGACACCCAGCTGCGGGGTGCGACGCGCCTGTCGGCGGCCGTCCGGCATCATTAACGCCGAGCGGAGCGCAGCGAGCTCCGGTCCGGCCGGCCGCGGCCCGGCGCCCGGCCGAGGTCAGGTCAGGTCACGAAGGCGGCCGCGACCCGGGCGGTCCCGTTCCCGGAGTCGGGTTTTTTCGTCGGATTCGGCTTTTGTTGGCGGAGGAGGTTCTCAGGCCCGGTATGGTGGCCAGCATTGTTAGCGGATGACGTATTTATGCGGCGGAAGACGTCTGTAATTACTGGCCGCGCTCGGCCTGTATTTGACCCCGTCCGATCTTATCATCATCATCGTACATTCTGCTTTATTTCGGCAGTCGGCCGGGCGGCCGCGGCGCGCGGGGCCAACGTCCCCGGCGCGGCTCTCGGCGTCTCGAGTCTCGAGTCACGAGCCGGCCAGCGAGGCCGCCTCGGCCGGCCCGCCGCCGGCGCCGCCGGCGCCCGCCCAGTCGATCACCGCGCGGAAACGCACGCGCTAACGGAGCGCTTCGGGGCCCCACTTTTCGATTAGCACAACACTGTCAGCGGCCCCTCGGCGGCGGCGAGCCTAAGTGGCGTAAATGGCCGGGGAGTCGTCCCCGGCGGCCGCCGGCGCCGAAACTGGCCGGAACAAGGTCCTCGGCCGGAGGTCTGGGCCTCGATTCGCCATCATGCGCTGGCATTTACGCGGACAAATGCAACAGGTCAGGACGAAAAAGCTACCGCGTCAAACGCATTGTTTACAAACA
This sequence comes from Capitulum mitella, assembly GCA_030062745.1. Classification (NCBI taxonomy): domain Eukaryota; kingdom Metazoa; phylum Arthropoda; class Thecostraca; order Pollicipedomorpha; family Pollicipedidae; genus Capitulum; species Capitulum mitella. The sequence goes on from CP099849.1 coordinate 26,106,328, forward strand.
TCTCTGCACACGATGACGCCATTCCAAATTTTGCCTGCAAGTGTGAAGCTTGCCAAAGGAAAGCGTTGCGATGCAAATGCTACCGGGTCGGTTTTTCACAACGTAAATGTAGAAGAAATTGGTTAAATTGCTTATTCGAAGCTTGATAGTTTGGCGCATGATTGGGCTTGCATACGTGTTCACCTTAGTCGGGACGGAACCAGAGGAGGCACACCATTCTAAGTGATCATGCCTGGCAACAAATCAATGCACGAAATATTCGGCATATTCTATGCTGTATTTCACAATGGTACCTACACACGATGTGCCCCCTCCCCCCAGCGGTTCTGCTCCCCTGAAGATGGTCACCTGGATCCCGTCCTGTTCCTGAACCCTATACACCACCTGGTTTTTAAAAACTGCAAACGTTATTGCAAAGGCATTCATGAAGTGCCACGGAAGTCACCTCATACAGCTAGGCCGCGTATGTAATCTTACGACAAGAAAAGGCGGTACGAAGCCACGCTGTCAGAGTAACCTGCAAAAATAACGCATTTAATAGCGATGTTTGCTCAGCTTCGTCTGCGTGTCTGAGACACCTTGTTGCGTGGCGAGATAACGTAAAACAATACCGATCACAAAAGAAATGTGCTCTGATGCCCCATGTTTCAGCGATTTTGTCGTCAGGCTCAACTTTAGGGGTCAAAATTGAGCGGTTCCGGAGATACGCTCAATGCTCCGAACAAGCATCCCCAGCCAAGCATCTCTCCTCGACACCGCCACGGAAGCGCTGGCCATTCAAGTCCACACTACATCATGCCATAATTGGAAGGGCTCGGAAGACGGCAGTAAACATACGGACGATCGGTAAAGGATTCGACACGGGCGACTGGTCGGCTGCTGGCGATCCGCAGAACCTCTGACCGGCTCAAGGCCGTTCTCCGGACCCCTTCGGCCGGCTCGTGCAGCCTCTGTCGCCAGCCTGTCATAACTGTCACTTTGGTATACAGCCGTCCGCTCCGGGTGTATGATAGTCATTAGCCGCCGTAAATATCTGCGGTAATCAATGCCTCCGACATTATCAGCAGTAAATCTCGGTCGGGCGCCACCTCGGCCGCGCGGCGTGCCATCTAAAACACACAGGCGGCGGAGGCGGCGGCGGCGCGGTAAATTCCGCCACCAGCGCCGCTATGCGGGCGCCGTCCAGGGGCCTTTTGTTGGCCGGCTCCCCTGCAATCAGGGCGGCCCGCGGCCCGCGGCGCCAGCTCCGGTTACCGGGCCCGGCCGGCAGACACAGGCGGACCGCGGACCACTGACCACGGACCACGGACCATGGCGGACCGGGACCGGACAGCACGCACCAGCGGACCGCGGACCGCGGGCCACGGACCATGGGCCACGGCGGACGGGGACCGGCCAGCACGCACCGGACCGCGGACGGACCACGGCAGCATGGCAGAAGATATAGGGGACGGAGCATCGTCGGCTCTGCGGTCGGCGGGGATGCTGCACACCCGGGACCCGAAAGACCAGACCTTGCGCACGGAGGTACGCCGTGTACCTCCTCATTGAAGGCCACCAACATGCTACAGAGACTTCAGGTGTTTTGTCATAGGCGTTGGAGGTTTGGAGTAGAAACGTCGGGAATCAAGACGCGATCACACTAACCACCTAGCCAACCAACCACCAAATGTACCCCATTCTGGATGACGCGTGGAGGACGCTGCGGCCGAGGTTTGCTGTCCGTGACCAAACGCCACAGTATGGTCTGTAGCCCACGACTGCGGTCCTACCAGGCCAGTGATCACCTGTGGAGTTTCCGTTTTCCATCCCTTGTAAGTGTCCGAGCACAAATGCCGCCTGACTGTCCACAGAACAAAATCTGAAGAAAAAGGGTTCGACTGCCGCTTTACTACATTATTCACCAAAGGCTTCGGCTCTTCCCAAAATTGATGCTCCGGCCTTCTGGAACCCCCGCGACGCCTTTCCAGAGCACGATCCGAGCGGGCAGCCGCTGCCGGCCCGGGGCCCAGCCGGTCCCCGTCCCCGGCGGCCCCAGGCCCAGCCGGTCCCAGACCCCGCCGTTCCCGGGCCCGCCGGCGCCGGCGTGGCGCCGCCGTTCCGGTGATGAACGAGGACGTCGGCCGCGAGCGGCGGCTTTGTCACCGCCGCGCCACCTCCGTCTCCGGCGCCATATTTCGCCGGACATTACCCAAATTGCGTCGGGATATCGCCAAATGATTAGCTAACAGGGCATGTCCACCGACGCCTATTGGGCGTCCATTCAGCGCTCATGATGGAGAACATTACTCAGTCACTTCTCATTACCCCGACGATTTGCCCCATCAACTAAACGACACCGGCGATCTGGTAACATTACCCCGCCCGCTGACGTCACAACGGCTTGTAGACAGCTGGCGGTGCCGCCTAATTGGTTTCTCACGGGCGCCATCGGGGGTCGGGCGGCAGCACGCACGGGGACATTGCTCTCCACTCGCCGCGCCGGACCCAGCCGGCCGCGACTGCCTCTGACAGACTTGACGCTGCATAAAGACGCCGTCTCTCGTCCGGCGGAACTGCTGCCGATTTCGGCGGCCGGCGGCGGCGGCGGTGCCGGCGTTCGTCGGGCCGAGGGGGCGGCAGGGCGCCGCCCGGTCGGCCGGGAGGGCCGCGGGAGGGCCAGCCGGGCCCCGACACTGACGGATGGGCCCCGGTGACGGGCCGGCCGCCCCCACGGCTGCCGCGCCGCCGCCGCTGCCGCCGCCGCCGCCGGCGCCCAGATGACGCCCGACACGCACGCGGGAACCGGGACGGAAGCGGCGCGGCGGGGCGCCGGGCGTCGGCGCCGGGCAGTCGGCCGCGACCGCCGGCCAGCCAGCCGCGTCCACAGCAGCGTTAGCCGGCCCCGTCCACAGCACGGTTACCAGGCCACAACTGCCAGCCAGCCAGCCGCGTCCACAGCACAGCTACAACCGGCCGCGTCCACAGGGGGGTTACCCGACCGCAACCAAAAGAGCTCTAGTTTGGCCGTTGCCCCTTTCGCGGGTCCTCTGTGTGACGCTCAGCGGGTGCTCTGGACATACACGAATGGATAAGACAGGGAGCAGAGGGGATGGCGTGTCAGGCCGTACAGCCGGCACATGATGTCATCTCGTCCCTTCCCAGCAGACCGGGACATGGCGTCATCCCATCCCTCCTCGCCAGCTGGTACGTGACGTCACGCCGTCCCTCCCCCGGCCGGCGGGCGGGGTTCACTGTCCACCAGACACCATCACCGGCCGACCCGCTGCAGCACCGGCCATCTCAAGCAGACGTTACTGCTGCATAAAACCCACACACGTCAATGGCGATGGTTCACGCCGCTTCGACCAACTGCACAGCCCGGCCTTACAAACGTCCACAGAAATACATAAAACGACGGCGTGCAGCGTAGAAAAGGCACGCGCTGAGGTACTGTGAAAGCCCGCGTCGATAAACTCAGCATGATAAAGTCATGCTGTAACAGAAGCCTAAACGGTGTAGGCCGATAATGCACGAGTGGGCAGTAAATCATCCAGTCCAACGGCATAAATTTGCCCTATTTATCTAACACTACAATCACACTGGCCTGCGTAAGATACATTAGCACACCACGCCTGTCATGCCTAATACATCGTCTGAATAGCAACGGTTTGAGTCGGAGTAAAATTTTCCCACGATACCCGGCAGCTGGGCATCCCTGCGCCAATGGGCGTGAGCACCCTTAACACCTGGAGCTTGTGCTGCAAGCCCCAGCCAAGGGCAAACGTCACATTGGCTATGGATTAAATCCGGACAGTCATTCTAGCGCTCGCCACAGATGCAAATTTTCAGTGATTAGTGTAAACGAAACAGGACGTGAAATTATTTCGGAATTACTCAGGAATTCCATCTTTGTAGGTTAAAAGAAACGGTGTGATCAGAGGATGGCTTGACCACGGACTGTGAGCATTCCTCGCTAAGCCCTCGGGGCAAAGTCCTGGCTGCCGTGTCAAGTGATCTATGTAAACAGCATCACTGACTCGGCAGCGATTTGCCAAAAACACCTGACATGCCAGCGACATAACGTTGCCAAGCAAGGTCATGTCGATAGCACTGGTTTGAACCAGATAAACCCTCCCCAACTGGGTTCGCGCACGCTCGCTAGCCTCAGATAATTTCTAACCTACAGAGGCATCCAACTTTCAGTTCGAATCATCCACATCGAAACATTAATATCGCGTGCGTCACACGGGACTAGGCACCGCCAGTCACAGAGCCGCTCACAGCCGCGCGGCTGAGAACTCGACAAACGGTGCGGAGCACATCACGAGCACTGGCGCTCAGCCCGCGCGCAGCCGTCAGCGGGAGCCGGCAGCGTCTCCGACTGACACCATTATCTCCCCGCGGCCGGGCCGGGAGAAGACCGCCAGCGGCAGGCGGGCGGCCGGCCCGTTTGTCCCGGTCAGGCGGACGGCCCGTTTGTCCCGGTCAGGCGGACGGCACGGTGGGAAGACGGCGCCCTGTTGCTTTCATCGGCAGCCTAATCGCTTTACGGGACATTCCGCCGGGTCGGGCTCCGATGGCCGGGACTGAGGCCGACCGCCGGGACCGGATCCCGCGCCGGCCCGCGGCAGGAGAAGAGAGGACGGCGAGGGAGAGGGCAGCACAGGAGAGGAGGGGGAGGACTGGAGCGGACAGACGAGGAGAGGGGAACGGAGCAAAGTAACGTCCAGCAAAGCAGAGAAGGGAAACTAGAAAACTGAAGAACGGGGCAAAGCAAAGGCAGAGCAGAACACAGGACATCAGAGCAGAAAGGAGAGGAGATCATGAAATGAGAGACGGTACAGGAAAGAGAGAGAGAGAGAGAGAGAGAGAGAGAGAGAGAGAGAGAGAGAGAGAGAGAGAGAGAGAGAGAGAGAGAGAGAGAGAGAGAGAGAGAGAGAGAGAGAGAGAGAGAGAGAGAGAGAGAGAGAGAGAGAGAGAGAGAGAGAGAGAGAGAGAGAGAGAGAGAGAGAGAGAGAGAGAGAGAGAGGGGTTTCTCGCCCTGCTGGCAGTTTTGCAGAGGATCTCTGCGAAGGCCGTCGGCGGTCCCCGTCTTCCGACCAGCGAGGAACGCAAGGTCACCGTGACCAGACGAGGCCGCTCGGCCGTCACAGCGCTCCCTGGAACCGTCACAGACCGCGTGACGGGCCCGGCGCGCGGCCACCTGACGCCATCCGGCCGCCGTGCCTGAGGAGCTGCGCCCACTGTGACAGCTCGGCCGGCGAGGGGGGGACGGACCGTGCCGACGCCGGCTGCAGCCGTGACCATTCCGAGCCGGAACGTGTCGCGGAGGCGCGCCGGCGCCGCCTGCCGGCCGCGCGGCGCGAATCGGCGCCGCCGCCGCGCAGACGGCGCGTCTGGCCGCCGCGGAACGCGGCGAATCCGGCGCGGTCCGACTGCGCGCCGGGCGGCGGCCGCTTTGTCGGCGCGGCGACAGTCAGCTGGCGCGGCCAATGGCGGCCGCGTCGCGGCGGCGGCCGCCGGGCCGCCGCCCGGGAGGTCGGCCGGCGCCCCGCCGCGCGCCGAATCATAAACACGGCGCCCCACGCGGCGCGCGGCCGACAGCCGTGACGCTTCCGTGCCGGCGGCCCGCCCACCTCCGGGCGCCGGGTCGGCGGCGGGTCAGCGCCGCTCCGCCGGTCGGCGCCGGCCCGCCGTCTGTTTGTCGGCTGTCACAGTTAGCCATCGGTCGTCAGTGCGGTCGCGCGACATGTGCAAACACTTCCATAAGCGAGATGCGCCCCCGGCGGCGCCAAACCCAAACAACAGTACCTATAAGAAACGGGCTATCCTAACAATGCGGACAAAACACCGGTTAAATCTCGTCAGATCATACGTTCCTGTCAAAAAGATCACCTAAGGAGAACACCACTAGTGCGGCCATTTCCACATTTGTTCCTATTCAACAGCTCGCAAGACTTGAAATGCCACGAGCAGCCAAATATAGATATCGCAGGTCTGAGCAGGCGTTTATGCGGTTTCAACGGTTTCGTTTCGCAGGCTGCACAAAAACCGCATCACACTGTCATCTCTCGCATTAATGCCAGGATGACGACGCTGAAACGTGCCGCGAATAACCACAACAGCCGGTTAACCAACTCCACCCGGCTTATTCTGATAGGTCATCACAGGGCGGCGGCAGGCGGGGCTGCGGCCCAGCGCCGGAGAGGCCCTCCGGCCGGCGCCGCCGCCAACCTGACGCGCCTCCAAAACGCGTCCGTCGAACTGTCACAGCTGGCCGTGCTGCCACAGCCTGCCGAGCTGTCACAGCCTACCGGCCGAGCTGTCGTGGCATGCCGGTCGAGCCGCGTCGGCCGAGCTGTCACAGGCTTCCGGGCGAGCTGCCACAGCCCACCGAGTGGCGCCGCGCTGGCCGAGCTGCCACAGCCTGCCGGCCGAGCTGTCACAGCCTGCCGGCCGAGCTGCCACAGCCAGCCGAGCCGAGCCGCGTCGGCGCCGGCGCGACAAATCTGCCCCGTCACCGACGCCATCCGTTGCCGGGGCAACGCCGCCGGAACTGACTGATTACTGCCGCCGGTAAATACGCGCTAATTTGGAGGTGGCGGCGGGCCGGGCGGCGGCGGCGGTGTCGGGCCCGCCGCCGTCGTCGGCCGGCCGTCAGCGCCGGCCGGGCTCCGACGTCGCCGCCCCGCCGGCCGGCTCATGTTTATTTCATCGCGCCGTTCGGCGGGCGCGGCGCTGCCGCCGCTCGGACTCGCCGCCGCCGCGGCCAGCCAAGCGCACAATGCTCAATCCCCTCCCCCCTCATAGAAATCCCATAACGCGGCCGCCCCGGCCGGGCCGAGGTGCGTGTGCGTGCCGGCGGCCGACGGGCAGCGGGCGCAACCGCCGCCGCCGGCCGACCGTGACTGAACGCCCGACGTCGCGTAATTGACGCGGAACCGATGTTTTATGCATGCGGGGAGCGTCCGATTTCATTAGGGCCGGCGGCGATCAACGGCGGCCGGCCGGCGGGCGCGACGCGTCGGCGCCGACACTCCGGGCGACGTCAGAGAGCGACGCATTGACGCCGACGGTCAGAGCGACGTCAGTGACGTGCCCGCGTCGGCAGTCTTAGCGCCCCCAAACACATCAGTGTCGCGCCGACGGCCGGGGCGCCGTCAGAAACTGACGGGGCGTCGCCGCCGGTTCGACGCGTAATCAAAACGATCGAGCGGCGCTAAAGTACTGCCGATCCGCCGATCGCCGGCACGCCGAGCCGGCAATCGACACCCGGGCACAATGCGCCGTCTGATCTACATGGTAAACAGCCGGAGGGCAATCTGATCCGCCCGTAATCCCGATCTATCGTTTAAACTGATGTGCGAAAAAGCAGTATCGGGTTAAATTGAGCATCCGATTTCGATTCAATCAGCAAAGGGCGGCGCGCCATTGACGAGGCCCAGGCCCGAACAAGGGGAAGACGGCCATAACTCTGTCGGCTCGATGCGTTTCGAGTCGCGGGAGACGGCCTCATCACGCCAGCAATGACCGTCACGTCTGCAAGGTCAGCGCGGAGCACGCGATGACAGCGCGGGCCCGTTCGGAGATCAATGGGCACTCGGAAGACTGAAGCGTCGTGCGTCGGCGGCAGTGGGAGGAACTGAGCTGCAGCTATTCAAATCGCGATGACTCAAGCCAGGACGTCCGCGTGGCTGGTTCGCACTTCCAGGCAAATGGCAAGTACGATGATTCCATTCGTCCGTGGGGGGGGGGGGGGCACGGTGATGAGAACCAGAGGACAGCGGATGAGGGCACGGAGATGCCCAGCAGGTGAAGTAAAAAGACGATACTGGGTATCAGAATCCACTTAACGGCAAAAACAATTAAAGCCAGGGTGGGGACCGGAGGGTGGCACGGCCGGTGAGGCGGACAGGAAGAGGCTGCGACATCGACCGGCCGCCTGTGACGGGGGGGGGGGGCCGCTCCGCCCGGTGCGTTCGCGAAGTGGCAGTCTCAGCATCTCGCGGGGTCGGCCAATCTGACGAGGCGGGCCCGGGCGGCCGGCCGGCAGTATATCATCACCAGCCATCAGTGTCGGGCCGACCGTTAGCAGCGTCGGGCCGGCCGGGCCCACACCCCGGCGCGCCGGGCGCCCTCGCCGCGCGCCGCTACCCGGCGTTTAGCGCGCTCACACCGGCCGTTAGCGGGGGCAGCGGCCGCCGCCGCCGCCGCCGCGTGACCGATCTCTGGGAGAGGCGGCAGGCCGCGGGAACACGGCCGCCGGCCCGGCCGACACGGGCCGCCGACACGTCAGAGGTGACCGGCATGTCACGGCACAGTAGTGTCCCGTCAGAGGTGACCGGCACGTCACGGCACAGCAGACTGTCCCGATGAGGTGACCGCCGCGTCACGGCGCAGTACGGGGTCCGTCTGAGGTGGCCATCACGTTACGGTGCAGCAGACTGTCCCGTCTGACGTGGCCGTCACGTCACGGCACAGCAGACTGTCCCGTCTGAGATGACAATGATGTCACAGCACAGCAGACTATCCCGTCTGAGATGACAGTGATGTCACAGCACGGACTACCCCGTCTGAGATGACATATTCCATATCCTAAACCCAAAAACCCGTTAATGACAATATGTCAGCACCGTCTGAGATGACAGTATGTCACAGCAAGAGACTATCCCGTCTGAGATGACAGTGATGTCACAGCACAGCAGACTATCCCGTCTGAATGACAATGATGTCACAGCACAGAGACTATCCCGTCTAGATACAGTATCAAAAGAGAGACTACCCGTCGAGAATATTCCGCAGAATCCCGTCTGAGATGACAGTGATGTCACAGCACAGCCTTCCCGTCTGAGATGACAATGATGTCACAGCACAGCAGACTATCCCGTCTGAGATGACAGTGATGTCACAGCACAGCAGACTATCCCGTCTGAGATGACAGTGATGTCACAGCACAGCAGACTATCCCGTCTGAGATGACAGTGATGTCACAGCACAGCAGACTATCCCGTCTATGAAGTGAGTCTAGATGACAGTGATGTCACAGCACAGCAGACTATCCCGTCTGAGATGACAGTGATGTCACAGCACAGCAGACTATCCCGTCTGAGATGACAGTGATGTCACAGCACAGCAGACTATCCCGTCTGAGATGACAATGATGTCACAGCACAGCAGACTATCCCGTCTGAGATGACAATGATGTCACAGCACAGCAGACTATCCCGTCTGAGATGACAATGATGTCACAGCACAGCAGACTATCCCGTCTGAGATGACATGATGTCAAGCACAGCAGACTATCCCGTCTGAGATGACAATGATGTCAACACAGCAGACTATCCCGTCTATGCGTGATGTAAGAAAGCGCTATCCGTCCGAGGTGACCGGTAGACGTTCCACGTGGGGAGACATGCTGGTGGGTAAAGACCACGTACTCACGGGAGCCGAGTTCCCTTCAGTGTAACCAAACATATCGAAAAATGTTATTTTTCGGACTTCGCCGCTATATTTTGCCGTTTTGCAAACTACAGCAGTAGACGCAGAATCTTTCCCTGTCCACGGTCATGCCTGTAATGTGGCTCATCGCCGGAGTCCTCTTGGCTTAGGGCAATGTCTGGCGATGTCGCATATTTCCTGGCTGAGAGACCAAAGAATGCCCAATTTCAAATATGAATGTCTTCATCAATAACGAGTTCAAACATCCAGAACGTCCCACTGACGTTGAATTTTGGCAGCGCGTCAAATGCTGCGGCTGCATAGCGTCGCAACATTCCATGGTGACTGCCGACTGCCGGAGAAGACCACGAAACACACGCTGTCAATCCGTGTTCAACCCAAGTACCTCGCTCAACGGGCCACACACCACCCGCCGGTCCGCACCGCCAAACACACGTCCTATCCCAGACCTCGCCTTCCGAGCCCGATTCTGCCGCGCGTCACGCCGATCACATCTCTCCGGGCCCGGAGAGCACGGCCCACGTCCGCCCGCGCCGTCCCGGCCGCGCCAGGGCACGCCGCGCTGCGGCCATCCGGGCCGCGCCGGCCGCCGGCCGCCTAATGGCACCGGCCGGGACTTGTTGCACCGTCGGCGGGCCATTACCACCCGATCCGCCGCGATCCGGTCCCGTCGCGGCCCCGTCCGGCCGGCGGCCGTCGGCGCCGACGGGGCTCGCCGGTAACGTCACACCGACGCCGACGGCGTGGGGCGCGGAGGAAGTAACACCACGCCGCCACCGGCGGGGAGGACAGACCAGGCACGGCTCGCGGACACGGCTCACCGGTAACATCACGCCACCACCGGTGAGGGGGGGGGCAGGGCAGGGCAGGACAGGACAGGACAGGACAGGACAGGACAGGACTGGACTGGAACGTCTCGCCGAAGGCAGCCGGCGGTAACATCACACCGCCGCAGACGGAGGCGGACGGGACGGCGGCGCCGCCGCCGGCGGCGGTCCGCGCGGCGTTCTCCGCCCGCCGGGCCGGGCCGGGCCGGAGCCGGAGCCGGCCGGGTTCGACCGTCACCAGGTGTGTGATCCGTCCGCCTGATTGCGACCGCAGCCAGGGCCGCCGCGCTCGACGGTGACACGACAGACGCCCCCGGGACGGCTGACTGATACACCGACGCCCTGACTGTCAGCCCGCGCTGACCCTCGGGCAGAGGCGGATGACATTGTACCAGCGGCCCGACAGCGCGTAACTGATAGAGGCCGTCTCAAGCCGGTTAAAGATGCTCGGAAAGACAGAACAGCATGATCAGAGGTTCCGTTGAGATAACGTTTACGTTGCAGTAGAATCCTATCAAGGTGCCAGTTCGATGTGGTTGCGGTTTTACGAGGATTCCTTCGATTATCAGTCTCAGACCATTTACAACGAAATTACAGGGCTGAGAGATTTAATGTTTTAATCTTGAGTGCCCCTCAGGCAGAGGCAGTAGCCCAATGACGCTGCACCACCGTATTAGACCGGATGTCCGGAGAGGCGGGGCATGTACTGGCGAGGGATGGCGAGGGTGCGGCCGTGGGGGTGAGGAGGAGAACAGCCGATATAGCTGGTGGCGCAACGGTTCACTGGTTCACCGGTGCACCAGCAAGACAACAGCACGATAACAGCACGATGTTAAATCGAGACCGAGAATGAACAGGCTGTCTAACGCCCGTTCACGACATTCGGAAACACCGAACGAAAGAAACACCGAAAGCTCCACAGAGATATTGTGACCGGTACGCTGCAACGGAACCCTATCAAGGTATCAGCTTGATGCGGCCATGGCTTTACGACAATTCCTTCGATGACCAAGTCTCGGGCACGACCAGAGTGCGCTGGAACATTTACAACGAAATTACAGAGCTGGGAGATTTAATGTTTTAATCTCGACCGATGCAGGCTGTAAATTCCACTCTACTCGTCCTTTATCGGAAGCACGATTCCAATTGGAATCCGCCCTACTGCCCACGAACACCAAAACTTCATAAACTACCAGGATCCGGACGGGCGAAGGCTAGGGAAGAGCAATGGAGAAAAGCAGAGGCCGGGACACACGGGAATAAAGATCGCAAAAAGCCGACCAGAGGACGCAAAATCTACACACCTCCTTAGAATGATTAACGGTGCTCAGCCCCATCTCAGGCTAGTTGCAGCCCTGGACTGAATGTCCTGGACTGAATTACCAGACTAAAACTGACTTGAATATGGACTCCAGCGTGAGCCGGAGACCGGGGGTTCCTGCCGGGCGAACTCTGGGCAGAAGCGATTTACGAAAGTCGGAATAGACGACTTAAGAAAGTCCACCCACAGCACATCCCGGCCCGCACCGCGGCAGAACCCGCCTGGCGGAGTAACAGGCAACGCAACAGGGCGATGGTCTCGTTGCAAAACCGTAGACCTGTCGTAGGGAGACGAAGTCCTCATCAAGCGCTGCAGACGACTCGCAGGCCAATCAGGCGGCCCAGCCGACTCGGAAACCTAGTCAGACGACCCAGCCGATTCGGAGACCTCAACCGACCAACTCGGAGACCTCATCAGGCCGTCCGACTGACTCAGAGGCCTCAACAGGTGGCGCCACAGACTCGGAGGCCCATCACGCTGACTCGGAGGCCTCACCAGGCCGACTCGGAGGACTCGAAGGACTCGCCAACTCGCAGGCCCCATCAGACGGCCCGGTCGACTCGGAGGCCTCATCAGCGCGGCCGACTCGGCGCGCGGCTGCCGCACTAATGGCACGCAGACGGGACGAGCAGCCGCCGTCGATCCCTCCATTACTTCTGCCGGCCGTATTAAAGCCGGCGTAATTGACTCCGAGCAAGATAAATGGCGGCCGGTGGTCATTTATAATAGGGACGGCCCGGTCCTGGGCCCGGACGCGGCCGACACTGGCTGTCGGGGACAAATTGACCGTCGGCCGGCCCGGCCCGGCCCGCCGCGACGGCGCCGACGGCGCAGAACCGAGCCGCAGGGATTCAGGAGCGCACGGAGACGGGTGCGGGGCCTGGTCCAAAACACAGCGGTGGGGATTCGAGCACACAGACAACAGGGCCGGAAGAGAGTAGCGGACACTTCCCAACGCGGCGACCAGTCTCGGCACTCGCAGTCTGAGGTTGACGAAAGGGCGGCTCACAGTTGCAGCTACGGAGGAAGAGACGTCCTGCCTGCCATTCTCAGTCGCGAACGCCAAGCCGGATGGTCACTTCCTTGCCGGTGGCCAGGGACAGACTCCAGATCCCGGAACAGAGCGAGGCGCGCGACCACAAAGAGGAAAGAAGACAGGGACCCGAATCGGACCAGGAACATCATCGGGACCAGGACCAGGACCACCGGCGAGCGCCCGGCCGCGCTGCGGCGCCGCCGAGCCGGCCGGCCGCCGCCGCCGCCGCTCCGCCGGCGTCGGCAGACGTCCGGCTGGAATGCCGGCTGCGCGCCGCTGCCGGCGGCCGCAGGCCGGTTCCCAGGCGGCCACCTCCGCCGCTCATCTCGGCCGCAATATATAAAACCCCAATCGGAGTCGTCATCTGGGCCGGCTGCGCGGCCGCGCGGCCGCTTTGACGCCGCCGTCCGGTAAAAGCCGCCGCCGAGAATTTCGGGCTTCCGATATTGGCCGGCGCCGATCGGCCGCGATACCGAGACAAATTTGACGCGCCGGCAGGGGGTGTTTACCATGAGAAAGCCGGCCGACGGCCGAGCTCAGCGCGCCGCTACCGGGTTATGCGACAGTCGCGGCGCGGCGCGGCGGGCGGCGCGGCCGTCGGGGTCGGCCCTCCGTCCGGCCGCGGGCCGCGCGCGCGCCGTCCGCCGCGCCGCGCCGGATTGACTCGTCGGCCGGCCGCCGGCGGCGGCGGCGGCCGGCTGCCGGTAATGGCGTCGGCGGCTCCTGCGCGGCCGCCGCCGCCGCCGGCCGCGCCGGTAATTAATAAACGCTCGGTCGTCCGGCGCCGCCCGGCCCATTCAGATTAATGCGCCCGGCGGTGATTAGCGGCGCGCCGCGGCGCTCCACCGCGGACGCGGCCGCCCGCTAGCCGGTCAAGGTCAGGTCACTGCCCTGTAAAGGGCAGGTCACCGCCCACTGGCCATGACAGACTGGGCCAGGCCGAGTCACCGCCCGCAGGCCATGGCAGACTGGGCCAGGTCAGGCCAGGTCACTTTACACACGACTGGGTTGGACTGGACTGGACTAGACTTACACACGGACCGGACGACAGTGGAACTGGGCGCAGGCATTCGTGTTTGAGTGTGACTCAGCCTCGTCAGAAAAACCATCGATGATTTCCAGTGGCATAAATGAGAACGAACGACGATGCGTGGGCCTCTGTCGGCTTAAGCGATTGTATTAAACGACTACAAGTAGAGGCACTAATTCATCGGGTCGTTCGCGGTGTATATCAATGAGATGCATCGTTACTGTAAACGTGGGCTCTTAAATTCGATAACTGCATGGTGCAAAACAGCAATCGCTGCCTTTGATCACCCGCAAATACACCTGTCTGAACCAGAGACCTGCGCTTCATGCTAAAGGCCTAATGAAAGATAAATGCAGCAAATACACAGAGGAGAAATAACTAAGGACGTTTCACTGTACAGGCTAATGTCGATTGTAGCATACGACTCTTTATAGCTCCTATGTCGATGCATTAGATGAGATGAGTTTTTGTGGAGACGAGTTTTTGTGCTATTCCACCATTTCTTTGCACGCAATTTTGGTGACCTCATTTGGCGCCGTCAAGCAGGGAAGACCGCAAATGGGCAGCTGAGAAATATCGTACTGAGTCAGAAGCCGTTTAGATTCCCAGTCTCAGGCGCGTCGTCAGTTTAAAATACATAAAAAATAAAATAAATAAAATATAAAATACGTCAAACCACACACGTGCTGAACTCTACCCCAAATATTCTTGCAAAATGTCACGTTCTTCTTCGCCCTCACACAACATGCTGCTCACTAACAGGCCGGTGTCATTTCAGTGCACCAGTTGGTTGGTTATCGGGGTTTAGGGGCGCACCGACTACAAGGTCATTCGGCGCCCATCAGTGCATCAGTTATCAAGCACAATGGTTTTACTTTACATCGTCTCTCCTGTTCGAGGGAAAGAACAGAGTTCAGCGTGAGAACAAGCTGCCCAAGTCGGCCGCGTAAGATTTCACGGTACAACTGCGAGTACGTCAATACGTATTTCAACGACGACGCCAGAATGCACATAACGATGTCCATTAAGACGTCTCCGCGCACCTTTCATACCGGTCCACATAATCAGAGCATCAGTGCACAGGGCGACGCGCGCAACAGCGTCCCGCGCCGCGGCCACAAGTCCGCTTGAACAGAGACAGATCCCTAGGATCGCAGAGCTCGCCCCATTCGGACTGCTGCGACTGAATTCCGTCTCCAACCAGAGGCCATGTTCTCGAAGACGTAAAGCACACCTGACACGCCGTAAAACAACGCCAAAGAAGCTCTGCAGGCCGCCAGGATGTACAACACCGGGCCAGCCACACCTGCGAAGGGGTTTCGGGCCACTTGCCCGGGCCGAGGATCCATCGGGCCCGTCTGGCGGCCGTGCAGCGCGTTTTTCCGTCCACACATGTCGCCGCGCCGCCGTTCGCCGCCGCGCACATCTGCATGACGCGAGGCTGCGCCGAATTCGCCACGCCGCCGGCGGCGACGGCGCGCGGCCGGCCGGCCGGAAGCGGCTCGGTTCCGGCGGCGGCGGCGGCCCGCTGACTGACAGCTCCCGCCGAATGATTGACAAATTGCCGTATGGGTGATGACGGGCGGCCATTGTGTGCGGCATTAAATCATTAAGCGCGCCGGGCGCCGGCGCAGGTAGCAGTCGGCGCCGGTAAAAACAGACATTAGACGGCCCGCCGACGGGCCGTCGCCGGCGCGCCGCCGAGAGGCTTTAATTAAATGCCGGCCGGCGCATTACGCCGCACTGACGCCGGGGAATGTCCGGCATCCGGCGCGGGCCGCCGCG
Organism: Capitulum mitella; assembly: GCA_030062745.1. NCBI lineage: Eukaryota > Metazoa > Arthropoda > Thecostraca > Pollicipedomorpha > Pollicipedidae > Capitulum > Capitulum mitella. Next base: position 26,121,768 of record CP099849.1, read on the forward strand.
ACCGCCGCCGCGGCAGCGGGCCGCCGGCAGCTCAGACGAGCCCGTCAGCTCAGAAGAGCTGCTGCGGACTCACTCGGAGCCGCTGCAGAGCTCAGAGGAGCCGCCACGGGCCCATTATGAGCCGCTTCAGAACTCAGCGGAGCTGCTCAGCACCCATATTCAAGGAGCTCAGGAGCAGACCAAAGCCCCTCCTAACCTGGAGGAGGTCTGGTTAGGTTAGGGTTTCGGCGGCGTCGAACTGCCACTCAGCGACTATCAGCTTTCGCGCCCTTTCAGCTGACGTCACGAAACATGAAAATTTTGCCGCGCCGTTTACATAAACGATTAACGGACCGCCTTCGCTGTGCTTTGCCTCCGGACCGCGTGCGGTACCCCAGTCAGTCCCGAGAAGCCAAAGTCCTGTATTTGGTCTGCCAGTACCCTTGGCACACGCGGGACCACTCCGTCCGACCCGCTAATGAGCGACATCGATTATTTACGGAGCCAACCGTCCACGAAAAGCCCGTATCACGTCCCCAACCGCGGAATATAATCAAACGTACATTACCACCACAATATGGTCCCCGTGACAGGCTATGCACTATTAACTGTAACAAGCGGCAGTGCCGCGGTGGAAAGCGGTCGGTCAGTGTCATTCAGAGCAGCGGCCGCCACCAAACGGCCGGCGGTTGGTGCCGAGCGGACCGCGACGCCGCCGACCGCCGCGTCCGTCACGGCGGCCGACACACCGGGGACGCTCTGCCGGCCCGACACCGGCAAACAGGCCGCTCTGCCGGCCCGACACCGGCAGACAGACCGCTCTGATGGCCCGACACCCACAGATGGACCGCTCTGACGGCCCGACACTCGCAGATGGACCGCTCTGACGGCCCGACACCGGCAGACAGGCCGCTCTGACGGCCCGACACCCGCAGACAGGCCGCTCTGACGGCCCGACACCGGCAGACAGACCGCTCTGATGGCCCGACACCCGCAGACAGGCCGCTCTGACGGCCCGACACCGGCAGACAGACAGCTCTGATGGCCCGACACCGGCAGACAGTCCGCTCTGACAGCCCGACACCGGCAGACAGACCGCTCTGCCGGCCAGACACCCGCAGACGGACCGCTCTGACGGCCCGACACCGGCAGACAGACCGCTCTGCCGGCCCGACACCCGCAGACGGACCGCTCTGCCGGCCCGACACCCGCAGACCGACCGCTCTGATGGCCCGACACCCGCAGACAGACCGCTCTGATGGCCCGACACCCGCAGACCGACCGCTCTGCCGGCCCGACACCGGCAGACAGACCAATCTCTGCTGGCCCGACACCGGCAGACAGACCGCTCTCTGCCAGCCGCGGCCCGCATACCGCGGCCGAACTCGGAGCGGTCCTGACTACCCCGAACAGTGCCTAACCGTGCACCAGGCTTTGAAGCCCTCTCGAACTGTGGAACAATGTCCACGACAGGACGCGTCTGGAAAAGCCGTGAGATGTCCTCACTGTCTGGATGTCTCTCAACAAGCGGACGCCGCCAGCTATTCCAGTGATGTCAGGGTCAGCCGTTTCGAACCGGCCTTACACGACCTCCTGTTCTCAGTGTGACACGTACTCCCCGCCCTTCCTCCCCCCCTGTCCCCCGGGTCACTGACGCCGTCTGCTGCACCTCTCAGTAGGGGACATCCTCCCCTCCCCCGGGTCACTGACGTCTTCCCCCGTCCCCTGGGGCACTGACGCCGTCTGCTGCACCTCTCAGTAGGGGACATCCTCCCGTCCCCCGGGTCACCGACGCCGTCTGCTGCACCTCTCGGTGAGAGACGTCCTCCCGTCCCCCGGGTCACTGACGCCGTCTGCTGTACCTCCCAGCAGGAGGCATCCTCCCGTCCCCCGGGTCACTGACGCCGTCTGCTGCACCTCTCAGTAGGAGACGTCCTCCCCGTCCTCGGAGTCACTGACGTCCTCCCCCTCTCCCGCGTCACTGACGCCGTCTGCAGCACCTCTCAGTGGGAGACGTCCTCCCCGTCCTCGGAGTCACTGACGTCCTCCCCCTCTCCCGCGTCACTGACGCCGTCTGCAGCACCTCTCAGTAAGAGACGTCCTCCCCGTCCTCGGGGTCACTGATGCCGTCCGCCAACAGATGAGCGCGGTCCCACGCCGATCAAGGCGGTCCATCGACGGGAGCACGGACCCGACTGGGAGAGGAGAATGACATGAGGCGGGACGGGCGCCGAGAACCGACGGGGACAGGTCGAAACGGGACAAGAGACAAGAGACGGAAAGGAAAGAAAGGGGGAGAACGGAGAAGGAACAGGAAGGGATGGAGAAGAGAACGATGCTGAATGGGACGGAGGCGGCCAGAAGGGTTCAGGACGGATGGGACGGGAGGACGGATGGAACGGGTCAGGACGGAACTGAACGGGACAGGGCAGGCCGTGACGAAAAACACCAGACAGTAGGGGAAGGGAAAGAACACAGAGCGTATCATGACATGACGGGACGACGCACGGAGCTGGGCGGAGCGGGACAGCCGGCCGGCCGGCCGGCCGCACTCGCAGAGATGTCCGGCAGCCAGCGGCAGCATCGGTCCCAGCTCCAGCGGTTCCGGTCTGAAAGCTGCACTAAATACGCGCGCCGACCGCCCATAATTTACGTCCGATACCCGGAGAGCGTGATTGTTCCCGGACACGCGATGTGTAACAAGCCTTTGAATTCGAGAGTGAAATGTTTTGTCATTGACGGAAGCGGTGAAATATGGAGCGTGGCCCATTGAAAGCGGGCAATCATTTCGGGTAATTCCCCGGCGGCGGTGTTGTATTCGGCACGGGTGTTTGTTTGTGGGGACGGTCGACCCCGTGCAGCGAGAGCGGCGCGCGGGTCACCGGGGTCACGGGTTACATCCGCCTCAGGGCGCGGGGGTCATAGGTTGTCCGCCTCAGGGCGTAGTGGTCACAGTTTATGTCTGCCGCAGGGCGCAGGGGTCGCAGGTTATGTCTGCCTCAGGGTGCAAGGGTTAGCTGTGTTTGTCTCAGGGTGCATGGGTCACAGGTTCCGTGTGCCTGAGGGTGCGCCTCAGGGCGCAGGGGTCGCAGGTTATGTGCGCCTGAGGGTGCAAGGGTCTCAGGTTATGTCCGCCTACAGGGACCACGACTGGCACAGTCCGGTTTCTAGACGATCTTGGCATGTATCACAAGACAATCGGGGAAGAAACTGGCATTACTAACAGCAGGTCACCGGTAGACGCCTGAACGCGGTGACCGTAGCCTCGTCCTTCCAAAACAGTCGACCACCAGGACAGGACAGACACAACCGATGCCAGATACGTGACCCGGGAACGGCAGAATATCCAAACGGACCACCACGGCTCCCGGCCCGCATTCAAGCGCCCTTTGTGGGACAGTGACGTCGTTTGCGGGCTGGATAACACCGTCAAGAGCCGTCGTGCGACCGAGATCTCCCTGCGAAACCGAGTGTCTGTCGCGGCTCTTCTGGCGTGCGGTCCCGCTCACCTTGGCGGCCACGATGACGGGCACGTTGGCCGACTGCAGCGTCCAGAGCACGTCCGGCGGCGCCCAGCCGCCCACCAGGCCGAACAGCGCCATCGGGTACAGCAGGCAGAACAGCAGCGCCAGCAGCCGCTGGCCGCCGAACAGCAGCACCATGGCGGCGATCAGCGCCGTCTGCAGGATCAGGAACACGCCCTCGCCGTACGTGCTGCCGGAGAGACAGGCGTCAAGTCACACCGGCGCAGTCTGCAGGATCAGGGGACAAACGTCAGGTCATACCGGCACAGTCTGCAGGATCAGGAGACAAACGTCAGGTCACACCGGCACAGTCTGCAGGATCAGGAAACAAACGTCAGGTCACACCGGCACAGTCTGCAGGATTAGGGGACAAACGTCAGGTCACACCGGCACTGTCAGCAGGATCAGGAACACGTCATATGTGCTGCCGGACACAAACAACACGCTCAGGTCAGACCAGCAGCCTGCCACAGAAAAAAGCAAACGTGCGAAAAGTGTGACAACTCACGACTAGGGACGCACAATTTCCGGAAACAAAAACAAACTCATGGAAAGTTTCCGTCGAAAAGTGGTGTCTTACAAAAGTTTATTAAAAGTTTCCGCCTCGAAAGTCATCAGATACTTCCCAACGAAAGCTCCCATTTCTTTCAAGCTCCTACAAAGAAATTTTCCCGGTAAATCTGGGAAATGGAAAGTTCATGAAACATAAGAAAGTGTGGTCCATTGGTAGCACCAGGAATGCTTGATCAAAATAGCTATTGCCCGGCGAAGATTCAAAGTGATACTGCTATCGTTACTACACGAATCAGATTCCTGACCGAGAGACTCATGGTTCTATTTCCGATATCATTCGATATAAGCGTGCCAATGTTGGTATGCCGTAACCACACAGAAATATTGGTGTTGCGTATGCACAGCCATCACCAAGACGTAAATATGTTTAAGCAGTGATAGACGAGCACAGTATGTTACGTCATTCTTCAGGTTCCACTGACATATATATATATATATATATATATATATATATATATAGCCGATATATATATATGTATATATATACAGCCTATATATATATATGACCTATATATACCTATATATAGACCTATATAGACCTATATATATATATATACATATATATATATATGCTGTCGCAAACGTCGTTTCAGGAAGAGATCATGATACGCATAAAGTGCATGCGACGTAGGAGTTGCAGACGTCACATGCAGGCGTCACCAATGAAAAACACAAATCCTCATCCATGCATATATTCAGCTTTATAAAAAAAAACAATTTAGGCATGGTGAGTAGCAATGGACATTTCCATACCGAGACGTATGAGTCGTAAATTTTTACAAAAAAAATCGTCCACCGCCGGTAAGCCGCTCAGCAGGTAAGGTCAGATGACCGTAATCCAGCAATGAACACCCCGTGAATGGCTGGTACTCTGCACCAGAGGATGACTGCTCCCCTTCCCCAGTACTGCCCCAGTGCGGTAAGCCGGCCCCTCAGCCGTGGTTCAGGGAAGGACACGAGTCGGCAGGGTCGTCGCCAGGCCGCCACAAACCGGCCGTCTGTTTGTCCGTCCGGTTAGAACCCGCCGGAGAAAACCCTGCCTATGGGAGGAGACTCCGGCGGGCGCCTCGTAAAACTTTACGGCCCCGCCATGTTGGCCGCGCGGACGGCGGCGCGACCGCCAGCGCACGTCAGCGCCAGCGCCAGCGCCGCAGCGCCGCGCCGCCCGGCCTTTTGTCCGGCCCCGGAGGCGCGAAGGCGGCGCCGGAGCCGTCGCAGCTGCTGGCCCATTAATTACCGCAGGATTGGCGCCGGCCGCCACCGGCATTCAGCCGTCGACGAATAATCAATATGTGGACGCGTGGCCGACCACCTCCGGCCGCGGCGGGCACGGCTGCCGGCCGCGCGCGGGCCGGCGGCGCGGCCGCGCGGCCGGCAGCCGACGCCGGATCGAGCGCCGTGACCGGCACATTCGCGCCTAAAATCCCCGCCGAAAATCGCTGAGCAACGCGACTGCGGTTCAAAGCGGGCGATGAAATCGTAATCTCGTTAAAGGGTGCCGGCAATTAGGAGAACATGCAAATGTCATGAGGCGCCGCTGCGCGTATTGTTGACAGCTCTGAAGGGGAATTATCTCCGATGACTCGGCGAGAAGCGCCGCGTCGAAAGCAGCCGGCACCTGTCGGTGCCGCGCGGCGCAAAAACCGCGCCACTTCTGCCGCCAGTCGGCGCGCCGCCGCCGCCGGCGGACGGCCGCGCCGCGCTCGGCCCCACATCTGCTCCCGACGCGCCGTCATTACCGGCGCGCCGATTTCCAGCGCACAAAAGATGACCATAACTTTCCGTCTAATTTCGGTTTATTGACTGGGACGGAGCGGCTGGGAACCGGGCGTCGCGCCGGCCGCCGGCTGCCATCGCGGCGCGGCGCGACCCGCCGGCCGGTCGGCCGGCGCCGCGCGACCCGCTGACACCGGGGCGCGCGCGCGCCGGCCGCCGCCGCCGCCGCAGCCAATCAGGCGCGGCCGCCGGCGCCGCAGCCAATCCGGCCGCAGACGGCCGCGATTATGCGTGAGACAAAAGCGGAGCGGCGGCGCGCCGGCCGCGGCCGCCACCTGGCCGTCGGCCGGGGAGTTACGGCGAGCCGGGCACGCGGGCGGCGGCGGCGCTAGACCGGCCGGTGCCACGCCAGCCCCTCGGCAGCGCTCACCCAGGGCCAGGCCCCGTGGCCAGGAGATGAGTCAGGACAATGTTCCAAACACGACTCTCCCCATGACGTCCAGGCCGCGTTCTGCTGCTAAGCCGGATCGGTACTGGGCCGCGGGACGCCGACGGACGGGGCGGGGCCGCCGGGCCGACCGCTGAACGTAGCGCCAACCGGTCCGCACGACCCGCGACCGGTCCCAGCGACGGTCGTAATCTATCCCGACACCGGCGGCCCCGCTAAAAACCGCCGGCCGGCGTTCGACGGCGGCCGGCCGCAATTTTACGCCGGCTGCACACCTTTTGGAAGCGGACCGTGTCCGGCAATTAGAGAATCTCGGGGCGGGATAATGAAGATCTGGGCGGGGGCGAGGTCGCCGTTTTCCGGTCGGCGGCGCTCAAAAGCCGCGCTGAATGGCGTCCGGCCGGCCGGCGCGGCCGCCGTCTTCACAGGTGGGCGGTGCGCCGGCAGACCGGCGGACGCCCTCGCGGGGCGGTCACGGCCGCCCGCCGCCGGCTCGCCGACACAATCGGCGCCCAGAGCCTACACCTGGTGCCACCGTCCGCGGCTGACGGAGTCTCGGAAACGGACTACACCCTTCGGTCCCGGCAGCGCCCCAGCGTCGCCGTGCGCGGCTGACGGCGTCTCGGAGACCGACTACACCCTCCGGTCCCGACAGCGCCCCGTCACAGTCCGGAGCTGCCGGCGTCTCAGAGCCTTCGACCGTGACCGCAACCCTCCTGGGACTATTGGAAACCCCGGGCCCCACTCTGGGGGCGGCAACGAGTCCCGGACTGTCCATAAGGAGGCCAGAATTCCTGGGAATTAACGCCAGTACAGATAAAGAACCTTTAATTTCGGTTCGTGAACAATGTCAAGTATCCACAGTTCATGCTTCCTTTTCCTGCGCGGCGCAAAAACTTTTGAGTGGTAAATGACACTGAAATACAATGTGTTCGTGACAATGAAACCAAACCAATGTTATAGTTCGCCATACGCAACAGATCTGCTTCAACCGACTGCTCAAGACGTAGCCAGAAATTAATGGCTCGTCATTCCACGAAGGGAGCTTCAGCAACTCGCATACTGCCATGAAGGTCTTCATTAGCGCCGGAAACTAAAGCCGATACGACGCGGCCCAGCGTGGTGAGGTGCCCTGGCGTCTCAAGTGCCAAGACGGCAGGCTCCCGGCACCTCAGCAGCCATCGCGACATTTAGCCGGGCCGCCACCGACGTCCCTACCCAGCTGGCACTGGCACCGACCACGAGAGGACAACGGCAACCACCAGCGCTTGCCGCCCACGCCACGGCCGACAAGGCCGGCGCAGCAGCAGCCGGCCCCTCCTCCGCCATCCGAACCTCAATAGCGGCGCGACATACCCGCGGCCCGCACGCCCACGTTCTTCCGGCGCCGCGGTTCCGGCGGAGTTTGCGTCGGCGGCGCACGCACGCGACGCCGTTTCCCGGCGAAAAACCGCCCACGCCGCCGGCACAAGTGTTGCGGTTCCCGTTTTTACGGGCTGTCGCGCGGCCGCCGCCGGCCGCCCTCCATTACCGAAAGTAGCAGGTGTTGGAAAGTGAAAAATTACACCTCGTCACCTCAATCAAAATATTCTCATCAATTATGAAAATCTCCGGAGGAGGCCGATAGAAATGAGCGCCGCGGGGCGGCAATCCAATCTCGGACAATCGCCGTAATATGGTAGCAGCGGAGGACGCGGCCCCGCTGTGCTGCCAGACGCCTCGGTAATTAAAACTGGCAACCGACGCGACCGTCCCGATCGGCCGGCGCCGAGACGCCAGCTGAGCGGCCGCCACAAATCGGCTGCCATTAATGATGCGGCCATTAATCAGGGAGCGTTGTCAGATTATGCAAAGCATAATTGCTATGCACGCACCTAAGTACAGGTGTAAGCTTTGTGGTTAGCCGCGGGAGCGATAAATAACTGTGCATGGGCCGTTATCTAAATTCATAAGACCCTGTTATACAGTTATTGATTGCATATAGCGAGGCGACGGCTTAACCAGGCGCAATGCTCGTAAACAAGTGGCGGATTTACCGACGAAGATATCCGTAATTCGAGGTTCTTCTCTAACGGGCGTCTCGCCACTGGAGATTGGTGCATGATTGGCTCCGAAGGGTCAGCACGTTCTTCGATGTTGACGGCGTCGACCGCATTTGCCTGCTCTCCCTCTCCCCCTCTCTCTCTCTTTCTCGCCTCTTCATCACTTTCTATTCTCAGTTTTTTGTTTCATCTCCCTCAACACGGCTGGGTCGGACCGCACGGATTTACCAGTAAATAATCGTTATCGGGATGGAGGTCTGGCGGCTCCCAGCCACCTGATAAATGGATTTCGTCACGTTAGATTAGCTGTGCGGAAATTAATTGTGGCCGCCGCCGAATATCTTGTATAATCAAGAACGGGACGGGACGCTTTGTCCGGAACGGGCGGGCAGGCTGGGCCGCCCGATCACGCCTTCCCCGGCAGGGTTACACGCCGTCATCAGCGATCAGGAGCCAGTTCGGCAGAGTCAGGCCGTCATCAGAGATCAGCCCCAGTGCCGGCAGGATCCGCCGTCAGCCGAGGCCAGAAGTCGGAGCGAGAGACCCGCACAGTCATCCGAGTCGAGACCGTGCCTGCCGCTCCGGGCTATGCTGCACCGGCCGTCCAAGTCAAGAACACCACATCCCCCTGGAGCGCGAAGGCACCAGCCATCCAGTCGCGGCGCCCGTGGCTCTGCGCTTCGGAGAAACCGCTGCGTATTTCCGGCTCAGGAGACACAGGGGCATCGCTCGCTGGCGCAGGGAAGATCGGCCCCCAGCCTCTCGGCGTCCGACGTCTTGATGTCCACCAGTGAAGCCCGGGTGAGTTCTGAGCCGGCTCGGCAGAATCGGCTGCAGACTCAGCCTCACGCCGCCCCCAGCCCGCCCCGGGTCTGCCGGGTCAGACTCAGACTCAGCCTCACGCCGCCCCCAGCCCTCCCCGGGTCAGCCGGGTCAGACTCAGACTCAGCCTCACGCCGCCCCCAGCCCGCCCCGGGTCAGCCGGGTCAGACTCAGATTCAGCCTCAGGCCGGCCCCAGCCCGGCCCGGGTCAGCCGGGTCAGACTCAGCCTCACGCCGCCCCCAGCCCGCCCCGGGCCAGCCGGGTCAGACTCAGACTCAGCCTCAGGCCGGCCCCAGCCCGGCCCGGGTCTGCCAGGTCAGATTCACCCTCACGCCGGCTCCAGCTTGCCCAGGTCAGCCGGGTCAGTCTCAGCCTCAGGCCTGCCCCAGCCCGGCCCGGGTAGGCCCAGTCCGACCCGGTGTCAGCCCGGCCCCAGCCCGCCCAGGGTCGCGATAGTACATCAGCGGACGGCGGAGAAAGCAGTGGGAAAATAGCCGACAGACAGTCGACGCTTCGGCCGGCAGATCAAATGGCGCTCAATTAGGAACACAAAAGGATGTGGCCATCACGAGCAAATATCCCACGACGTAACGCGCGCCGGCGAGAAGACGCACCCGCACGACGGCGCCGACCGCTAATAGCGGCGGCGGGCGGGTAATCGCGCCTCCCTGGCGGCGACTGAGCCTCATCGCCGCCCTGCCTGCCCGCTCATCACGCAGCGTTTCCCACCGGGCAGAGGACGACCGCTCCACTGTGAGCCGCCACGGAGCGGCAGACTGGAGGGCGGTGCGTCGACTCAGGTCAGGTCATCGGGTAGCGGAGCATCCCGCCGTTCAGGCCTGCGGGCCAGGACACAAAGGACATATTCCTCATCGATATCTAATGGGACAACAACGCAGGATCACGAACAAGGATGTTGACCGCTGCGCCCACTTTCCGACATTTTCTATCCCCAAACGCTGTTTTCTGTTTCCCAGTGCCAATTTGGCTGCCTGATTACCTGACCTAACAATTCATGATCCAGGTCACACCAGCTCAGCGCGTCTTGAGACGCCGCTTATTCTGGCATCAGGCTGGCATTCGTGTCATTGCGAGCTATGGTGTTTTTGCCGGAGTGCCAGTTGTTCCATCTGTCACGAAGGTCGAATTCTGACGTTCGGCCGTTTAGCTCGCGAAAATTGTAATATTTGACGCGCTTGAGTGATCACTTAAGTTTTTGCTACGCAAGGAAAGGGTTATTCCGGTTAATTTCGAAGAGATCACCAGTCCGAGGAATTCGACTAAAAAAACTGTCCAAATGGTTGTGAAAGACACGTCCAAAGGTCGACCAGAAGAGTGATCCAGTGGTCGTAATGAGGACTTGGGATCCGACCTGGCCAAACGTGCTGTGCAGGGAAGAATGACGGAGGGCTGTGAGACGGTGATCTGTCTCCTGTGTTCAGAAAGTGGTCTGACTCTTGTGTCCAGACAGTGGTCTGTCTCCTGTGTCCAGACAGTGGTCTGTCTCCTGTATCCAGACGGTGGTCTGTCTCCTGTGTCCAGACGGTGCTCTGTCTCCTATGTCCAGACAGTGCTCTGTCTCCTGTATCCAGACGGTGGTCTGTCTCCTGTGTCCAGACGGTGGTCTGTCTCCTATGTCCAGACAGTGGTCTGTCTCCTGTGTCCAGACGGTGGTCTGTCTCCTGTGTCCAGACGGTGGTCTGTCTCCTATGTCCAGACAGTGCTCTGTCTCCTGTATCCAGACGGTGGTCTGTCTCCTGTGTCCAGACGGTGGTCTGTCTCCTATGTCCAGGCGGTAGTCTGTCTCCTGTGTCCAGACGGTGCTCTGTCTCCTATGTCCAGACAGTGCTCTGTCTCCTGTGTCCAGACGGTGGTCTGTCTCCTGTGTCCAGACGGTGGTCTGTCTCCCGTATCCAGACGGTGGTCTGTCTCCCGTACACAGATGGCGGTCTCGGTCTGTCTCCCGTGTCTGGACCTCGGCCGGCTCCTCAGCTGCCGCCGTCCGCCGTTTGATGTACCGACGCCAGGCGGCGGTCGCTTTCAAGTCGGCGGCCCGGAGAATCGCATCAGCCGAACGCCGCGTAAAAACCCCCTCGGCCGGGCTAAGCCGGCCCCGACACCACCACAGACGGCGAGAGCCACGGCCCGGCCGTGCGCGCTGGTGACGGAGCGCGCGTCTGAGTGAGTACGGAGCGGCGAGGACCGCGTGTACTGGTTCGGCTGGGACGCCCTCGTGGACTCTTCTCCACCTGCTAATGTGCTGTCCGGATGGGCATACGTCATGGTGATTACTAAAGATACGACGGATGGAATTCCAGCCGGCAACATTACAGCACCTGAAGCTTCCAGTTCAGTCTTAAAGTCAGGTATTTGACAAAACTCTGGACTTTGTGATTTGGTTCGGGCTAGAACAATGGACAATGTCAGCATCAAAGCATTACAGCAATGAAACGGAAAGGAGAATTCTCCAACTCAAACAAGTGTCCAACAATTTGCCACCTGATCACTTCAAGACTCATCCTTAAAGATTGTGCAAGAATCCAGTGATCCCCGCTAGCTATACAAGGAACCAAGAAACGAACAGTAGACAGATCAAAATTGAAACTCAAACCTAAGACCTCGCAGCACAATAAGGGCATCCCATTTTGGCTGTTTTGATAGACGTCCTTTCAAGAGCATTATTAAATCTCCGGTAAAATGCCTGACATTTTAACCCGCGACAGTCAATACGTACGCCGGATGACCGAGCAGAAGCATTACTGAGCGGCGACAGTCGGAAATCGACGGTCGCACTGATTTGCACCAGCATTGGCGCTGCATGCCTGCAGTGTGACTGGCCACCGGGCCAATGGGCGGCCGGCGGCGCTGCTCGAGCTCGCAGCCGCTGGCCTGTGCCGACCGCTCTCCTCACGTCTACGACACGCGCCTGCTCGGACGCATATCACGACATTTCGATGAACGAACGCCGTGTTGGACCAATCACCGCAGTAAAAAGCGTCCTTCGCGCAGGGTTCGGTAGAGAGCGACGCCTCGGTGACCCGTCCCGAGCCGCGCGCGTGCCGACGCGTATGGCGGCTCCCAGCGGCGAGCCAGTGCACCAGCGCTGCGAGACCTAAGCCGGCCACCCACACGGGCACAGCAGCACGGACCGGCCCCGGCCCGGACACGGCAGACCGCCTCCAACACCGCAGACAGGCCAGTACAGCACGGTCCGGCCCCGGCCCGGACACGGCAGACCGCTTCCGACACCGCAGACAGGCCGGTGCCGCCGCCGCCGACGGCCGCGCACCGCATCAATTTGTCCGGCGCCGTTAGCGCCGCGCCGTTCTCAGCCGTTAAGGCCGGCCCCAGAGCCGGGCGTCGTTTACAGGTGATTCGGCCGCGCCACCGCGGCCATTCACACGCGCCGGCGCCCGCCGCCGCCGGCACCCCTAATTACCGCACGGCCTGTTGTTTTAGCACCCGCCCGGAGCGTAATTGGCCGCTGACGACTGCGCGGGCGTCGGTGAACATCGAGGAATTAGCTCGAACGCAACTGGTGGCGCGACATATGGCCCGCCGAGCAGCGGCAGGGACGCGGGACCGTGACCGGACTGCCGCCGAACTGAAGCCTCCCCGGCCCGCCGCTAGCTGGCAGCACGCACACCCGGCCGCGGACCGGCCGTCCGCCAGCCATCGACCGAGCTGCAGCCCTCGCGTCAAGTCAAATCGCCTCAGCATTAAGTCACAGCCGGTTTTCGGCACCAGTAAAAAATACGGAGCGGTGGGGTCAACTGGTCGGACGGAAGATGGCGCCGACACGACGTCTACGCGGACATGTCAGCCGGCACATGGCCAGCATCCGGCGCCCATGTCGTCACCAAATTAAACCCACAAACAAACTCGAACGCCGAACGCCTCCCAACCGTGCTTCTCCACCCCACCCTCCCCCCTTAAAAGAAGTCAGACCTGGTACTTACGTCGCCAGCTCCCATCCTGCCGGTGCGTGCGCAACATATCCAAAAAGGGCCCCAACAATCTTCGCATCTCGCGACAAGCCCTACCACTGCACGAGCGCCGCAGCTCTCCACACAGTTCCGCCACGAGCGCAGCCGCGGAGCGCCTGAAAACTTGACTTTTCCACCCGAACACAGGCACCAGACTGCTCTCCCCGCTCAAAAGGCATCCTCGGTCGCCCATTGTCCCCCAATACCATTTTCTTTTTTCCTGTCTCATCTCCTATTATATTCCAAACACAAGACTATATCCCCCATTATGCTGTATTCAATACGGGACAAAGCGCGCCGGGCCAGCGCCGCCGGGCGCGCCGGCGTCAATGGAGGCGCCGCTCCAGCGCGCGCCGCCCCTCCGGCTCGCCGCGGACGGCCATTAATTCCGGCGGCGGCCGCCTTCCAGAGGCGTCAGCCGCCGCCGGCAGACAAGGACACCACGCAGAGCAGGCGGCAGACAAGGACACCGCGCAGAGCAGGCCGCAGACAAGGACACCGCGCAGAGCAGGCGGCAGACAAGGACGCCGCGCAGAGCAGGCGGCAGACAAGGACACCACGCAGAGCAGGCGGCAGACAAGGACACCACGCAGAGCAGGCGACAGACAAGGACACCACGCAGAGCAGGCGGCAGACAAGGACACCGCGCAGAGCACGCGGCAGACAAAGACGCCGCGCAGAGCAGGCGGCAGACAAGGATACCACGCAGAGCAGGCGGCAGACAAGGACACCGCGCAGAGCACGCGGCAGACAAGGATACCACGCGGATCAGGCGGCAGACAAGGACACTACGCAGAGCAGGTGGCAGACAAGGACACCGCGCAGAGCAGGCGGCAGACAAGGACACCACGCAGAGCAGGCGGCAGACAAGGACACCACGCAGAGCAGGCGGCAGACAAGGACACCACGCAGAGCAGGCGGCAGACAAGGACACCGCGCAGAGCAGGCGGCAGACAAGGACACCGCGCAGAGCAGGCGGCAGACAAGGAAACCACGTAGAGCAGGAGTCAGGCGGGCAGACAAAAGGTACAAGAGGATTCAGACATATTGAGAGCAGGCAGAGCAGAAGTCAGCGGGGCTGACAGTAGGCAGAGGAGAGGTCAAACAAGGGCAAAACGCAGAGGATGCGTCATTCAAGCAGAAAACAAGCTTACGAGGGGCCACACACCAGGCCAGAGCAAGCCGGTCATGACGTCACAAGTTCAGACAGGGTCTGCTGGAGGGCGGAGAATGGTCCGCGGAGTTGCCGCCAACCGACAGGTGGACAGGGGCAGAAACGGCAGCCGCCGAACCACAAGGACTGACTGGTGACGACTAACTGGAGGAATCTGCATGCCGTCCCACTTCTTTGTATGTCTAATTGTGAGAGGAGCAAATCCTGTTGTTGGTTAGTGATGTTGTAGATGACGGTAAGAAGCTTTGTGTGTTGACTAGGCTGTGCCAATGAGCTGGCAAATTACATACATAGAAAAACGAAAAGAAAACTGGGGAATCTGAACGGCATGTATGGGTGCTTGGTGTTCTGTGGTGGCATCTCTCCGAAAATACGTCCGTCATCATCAATGATGGACGTCACCTGAGTCGCTGCAGCGACTCCGGCCGACCGCCCACCGGCCGGCGGAGGTCACCTCTGAAGCCACCTGTCGCTGACTCAGTCCATTGTTGACGATCCAATCCACATCCGACGCACGACGCACGCGCATGTCTCCATAATAATGATAAAAAAACATCGCACCAAAGCAACACAATCCTTGCTATACTTGTATTGTTATAATTTGTATTGTAATAAATAGAATGAATAATTGTAATAAATAGAATAGATTTGTATTGTAAATGTAATAATAAAAATAATAAAAAATAGAAAAATATGGATTGTAATAAAACTTGACAACACACTGATATGTAGGCTTATAACAGCAAATCTACACAATGAAACTTCATAACCAGAACAACCCAATATCTCAAAACTGAAAACGTATTTATACGATTAACCCAACCGGGGGCAGGGGCGTTTTTACATCCCTCTCGACTCTTCGTGACAGCAAAAAAAACAACGGTGCGCAGCGCACTTAAACCTTCATGATCTTTTTTGCATCCTCTGTGCATGTCTTGTAGAGTTTTCAACTTCGGGTCATGTCAGATCATTGACCTAGGCCACGCAAAAGACGTCAACCTTCGATTTTTTAAAGTATTCCGCAAACAATGCCGTGCGATCGATCAACCTAGAACTTCCAGGGGTAGTAGTCGAGGACATTCCTAAGAATTGTGCTATCACGAATTTAATGTTAACCCTATTCCCGGCAGGGGGGAATTCGCCCCCTCGGGTTTTTTTGCTTGCCCATTCCAGGGTTTTTGACACAGCTTCATGAAACTTGGTGACTTTTCCTAGCTACTTCTACTTGCTGTGAAAAAAATTCGAAATTCTGTTTTAAGCAGGGGCGGAGTCAGGCAACATTTTGGAAAGCATCTCAGGCCACTTTTGGCCCTGTTGAGGGTAAAAGAAAATGACTGCCAAAAATAGCGTTTTTAAGATAGAACTTAAAACTTTATATGGATGTATAGCTAAATAACAGGGCAGCACATACATACATTTTTGTTTACTTGAGGTCACTACAATGTCTGGGCAAGGTCAAAAGCCAAATTTGGTTTTACAGTAATAATTTTGGCGCTATTTTTTCAAATGCAAAACCCGGAATATATATCAGGGAGCAGGGTGCCCTCTACTTGTGTACCAAGTTTCAGCTTGATATCAGGTCGGGTCACGACCTGATATCAGGTCAGGTCACGACCTGATATCAATCAATCAATGTCTGGTCAAGGTCAGAAGTCAAAATTTGGTTTTATAGTAATAATTTTCGCGCTATTTTTTCAAAAGCAAAACCCGGAAAATATATGAGGTAGCAGGGTGCCCTCTACTTGTGTACCAAGTTTCAGCTTGATATCAGGTCAGGTCACGACCTGATATCAACAGCCGTAAAACGGAATTTCAGAAACAGTGGATTCAAATGATTGGAAACGTTTTCAAATAATATCAAATACACACAAGTTCATTCCAAGTGACTCTAAGCCCACTGGAGGTCATTTAAGGTCAAAAGTCATAAGCTGATCTGAAGAACATGTGACCATGAAAGTTCCCCTTTTCCATGTCCCTGGCACCGCCTACGCTAACATTATACAAATATTGTAATAAGATTTGTACTTCTTCAGCATAACATGACTAGCAGAAGCCAAAGAAGTGCTTTTAACTTTTTTGTCCATTCAATTGTTGAAAAACTAATCCTCCCATTTTTGAAACCCCGTCAACGCCTATGAATTTTCTCAAAATCTCAAATGTATGGACCAATGGTAAAAGTCCCATCCATAATCTCTCGATTCATGTCAATTTCATCAAAATCGGTCCATAAAAAAAAACGGAGTCATAAGACGTCCAAAAATATCCCCATTTTGACTTTTTTACCCCGTGTACCACCCCTTTCAAAATTTTGGAAGCTTCTTTTTATGCAAATGTAGTTCACGCCACTGCAAATCGATTGCCGTTTGTTGCGATGAAATCGGATGTGTAGTTCTCGAGATCTCAGGGGGGCCGAATCCGCCCCCCTGCCTGGAATCGGCCATACTGTCTAGCCCTCCGGGAATAGGGTTAACATAAAAGTCTGAGATCTGAGATAATGGTCTGGGGTCGGCTCAATTTCCACTCTAATTCCCTACTTCTAATGGTTTTGAATCGTTTCTTTGGCTTGATGGTGCCTGAAATCCATTCTTGGGGCAAGGAAGCCACTAACCGCGACCAATGGTACTGATTCACATGGAGGATCACGACGTCAGATCAGATCTTAATTGGAGTGACTTAGCAAAAAGGACTCTAAAACCCCGTTTTGATGACCCGTAAG
The DNA here is from genome assembly GCA_030062745.1 of Capitulum mitella. Taxonomy (NCBI): domain Eukaryota; kingdom Metazoa; phylum Arthropoda; class Thecostraca; order Pollicipedomorpha; family Pollicipedidae; genus Capitulum; species Capitulum mitella. The sequence continues at coordinate 26,138,749 of CP099849.1, forward strand.
GTAAAAATACACAATGAAGTCGATCTGGCGGTCCAAAATTGCATCAAAACTACTCAAAGCTGCGAAATGACCTTAGGTCATGAAAGGTCACCTTGGTAGACATTGGCATGCATTTCTGGCACCTGAAATGCATTCCTGGGCCAGGGAAGTCACTAAACCCGACAAATAGTGTTGACCCACATGAAGGGTCATGAGGTCAGGCCACATTTGGGGTAAACTAGCAAAACGGAGTCTAAAACCCCGTTTTGATGATCTCTTAGATAGAAACAGGCACTGCAGTCGATTGTGCAGTCCAAAATTGCGCCAAGACGTTTCCATGCCGTGAAATGACCTTAGGTCACCTGTGTTCATGCGAGGTCACCGTGGTAGAAGCTGAGTTCATATCCAGATGCCCAGTTTTATCTTTCTGGCTTATTTTATTAGTCGATGCCAGATTTCGGCATAAAAAGATCCCCAGGCGTGCTTCAAATCAGGCCATGATCTACGTCATGTCAGGTCATATGATCGACCTTATATAGCACGTTATTGACCACGGCTGTGAAGCCCAAGGAGTTTCAATCGAGGTAAATCCTTGCCCATTTGTTTGCGTTGTTACTGATCCTCGACAGAACACGAAATAAAGCAAAGAAAACGGCCGAGTGTTAGGTTAGATCACAAAGTCAAGTCATGTCACGTCAGGTCACTGTCGTTCTATTCTGTCCGCTTTTAAAAAATGTTCCTATAAATCATATCTACCGTTTCTGAAGCATACATGAAAAACAACTTGTCAGCGACGTTCGAAAACTTCAGAAATATAGCGAAATGAAAAATGACATCTCAGGTCATCTGCTGAGATTTGTAATTATATGCACGTTATAAATTATATGTAATGTACACTATACGAGCTTTCCATTGGCACGTATGCCCGGAACTGGTCCAGCTTTGTTAAAGACGACGCTAGTGTTCGTCTGAAAAGTTCCTATTTTTTACACATAAAGGCCAAAAAATTGCATTATTTTACACAACTTCGTCAAAATTTCTCCTGTGCTGGGTGCTTTAGAACGTACTCACAGCGAGCTTTCTGATGATAAATGTTTCATTTTTCTCCGATGTTCCGTTCGCGAGACAGAGGGAGGCGTCAAACCCCCCCCCCCCCGGACTCCGGCCGACACGTCAGGGTGCCGGTTGGGCGCGGATTAAGGATTTTGCTTATACTTTTTGAACTGGAGCGCGGACCCGTATCGACGCAAATGTTACAGCACAGCACCGAATTCTACCACAATGTTGTCGTAACTGACGCGGTTAAGTCTTAGTCACTGCAGACCGATGTCTAAGGTCAGTGACTATGATGCTCTGGAACTCAATGGGCTGTTTCGCCTTGGTTATTTTCGTTTTATGCAAAGACGGCCCAAAATAAAATCATTATGTTCTTCACTGGCTGCCGAGGCCGCCATGAGTTCATTTTCAATTAATAACGAGAAACCAACATGCGACAACCTGAAGCTATTTTACCACCCTACGAGACAACGTTGGAGGGTATCGAGCTTTCTGAAGACTGTGAGATAGACTGTGAGATATGACTGTATGACTTTGACCTGACCTGATCTGCCCATGTATTTTTCGTCGGTCTTTGATAGGGTCTTTTACGTAGCCGTTCTATCTTTTAATATGGTTCCTTTTCGCTGTTACCATATTGCATCTATTAATGCAGGGCGACATGAACTGTATATGAATATGTACGTTTGTGTTGTTACCTGAACGGGAACTCGTTGACGTAGCAGTAGGCCGTCGCTGCGGAGACGGCAAACAATTCCATGAGAGTGCCGTAAATGCTGATGCCCTCTCCGCTCTTGTTGGCAAGGATCTTCAACACCTGAGGTATCTTAACTGTAAGCAATTAGTGAAGGCGTTACACCTCAAACGGATCTGCTCCCCGCGGCAGGGGCAATGACCTCTCGGTCCAAATCCGGACATTGTTTGAGCCGCATGTACACTGGGCATCACCATTTAAGACACCAAATTTCTCAATGCTGGATGGGTGGATTTCGCGTCTAAAGCAGCGCATTCTCCAACCTTCAAACGCCCATCAAACTTCCAAAACTTTTCGCGGGCGTTTGCATTACAGAACAGCGCTTATATTCTTTTGCAAATTGTGCACAGATACTGTCATGTACAAAGTACTGGGAGACACAGAATATTTAGCAAACAGCCTTGGCTACACATGGAACGTCAGCTTTTCATTAAGTAGGAGTCACAGACTTGATTAAAAACAAACAAAATAGTTGTAACTCTGCATTAGTTAAGTACTATCATGCTCCCCAATGGGTGTCTAATGAGTTTTTAAATAGTATTAAATAGTACGGAAGTCGCTAAGATGCATTTCTCTCAGATGTCCTGTGTTGTATTGTTTATATGAAGTCATATACACGCCAAAGAGTATGGATAATGGTAGAAAGAATAAAAAAAAAACATTTTTCAGTACTTACACAGCTACTCAATTGCCCAACGACAAAAAAGCAAAGGTTCTGGTTTGGGCTTACCAGTCATGATAGGATGAAGAAAAACCTTCTGGGTAACGAATGAATCTATCCTTAGACCGCCCTAAAACCCACATAACCAGTAAATAATGCCTCTTTTTTCGTGCCTAAAGCAAAAGAAAAAAAACGGGGAAAAACATGAACGCCAGAGTTTGCGTTTAAGTCGCTGGTCGGCAACAACGCGTGCAGGAGAAGACGGCTTTGTTCTGCATTTATCGCCGCTCTCGGCAGAGTGCCAATGACGCTAATCTGGTCGTCCATCGATAAAAATGGGGCCAACTGAAGGTCACATATTAACCTGCCAGAATCCAGCTGCTTTAGTGGCCCTGAAATTTCCCGAACTGGACCGTCTGTAGTGACATCGCTGCATTCCGTAAATTACGTCACACCTCCCGACTCGTTACACCCGGAGACACGAATCGCAACAATAGATACGGGAACGGAACATAATCAAGCTGCTTTGGGATCAGAGAACGAAATCGGCCTCTGGTCGTTCCGAACAACCAGACCGCGTTCTGGATACGGTCCAACCCCCCAACACGGAAGTAAGAGGACAGACCAGCCTTTGGTCAAAAGAAAGCGACCACGAATCGTCCCGGCAATTTGTCCATTCCCAAACGCCGACGAAGATGTCACGTCGCAATACAGTTTCAAAACAACCACGAGGAGGTAAGGAAAATCGTTATTTGCCAGAGGGCATTCAGAATGAACTTAAGTAAAGGGCCGAAGACCGATAGGTGTTAAATTCCACTCACCCACCATGAGCGCTGTTTCCTTACCTCGCGCCCGGTAACCAGCCTTTAAGCTTACCCTCGGGGTTACGATCATTTTCCGCTGGTAAGCATTTTGAGCGTAGGCTCGGACGGGTCAGTATCCGCTTGTGAAATGGGTAGCACGCATTTATTGCATGCTATTATTATTTATGCATTTATTGTCCCACATTCTTTCTTTATGCCATTTTAGTTAGGTGCCGGACTGGTGTATGCAGGGGGCGGTGAACGTGGGGGCAAGCGGGAGGCTGGAGAATTGTTCCCAGCTTTCTAGAACGGGAGGACGATAATGTTTAACGTTCCCCCACCTTTTCCACAGGACGCCCCCGCTCAGAGGTATGTAATGGGAGACCCCTCAATGCCCTCAAGCATTGCCAGGATTCTTGTTCTAGAACGGGAATACCTCTTTCCACACCACGAGCTTACTCGTCGCCAGAGGAGACCCCCCCCCCATCACAGGAGGCACCTTGCCGCTCCAGGATGTTCCTTATCACCACAGGCTGACACATTCACTGACACAGAAGTTCTCTCTCCGATTTTAGTTTGAGAGATTTCGGGCGCCAATCATTATTCTTGGCACTTGAACGATGGGTTTAACCCACATGTCAGGTCCCACATCACCTGAACGGGGCCCCAAACGTCAGGTTAGGCCCGAAAACAAAGAGGCCCCAGAAGCCCAAGAGGCCTTCTTGCTACATCCACCCCTGGAGCAATGTCAGGGTGTACGTGACAAACCAGCAGTTGAAATCTTTATTCAGAACTCGTTTACTTGTATTAACCAGCATCGTTCAAAGCCAACATTGCTTCGGTCTTCGATCGTTTCCAAAACAGACAGAACACGTTCCGGCAAAGAACGATTTGCCCCAACGCGTCGTGGTTGTCTTTCTACGAGCCAAAATGCAAAGTGATATCGTCGTTTGTGTTTGGGAAAGGAGAAACTGCCGAAACGTGTCGTGGTCGCTTTCTTTCGGCCAAGATCGATCTTTCTTCTTGTTTCAGTAGTTTGGAACGACCAATAGTCAATTTTGGTCTCTGATCTCAAAAGAACTTCTGGAATTATCTGTCGTGATGCCACCATACTTACCAAAAGATGATCCTGCCACAATGCCCAGGCCGAGCCCCTTGCTTAATGTCGACTTCAAGCAGGGCACTGCAGATAAGGGAAAAAAACGAATATTATCATGACGCATATTGTTTTTTTGTAGGTAAAAAAAAGATGTTGGCAGTTCTCACAAGTGACTAATGGATCACACAAGTGTATTTAAGTATGCGGATACACACCAATCCAATTCGGTCCACCACGTGGTGATGACTTAGTGTCAACATAGAGTCAACAACATGATGACTTAGTGTCAACAAAATTCACTAAGTGTCAACTTTCTTGTGGATAGCGTTTCAACACGTGTTATGGGAGCCTTTCAACTCACCATCCATAAAATCCATCTTGTTGAAAAACTTGTCATAGCATGCTGGAGTTGTAACCAGCAGTGCCAACCTCTCAAAGATTTCTTTGGCTTGCTCCATGTTCCTTGATCTCCTTCCCTATTGAAAAGTAAAATGATCTGCCAGTCAGCCAATGATGTCATAGAGACTGCCAGAGGTTCGGATCAAAGTCAGGCTAACAAGTATAAATGACAATGCTTCAGCAATATCTGTATAATGCATATGTGTTAAATGATCAGGTCATGTGTGGAAATTTATGTAGGAAGGAATGACTGTTTTGGTGTACAAATGAAGAGGACAAGGAAGTTCTGCGCAACCCCAATTTTGTAAACATGGCCCATTATGATGCACACTAGAAATAATCAACAAACCAACAATCAACATCTGAGTGACACAAGGATATTTCATGTCCCTACTGGTGGTTTTAACCTGGGATCACTTTTATAGCACCTTACTTCTATGCTGTATAATAAACAGGGAAAAACCAATGCATTTCGTGGTTGGTTTGGCATCAACATCAAAGATCTGCATCAAACGCAGACCCGTCCGCCTGCTGAATACTGGCATTACCCCCATTCATAAGTAACAGAAACTTCCAATGCAAGTCATGTTCCCATTCACACAGGGGCACATTTGCACTGTGAAAGAAATGTGCAGTGGCACTCTATGAAAATGTCCCGCAGTGCAGGGTTTGCACCCACTCTCATCAGATCCATAGGGCTATTATTTAAACACTCGGCCATGACTGCCAGCAAGTACAGCCTGTCTTGAATAGCATCACGTAGTAGACTGCATCTGTTGCCAGGCTGCATGTAGCATCAGGCCTGAATGCCAAAGGGATGCACGTCAGCATGTGCATCCCGCACACGCCAGGCTGAAACTATTGGCATGCAAAAGAGCCACATGTATCAAATGTCATGTGCCACATGCTCCTGCTAGCAAATTTTCAGCACCCCAAGAAATAATTTCACGGCAATGCAGGTGAGAAGTTAATTGCCTAGGCAACTTGCACCTCACATGCCACCTGCACCCCTATTAGACCTGAATCTCTTGAAATTGACTATCTGGCTGCCCATCCACCTATACAAGTCATCATTGCACCAAACTGTACTGTCTGCATCCCAGAAATCAGCCCATGAGAAACACAGGGATGTAAAAAGAGCATGTGTGCTGCACATGACCTGCTGCACTCTGCTCACCATATATGGTACCATTAAATACCCCTAGCACTGGTCTATCTACCCACCAAATATAAACTACCTAGGTCATTGTTTTTGGCACTCAGAGGCCCCCCAAGTCCAAATCAAAACATACACCTGCAGATTACTACGTGGATCGCATGTAGGTATCTGCTACAAAAGCAAAGTGCTTAGAAATCTACATCATAATCTGTCTGCCAAGTCACCATACCTGATGGCACCACTTGCACATGCATTGCAATCAGCTGGTGTGGTCAGGTAATAAAGACTCCTAAATTTGAACATACACACACACAAGCAGAAAACCTTGATCTGAATTTTTCCAAATGACAGCCATGCATGAAATAACTATTGCTAAAAGCAGCATTGAAGGTCACCGGTCCATTTCGCACCGGCTGCGTGAAGATTACGATATTGAGGAAAAACTATACTTACAACGCAGAATATGTAGTCTTGTTACGTGAAAAAGTCATTCCCGACATGTAAAGATTGTAATTTCCATGGAAACAGCATTTCAATAATGCACCGCTCACTCCTTCCTGCCGTCTGAGACGCCATTTATGTTGTTGTCCCATCAAAAGTAGAGATGGGTTGTAATGCTCAGTCCTGTTCACTGGGTGGTATCGATATATAAAACCATTAACTTACATGTTTCCTAATGAAACTGAATAGATAATTAACAAGATAGGGGAACAGAATGCAATAGATACATTATGTTAGTGGGAATTTAATAAAGGAAAAGGCTGAAATGGCAATCCAATGTAGCAGTGAAATGATCCAAAAGTATAGATATAGAATGAGCCGGAAATATAAGTAAAATATTAAGACATGCAATTTTAATAAAAAATGATATGGAAAAGTGAAAAGATGTTTAATTAATAAAAATGAAAAATAAAAACATGCTTAATTACTAAACAGAAAAGGAAATAAAAAATACTTCAAAGATATCAAATACAGGAAGCTATATTTTCCCACACTCTACCCCAACCTAACCTCACTTAACCTAACCTAACCTTACAGACCTAACCTAACTTAACCTAACCTAACCTAACCTAACCTAACATAACCTACCCTATCCTAACCTAACCTAACCTAACCTAACCTAACCTAACCTAACCTTACCAAACTAACCTAACAAAACCCAACCTAACCTAACCTAACCTAACCTTACCAACCTAAACTAACCTAACCTAACCTAACCTAACCTAACCTTACCAACCTAATCATACCAACCTAACTTAACAAAACCTAACCTATCCTAACCTAACCTAACCTAACCTAACCTTACTAACCTAACCTAACAAAACCTAACCTAACCTAATCTAATCTTACCAACCTAACCTAACCTGGCCTAACCTAGCCTAACCTAACCCAACCTAACCTAACCTAACCTAACCTAACCTTACCAACCTAACCTAATCTACCTTAAGTGTTGGAAAGAGCCAAGACCAATCGCACCCTTCATCGGCCTGTGGCCTCTAGTATCTTATACCGCGCTTCGGCCGCGGTATAAGATAGCCTTACGCCCCATAAACAGTGTTAATCCCAGTTAATGGAAGGTGGCGGAATATCCTAGTTCACCCATCCCGCTGGTTTAATGTGGAAAACCAGTCTACAATTCCTATAGTTTTACGGCCACCGCCAGGCCACCGATAGCACCGGTAGCAATTACCGGCCCGGCATAGAAAAGCCCCCTGAAGCTTCCTGTTCCGATGTAGAAAATAATCCCCACCCAAACCCCCCTGTTCCCAGAGTTTATCTCCTGTTGTGCACACCATTATCGCAGAATACTGCATTCACATATAGCATGGCCGCCGCCCGGCCACCGATAACATCGGTAGTAATCACCGGTCCGGAAAAGCTCCTGTTCCGATATAGAAAATTAACTCCACCCAAATCCCCTGTTCCCAGCGTTTATCCCGTATTGGACATACCAATATCGCCGACCACAGCATTCACATATTGCACGGCCACTGCCCGGCTACTGATAACACCGGTACTAATCGCCGGTCCGGAAAAGCCCCTGTCCCAATATACAAAATTAACCCCACCCAAACCCCCCGTTCCCAGCGTTTATCCCGTATTGGACATACCAATATCGTCGAACACAACATTCACACATAGCACGGCCACCGCCTAGCCACCGATAACACCGTTAGCAGTCACTGGTCGGGTACGAAAAAACTCCCTAAAGCCCCCTGTTGCGATATAGAAAATTAACCCCACCCAAAACCCCCTGTTTTTAACGTTTGTCCTGTATTGGACATACCATTATCACGGAAAACAGTATTTTCATAACAAACAACATTCACTTTCCATCTGTAATACACCACCTCTATATCTAGTTACGGACAATGACACAACAGATCAGCTGATGAATGCCTGCTGACGTCACAGTCAATCGTCCAATAACAACCGGCGGTACACGGAGTCTTCGTCTTATATGAGCAACATTTGTCGCGAAAGCGGTGCTGATATGTAATATAACCGCATTGAATAAAGAAGAAAATGAAAGAAACATATCTTTTTTTTAGGAAGTGTGGTCTAAGTGAATTGCCATGGTGCTGTCACTGGGAATCATGCCCCATGCAATGCAGTATATCCATCATTCTTACTTGCAACAAGCATCAATTTTGTTGGAGCCACTTGCAAATCCTGCCTGCATGTGGTACCAGCCACTAGTGGCTGGAATAAATTATGTCCACCAAGTCACATTGTTTATTAAGATCCATCCACTAAATGACTCTTTCCGGAGTCCTCCCCAGTCCCCAAAACTGTATTATGAAATAAAGACTGCAAGACTGTAAAGGTGGCAAAATAGCTGGGTGACCAATGAAATTTTGGCCAAAGGATGAAATCTGAACTTCTTTTTCCAGTTTTAGGATGTGTTAAGACCCTGAAGGCTCAAGTTACCATTGCTCAAATTTAAAAGGATCAGGAGTGATTTATTCCTCTCCACTTTTCCATTGGTATTAGGCAGCAAGATTGACTGACACAAGACTCCTAGAGTAAAACTTGTTGGAAAACTTGTATTCTCGGGAGTGTTCAGACCCATGCAACTCTCATCCCTTGGCTATTGTGCGAATCTAAGGGCAAATAGAAATTACATCCGTTCAAAAGTATCTAATTTGGTTTTTACACACACACTCGAGGGTTTCTAACGCCTATCAGAATCCAGGGTCTAGGCAATATTACCGGTCTCTGCAACCTAGCACTCTTCCGTGCGAGCGTCCTGTTGCAATCGTTCCGGAACACCGATCGAGCACCTAAACAAATACGTGGCGAAGCCTCTGCCAACTCACGGGACTACTGTGCGGTAAATATGGCATGTCTGCGTCAGAAATGGATACATTGGATTTTAGCATTGGGCAAGCAAATGATACATACAGGTAACTTGAATGATGCTTCAAACCAAGACCGTTCGTGAAAACAGAGGGAAAAAAATTCCTGAATAAGTGTCAAAGGGGTCGAATAGCCCCACGGGAGAAAAATACTATAACGAAATTTGTAAACAAGGTAAGAACAGCGCATCACCATGGTGAAAGGTAATGCAGTAAATTCCAGTAGGCAGCCGACCGCGTATGACACTGTTAAGGGAAGTTGTCCCATGCAAATGGCAGTGCTGAGTTTCAAAACACATATCGCAGTTGCAGGTAAGAGTGTCACAGGGCTTGCCAAGCTCAGGTTTCTCTAGCTATGTGAAACTTGCTTTTGACTGTCTGTCAGGATTTCCTTTCGCTGCCCATCCAGGGAATTACTGACAGCGCACGTCTTCGTGATTACGTTTCGATACGTCTCCGAAAAACGGCATGATAAGATTGTATACACCAAGTGGCGGGCACTTCACTCATGAAATTATCTGGCAAGCATGAAAGCGTCACATTAGTCAGTGCACGTTTTGAAATTTGAAGCACTTCCGCAACTCGTGGATTTTAAACATCCCAAAAGCGAATCGGTCCCGATCGGTGACTGCGCATCGGAAAGCTCAGTCATCTGGGGACCCAGGTGGGCGGGAGCCGACGAAGTACGTCGTTGCAACGACTGCTGGCCGTCTGCCGAGTTACGCCGTCCTCCTCAAGGCTATCGCTGAATCAGGTCACCGGCAGACGGCCAATTGACAGCTCGGTCAGCTGTGTCGACCGCAAACCGCCCGGACCACACACAGGGATTGATCTTGTGCACAGCACAGTGCGACCCGATAAAACGCCACGCCGTCGCATTTTACAAGATTATTTACCTCTTCATGCCGACGGCAAACTGTTGTAAGTGATTAGCGGCTCGTATATGTTCGTATGGCCTGCGATCCAGCCGGCGTCCGCACAAGGCTGGAAAGTAAACCTCCCTCACCGCTTCCGGGAACTGCAAATGGAGACAACTTGCCACTTGCCCACGCCACCATGCCGACTTTTAATCCACATTCACTGCTACCCATCGCCAGCTTTACAACGCCGGGAACGTCCAAACCACGTTAGAAAATACTGAAGTTAATATATTATATAAAAACCGACAAGACATAGCAGCACTGCTCAGGTATGGCACACGGATGAGACACCTATGAGGATGCTGAGGGGCACTACGCATTATATTTTTTCACAAAAAATAAGTAGAAGACTTGGGATTAGCTGGAAGAACATCAACACATAAACGATGCTCATACAAAGGTTAAAACACTATATCAGCACTTCCGTTAGATCGTCACATACACAGCAATTATCAATGACTCGGCTGCCAATACTTCATTCAAGTGTGCATCCACATAATTAATGACGTGAAAATGGCAGGCAATAGATTCAAGGCACCAGCGCCAGGGTGGTCGCGACGAGATACGCCAAAGGCCTGCACGTGCGTGGCGAAGTCTGCGCTGTGCAATCGCGAAGCGGCTGAGTCGGACGCGCACAAGCTGCCGCGGCGTGATGAGGCTGTAAGCCCACTGGCGTCGGAATACTTTTCCGGGACGGGAGATGGAGACGGCGCGATCTGCTCCGCCGGCTACGGCTGCTGCTTCTACAGACTATAGCGGCCTCACTCTCACTCTCTCACGCGGGAGGGCGGCACGGCCGTGCGCGCCTGTTCGGTTCGGCGAGCTCACCGGGCGCCGAGCGTGCACTAGGTGCGACTCCTCGGCCACTCAGCCTGTCCAGACTGTTCAGACTCGGCCAATCCGACTGGCAGCCAACGCCATCAGCCAAATAAAACACAGCTGCAGACAGGCCGGTCCTGGCCGACCCACCGGCGGCGTTACACAGGCAACGGTACGTCGGTCAGCCGCGTGCCGGACCGGGGAGGGGGGGAGGGGCACCTCAGGGCGGGCGGCACCCTCAGACGGAGAGAAACAATGAACCAGCACGGCCGAGCGGCGGATCCCCGGCCGACCGGGGGTCACCGGCGCCGCCTCAGGTCCTACGGGACCCGACCGGCGTCCGGGCAGGTCGCCGCAGGTCCGCCGCAGGTCTGCCGCAGGTCTCGTCCGTCCCGGTTAAGGCCCGTTAAGGCCTGCAGGCTCCTCCACTGGGCTCGCTGGCGCTGTACCAGCTGCCTCAGTGGAATGGCTGGTGCTGCACCAGCTCCCTCGGTGGGCTGGCTGGTGCTGTGGCAGCTCTCTCGGTGGACTGGCTGGTTACGTAAGTTTTCCTCTGTGGACTGGCTGGCCTTACGCTGTCTCCTCGGGCGGGTTAGCTGGCGTATCTTAGTCTGCTCTGGTGGGTTAACCGGTGATGCGCAGCCTCCCCGGCGGCCGGTGAGAGGGACGGACCTCTCCAGCCGTCCCGCTCCTCGCGTCACGCGGTTACTTCCCGCCGTACGCCGGGTTTTTGTATGTGGACGTCGCCTGCTTGTAGATCGGGTTCTCGCCCTGCGCAGATACAAGGATGTGGATTAGATTGCGCAATCGGACGACGCCAGACTCAGTGGCACATCAGAGAAGTAACGTGTCATAAACGTTTCTATACTTTCGTGCAACGATCAGGCTCCAGCTTTTTCGCTAGCAATCGAATTTCTCGAGCACAGATGCCAGGATGCGTACGACTGCACAGATGCATACGGCTAAATGAAAACAAATGGCAAATAAGAACCTAAAGGAAGAAATAGGTATCACAAACCTTCCATAAGCATTGATACATATAATACAAAACTGAAACGAAACTGCTCGGACGACTCAATAATACATACAAACACCAAGACATATGACCCAAAACTGCAGCTTCCATTTCAAGGCAGCGTGTAGCAGTCCAATGAGCTTGGGCTGCGGCAGAGAACAGGTTCCAAAGGCGACAGGCGCTGAGACGGCCCGCCGACGCCGCCACTCACCGTGTCCCACTTGGCCATCTTGCGTTCCGAGTCCCACTTGGCGTACTCGCGCCGGTCGTGGATGGTGGTCAGCAGCTTCCACAGCATCAGCACGGCCATGCCGACCACCACGATGGCGGCGATCAGCGTCAGCACGATGCCTGTCGGCGACCGGTCGAGTCTCCCGTCAGCGCACGACGCCACGAAAACCGACTCACTTACACAATACCCCACAAACGACGGATGCCCGGACTGAAACGTCGGGAAGACAAACACCACTGGTCATGGGGCAAACAGGAAGAGTCGGACACGACGTCTGAACGTGGTGGCAGCGTTCTACGACTTTGGCAGCATGAGGACTGCATCAAGACATTTAACTGCGCCACCTAAATATACAGATATATTACATATATGAAATGGAATTGGAGCCGCCCGACGCGGCCTTTTAAGGTGTCGGTCAAACAATGAACACCCGCTCACCCAGGATGTTGATGGCCGGCGGACACTTCTTGGTGTCCTGGGCGCGGATCACCGGGTTGTTGTCCTCGTCGTAGCCGTAGACGAACTTGTAGCGGCAGCCCTTGTCGTCGCTGAAGGTGCACATTCGCTCGTCGGGGGACTCCACTGTAACGGGCGGGGCAAACACCGTCAGAGGAGACATGGTGGGGGGAGGGGGGCACGGCAGATGGGAAACAGGGCAGTAGGAGACAAGAGCGGATAAATGGAGGCAGACCGCAGAGGAAAGGTGAAGAAAGCAGGATAGCGAATGGAGCGAAAAGTACCGCACAGCAGTTAAGAAAAGCGTGGAGCAACACAAAACCGGAGCACAGAAGAGGTTAAAAGGCAGATGGGAGCAGAGGCTCAAAACGGTTCTGGGGTAAGGCGAGATCTCAGGTTACCACGCCACTTGAAGCAATCGTGGTTCGACAGTTGGAATGAGGCTTGATCGAGGCAGACTGCTCATATCTGGTCCATTTTCCATCGAGACCTCCGTCTGGCTTCAAGCGCACGTACCTCCAAAATATCATTAAGATGATCATGCACTTGCAGTCCTGACCAATGACTACAGCACTGCGTGTCGTGATAATAGATCACGAAATCCGAAAATCTCGAATCAGAAAGTGAACACGCTGCGGACTGTTTTATCAGCAGCGACTGTTTTATCCGCGGTCGTTCGCTGCGGAGGTCGGCGCCGTCGCCCGCCACTGACCCTCGACCACGTCCGTCTTGTTGATGATGAGGTGGCTGCAGCTCTCGAGGCAGGTCTCCTGCAGCTCGCCCGTCTCGAACACGGTGCAGTCGACGCAGGGCCGGTACTCGGCGCACTTGCCGCGGCACGTCTGCCGCGTCGGCCGGACCGGTCAGACACAGGACGGACAAACACTGCCGCCCGGCCCGAGCCGGGGCAACACCAGCGTCAGGCGGTACAGCTCTGCAGCACGACGCTGAACGGCGGCAGATGACGCGACGCCGTTCGCAAGAGATTCACAAACCCTACCGCCGCCAGATCAGTATGGACACACCAAGTGGGTTCCTTCGACCGTACAGTGCACGCTTCCACCCCACGGGACGGTTCCCCGGCACGGCCGCCCACACCAGGAGCGGTCGTCGCCGCTCTGTCCTCCGCCCGCGGCGCCGCCGACCCGCTCACCGGACAGTCCTCGCAGAAGCGGCCCGAGTAGCGGCCGTCCTCGTCCTCCTTGCACTTGCACTGGCCGCACTCGCACACACCGTTACCGGAGCACTGCCGGGTCTCGCCTGCCGGTCGGGAGGGGAGCGTCAGACAGCCGACACCATGACTGCCTCTCCAGGAGAGGAGCGTCAGACAGCCGGCACCATGACTGCCTCTCCAGGAGGGGAGCGTCAGACAGCCGGCACCATAACTGCCTCTCCAGGAGAGGAGCGTCAGACAGCCGGCACCATAACTGCCTCTCCAGGAGAGGAGCGTCAGACAGCCGGCACCATGACTGCCTCTCCAGGAGAGGAGCGTCAGACAGCCGACACCATGACTGCCTCTCCAGGAGGGGAGCGTCAGACAGCCGGCACCATAACTGCCTCTCCAGGAGAGGAGCGTCAGACAGCCGGCACCATGACTGCCTCTCCAGGAGAGGAGCGTCAGACAGCCAGCACCATAGCCGCTTACACAGGAAGAGAGACAGTTTTCCAGTGTCGTCCTTGAGGTCACGATTACAGTATTTCGATCCAACTGACGAGTTCCCTCACAGCTCCCGGACCCCAACAAAAGAGATTAGGATTTACATGACGACTAAAGCAAGGTGACTGACCTCTTTCAACACGGGAAATGCCTTCCTTTCACAGCCTTCCAGCCAAAAATAAATATTTCGCAATGTGAACACTAGCATTTCTATACTCCAATCGCGTCCTTGACAACCTCAGTGATGGATCTCACACCATCTAGAATTCCTCTAGCTCACCAGATTTTCCACTCCGACGCTACCGTGGCCTAGCGGTACCGTTCTGCCGGCAGCCAGGCGCTAACAAAGGTCGGACGCCCACCTGGCGCGATGCAGGAGGCGTTGCTGGCCGGGCACTGGCACGCGTTGCCGGTCCAGTCGGGCAGGCACTTGCAGACGCCGCACTCGCAGCTGCCGTGGTCCGGGCCGGAGCAGAGCAGCTTCTCGTGCCGGTCGCAGGAGAAGTTGTCGCACTCGCAGAACTCGCCGGTCACCACCTGTCGGCGGAGGGAGGCCAGAGCGTGTCACAGTCGGCGTGGCGCCTCCCGAGGAACAGAGTCGGACTCTGCTGAACGTAGGCTCACAACGGTGACGACCGCCCCAGCTGGCGTCCATCAACATGTCACAGAGTCAATGCACAGAAAGTCGCCCTCGATTCAGCCCTGGGAAAACTCACTCCAGCTCGCGTGACACCCGCGCAGCCTCCGAGACCACTCGACCAATCACGACAAATTCAGAGCCCCTGCTCGCGGAGCACCACAGCGCCCTGGCGGCCACCGGGCTCACCTCCTTCTCGTTCTCGCGGGTGTAGCACTGGCACTGGCCGCAGACGCACTCGCCGCGGCCGTGGCAGACGATGTCGGTGGTGTTCTCCGGCCGGCAGCGGTCCTCGCCCAGCCGACCGTTCGGGTCGCTCTGCGAGCACTCGCAGAACGCGCCGAAGTGCTCGCTGTCGCACACGCACTTGCCGCACTGCAGGTCGCCGGCGAAGTGGCACTCGCGCGCCAGGTACGCCGGTTTGTAGCCCTGCGGGGGGGGGGCAGGGGGAGGGGACGTCAGCGGGGGAGACACTCGGCGGTGGCAGGCGCGCATACCTGTTAACGATGACCAGCACCGTCTTTATGACGAAACAGCGCCGGATCACAGCAGCCCAGAGGCCGCGTAGCAAAACGCATCAAATGCGACTCATTGAAAATCGGCCACTGCATGAAAGCATCACTACGACGGCCGTCAGAGCCACATCATGTCACCGTTCCACCCGCAACTACCACGCCCTCCGCCGGACGCCAGCGCGCGGTTGGCAGCATTCAGCCGACTCGCTCGCGGCTGCCGGGTCGGCGGCCAGCACGCGGGGCAGGTCAGGGCACGCACCGGTCCGCCGGGCCTGTCGCAGTCGCACTGGCACTGCATGGCCAGGTCGATGATGAGCGACTCGTTCAGGCCGGCCGGCTTGATCTCGATGATGTCGTTCCAGCGGGCCGGGTCGGTCGGGCACTTGACCAGCTGCGGACGGGCCGGAGAGTCACGGGGCCGCCGTCCGGCCGAGGGGCACGACACTCGGAGGATCGCGCTCGGTCAGTGGGGCGGCGACGCGGCGAACAGCAGGCGGAGACGCGGCTCGCGACCGCCTCAAATGTTACCAGGAAGTCCAGCGTCTACTCTGTAGACCCGCGGCCAGCCGCAGAGAGCAGCCGTTGTCGCGGCAGCGTCCATCGGACCTCTACACGTGAATGGCGTGCCGGTCGTTTGTTTCGTCCACAAGAACCACCAGTACTGAAGGCAGGACCAGCTCCTGAGCTTCCACTTTCCAACAGCAACGCCACAGCCATGTCAATGGAGATATCCAGCATTATGAGCGGGAATTCGGGATATCTCCGCAGACGTAATGAGATCAGCACATACTGTGAAGACCTGTCCCTCTCCCGTTCAGTCGCCGTCGTGCCGCCGACTGACCTCGATCTTGGCGGTGAAGTCCACCTGCTCGCCGATCTTGAGGCCGTCGCAGCGGTTCGTCTCCTCCGACGCGCCGCCGCCGCGGCAGGACGAGTAGTACCGGATCCGCACGAATTCGCTCGAGTTGTCCTTCATCTCGACGAACGACGTGATCGCCTGCCAACGGGGCGTCCGGCGTCACAACGTGAACGCCGCGCTTGGCGTGCTGCTGTCGCATTGTCAGCAGTGCTGGAACAGGTGCGAGTCCGAGGGGACTCTCGCGGAAAGTTTAATGTGGCGCACTTCACTCTATACAGGCGTTTCCGCACGTGGTCCGACAGGGTGCAACCGCAGGTGCGACGCCCGTGACCGTCGAATTTCGTCATTCCGCGGAATGACGCCGGAACATCGGCCCATGACTTACTGATCAAGGTCTCCGTCCCGCGTCCACACGAATGAATCATCACCCACAAAAATGCAGATCCCTAGCGCCTGCACCCGATTATCTTCATTCCGTCTTCATTAACAGCGCTACCCATTCAATCCAGTACCACTCTGGGTCTTCGAAACCCCCGTTCAGGTTTTGCCCGAGCCGTCGGCGTCCATGATCCCCGGGTTACGGCGCGTCTCTGCGGCCCGGCGCGTCGGACTCACGTCGTACTGCTCCTTGACGAGCTGGACGACGTTGGACGAGTCGTTGGACAGGGTGCCGGCAGAGCTGGCCTCGATGTGCCGGCTCAGCTCGTTGTAGGTCTCGCGCTGCTCCGACGTCACGGCGAAGATCACGTTGATGCTGTGCTCCTTCACCTGGGCGCGTTGGACAACGAGCGGTCAGCTTCAAGGCATGCCCGACACGTCCAAGACTGATACAGAGACGAGAAAACCGCAATTTAGATTGACGGCAGACAAGAGGTTACGTATCAAGGGCTGGATTTTTCATGGCACGATGTCATCCTGAATGTAAAGATCTTGTTTGAACGTCTGCAATAGGTTCTCCATACACGGACGCGGACCGAATGCTCACGTGCCAGCAAGCTGTGTACTCTGTCCGAATTCGCGGGCACCAAAAATCCTCTCTGTAGTCGCTTCCGTGCGTAACGCTCCATGAGGCCTGCCCTGGCCCAGCAGAGCCTAACATGGCGTTCGGCTCGGCTCGCCCACCTGCTGGTTGATCTGCGACACGCTGGGGTAGTCGAGCATGTCCGAGTGCGTGTAGCGGCCCGACCGGTCCAGGTGGCACTGGCCGTCGTTGGGCTTCACCACACCGCCCAGCTGTGGACGGGGCAGAGACTGAGGCTCACCGCGGCCGACCGCGGCCGGCGGACATCCCGTCCCGTCCCAGGCCCGACACGGACGGCAGCCTAAACCAAGCACCAAGCACACAGGGCGCCGGCCAACGCCAGCAGCGGTGTCCGATACAAAGGACCCCAGCTGACCAGGTTGGGGATCCCATACCGCACAGAGAAGGAGCTGGCTTGCTCAGGGGGCGGCAACTGATGTCGCATCATGGGGATCCTCAGGCATGTCCTCCCAGCCAGCTCGTTTCTCTCGAACAGCCGCCTCTCTGCAATCCCCAGCTTATCAGAGCCCACCATCCTACCGTGTTCGTTTTCCCAAATTTCCAGTCGTCCCACCGCTCGGTCGCCGCTGTGACCCCTCCCCCTATCTCCCTCCAAGAGGAAGTAGGGGGGGGAGGGGTCCAGGACAGTCCCGGCCGGCCACCCACCTTGCCGTCGCCGGCGTAATGGAAGCCGGCGTCGGTGGAGAAGACCAGCAGGCGGCGGGCGTTCGAGCGCCAGGCGATCTCCTCCTCGCAGACGATGGCCTGCATGATGGCGTCGAAGCCGCCCTCCGGCGCGTCCAGGTTGCCCGACACCTTGGCGTCGCGCACCTCTTTCTACGGGCGCCGGACGGGGCAGGTCACCGGCCCGCTCAGCTCTCAGTGTCCCGGACATCATGCACGGCGCGGAGGAGAGCGGTCGTGCCAGACGGCCAAGTCGCGGCTCTTAATGAAACGGCCGTCTGCGATGGCCACAGTGGCTGAACGCAGCTGTGTTATGGTCGGGATGATTAGCGTTCGGGTTCAGATGGCGACCAAGCAGGCACATTCGTTTGAACCGTCTTCTCTTTATTAGCTCACTTCAAACGGCCAGACAATCGTACGGTTTCGGCAAACGAAAAAAATGAAGCGTTCGCTGTTTGAATGAAAAGCAGGTCATGGCACGTCAAAAGCTAGGAAAGAAACCTGAGCAAGAAGGCCGCGTTTTCAGTATGGAAGAAGCTGCTAAGCTCGCTACAAAAAGAACTTCAAGCGCATATCACTCATTGGAATTTTGCATTAATGCGCTGATGTCACAATACCAAATCTGCAATGTTTCAAACAGACATCAGCATTAGGTTACGACCTATCTCCGTTGATATTAAAGACATTATTCATGTGCACATTATAAGAAAGTGACAATGACACGAAATGTTCTCTGATAGGTAGAACGCTGCGATGAGATCGATCGGAGACAAGCAGCCAGCAGCCAACGCCACAAACATGCCTTGGCAAACACACAATCCGTAAACAATACACTTATCGTGCAACGCAAATGAATTGGCCAAGCCAGATAAGCAATTTCAACAGACAAGCCACATCACATGCGAAGTTCCCTTCGGCAGACGTGCAGGTAACAATGCACAGCGCAGCCCCGCGGCGAGCTTCGCGCTCGCCGCAAATACCACCATTGACGGACATCCGTATTGCACCCTATGTTCCCGATGCGTTCTCCTTCGTGCAGCATGCAAAGCCGTGAAGCGTTTAAAAGGACCGCGCCAGAGCCTGCCATGCGTTCCACCTTGCCACGACGGCGGCCCTGAGATCGGGCCGAGCCGCGGTGTCCGCCGACTCGGCCAGTAGTGAGGTCAGCCGCGGAACACCGACCTCCCCACATCGGCACCCAGAGGCGGAGTCCGCAGCCACAGATTACCAGGCACCGGACACCCTCGTCAGCGGCAAACAGAAAAATCTACACAGACCGTCCTTGTAATCTCGGCCCTCCCCATCGCTGACAGACAGCGTCGGCAAGTAGATGCAGCAAAATATAACTCAGCGGGAAAATGTAGCGCGCGAAAAGCAGGCAGAAGAGCCGTCTCTGGTGGCTCCGTTCCAGAAACGCTGACGGGGGCGGCTTCATCCACGGCCGACCGCCGCCGAGCCCAAGCAAACGCGTCACGTGTCCTGACAGCGACGCGCCGACCACTTACTTCGAACGACTCTGTGTTGGACGTGAGGGGGAGCGCGTTCTGGTATCCGTACGGTGCCTCACATCCAGTGCACGGGCTTTCCAGACTAAAAGGACACGAGCGGGCCTGTTAATGTCCGGAGAGCGGGCGCCGCCGACCGGCTGGCATGCGATACCTCAAGGACTCCATCCCGTCCGGGGGCAGAGACATCTGCCGACCGCCGGCGCAACGGCTGCTCCCGCGGCCTCCGCTAGATGGTGCTCGAGGGGTTAGCATTCGTCGTGCTGTCGACTGGCACATTAGCGACCGTACGGACCGGCCAGCGCCCGGTACACTCATGACGAGACCGATTTAATGGTGCGTGCATGCCAGTCGAGCATGCATTTATCACGACCACGTGACGCCACCGATCCACGCCGCGACGGGTCACAGCAGCAGCTACCGTTGCCACGCAGCCGCGACTAGCTAGCTCCGCACCGCCACCACGACACCGACGCATGCGGGCGCCTCCGGCGGCTGCAGGGCGCGGGACGCGGCGGCCGACTCACTTCGAACGTGGCCGTGTCATCGGTCAGGCGCATGTGGTTCTTGTACCCGTAGGGGGCGGCACAGCCGTCGCACGGCTCGGTCAACCTTGGAACGGCGGCGCACACTGAACGGCAGCCGCACGCTGGCTGCGGGGAGGGCGCGACCAGGCCACGGCTGTCCGGGGCGACACAAGCAGGGACGGCACCGGAAGTGGCGGCGCTCACACGAGGCAACGGAAAGGAACAAATCCTAGGTCAAAAGGCCGATAGAGGGAGGACGAGGAAAAGCTGGGAAGAGAAAGGAAGAGGGGAGAGGGAGGAAAGAGAACAAAGACAGCGGAAGAAGAAGGAGAGGAGAGGAGACGAGACGAGAGGAGGAGCGGTGAGGAGAGAGAGGGAGAGGGAGAGAGAGAGAGAGAGAGAGAGAGAGAGAGAGAGAGAGAGAGAGAGAGAGAGAGAGAGAGAGAGAGAGAGAGAGAGAGAGAGAGAGAGAGAGAGAGAGAGAGAGAGAGAGAGAGAGAGAGAGCGTACATGATGAGAAAGAAAAGAATGTGCAGGACAGCAAAAGCGAGAGCCCAAAGCTTATGCTGCACAGGCCGTGAAAGAAATGAGGGATCGACAACCTGTACAGAGAAACGCGGCAGGAAGCAGAACCTATTCACGCGGATAACTGGAAACTAACCAAAGAAATATCGACGAACCACTGCACAGGCCCTGTGGATATCCGTCAGCGCACCAACATGAAGGCCCAAGACAACACTACCCGAGAGGAAACGTGTGCCTCGTGCATTTTCACAGGCGACAATGAACCATGCGTGAACTGGGACAAAACCGCCTCACGTACACAAAGCAACGGTGAATTACTGATTACGAAAATCCCTTCACTCAGCAAAAAAATGTTGATAAGTAAAGAAAAAACACAGAAATCCTAAAAAGCAAGACTTTTCGTAACATTACTGCAGCACTGTTTGCATTTGGTGGCGGTGTTGAAACAGCTGCCGACCAAATCGTTACTCACTTGGCCGGCACGGTGCTGACGTAAGGCATCACGACCTTGTCTACGAAGCTGCCGAAGCCCAGGCGGAAGTTGGAGGTGAGCTTCCGCATCTCCACGGCCAGGTCGTTCCCGAGCGCAGACAGCTTGTCCTTGTCGTCCTCCATCGACTTGCTCAGGTCCATCAGGTAGTAGAGGTCGATCGGGTAGTTGGGCGCCAGCGCGAACTGCACCTTCAGGTCGTGCGCCTCGTTCACTCGCAGGTTCATGCGCACCCGCTGCGGCGCGATCTGGGTGGCCTGGAAGGAGCTGCTGGAGCTGCTGGAGCTGCTGCTGGAGCTGCTGGAGGTGCTGCCGGAGGCGCTGCCGGAGGCGCTGCCGGAGGCGCTGCCGGCCGCCTCGCCGCGCGCCGCGATCGCACTGCTCAGGGTGTCGTTCTGCAGCGTCTGCACGCGGTTCGCCCACGTCTTGAGGTAGCCGGCCTCGCAGCTGATGAGGCCGTTGATGAAGTTCTGCTCCTTGTTGCAGCGCTGCGCCGGCTTGCCGTCCGGCGTCGTGAAATCCTGCGCGGCGGCGGCCAATCAGCAGCCGACCAGCGCCCGGTATGCTCCGCAACAACAGCCGACAATGCCCACGCAAGTTGCATACAAATGATTCAAATGGACGACAACGTTTAATGAAACAGTCCATTGCAGCCCAGCAGTATCACACGCCAGTGGGGGGGGGGGGTACGGAGAGGCCCAGTGGGCTGTTCCACTGGAAGTCTAAGGACCTGTCCAAGTTAACCAAACGTCCCGTGTGGTGGTCCAGTGGGTTGTGCCAACAAGTGAGCCAAAGGAGCGGTACCCTAAGCAAACCAATGGTACAGGTCAGCTGAGTGCAGTGTGTACAGTGCAGTGGAGCCAGTGGCCCAATATGGCAATCTGGCAGACTGGTCCAGCGCAGCAGTCTCCGGTCACGGTCAAATGGACCCTTCTCAGAGTGGTCCCATGAGTGTTTCAGTGAAGCTGTCTAGTGCCTAGAGAAGAGGTCCAGTGAAGTGGTCCAAAGAAGTAGCCCAATGAACTGGCCAGGCAAATCGGTCTGCTGGGCACGCTGGGGCGGTAAGCCGCCGTCGCCGAACACCACCGACACGTGACGTCAGCGCGCCCAGGCCGCCGGCGCGCTCCGGTACTCACGGGCACGGCGCACCAGGCGCAGGTCGGCGTCTGCATGCACTCGCTACACGTCTGTTTGGAGGAGCACGGGTTGGGCTGGGTGAGTTTCTCGGCCTCCTGGCCGAGGGTGACGGCCACGGCCGCCAGCACCAGCGCGAGTCGGAGCGACATGGCCGGCTGCGAACAGACGCGTCCGTCAGCACCGTCACCACCAGCGGCGGCGGCAGCAGCAGCTGTGGCGTCACCGCACTGTCACACCCACAAACATCAGCACCAGCGGCAGCACGGCGTCTGAGTCTGGGTACCGCGTCTGGGTACCGCGAGCCCCGTCAGCAGCAGCGGCGTCACCGCGCCGTCACACACCAACAGCAGCGGCAGCAGCAGCAATGGCGTCACCACACCGTCACACAAAGCCACAAACACCAACAGCAGCGGCGGCAGCAGCAGCACGACTGGCGTCACCGCACCGTCACACACACCCACAAACACCGACACCAGCGCCAAGTGGCCTCACGCATGGGCCAACATCAACATCGGCAGTGGCCAGGACTAAGCCTCTAAACAAACAACCGGAAACCATTCTACAGCCGTTCAGGGTTTCACCCGCAGCCACAAACATGACGTATCAACAAAAAAGGCCGGTCAGCGAAACATGATGGCGACTCCTCAGCACGGTGATGAGTTCTAACTTCTAACATCTAACTTCTAGTTTTCCTAACGAGTTCGTAGCAATGACAATCCAAGAAGCAAGAGCAATGACTGAGGTGACTGGGCTTGTGTTATGAAAATGTACGTACAACACATTTCCATTTATCTTATCGAACATTGAGAGCACACAATTTTCGTTGTCGATTGCAACGACAAACATCAATACTGACACTGTTTGTTAAAGACAGAAAACCGGAAGATCACGGCTGTGGGTACACTTTCGTTGGTCGGATCTTTAAAACTAATGATACGCATGAGTCTTTCATACGCCTAGAGTTTATCACCGATTCTGCCACCCTATCACGATAGCGCGGGAGTCGAATAAAACTGTAATATCATTGAGTGCCGGTACCGCCATAAAACGTGGTGAAACCCGGTAGGCACTCTTGCCACTAGGCAACCTGCCGACAGTTTCCACTCAGACCGACCGCTCCGAATCCAGCCGAACCCAGACCAGCGGCCACCGCACCGGCAAAACCGCAGTCAGCGGCGCGGCCCCGGGTCCGCCAACATGGCGGCCGCCGCCGTCCCCAGCCGCGGCCGCCGCTCTCACCGCTCGGACTCGGCCGCTTCCGGCCGGCGGCGGCTCGGCGGCGCGGCTCAAATGCAGGCCGCGCGGCCCTGCGTCCCGTGCGCGCCGCCCGCTGCGACTGACGTGCTGGGTACCGCGGGCCGCGCCGGCCAGCCGCCGCCGCCGCCGCCGCGCCTTATATGGCTGACGCGGCCCGGCGCCGGCACTGGCCGCTGGAGGCCGGTCGGCCGCCGCCGGAGCTGCTCCGGGGTCGGCTGCGGCAGCCGTCCGTCCCCCACCAGGCCCCGCTCCGGACCGGCTCACCACTCACCGCTCACCAGGACGCAGCGGCGAGAAAGACCACCGCCGACCGGACCGACCGGACCCGGTAGGTGCGGAACAATGGGCGCCGAGCAGCTCCGACCGAAACCGCCCACCGGACGCCGCGAACCAACTGACCAACACCGCCGCCGCCGCCGCCTTCCGGCCCGCTCGAGAGGTCGGAAGTGACGTCGCAGCCGGGCGATAACCGGCCGCGAAAACAGGGAGTGGTTCCCGCTCAGCTGGCGACCCGAGTCAGACGACTTCAGCGAACGGTGACGTCACGCCCGTCCGCGTCACACCGACCCGGGCGCCGCCGCTTTGTTGTCGGCGGAGACCGGGAGCCACTCGCTCCGCACGACGAGGAGGGTGGAACACGATGCAAGGGCGGCAGAGTGGCCGGGACCAGATGTGGCCGGCCGTCGCCCGGCCGAGCGGGGGTGAGGGCACCAGCGGGGGTGTCCGCTATCCACCTGCCGGCCGCCGGTCCGCCTCCCCGTCAGGAGAGAGCAAACCGTCGGCCTCCAGCGTCCCTGACCTCGAGCGGCGAGACCGGAGCGTGGCCGGCTCCCGGCACGTGCCGCACAAAGACGCGCCGGCCCGGCCCCGACCTGACAGATGACGTCACCAGTCGGCCGGCCGCCGCAGCTGGCCGGTCGGCCGGTGCTCAGACGGAGCGTCCAGGGCGGAGGCAGTTCCCGTCCCACGCCGTTGTACCGTCCTCGGTCGTAAGGTCACCGGCGGCGGCGCCCCGGGACCACCGAACAAACAACCTCCAAACGGGCTTCGGCATTGCAATCACGCCGACAAGTGGTTCCGGTGTTACGTCAGTGAAAATTCGTGCGGATCTGAGTTAAGCCGCATGACAAATGCTTATCAGAAACCATGACCGTCAATTTTACGTACCAAAGAATCACGGCAGACTCCTCATGTGTACCGGAGTGGCAAGGGACGCACTGTCCGCCTTATGCCCGGCTGGCAGCCGCCCAGTTGATTTCCTAACGAATACAGACGAGTAATACCACGTCACAGTTTTATTCAACGTAATTCAAGCGGCAGTTTCGAACCAACTGGGGGCAGGCGGCATTACTCGCACGGCTGGGGAAATGTAAGCGTGGTTTGCACCTCCAACTCGCCAGGGGCGTGTTCACACGTGCCCGACAGTTGGCCGTGAGGGCCGCGCGAGCCAGTGAGCCAGCCAGCACCTCCCGCCCGGCCCGCCTGACGTGCAGCGTCGGCGGCGCGCGCGGCCGACGCCGGGCGTACCCGCATCGCCAATGAGCCTCCAACCGTCAGCGGCCGACCGGTGGACGCCCAACGACCCTCGGTCGTTTCCAGCCGTTGGAGGCGGCACCGGGTGGGTGTAGCGCAGGCGCCCCGTGCAGCGGCGGCCCTGACGGTGGCGCGCCGGGCCGTGTCTCAGGCCCACTGCCGCCGCTCAGCGCCGCCTGACCACCCTCAGCAGGCCGCACCGACTCACAGCCGGCAGAGAGAGAGGGAGAGAGGGCGGCCGCACGGACAGAGAACCGGCACAGAGAGCGAGCGGGAGAGCGGACGCACGCGCGCGCCGCCGCCATGTCGCAATGCCGCTGAGGCGCCGGCGCCGCCCGGGCCGGTCCCGTTCGTCCGGCGTCGCCCGAGCCGGCCGTCCGTCCGTCGGCGCCCGATCAGTTCACCGGCGGCGGGTAAAAATAGCCCGCCGACGGCCGTCCGCCCTCGCACGCGTCCTCCGGCCCGGCGAGCCGCCCAGGGCCGCCAGGAACCGGCGACCGGCGGACATCGACTGGGAGAACCGGCGACCTGGGTCTGGCCGACTCGACCTGAGTCTAACCAGCGTCCGCTACGTTAACTCGTCTCACCGACGTCCAGCACGGTGAACCGCGTCCCACCAACGTCCGCCACGACGTCCCGGGGCTGATTAACGTCCCGCGTGACGTCCCGAGGCTGACACGGCGACCTCTGCCACAGCAGCGACTGACCTAGTCACCCGGACAGCCGCACGGCACGGCAGGCGCCGAGAGCGACGCGAGCCGCCGGACAGCCGCGGACGGCAGGTGCGGGCCGGCCGCGGCCGAGCCTGTCGGCGCGGGCAGCGCCTGTTCGCCGGTCCCTGCCGGCTGACAGGCGAGCCGGATGCGCGGACGCCCGGGCCGTAAAAACAACACCTTGGTCAGCGGGCCAAGGCTGCCGGCGAGGGCGAGAGCCGTCCTGTGACGGGGTGCCGAAAGGTGCAACATCGTAATGTTCCTCTGGCCTTCTTTAGCTGTTCGCGTGTGCGGCCAGAGGCCTTCCACGAACGGCGGATGCGTCACAGCGTGGCGGCGACCAGATCTGCACGCCCCAGTCCGCAGGAGGGTCTGAGGTGGGGCGTCTGCAGCCCTCTGTCTGCATCGCCGAACCAATGAACACACTGATCGGATGCCCAGACACGGGCCCGGGAGCTGAGGCGCAGCCCTGCTGAGGCCGCCGCCGAAGAACGAACACCTGTTCCCCGGACCGCCCGCACTGGTGCAGAATCGGCACCATAGTCGACAACATGTGCCTTGGGCGCACATCCAGTCAGTGAATAAAGGCTGTGATGTGGCTTGTCAGAGTACACGGACACCTGCAGCCAGAGTTCCCCAATGTTCGCCGGTAAGACCAGTGCCGACCGCAGCGCCGTAACTGGTAGCCGGGTGGTGCAGGCTTGCAGCGAGACCGCAACGGACGATTCGCGCCGCGGCGCCCGGCGCCAGCCACGCCTGGAGCGCCGACTAGGCACCACTCCAGGTGTGGCCGCGGCACGGCTACACCCCACCGACCGCCCGGTCGGAGCCGCCGCTCACCTGTCCGACGATGAGATCCGGCGCGCTCACGCTATCACAGACGGGTGTTTACACTGCCGGCGCCGCGCGGTAGTCCCCGCTATCTCCGCCTCACAGCCGCTCACTGGACACGACTCGCGGTGCGCCGCACGCCGGCTCCAGCCACAGCCCCGGCGCCGCACGTCTGACTAACGCCGACCCGCCGGCCGACGGTGACTAACCGGGCCGCCGACGGTGACGTCACAGAGCGTGACGTCACCGGCCGGAGCCGCCCACCGCCGGCGGCCAGCCGGTGGCGACGGCCCGGCGGTGAGCGAGGCCCGTGTCGCCCAGCACAGCACACAGGACGGAGGTCACGCACGCACCGGGCACCGCCCATCGGAAGATACGCGTGCTGCTTAATGGATATGTGAAGCAAATGTTGCAATGTATTGTTTTTATTCGTATTATCCGATTTGGGTATCGGACACTGGCATAACTTCGCAGCGCAATAAAAACTAGAAACGCCTTTTATTTTCTTTCTGCTAGAAATCTTATCCGAATACTTTCCTGGGGTACTTCAGATTCAGAGTCCCCGCTACGCAGTGTTTGCTGCGAGGACTGTGGTCTCCACACCCCATCGCGCCACTCCGGGTTAGCAGCATCTCTCTGAAGCGAAGTCTAACGTGCCGATATGAATGACACTGTCGCGAGGCAGCCATTGTCTCCCTCTTTAAGACAGCGTGACCTGCAGGAGGAACAGCGGGTGACGAGGCTACCCGAGCCCATCTTGCGGGGGCAGACAGCAGTGACAGACGTCCTACCAACTGAGCTGCCGGCAAAACCTTCGGTCAACAAATCCCATGGTAACGCTACGAAGACCCAGAGCCTTTCTTTCTTCCCTCTCTCATCCAGAAAATTACTTAAGGGCAGCAAATACCAGTAATGCGACCTGTGGGATGCACGACGAGCCAGCCCTACTATGTTGTTGTTTGCAAGATTAATTTTCCTGTATACATGATTAATTTTCCTGTATACACGTCACAGCACAAAGTGACATTTATTGATCGATCGTATTCGCTTACGTAAAATTGCAAATTTTAACGTCACGCACAGCCAGCGTTGCAAATTTGTTTCTGTTCTTAGTGTCGGAGCATAATTTTTGTTCTGGGGTGCAAAATTTTGAGGAGAGTAATATAGGTTTAAGTTCACATTCTTGGTGTCAGTCAGTTAGAGCATCATAAATGCTTCCTTCTGAATAGACACGAAGCCATTTTACTTGCAGGGTTCGGAACTTGTCAACAAGGTTATAATGTAGCTTTTTACAAGGGCACAAGATCTCACTTTTGGAGTATAAACAAAACATTTTTGGAGCACACATTTCCTAGTATTCTTCAACACAAAAAAACAGCACCTTTGCCAGCCTTGTGCACAGGCTTCATACTGTTTGCTGACATCACTCAGCGATTCGACAACACACACAGAAAACAGGTCTGGGACTGAAAACATTATGCCTGGAATGGTTATGTGGAATGTAGAGCTAATGCGCTGAAAATGCAACTAAATAAAATTCAAAGTGTTGGCCTATCTTGTGAAAATTTCATGATTTCATGTCCAGCAGTTGCTAAGCAATTAACCTACAGCAATTGTTACAGACGGGCAGGCTGGGTCGCTAACTGGATTTTTTCTGTCAGTTGAAGTCAGGCATGCTTGACCTTTGGCCTGACTCCCAGCTCACAGAATTTTACTCATGCCTCAATGTTTTTACTCATGACCTTACTGTTACAGTGAACTCCCATTGTTTTTTCCCAATACTTCATGGAAATGATCATAACTAACCTGCTTTAGTTTTATTTCCCTTGCTTAAAATATTCTGAATATTTCAGGTTAACTTAATGTCAATTGGTCAAATGATACTATATGCCATGGTGAGCTTCTCATAATAATGCAAACCACAATGGTCATCAGTTAATTCTAATTGTCTTGAAGTACACTCAGCAAGGTTTGAGCAAAGTCCAGTGAAAGGAAGAATAGTTTCCATTTAGTAAAATGATATCAATACAATTATACAATTATGTGAACTATTGGGATGAAACAATTGAAGTGTCTCAGAATTTTTACCGAGGTTAGGCTGTATGACTAAGGACAAGGATAACTTTCAAAATTTGCGACATTTTAGTCCAGTCTCTACCCTGTCACATGATCACTCTGCTCCACCACTGTCATTTGCCTGGCAGTGGTTCGCATGCAGTTTACCAGGAGCCAGTGCCATGTTTAATGTGCTGCCTCCTTAGATGCTTGATGTGGAGCTGCTTCTCCCACAAGACTGACTCTGACATCTAAGTGCTTTGCCATAGGTTGGTTGTTTTACCATAGGCATAGCGACTGCTGTAGCTGTAATAGCTTCATCATTGGCCTACCTGACTTGGTGTAGAAGTCACAGAGTCATAGTCAGGTCACACTATTTGTTTTGTTTGACTTGTGAACTTCGTCATGCTGTCATGACATATTTCTAGTTGTTCCACTTTCTAACTTGATCCAAATGCTTTGCCAGAATGCATTATGGCCAGAATCTGTGAACCAGTGTTAGCTGCATGACCACTACACCTAGTTGTGTATCCCTACACTGACCCCTACATTCAATTGTGCAATTCCAAGATAGCTGCATATTTTGGAGATGGGAATTTGGCACACAAACAAGAACTGGTATTCTAGGCACAGGCCTCCCACTTGTCATAAATCCAGAAATCCAGGTAGTTACCATGCCATAATGGTACCAAAAGATGCACAATTCAAAAATAACCCAATCACAGGCATTTGGTGTCTTATCACTGCCACAACTCCCTCAAAATAATCTCTTGAAGTGATTCAGCCACCCACTGCCTCAACAACTAGCATGAGTTCAAAGTACTCCATGAGATCAACACCAACTTTTAAGCATTGATGGTTTGAAATAAGCTGAGACAGCACTGGAATGGAACAGGGAGGTGGATTGGGACTGAATGACAACAGACAGGAGTGCCTGGGAGGAAACAGAGATAGACAAGGAAAACTGGGACAGTACAGAGACATGGAGGGCCTGGATGAGGATGGGAGACAGATGAGGACTAATGGAACAAGCATGAAAGGTATCAGGACAGAGTGGTGGAAAGGGACTGGGCTTGGAAAGGGACAAGCAAGGGTATGGAGAGGGACAGGGACAAGTAAGGGGATGGGGCTACCAATTGCTGTTTGAATGAACAGAATCCTGGTTCTTGAGATAAACATGGCCAAAGTGTTAAATGACCCCCCATCTGTGGAAAGCGGTGAAATACCCCAGTCAGTGCGAGGTTAGCAGTCCTGTACAATATCCCATCTTTGTGTCAGTCCCATTCCAGTCCACATTTCCAAGGAAGAGGGACTGCAATGGGGTAGGGACAAGGAGTAGACTGGGATGGGACCAGGAGGGGGAGAGGCAGAAAGGGGATACAAGGAAGGGATAGGAGCAAATATGGACTGAATGGGACTGGTGCAATGATGGGACATTTGATGGGACCACTAACCTGGCACTGACTGGGGTATTTCATCACCTTCCATAGATTGGGGGGAGGGTCTTTAACACTCTGGCCATTTCTCTCAAGAACCAACTGTACCATTCAGCCTTTTCAAATGGCAACTGACAGCCCCATCCCCTTACTTGTCCCTGTCCCATCCCATCCCCTTGCATGTCTCTTTCCAAGCCCAGTCCCTTTCCACCACTCTGTCCTAATACCCTTCCATGCCAGTTACATTACTCCTCATCTTTCTCCCAACCTCATCCAGGTCCTCCATGTCTCTGTACTGTCCTAGTTTCCTTTGTTTATCCTTGTTTCCTCCCACACACTCACATCAATCCTAGTTCAGTCCTAGTCCACCTCCCTGTCCCATTCCACTTCCATCCCTGCATATTTCAAGTTTTGAGATGGCCATGTTCTGGTAGGTATTTCAGTGATGTCATGCTTAACTACAGGTTTGTAAACCATCAATGCTTAAAAGTTGGTGTTGATCTGTCCTATAGTGATGCTCTGTGTTTCAAAGTCATGCTAGTTCTTGAGGACGTGGGTGACTTCAAGGCATTATTTTGAAGAAGTTGTGGTAGTGACGAGTCACTAAGTGCCCACAATTGAGGTATTTCTGAACTGTGCTGTGCATTTTTGGTACCAATATGGATTAATAAATATGTGGATTTCTGGAGTTATGAGAGGTGGGAAGCCTGTGCCTAGAATACCCAAGAACTGCAGGTTGTGTGGTGGCCACTGTATCCCTTTAAACTCACAGGCCAGTTACCAAGTGACTTGTGGGAGACAAAGATAGAGCTGAGGGGACTCACAGGTAAACTGCCAGCATTGGGAGTTGTAACTTTATTCGAACTTATTTTGTTTGTTTATTTTTGTGCAGCATTACTCCTATCATTTCAATGCACATTAGGCAAGTCAAGCAGTTAGAAAGTTTCAATGCAAAATGCATGCACTGGAACACATCCTCTTTGGATATTTAACTGCACATGGCCTTTTGCAAGCACATGCTTACATGCATCAGCCATTGTATACCAGAACTCCAGCCATACACTCAATACAACTACAAAAACTACAGTTCATACTGAAATATCATTCACATTCTCATACTGATAAAGCACTGCCATACACACATATGAACAGGGTTTACAAAATGCTAATACGCACACATTATCCCAAAATATGTGTGTTATCCCAAACTTCAGTATGTGCCAGGGTGCTGGAGAGAAAAATTCTATCACGTCACTGCAAGAACCCCATCACAAAAAATGGACAAAAACTGCCACACCCTAGCACTACAGGACGACCCAGACGGGTGCTAATCACGCATAAGCAATTTGGAAACAGGGAGTTGCCTGCGCCTATATCGCCGCAAACACAAATGGGGGTGGATTTCATTAACATAGCAAGTCTACGTGTCCTCAACAACCCAGTGCGCGGCAAAATACGCCAAACTACGACGAAGCACTAACCTCAGTCCCTTACAGAGGTGGACAACCCCCTGTCACACACAAACCCAATACGGCACAACCTCTCCAACAAGCCTCAGCAGCAGGCTCCTTGACTTCGCTTCCAGCTGCAGCTTTTCTCGCATTCACTCACATCCAAAGAACTGAATTTGGTAGCATGACGTCACGTGGGAGTAGAGTTTTTCTTAGTCATTGGTTTAGGCATTGGTTTTTGAGCGCAAGAAACTACAACACGGATAATGTTAAGTTTCCCAAATTAGGAGCAGACTCATATCAGTTTACTGCTTTCAGCTATCGGCTCGAATAACGACGAACATAACGCTGTCAGATTTATACACAAGCAAACAGAGCGTATGTAACAAGCCTCCAAGGTCATGCTCTTGGCCACAGTCCCCAATTGGCGTCATAGGCTGCCAGAAAACTGTGGCTTGTTCACCATTTGCGTAGCTTTTCTTGAATTTTGGCAGCCTTGTACCGTCCTTTTGTATTACGCCGTGTCCGCCGTATCGCGTGGTCGCCGTGCAGCGGAAGCTACCGGGAGGGTTGTTTTGGTGTAGGCCTTCTCCCTTCGGCAATCATGATTAAACTAAGCCCAGAAGCCAAGGATAGGCTCAGTGTTGTACTGACTATCGGGAAGACTATTTTCCACTGGGGATTCGTCCCTACTGTTCTGTACTTGGGTACGTGGGTTTGCTCTGTTACAACCTATATGTTTTGATCCCAGTTTGGTCTGAACAGTGTGTAAGAATGAGCGGACATTTGTCGAAATTGTGGAGAATGTGGATATTACTTTAAAATGAATTCTCGCTGGGCACTGTATGCATGTGATGTCATATGCAGGTCCACCATGTATCTCCAAGTTACATTTGAATTCCACTCATGCTCAGGCACTTTGGTTTTATGCTATATCCATACATATTTTAGTTTCAGAATTTCAGAATAATCATATGCTGCTGGTTTCCATGCTTTTTGTACTTTGTGCATGCATTTGCTTTTGGGCCTCAAACCAATTGCAGGTTGTAGGGTGTAGGTTGTAGTTCAAACCAATTGTAGCCAGGCTGCAAATTGACAGGTGTTTACTGTGGCCACAAGATTGTGTGCCAGTTGCCTTATTATCTTGAGTGCAATTGGCAAATGGCCTTCTTTTTTTCCTCATGTATCTGTCTAGTGCACAGTGGAACAGGCCAAAGCTGCAATGTGCTTCAGGATCGTGGAAATGTCTGTTATTGTGCAGCAGTGTCAGCTCTGCAGCAACAAGAGCTTACCAAAAAGTGTTAACATTTAGCAGTCTGAGGCATTAGTTTCTTGTTTGGCTAGGTATTATGGTTTCAGTACAGTGACTGCACTTGCATTTTCAATTTCTATTGCTGTATTTTTTGGTTCATGGTCCCTTTTTTGCCCTGCTTTGCTTTGAAAATGGCTGGGAGTAGGAGTTTTTAGAACATGTCATGGTAAGACACAGAATAAGAAAATTGGATCACATGCCATGGAATTTTACCAATTATGGTACTATGTATCAAACTGACCAAGGTTTCTTTCAGGATTCAAGAGAGGAGCTGACCCAGGAATGCCTGAAATCACACCACTGAGGTATTTATATTGTGTATGATGACATCATTTTTGGCATATGCATGCAATTTTGGTCATGACAATCATTTAATTTCCTATGGATTGGAGGTCAGAGGAAATGGGGATGCTCCTTTGAGACATGTTTTACATTACAAAGGCTTCCCCATTAGTGTGATTTGTATGCATGTGGGCTTGTGTGAATATTCCATTCCATACTATAAGCCATGCTGGTTTGATTGTACTGTTAGGACATCCAGTTGTTTTTTTTTCAAGTAAATTAATTAGGTTGCCAGGTTGCCAATATCTTTGGATATAAAAAACTGCTGCAGTTGAAAAATTGGTTGTTCTGTTTTCAGTTTACTTTGGCAGTGATCTCCAAGGCTGCCAAAGTAAAGAATCACTGATGTTCATCAGTCCTCCTGATACCATCAGTCCTGCTGACACACCATAGCAGGATGCTGGGTGCAATGGCCAGGGACTGCCAGCAGCCTGCTGCTGTCTTCTGCTGTGTGCCAACAGGGTTCTGGCTTGATGAGCAGCATACCCCTGGGCACATTGCTGTGGAGCTATGTGGCACCTCTTTAGGGACTGTCACGTCCTGTCGCATGCCAGTGAACCATTATGTATGTGTCCACCATGAATGAAAATACATGTGTGCAAAGATTTCTTGCCTATGTTGGTATCATTGGGTTGAACCAAGGAGCCTATCTTCTGTCCCATCTTTCTCATTTTCGTCTTTAGATTTTTGCTGACTGCCAGTTGTCCTTAGAAATATGCATTGTAGAAAATAACCAAAACCAAGCCCATACCTTGGTGGTATTTTCACACAGAATAAGCCATTCTGATGGTATTGGCTCCGAGACACGAGTGTGGCCTGAGGTCCTTTGTCGCATCATTTCGGGATCATTGTATTTCAGATATATGCAGTGAAATGCAGGGGTCGCCTAAAATGTTCACTTGGGAATGCTTCGTCCTGCGACCTCCCAAAATTTGGTGTTCAACCCGCGCACCACCGTCGGTCGGTTTCGAACATGGCGACTGGGGGGGGGCAGTTGGCCGCCCCCCCTCTAACTCGCGAACGATTGGTCGCACGGTAAAAATAAGCACACCGTTGGAAAGCTTGTGACGAGTAGAGCTCGAAACTGATCTTATTTTTAGTTCTAGATGATATGTAAGCAACTTACGCTCTATATATGTTTTCTCATAGCCGACTGCATGAGACCGAGAAATGGCCTGAATCTCAAGAGCTGTGACTAATAACGCATAGGTAAAGGCACCAGCGCACAAGTAAAGGTCCGCAGATGCCGACACACGTCTAATTTCCCCAGATTTGTTCAATACATACGCCGAAACGTTGAGTTAAAGACGCGGCAATTCTCCCGCCAGCTGTCGGTGTGCGCCGCTGCCGTATGCAGTACCAAATTGACGGGAACTAATTTTAGCGTTCCTTTATTCTCGCAAAAAAGACGATCTATGTAAATTTTATTGATCTTAGTGATTCTTATGATGGTTTTTCATGCTTAAATTTTGGAAAAATTCATTAGTTACCAATTTACACAATTGGCGGAGCTTTATTCACGAGAGCCTGCTTATTTCCAAAATATGCTACTTTTTCAAACTTTTTGAGGTTGCTGGTATTACTTACGTCTGTGCAAGCTAGTTCTGCCATTTTCTACCCATTCTGAGTAATTCATGGTCGATGTTGACGGTAGTACATTTTGGCTCACTACAGCTATTCGTGACCTGGCCTCAGGTCAATAGCTGGAAATCATTGACACTTTGCCCAATGACGCTGACTATATGTCTGCTTCACTCCACACTAAAAATATTACGAAATATTCCGTCAATTTCCGAGAAAAAGACATGTCTTAAAAATGGGCTTCACTTTTGGTCAATGACCCGGAAAATTCCGAAAAATCTGAGATAGCAGATTTTATTTCATCTATCACGATCACTAATCCCTGAAAGTATTATTGAGATATCTTGTTTTGCGAAAAAGAGGGCGCTAAACTTTTTTTGGCATAGGTCTGTTTAACCTGACCTAGGTCAGGCACCTGACCTGACCTGAGGTCAAAATTTTGACACGAGATGTAAAACTGATGAAGCAAAAGGTACACGAAGTTTTGTGACTCTGTGTGTTCGTTGTCTCGCAATCCCAGAAAAACCTCAGGGGGGGACAGTTAACTGCCCCCCGTCGGGGACGGGTTAAAGCTGCTTCCGATGCGGCAATCGCCACTGAAGTACCAGCGATACATGTGCTCACATCTCGCTTTCCCATTCTGCTTTCCCGGCACGCGTTCTTTTTTATTTCGCGTCAGGTACGTGCCTGCGTTCTTGTCTTCCGTTTATGCCACCTGCAGCCTCTTCGGCGAGTTAACACGAACTAAACGACGGCGCGGCCATCGCCACATCGGCCGATCCGATAGCCGCACCTTCGTCGTTGCCGTCATTCGTTCCAGAACGTGACGTATCACAACTGCTCCAGCTACAGGGTCGCCCGATCAGGGTGGAGCTTTGGGAGCCCTCACGGCCCGCGAAACGCCGCGAACTTCGGTCGCAGTATGCGCAGAGGGCGACTGCGGTGTTTGACCCGTCTCACTGCAGAAAAAAACTGACCACAATCCTGGCTTCGCCCATACCACAGGGCGTGCGTGATCAGTGCGGCGCGGATGCTGCGCTTCGCGTCGAACGGCATCGACAAATCGTGAGATTCGGGAGATCCTCAGGTTGCAGCGATTGCTGAAAGACCTGTACAATGCAACGGACGGCCCACGTTGTTCGTTCCCACTTCCCACGGCCGTGTGCGCACTGCGCGAGCTTCCGTTCCCGACCTGTGTTAGTAAAGTACTGCTCGCTTTGTTAACATGTGATACCGTCGACGACAATGCGCTTCACCGAATGCTCCGACCCAGCGCGCTGCGGCCTCAGTCACGACCACTGACGCCTAGAAACTAACCATACAAAACACGTTTTATTTGACTGTTCATTCGACAAATTTCTACCCAGGTATTCGTTCACCAGACTTCAGAAAAAAAGAAACAAACAAAAAACAGACAAGGGGACCCGGTTGTCAAAATCGACTGTTTTACATTTAATCAAGTCTACGTGCACGGATGCGTCTGCTATCACACACCTCTCCCGCAGATTGGACTTTCCAGCACCAAGGGCCAGACAGCACGGCGCCCGGCAAATCAGCACAGAGACTGTCTTTTAACGCACCTACAACCCTAGCTCACAATGGCACCCAACAGAGCAGAACAACGAACACACAGCAACACACGCAACTGCGCGTCGAGGGGAATGGACATACGAGAAAACCAGAACAATCGGCCCCGTCCGGGCGTGGCCGGGCCGGGCGGTGGCGCCGGCAGCCCGTCCGTCCCGGCCCGCGCCTCGGCGGTCCGGCCGCGCGTCTCCGCTAGCCCAGGCCGTGGTCATCAAAGAACCCCTGAGGCGTCTCCTCCTGCAGGAACAGGTCAGAGGTCAGGTGTCGGGGCAGGCGGCGCCCCCGCCCGCCGGGGCCCGGCTGGAGCGGGGGCCCCAGGTCCCGCCACAGCGCCCCCGGAGATCGGGCTGTTCAGCTGGCCGCTTCTGCTTTATTAATCGTAGCTACGAGAGACAAAGAAAGCGGTTCGTCATGCTTCACTTGGCGTCTCGGCCAAATGGTGAGTTGAATACAATCGGGTCGGTGCACGGTTTTATTCTGATTCACATTGTTACACGTCATGCATTTGAAGCGGCGACAAGCTTTATGACTACAAGAATCACTTGGCGACAGGTGTTCTATGTTTCGCAAGCTTTTTCAAGCATTCGTTCTTTGCAAAAAATAAAAATAAATAAAAACGCATGCAAAATCGTTTGTAATGGTAAGTCCATAAACGTCATCGAACCTCATGTGAGATTAGCCAGGTTTAAGTTCGCATACGGCTCTCCCGTAGCTACGACCATGCATTTCAAAACAGCATATGACGACGAGCCAGCCATGAATTATTCCAAAAGCCAATGGAATTAGTAGCAGCGACTATCAACGAATACAAAACCTCTATAGTATGGGAGCAGTGCGTCGAAAAACAGCGAAGATAACGTGCGTAGCGAAGTGAGCCCAGGCCGTGCGGAAGCCACGCCATGAAAACGTGCGCTCATCGAGAACGACCCAGGCGCCTAAAGGATTCCTAGGTCGTTCAAAATGTAATCCGCAGCATCGTCCTATGGGGAGCAGTGGCGGCAATGAGTACAACGTTATGAAGCACATCCCCGCTCTATATGGCGGTTGATATTCTCGGAAGTCTTAAAATGGGTTAACTGCAAATCTGTATTCAACCACGCCGCCGACTGCCATCGAGAATGTAAAAGAAGACCAAGCGAAGCACGAACTATTTTCAAGGTTTTCGGTAAAACACCAAAAGAAATTGCTTTCCGGGTTACATCAACCCACTTACGAACACGCAAAAGGAATTAGGACCGAAAGATACGACTTTTGTTCGTCCGCAAAAAATACAACTTGCCATAGTCCGACACGGAGCATGAGAGGACAGCCACTAAAAACAAAAGCGAAGCAGAAAGAGCTTCTAGCAGAGAGCTTGTCCCCGACGACCCTACAACCCTGTGGATGTAGTATGCGTGCTGATAACGCCTAAGACGAAGCCCAAAGGAAGCCCCCAAAGAGCCACAAAGGGGATCTCCGCGGCCACGTGTGGCCGGCCAGACGACGGCAGTGGGCGGGAGGAGGGGCAGGGCTACCGACCACGGAGGGCACTCGGCCGAAGGAGGCAGCACCTCCGGCGTCCGTGCGCTCCAAGCCCCAGGCCACGTGACATAGCAAACGGGGACGAGACGATCCCCTCCGGGCGGCAACAGACGATCGTGCGAGCGGCCGAACCGGCCGCAGAGCGACACTCACACGGTATGCGACGACTAAACGCGGGAGACTCAGCAAAGCTCCTCTGACGGCCGGGGCACGGACAGAGAGAGAACCACAGATCAGCCGCGGGCGACTACGGGCGGGCAGACGGACGCGCGCCGCGCGCAGGCTAACGCGGCGACCTGGGCGGCAGGACGTCCGCGGGCCGGCGCACCAACAACACAGCCGGTCAAAGCGCGCGCGACGTTCGCGGGGTCGGACAGAGGGTTCATCACCCAACCGAGCAGGCGCCGAACAGGAGCAGTCGCGAGGTCGAGCAGGCACCGAACAGGAGCAGTCGCGAGGCCGAGCAGGCGCCGAACAGGAGCAGTCGCGAGGTCGCCAGCCCCGAAGCGGGTCACAACGAGCCAACGCCATGCCACAGTCCTCGTATGCAAACATCCACTCACGAGGGCCCGCGCACGCCCGGACAAAAACACGGCAGGCTGACGGCGCCCTGCGAGGGCTCACTACAGAGTCTGCCGGACCGCGCTAGGGGCGCCGGCGGCATGCGTGACGGAGTCCGAGCCGCCGGAGGACGCGCCGGGCCGGGACGCCGGCGCGGGCGCGGCGTTCGCGGCGCCGGGCGCCCCCGGCGGCGGTCGGCCGCGTCCGACCACAGACAGCCGGGGGCCGGCGCCGCTCTAGGTACGACACCGAAAGTCCAGTGCAGACAGGTGATGTTAAATAACGATACCTAGGTCAACCCGACCGATTTCAGGGCGTCCTCAAGGACCTCATCCTAGAAACATAGAGAGGGACGTATGAGGGCGCCGTCTGGGACCCGCCACTGGGACGACGGCGGCGTGACCGAGGCGTGGCTAGACGACCACCGAGGCTCTGCATTCACACCTGACGGGACCGCCGGCGGTGAGATCTAGGAGCTGCTTTTGGACTAACGGTCGACGGAACCCGCAGGCTCGTCTAAAGCACGCGCTGCACACCAACCTGTATTTACATTGTACTTCGGCAATAACTGAATTCCGGCCGCTTGATTTCGCGGGCTGCTGTCAACAGACCCAACGTCTGATTTGTCACTGGCACGCAGGGGAAGCCAGCCTAGACTCTGGTGATTACTGCAGGTCGTGGCTATCGTTCCCGGCTGGTCTCACCGGGCCCAACAGGCCTGGGGGCCGCCACCGGCGGCCGCCGACCAGGTACCTCGCCCGCCCCTGACCGCGCCCCCGACCAGTGCGCGGTCGCGCGGCGGCGGCGGTACCACGGACTACTCTACGCCGCGTGACACGGCTCGAGTGCGGCTGTGCCGCTCGACACGGGACACCAGCGGACGGCACCACGGCACACGGGCCGGCCCACCGCACGGCGTGCAGCGTGCGACTCTGGCGGCACTGCGCGGACATTGGTGTCATCTACCGGACCGGCGCGCACTCGTCAACGATCAAAATCGTCAGGACAAGCCAACTCGGGACTTGAAAGACAACGGTCTGCGGATGCGTCGGCTCGGCGTCGGCCGCTTCGTCCCAGTCGTGCTCAGCCAATGTCCCAGGTTACCCTGTTCTCCCGGTGTCACTAATGTGCCATTCAGACAAGAATCCTCAGTCGCATAGCTTTGAAACGATCAGCTCAGGTCAAAGGATCTCTCGCCGACATCGAGCAAAGCCACATCCGTACGCTGGACTCATGCAAAAACAAGGAGAGGAATCCGTGAAACGAACAAGGGGAAGCAACAAAATATTCGATCATGCTCAACTACTTTCGCTATGCTGACCAACACAGGCAATAGACTATACTGTTGGTAAATGGAAAGCCATTAAATGTCCAAGTAATGTACGGCATGGTTATATTTAACTGCTGCTAAGATCAATTTGTAAAAAAAACTAACATGATTGATCGGTGAATCGCACGAGACAACGCGAGACGAAAGACGAGATGAAACACTTAGAAAAAAAGAGAAAAATTGTTCTGAAAATTTGGTCATCAAAATGGCAATCTTGTTGCTGCCACTTTCAATGTGTCACTGGCAGCAAAACCATGGTTTGTTCATCATTTTGTTCACGTTCACAACAAAACCTCAAATTTCACACCAACAAAAACAACGAAAACGACCGACACGATGCGACACACGAAAGCACACACCGCAACACACTTTTCTCGCTACCTTCACCCTGGTTCGAAACAACAACAAACAAGCCAAAACAGGCAAGACGCAAAAAACCACCGTCCAAAACCACCAAAAACCGCAAGCCTCGGGGACAACGCAACAAAAGCCACAGCGATCGAGACGAGGGCGGGAGACTCAGCACCGCTTCAGCCGCCAGCAGCCGCCAGTCGAGCTTCGCCGGAGGCCGGTCTCGGCCGCCGGCCGGGGACAGGCGGTCGGAGATCGACACCAAGCGGGCCGTGCGGGAGGAGCGGGCGCCGCCCGGCCGCGGACAGGCGGCAGACTCCATGCTCAGCCGGCGGCGGCGCGAGCCAAGCGCTACAGCTCGTACGGCACGGCGTCGTTACTAACCTCCTGTAGCAAGTCCTGGGCGGTGATCGCCTTCAGGACGTTCTTCTTGCTCGTCTCCTGGATCTCGCCGCCGAGCAGCAGCTCGTCCAGCATGAAGAAGGCCTTCTCGAAGTTGAAGATGATGTCCAGCTCGCACACCTGGGCGGGGTCACGCTGTCAGGCCGACGCTCACGCTCAGCATGGCAGCTGTTCACAATGAAGAAACGTACCACGCGAAGACAAGACCTTTAGCTCTCACAATGCTCAACCATGCACAGGCAGTGCGCCATACACAAACCATACCAAACGCTGATGTGAATGTGTAATGGTATTTTTATTCGGTAGGGGGTGATCTAAACGTTTCGGAGTTTACGTGAGTACCGGGATTTTATCTTAAAAGAAACCCAAATAAATCGGCACAACGTGAGATGACTTCGTCAGTGGGATCAGTGACTAGCTAACATAAATAGGCCCCAGTTATAAACATTAGCATGCAAATGACAGTAAGTGCATATCAATATCAAGGTCAACTGATGGGGAAACATTTAAAAGACAAATGTTTAGATATGGAATAAAGTACACGCACATGCACACACAGAACAAGGACCACAAAAATCAATTCAATAATGCTGATGCAAATGACATGTGCATATTAACCCGCGCACGACCGTCGGTCCGTCCCGAACACCGGCGACTGGGGGGGGGGGGGCAGTTGACTGCCCCCCCTCTAACTCAGGAACGGTTGGTCGCACGATAAAAATAAGCGTACCGTTGGAAAGCCCGTCACGAGTAAAGCTCGAAACTGGTGCCATTTTTAGTTTTAGATAATATGTAAGCCAATTTACGCCCTATATATGTTTTCTCATAGCCGACTGCATGAGACCGAGAAATGGCCTGAATCTCAAGGGCTGTGACTAATAACGCATAGGTAAAGGCACCAGCGCACAAGTAAATGTCCGCGGATGCCGATACACGTCTAATTTCCTCAGATTTGTTCAATATATACGACGAAACGTTGAGTTAAAGACACCCTAATTCTCCCGTCAGGCGTCACTGTGCGCCGCTGCCGTATGCGGTACTAAGTTGACGGGAACTAATTTTAGCGTTCCTTTATTTTCGCGAAAAAAGACAATCTATGTAAATTTTATTGATCTTTGTGGTTCTTGTGATGGTTTCTCATGCTTAAATTTTGGAAAAATTGATTAGTTGCCAATCTACAAAGTTGGCGGAGCTTTATTCGCGAGAGCCTGTTTATTTCCAAAATATGCTACTTTTTCAAACTTTTTTTAGGTTCCTGGTATTACTTACGTCTGTGCAAGCTAGTTCTGCCATTTTCTACCCATTCTGAGTAATTCATCGTCGATTTTGACGGTGGTACATTTTGGCTCACTTCAGTTATTCGTGACCTGACCTCAGGTCAATGGCTGGAAGTCACTGATACTTTGCCCAATGACGGCAACTAGATGTCTGCTTCACTCCATACTAAAAATGTGATGAAATATTCCGTCAATTTCAGAAAAAACGGGGATATGTCTTAAAAATGGGCTTGACCTTAGGTCAATGACTCGGAAAATTCCGAAAAATCCGAGATAGCAGATTTGTTGCATCTATCACGATCACTAATCCCTGAAAGTATTATTGAGATATCTTGTTTTGCGAAAAAGTTAGAGGGCGCTAAACTTTTTCTGACATAGGTCTGTTTGACCTGGTCTAGGTCAGGCACCTGACCTGACCTGAGGTCAAAATTTTGACACGAGATGTAAAATTGATGAAGCAAAAGGTACACAAAGTTTTGTGACTCTGTGTTTGTTGGTTCTCTCGCAATCCCAGAAAAACCTCAGGGGGGGCAGTCAATTGCCCCCCCAGTCGGGGACGGGTTAATATGGAAGTTTTTATGGAAAAAAACATTTCAAGAACAGAACGTTCAGGTGGTGAATATGTCATCTGCATACACACACAAAGACAAATGTTCAGAACAAGAAAACCAATGAAAGTGCCTGCCAGCACCACATATTTTACGATTTTAAAGCAAACTCCCGAATGGGGTTGATGGAAACCCCACATTCCATATAAATCCCCGACTTCTCCTTGATTTCTGTCGCCTCTTGATGACTCGTCTACGTCACGTCTGCGTAGACGGTACACCAAAGGTGCGGAATGCCATGTAATGGGTGTCAACAGCCGACAAAACGTCCCGTTCCGGCCCACTCTCCTCTCCACAGACCGACTGAGCTCTGCTTAGCTCGGTGAGCAGCGCCTCAGCGGTCGGCCGCGCTCCTACCGAGCCGAAGTACTTGTCCAGCAGCTCCACGTAGCGGTGGATGATCTCCAGCGTCAGCAGCTCGTTGTCGTCGCTGTCGATGGCGCAGCAAAAGTACAGCGACGCGTACCTGCCAGAGAAGCCGAACCACGTCACCGCCTTTCCAATAAAAAGTATGTGCAAATATGCTCCTTCCATATCCTACCCTTGCAAACCAGAAACACATCCTACTGGTTGCACATTTGCACAATGGGAGAAGCATCACCTCATATCAGGAAAACCCATCTTAAGCAAAGCACTGCAGAAATAATTTTAAAGAAAAACCTTGGAAAAGCAATATCATGCATTTCCAATTCCAAATATTTCAATTTTTATATCTGGCGAACACAGTTTACACTGTATCTACCACTTGCATGCCCTCTCTTCAGAAAATAACACCAAAATGAACAATGATTTAATATGTGGTCAAATGAGCTCTTGTGGGATATTCCCCTATGACATAACAAACTGCTGTCTTTGAATAAGTCCATACTCCAGGCAGATCCAGACCACATGCTTAAAGAAGGGGCCAAATCTCCACCTATGTGGCCTAACCTACCCCAAATGTCAATTTCTCCCCAGAATTTGACTACTGTTTTACACTACTTTCCCAAATTAACAAAAATGGTCCCAAAAATGTCTCAGAAACAAAAAAACTTTCCATCCCAAAAGAGGGACCAAAAGATGTGTTGCACCCTCCAATGAAAGGGAGAACATGACCCCATAGCCCCCTCCCCTGTCCTGGAAATACTAGTCATCAGTA
This sequence comes from Capitulum mitella, assembly GCA_030062745.1. Lineage (NCBI taxonomy): Eukaryota > Metazoa > Arthropoda > Thecostraca > Pollicipedomorpha > Pollicipedidae > Capitulum > Capitulum mitella. The sequence goes on from CP099849.1 coordinate 26,182,303, forward strand.
CACAGATAAAGGCTATATCATCATGCCCCATACACAATGTTCTGTCTGGGGTAACAATGGGCCACTCGTCTTACCTTTTGTAAACAATCTTCAAATCTTTCCACTCCAAAAAGCTGCACATCTTAGCTTTCCTTGAAAGAACTGTGGCTATGAGTTCACGAGTTGTTTTCTTCTTTTGTTTTTCTGGGTATGCACAATACCATTTTTGCAAACGTAGCTTGCCTTGGCGGCTGAAGAGCAGCATAAAGTGCATCTGCAGAACAAACATTAGCAGAATGACAATGGGTTCACTTTTTCTAACCCAATTATCCAAATGAGCCTGCATACTCCACCTCAGATAATGCGCACACCAGGGCTCATAACTGTATGATGGTTATGATAACAATGGTAGTGATGGTGTTGGGGATGATGATGACTATGAGATGGTAATGATGTTGGTGACAGGAGTAGTGACCATGATGATCATGATTTGATTATGATCATGATGAACAATTGTGAGTGATGATGAATGATGATAATGATGATGATAGTGATGATGATGACAATGATCATGACTATGACAACCATGATGATTCAAGGCAGTGATTCTGCCATGCCACACCTTGATTCCTCATTTGGACACTACCATGATCGGTACATGAGTTGAAAAGCATTGGTTCCCAATCCTGCTAAGACTGGCTCAAATCACTTTGGCACATGATACTTGGCCAGCAGGTCATCCGGTAACTTGCTGGTAAAGGACCATATTGCATACTGCACTGTCATGTGACATCTTTGGCAACATATGCTTTGTCCACAAAAAAACAGCCAGCATGAAACTGTGTAATTGGATGAAGTTCAGCAGATGTGCAATAAGCTCTGCTCATCATAGATGTAATGACCAAATTTGCAGATATAGCTAAACTTTAAAGCCATCAACATGTCCAAACAAGGTCCCAGTGTCCCATGACAAAAGCCAACTACTTCCCAACACAAATCTCAGTAAAATGGTTTTTCTTCAGTTTTGGTTGGTTGGTTATTCAGGCTTAGGGGCACACCGACTGCGGGGTCATACAGCGCCCACAACTTCTTTAAGTAGCTCCATTGACAAGAGTCACGACGATTAACATAGTCCAACGGCATAATATAGCACAATTATGTCAAGACAAAAAAGTTGCCTACAACAGCATACACAAAATAAAACACATGTGACTAGTAGCATGAAAACACTGCAGAAAAACCAACATCCAATAAAAACCAGAACAACTGTCCCGTCTCTATAAAACGAGACTCATCACCCAGCAAATCCAGCAAAGTGCCAGGTGTCCCACTGTGCCCAAAGTGCTGCAAATGCTCTGAAATCAAACCATTACATGTGATCAGCACATGGTGCACAGTGAGGGGCTCACTGCAGCAGGGGCACATCCCTTTCTCTTTGCCCTTCAACAGATGGTGATGCATTCATTTTAGATAGATTTCATTTTAGATTCTTTCTTCATTTTAGAATGTTATTATGCAGTAACTGAATCACAAGTATTTGCATGCAAACCACTGATTTTTATGCCATTTATGCTGTTTTCACTGCTTGGTGAAAATCTGATGCATGGCCTAATATTCTAACCTGCCCCTTGCCAAAAGTACATTCCTGACATTTTTCTTTACTGAAAACTTATATGTCACTGATAAAACATTGCTATCATTCAGGGTTTTCCACACACAGGATACTACATGGGAGAGGCTGAATACCAGAATTAGGAGTTTGTTTTGTTCACGGCACAGGAGTGCAATTTTCATTTTACAGTACAAATTTTTTGCATAGAGCCATGCTGGTATACGGTGACATTCTTGGTGCAATTCAGCTAGGTCTTCATGCAGGCTTTTTACTGAATGGAGAGGGTCATTTGCTTATAGTTAGAACTTTGTAACATGGTTATAATGTAGCTTTCTGATGGGGATGCAAAATCAAACTTTTGGTGTACAGAACATTTTTCAGAGCACATGCTTTTGGATGTTCTCAACACCCCAACAAATAACATCTTTTCCTTCCAAGATCAACACCCCACCTCAACATATGATGCTGCAGGAGATGGAAGAAATGTGAAATATGATTTGTGGGCATCAGGGGCTGCCGCACAGAGTGCAATTCGTTTCACACATCATTTGGGAAATTTGCAAAACAGGTAAAGGTGTTTTATGACAGCTCTACACACTGCAACATACAGTGGAACACCAACATGGGTTGGCAAGATTTGTACAATCGCATACTTATTGAGATCAATTAACACAATGAATTGACTCCCAACCCCGTGCTCGCTTTCCCGAGTTATGCTCCTGTTACACACAAGGGTGATGGTGAGCACAAAAACCAATCGACGAGCATTTACCATTCCGCCCAACCCAGAAACCCCCCAGGATGCCCTGCGCTCCTCTCCAACCGTGTTGCAATAAACCGTCCGCCTTGCCGTTGCATGTGATGCGCCCAGGGTTGACGAACTTCGATCGCGTGTTTGGCTGGCCTGGGTGGGGACTAGAAAAGCGACGAATCCGGCGCGTCTGATGTTGCAAAATTTTGTAGTCCACTGGATTCTAGAGGAAACTAAAAATATTCAAGATTTTTCTGCATTTTTCGCATAATCATTTGACGGACGATTGAACACTGCGGGATACGATTGTGCTCGTATGTCATCGTTAGCGCTAGAGGCGGTAGGTGTTCCGGCGATGGAATTCGCTGCTACTTTTCGAACCATTTCTTTCCATGCAACGTCACAGGGTTCATATTACTTCGCTAATTGGGGGAGGGGCACGGTGCCACGTGCTCCCCCTTCGCGCCGCCTACGATCGTTAGCCCACGTCCTGTCTTCATATCCACCCATCGCTTGCTTTTTCTGCATCGTTTCATCTTCCAAATTCTGTACGGTGCAGAAGACAGGCAAAATTTAAAGTTCCCATTTTCAGAAGGCAGAACCGACGTCTTTTAGAAAGCAAACGTTGCACTCACTAGCTCATTGTTCATGCTGCGACTGGCAACTGTGATCGTCATCTTATGCGATTGGCTGTGAATGCTTGTGTTCCTGTGTTGAGGCCACTAGACTGCGCTCATGGACTGACGAACATCACTGCTTCTCAACTGTGCTCGTAGCAAAGCCGTTTATTTGCCGACTTTGTTCCCCAAAGATGATAACTTGGTAAAAAGGCGATAAGATAACTTGATAAAAAACCAGCTTAGTTTCTGACCGCGGCTCCAGCACAATAGAAACGACTCCAGTACCTTTCCGAACCGCCGAGGACCCGGAGACCGGCACGTCAGATCTTTCACCGGCAGCCTTTCGCTGCTCAGCTTTGGTCAGTCAGGTTGACAGGCATCCAAGTGTCCACCTCGACCGCAACGTCCGAGGCTGATATGATCATGGCGGCGATTTCCAGACCGTGAGCTGGTTTCTACTACATTTAGTTGCTTGTAATAATATGCTTACAAACATAAACGTGCGTTTATTAAATGACACCCATTCAGTATCGTGATTTTGGCTGCACGACCGAAAAGTCGATCCCAAGAATCCAACTTCGTCAAGCATGTAGCCACAGCCTCGTAAATGTGTGATAATCAATACTTCACAGTTCATAAATTCGAGCACAGGACTGAAATGGGGCTGCGACGTACTGTCCGCACGGCAGCGCCCCCTCCTCCCCCTAATAAAAACGAACACCTGATGCAATACCTAAAAGCTCGCTTCCAAGAGCCCGTGGCCGCTGAAAGTACACCCGACCACACCCTTGACCGCCGGAGAGCGCTTTAAATGTGGACATCAGCATCTCCACGAGCCGCGAACACACCCGTCAGCAGCCACATCCGACCCCGCTGCGAGCGTGGCACCGCCGCAACCAGGCGGCGGGGTGCCGCCGACCCCGGAGCGGGCGGCCGACACCCTGGCCAACACCGGCGCGGCCCCGGCCGACGGCCGTCTCGAGTATTCCACGTACAAAATGAAAGGCGATAACGGATATGCGGGCCGTGGCGGCGGCCGGCGCGCCGCCTCCTTGGTCCTGCCTTACTGGCCGGGTGCGCTGTCGGCGCAGAGAGCGCTACTGACGACCGTCGGCGCTCGGGCGCCGCAGCCGCAGCGGTGCGCGGCCGCCGCACAGTCGCGCGAGCCTACACAGCACGGTCAACACCCACGACGGAGAACTGAGCACAGCGCAACACTGAACAGACTAAACGAACAATGCCAGCTCAACTCAGCCGATTCGAGAGCAGTCCCCCGAAATCAGCGACTATCACGCTGCTGGGCGTACAGATGGGCATGAACTACCAAAGACGTTACCCTTCATATCAAATCCAGACGGCCGCGTGGGTACGTAAGCTCACCATACGTCCCGGCACACCGGTGCTGGGACGGCCCCGAGTAACACCCACTACAGACAGCGCCGCCGCGCAGCCGGGGGCCCGCAAACGGACAGCAGAGTTCAATCAGCTCCGCTGTCGGCATCACACGTCGACTCAGAGCCGTCCTCGGAATAATACAATGATGGCCACCGAACGAGGGGCTTCAAACGCACAGCTTCACGGCCTGGTCTGTCGCTTAACGCCGGACACGTCACTCAAATCTCTGCGAAACGGCCACGCAGCCTTCCACGTGCGGTCGCGACGTCCGCGCTGACGTCACACGCAGTCCGTTTAAAGACACGAAGGCCAATCGGATCCGGGCGTCGCCTCAGCGCCCGCCGGCGGACGCCAGCCGCCGCCGCCGCCGCCGCCTCGCCGACCGACCATCACCGGCGCCGCTCCAGCTCGTGCGAGTAGTCGTCGCCGAGCTTGCCCAGCCCGCCGAAGTGGGCCTGGAAGCTCGGGTCGCCGGCGCGCAGCCGCTCGAACCGCTCGCCGAGCAGCCGGCGCGCGTACTCGTACAGCTCGAGGTCGAGCCGGTTCCGGCGTCGCACGGCGCTCAGCTGCGAGGGGCGCAGGGAGCGCAGCGCCGACTCGGCGTGCGTCTTGTTGTAGGCGGCGAACGCCGTCAGGAAGCGCAGGTTGAACACCTCCTCGAACATGTACTGGCTCCGCTGCTGGTCCTCGGTCAGGCCGAAGAAGGCCATCTGGCGCAGGTTGGTCTTGGCGCTGGCCAGCAGGATCCGGTCGCGCTCGGCAGCCGGCATGCCCGACTGCGAGTAGCAGTTGACCAGGTGCAGGTCGGCCAGCATGCGCGTCTGCCGGTTGTTGGCCATGTTGGAGTCGCAGGCGAGGAACTCGTCCAGCGTCACGCCGGCCCAGTCGTCGCCCACGTAGCAGGACGGGATCTCGGTCTGCGCGGCACCGGGACGGCCGTCAGACGGGAGCAGCGCATCAGAACAGCGGCGGCACCACGACCCCAGCCACGGCGAACAGAGCGTCCACCGGCCTGAGGCTTCACACAACACGCGTCGCTCACATAGCACGGCATGGTCATAAACTGTCCAGTGCTGTACACTCTCACATGACTCCGTTACATACGAAAAAGTTACATACGAAAAAGCATATCTGAACGCCATACTGCAAGCTTGCTGTACACTCTCACATGACCCCGTTACATACGAAAAAGCATATCTGAACGCCATACTGTAAGCTTCGGATTAATCAGTTTCATTAACTGAACACAGGACGCAAATAAAGGACGCACATAACAAAGTTCATCAGCCGAACACCACTACCAGCCATAACGGAGCATGACCCCAGTAGGGGATCGGCATTTTTAAGTGGCCAAATTGCTGTCAATATGTGACAGCAATAGTGCCGAGCCCAAGCACCAAAGTTAGAATTTCAATTTCGTAACCCAAGATTTATGAGAGCAAGAACCAAAACGGGAACAAAGCAGAACTAACGTGCAGTTTTTTGTGCATTGAGAACAACTAAGAATAAAGTTTACAGGGCATACATTTAGATCCATTTCCACTATCATTAGCTGCCATAAGGCTTGATAACATTACACAGATATGGAAGAATGGTCAATAAATTGATGGTTTTGGCATGTGGTAAATCATGTGAAAACCATTCATAAGAACTTCTATAATGGGTAGTTAGATAAGTGTATGGACCCATGCTCTTTTCGTTCTTCCGAGAATAAAAAAAAAACTGGTTTCAACCAGTCAGGAAACCAGAAAAACAAAATGTCTCAAGGTCCGAAAATCCCAAAAGTACCGAAAGTTCTGGCCTTGCCATGCGCTAATGGCGGTACGCTCGGTCCCGACAGCGGGGCGGCTCCGTGGTGTCTGACCTCAGTCGCCTCGCGACCGCCGCACCAGTGCCGGCTGGTGCTCCACGTGGCTCCCCTGCGCACGTGTTTCCACTCAGACAGGTATCGCTGCACCGGCTCACGCAGAAGCGATATGTAGAAATACCTGAAACCAAAGGGAACGTTTACCCACAAAATTGCCAAAACACAGAGGTGGTGGCAATATTGCAAAATGTGCCTGAGAAGGGATGGAAAGCTTCTTCCACTCGGTCACCTTAGAGAAAGCCACTTGAGCAATGCAAGTGGCATTACTGTGCACTGATTTTCACACTGGCCAGCACTGTTCACTTCTCCCAAACCAAAGAACAAAAGGCACTGAGCATCGCCTCACGGTAAAGCACAAAACACACTGGCCTGACAACTTCTGACACACTGGATGCCTGGCGAGGCCACCACGACCTCTGAACTCCATTAATGTTGAGCTGCATCAATTCAGGAGCCGACGCCCCGTGGCAAACGGGATACAGCGCCTCGGCAAAACAAAAAACTTGTTCCTTTACCCCGTAACATGACCCAAAGTCGTTGCCCAATGACTTCTCTTTTCACCTCACCTCTGCATTATATCATCTGCCACTTCTGCTTTTTGCAGGACAAAAGTTATGCTGAGAAGATATGCCAAGATTACCAAAATTTACGGGCGCAGCCGGACGTTAATCGATTACGAGACTGTCGACTTTCTGGCAACGTGACGCCGATGTCTGTGTGACCAAAAGATTACGATGATGGTTCCTCGGGAACACCACAAGGTCACTGCGGTGCACGTGCCACCATAAACGCCGCAGATATCCAGACGCAATCAGAAAACATGCCCGCACCAGAGTACAGACCAAACAGCCGCGAGAATACGGCCTGTGCTATGCTTCGGAAATCCAAATTCGCCTGATACTCGTCTCAAGTCGTACATATGCAAACACTTCATGACGTTCAGACTTCCAGGGTATCTTTACGGCACCATAGCATGTAATACCACAATTTCGGCTGGTTTATTGGCTGTCTCGGGCAAAATCAAGGGCGTGCACACTCGAGTATGGGCTGTATACCTTATGGCCGTGTCCCGCCGCGTCCTCTTGGCTCGAGTTCAAGCGGAACCGTGCCCCCTCCCGTCCCCACTCGAGGCCTCACCAAGCAGGGCAGTGCCGGCTAAGAGGCCCCACCGACACGCCCCCCCCCCCATCTATCAGCCCTCCGGTCGCCTGCGGTCGACTGGTGGCGGAGTCCGCCGCGCGCCACTGACCGCCGCTTCTTCTCCTCGTGCTCCATGTGGTCCATGGCCTCGTCGACGCAGGCGGTCAGCTCCGTCCAGTCGGCGTGCAGGCCGCACTTCCAGCCGGTCGAGTAGCGGCTGAACAGCCACCGGCTGTCTCGGCCCGGTCGGAAGCACTGACATCTGCCGGAGACCGCAGCGTCCACTGCACCGGCCACCGTACGCCGACGGACGGCCGCATACTTTACAGTGTCCGCAGTACATCGACCACCGCGTCCAGACAAACAACGCACTGAGGGCTCTTCCATAAATTAGGTAGCGGAAGGGGACGGGTTCGTGGCTGGTGCAACGTTAATGGTTAAGAAATACGACTACGCCTAAAATGCATTGCAGGGAGAGATCACAAGCCTGAGAAAATTCGTCACACAATTTATGAAAGGCGTTTAAGCTGCAATATTCTTTTTTGAAGACTTGGACGCTAATGGAAGCTAAGGTTGTACGAGGGTCCCACTCACAGTCACAAATACCAATGATGTAACGCCAAAACTCATCAGTAACTGCAGCAAAATGTCAGCAGTGCTCGATTTGTACAATGGACAGAAAAACGCACAGAGAGGTTTCAGATGAGAAATATCAATTAAAGCACATTTCATACGCTAATTGTTTTAGGGGTATTTGGCTCCTTGGGAATAAAATATATTGGTGCCCATCAAACCAAAAAACAATAGTTTTGTTCCCTCCACAAAAGCCATTATATGCATCTGACCGTCGTGGGAAACTGACCCCACCTGAGAGAAACTGGCCTCAGCTCCATCACCACCAGACATGGACCCCAGTCCCCTGTCTCCCCCCCCCCTTCCACACACACATGGACACACACACACACAGACACATGGACTCGGGCCCACTCCGGATCTTGCCAGACACACATCAACACCAGCTTTCACCATTTAAACCCCACACCAGACATGAACCTGCCCTGGCCGCCCTCCCCACACTCGTCACAGACCAACACCAGCCCCACCAGCACAACGCCCACACGCTATCACAACACCAGCACCAGCTTCCACGTCCACCCACAGAGCGGCGGCACAGCAGACCGGACCGGGCCAGCAGTCACTGACCGTTTCTGCTGCCGGTGGCAGACGCAGGGCCGCTTCAGCTGCAGATCGTGCACCAGGTGCCGGCCGAACTCGGTGCCGCCCGTCTTCTGAATGTGCAGGAAGACGATGACGTCGCGGTCCTCCAAGTCGAAGCGGAAGTCGTCGGCCAGCATGTCGTCGAAGCTGAGCGCGCTCTGCAGCGCCGACGGCCGCACGGGCCGGCCCTGCTGGTCGGCCGGCAGCCCCGCCGGCGTCGGCCGCTCGCCCAGCGCCCACGCGCCGCACGTGCTGGCCGGGCACACGTACGTCAGGTAGACGATGACGAACGTGGTGGCGCCGGCGGCCAGCAGCAGCAGCAAGCGGAAGTAGCGTTGTCGGAGTGGCGGCATGGCGGCCAGCAGCGGTGCGGCGTCCGTCTGGACAGCAACCTCGGTCATGGCAGTCGCGTCCTCTCCTGCCGGCGGGCCGGGGTCAGCGCGTGTCGGCCGCCGCGGGGGCGAGAGGGGCCCGCGGCCGCTGCTGATCCGACGGAGCACGGGCTCGGTCGCGTTCGGAGCGAGTCCGAGGTTCGATCAGGGATCTGTGTCCGGGAGACACACTGCACAGGGTTCGTGCAACGGCAAAGTTCAGGAGTCAGTCACGGGTCCAAAGTCCGAAGCATAGACGGGTATGCATGTCCTGATCCACGAGAAAGGCCTTATTAGGTATCGATGTATTGATAAAGTCTGATACTCAGTCAGGTGCCTATGCCACAGCTGATGATGCAAATACCAGCTGACCACCAAGACCAAAGAAATGCATGTCCCAGGGCAATAAGGCAGAAGAGCATTTGACAAACCCAGGATGCTATTCCTTGACCAGAGCAAAACCTGCGGTTTGTCTCATGCCATAACAGATAGGTTCTTGAGACCTCTGTGGTCTTGGGGGCTACTGGTGTGACTGACAGGGAAAATGAGCATAGCATGAACAATCCAGCCACTTTTCTACCAGTTGTGTGGTCCCAGAACTAAGAAACTTACAAAGATTCCAAACCATTTCTGGAAATTCACAACATCAGTAAAGAAACTGGAAGTGGAATTTCTCAGTGCACAATGCTGACATGAAAGTCAAAACCTCATAAAATATTCTACAAAAATTTCCATGAATTGTTTCAAATGGTGCATTACTGGTGCCTAAAATCTGGTCTAAGTGTTATTACATGCCACCAGTCTCTATTTTATTTATATTTTTGGCACTAGACCTATAAAAAAATGTTTTCTATACTGAGAACAATAGCATAACATAAACAGTTGAACCACAGGATAAAGAAAATTGTTTTGTGGTCTGAAAGCAATATTACAAAGTGTCTAAAGCTAAGTTTACTGCAAATTCCTACCACTTGAATGTTTTTTGGTGCTACAGCTATGAAATGGTTTGTTTTCTGTACTGACACCAAAAGCTTGATAACATGAACAGTTGAACCAAATAATATGAAACCCTGTTAACCACAAACTGTTACCACTTCAACACTGTCTTCAGTTAAATGTCAGTTACTTCAAGTCAATGTCAATTAAAATGAAACTGAACAAATCCTAGACCTAGCAAAAACTGGACAAGGTTCAAATATTGGTAATAAATAGGACCTAATGGGCCTGAAATTTTTTTCTAAAAATAACATTGTCTGAAATCTGGAAAAACATCATATCAGCAAGGCAGAACTGGGAAAGTGTCCAAGATCTCCCTGGATTTGGCATGATAAAGATTTGATATAAAGATCTGATGATTTGCTATGGCATGACATAGTATCTGATATATTTCATAAATTGTGATCACCATTTGTTTTACTATGTCAATGACAGAATCACTGGGACATACCATAACTATATAATGTGATATAACTCTGCATATTTGCACTACAAACACTGCCCATTTGTCCACACTGCTTTACCTCACCTCTTTTTCAGCACAGTCTTTACAAAAAAGTGAGTATTTGCCCAAATGTGAAGGAATTCTATTGACAAAAGCATTCCAAGTTTCTAGTCATACCCAGGGGGGATGGAAACTACTCCACAGCTGGGGGAAGGGGGCAAAGAGACATTTTGGATCAATGCTCCCCAGTCAATACCAAAGGGTCAATGTTAAATTTTGAAAAATTTGAGGGCTGCTGCCCCCTGCCCCCCACTTCCCACAGCCTTAGTCATATCTCTGAAATGTGTGTGTGAAAAAATGCATAACTAGCTCCTATAAAATGCAAACATCATTTAATATCAAGGACAATAGTGAAAATGACAACAGCATTAAACAAACACTTGATATTGGTTTTTGTGGCTAATAACATATTTTAACTTCATGGTGCTCAAGATGTATCAGAAAACATTGGCTTCAGTGAACCTGTTTGGATTTATATCATCAATGTCAGTTAACTGTTGTTCTAAAAGTTAATATGAAATGCATATCACAACAAAACAGACTTACATTAAATTATCAATGGCTGTCAACAATACACTTCATTTTGAATGAATTGCCCAGATAAGTGGATTTACAGGACAAAACGAAGAGACAGAAGGAAATATGAGCACAACACTGGTGATCCATTGCACAATTCAGAAAATGATTTTCATCCATGTCTGATATTGCAAAACTAATTTTTGAAAAATGGTAAAATGTTGAAGATTCCCAATTCTTCTGCATTTCAAATTAATATCCCCACAAATGACTACAGTTACATATTTCACGTACAACAGCAATCGATAAGCCGTTCCTTACCACAGTGCTCATTTCATACCAAAACAGCAAGCCACTAATCGTACGATACCAGAACATCCGCTTGGTCAAATGCAATAGGACAAAGTACACGATTGTTTGTTTTAGGTCACCTCACGTTGTAACAGCTGCGCCGAGATTGTAATGTCCAGCTTTCTTCTAAGCATCAGAACTATTTTGTTGATGATGTTGCCACTCTAAAAAAGCCAGAGGACGTTAATTGAAAAGAACTTTCTCCATAGCTCCCATAGATAATATTTTGACTTCAGTGTGTTAGCTACGTCAATCTTCGATTGCCTTGGAACTACACAAAAAATTCAACAAACATACTTGCAAGCTTGTCTGGCAAATCGTGAATGTTTCCTTTTGATTTCAGCTCCTGGCCAGTCTTGGCCTTTTCGTTTCATCATTTTCGTTGTCTTGAGTGATGGAGTGGTGGTCGTGATGTGAAGGTGGTCCATTATGTTAGTGTTGATATGTTCCCTCACGGCATTAGCTAACCGTGGTTATTCTCTGTTTCAGCCAGGAATGCTTGGAGTTCTCCGGTGACGGTTTGACGAGCAGACTCTCCGGACGGCCGGGCAGTCGGGTGCGCAGCGGGCACCCGCACGCCGCTAACTTGTTATCTTAGAGTGGCTGTGTGCACCCACAGCGCTCGAGCAGGAGATAGTTGCTGCTGGACCTGCGTGAATTCCGCTTGCAACACCCCGAGCTGTTCATGTCGGCATCGTCCTGGGGCGCAGCGAGGATTTTGCGACGGGGATGGGGCTAACCGAAGTGGGCCCCGTAACATCGGCTGATAGACCCCCAGGGGCGCACTCAGGATTTTCCCGAGCGGGGTGACCTCGGGGGGTGCTTCGGCTTCACAGGGTCCCCGATTTCAGGGAGCCGGCGTGTCGTGTTAGTTCTGCTGCAGACTTTATAAAAAGTTTGCCTACATATAATCGGCATAAATGTCTTGTTCGCCGAAGATGCGCGGGGACAATACATCTGTACGAGACTTTTTTCCGCGCCGAAGACTTAATGTTTCGCGCCACGAAAGCTCGCAAATTCCGTTAGTTTTACCATATTTCACCCTTTTATATATATATATATATATATATATATATATATATATACATAGGTGGGCACTGGTCCGTTACTCCGTTACTCCGTTACTAACGAAGTTACTTTTTTGAGTAACGGAGTAACGGACCCGTTACTTTTATTTTACTGTAACGGACTGAGTAACGGAAGTTACTTTTGTGGTCCGTTACTCCGTTACTTTTTGGTCCGTTACTCCGTTACTCCGTTACTCCGTTACTTTTTAAACTTCTTACAGACACCGCCCGGCTTTATTTGCATCGGCACACGCCATTGGCTTCTTGAATAGCCAACACCCAATAGCGTGCGGCGATACAAGCGCGGCTGGGCGCGCACTCAGCTGACAATCGCGGAGTCGACTTGTTGACAATATTCGTCAGCTGATAAACGTTGACGGCAAGCTGGCGGCAATGGTTCAGTATAAAGGCCAGCTGACTTTGGTCTCTTTTGGGACAAAAGTATTGAATTATGCGTAAGATATGACTTAAAATTATAAATTAACCGTTAAATTAAAATCGTTATTTTTCAGGCTAAAAGATATCAAAGTTATTGTCATTTATACTGGAACAGCCAGCTGACGGCAGTTTTCAATATTGTCTCAAGTTAGTCACGGATTGCTTACCACCGCCACACGGTTCCCCGCCAAGATCACTCAAGGCTGTTGAGCACATGATTACTGCCGCCATGGCCTTGGATCTGTAATGTCCATGGGACGATGGAGTGGTGATTGATTCTTGACTGGCCTGAAATTTTAACTAACTGACACTAAAATGTCCCATTGAGGCGTCTTTACGCCACCACTGGAGGTCGAAAACCTTGACTCCGAGTCCGACGGTGCCTCAGCTTCGGAGGCAGAGGACGAGCCCGGTCTGGGTCACCCATGGCCACATCTAGAAACGTACTTTGAGTTTAAGGAGGAGGGGAAAAACGTCATTTTTACGTATGTCCTGTGCTGACCGAAAGAGGTTATAATCAAGGGTCACAAGAGTAGCGTTTCAAACCTAAAGGCACTTATCAAGAGGAAGCATTATTTACGGTATTTCCAGGTGAGAACAGAATGTGCACAATAAGTTGTCAGTAGTGCAGCATAATTATGAAGCTTGTCGACTATTGCTTGGACTATTTGCCTTAACTATATTCTCTGCAGGCAGTGAGATGCACATTACCCTGGGGGGGGGGGCGGATCTGCGGTAATCTACCTTTCGGCCGACGCTTACGCGTAATTTTCGGAGACGCGGAAGTGGTAACACAAGTTGTGTGAACAATTTAGCCCATTCAGGTATTTTTCTAAGCACTGGCCCCTACTGGATGTGTAAACTGACTTGGTTAGGTAACTCTTGAATTTTGATTCAGTTGACACATGTTTGCCTTCAGCCGATACGAGCTAACCAAACCAAAAGACAGACAAATCGAACCTAACAAAAAATTAGTTTTACATGCCCATCTAGGGCAATCCCTGCAACCATACAGTAGGTTTTAGGTTAGGTTAGGTTAAATCATTTTTAACTTGGAGGACAGGCTACATTGTCCATGCGATTCGAGTTACCACTCCTGCGTTCCGGAAAAAAATATCAACTGGCCGAAACACCTTTCGGCTGACACATTATTTTTTGTAGACGCAGAAGTGAGGACCCAAACTCAAACATGATATGATCCGTTGCCACTTTTGCACCTTCGAAAAATATGCATTGGCCGAAAGGTGAAGATTACCAATTCTGCCCCCTCCCCTCCCCGCCCTTCCAGAGATCTCGAGATGCATTCGTCCAATGTTGATGGGATGAATGCCATTTAATATGTTTCAACGAGATCTCCAATTCCGGACTCCAAAAGTTCAAAAACTGCGAAAATAGGGCGTGGGGGCAAACAAACTCCAAAATTTGGGGATTTTTGAAAGGTCACTGCGGGCGTGTTTACCAACCAGTTTTCATGGGAATAACACGGTTCAGCTTGGAATGTCCAAGTCTTTTATATACCGAAAGCTGAAATTTAAAATAGAAAACCATAGGCAGTTCCAGGGAGGGCAAGAAGGCTGATTTTTTAAATAAGAAATTTCCTTTGTTTTTGCTTGTTTTGGGTGATATAAACATCAGATGTACAACTAGCAAGCCAGTTTAAGTTTATATGTAGCGCAGAGGTGGATCCAGGTAAACAAAATTGTGAGGGCACCGTAAGCACAATAGTGTGCTCCCCCATTTTTTCAGTACCTGGGTGTGCGTTCGCCTGAAAATGTGTGTGCATACGCATTGTTTAGGATGTGTATGACTATATAAATGAGTCAGTGATCTGTATTTCTACTCAGAATGTCACGATAGTGAACCGCACAACTTTGCAGCTTCACGCACTGCACATTACCGCCGAAAACGGGGGCTTGGAACCGCCTCTGCGGGACCGATTTTTTTTTTACGTGTTGACAAAACACTTGTGTATCAATTCCATGAAATGCCAGAAAATCTTGTGGCGCTGCGGCAAACAGTGTGGGGGCGACAAGCAAAAAGACACGGGTAGCAGAATCTGCCCCCCCCCCACAGGGAATAGGGTTAAATGAAGTGTTTTTAACCCGTCTCCGGCCGGGCTCAGAATGCCCTTTGCCCGGCCGGAGGGGGAGCGCGGATTTCCGCACCTCCCAGGATCTCGGCTCCCATATATCGCACGGAAAAAAGGAAAACGCCGGCCGAAAGGTTTTGTCAAGCCGAGACGAAAACATTCAAGAGTTTTGACCTCAGGTCAATTTTGAGGCCACCAGACGCCATGAAAGGTCAAAACATGCCTTGGAATTAGGTAAATAGACACAATACCTTGTCCCTGAAAAGCTGAACTTAAGCGACATATACTGAACCGTAAGACAATAGCGAGTTCATTGATATCAATTTTGGCCTTTCACAGGGGTCAGGTCAGGTCACGTCATCGTTCCAAAATGTTCCACTTGTGAACGGCTAACATCCTCCGTTGCATCTTACTTATGACCATGTTTTTATAGCTAATTTGTCTTTTCATGGGTGCTGAAGAGGTACTAAAGCACCTTTTTTAGTCTTTTATTTCACAATAATAAAATCCATATCAGTCATGTTTTTTGAGTCCTTCGTCGTTTGGTATTAAAAAAACGTCAGGGGTATCAGGAATCTTACCTCCACGCACGCGCTCGTACACAAACTAATACACACACATAATTTCACAACAAAACAAGAAGTTCGCGAGACCGAAACGAGCTCTGAACGGAGACCATTATGTTCAGGGCGGATACTTCGAGAGGCATTGTTGATCAAACCCAGTCGATAGATGTCCGCTGCTTGTCGCATTTTGCATGCGTCCGCTCCAGCGCCGGTTGTTCCCGCTCCGTCGGCGCCGCGGGCAATGAACAGGAATTCGTTGGTTTGAACATTGTGGCTAACACAGTGGTAGAATACCCACCGCGGCTGTTGTCCCGGCGCCGCCGACTCTACAACGGCTGGTGAGGGCAGTGGGCAGCTAGCGGAGTGTTTTGGGTAAGCGCTTTTTGTTTCTTCCCTTTGTGTATGAAATGCGTTTTACAACCACAAAGCAGCATAAAAGACTTAAAACCCGCGTTCGCTTGGTTTTCACTGCATTTAAAAAAGTAACGGAATAACGGAGTAACGGTAACTTCCGTTACTTTTTAAGGCAGAGTAACGGAGTAACGAGTAACGGACTGGCTTTTTTGAGTAACGGAGTAACGAGTAACGAAGTTACATTTTTTAGTAACGATGCCCACCTATGTATATATATATATATATATATATATATATATATATATATATATATATATATATATATATATATATATGGTGGCGAGCTCGGTCAGGCAAAACAGGCCGACTGACAGATGGTGCGAAATGACACGCACGCCGCCGCTTTCACCCAGACCGCCGATGATGAGCTCTCCGCGCGGGTGCGGGTACCCGCGGTACATTGTCTCCAGAGTCGGTACTTGGACCAGGAGCACCTCACGGAGCATCTTGATCATGACCTGCCGCAGCGCTGGCAGTGAGATGTCCGGCGCGTAATGCTCAGTCGTGCACGGCACGCGGCGTCCGCGACACCATGGCAACGCCGACCGACGAGTAATCGACAGTCGCCCAAATCTTGGAAGTCGGGACGAGCTGTTGTCACCGAACAGGAGGAGCAAAATCACGCAACCTTGCACCGGCAACAGAAGGCAACCCAGCAGCACAGCCGCCTCACCACAACAGCAGCTACAACCGGGCGTGCATGGGCGCCGAATGACCCTGCAGTCGGTGCGCCCCTAAGCCCCAATAACCAACCAACCGGGCGTGCAGTCGGGCTGATCAGCTAGAATCACGTTGGCTGGCGGCATCAAGCCGATGCAGGTGCAACCAGAGCGGCCGAGCGACGGCATCACGACCGGCGTGCATGACGACCGTTGCCCATATAATTCGAATCGCGAGCAACGGCGCAACGGCTGGAAACGCGACCGTTCAGCTTGCAACGTCACCATTAGGTTTTTGGTCTAGCATGCAAATTCAGCCACTGTGAGCCACGATAACTGCACGTTCTGAGCGCGGGTCTGCGGCTGGTCTGTTCAGAAGGAGCGAGTCGCGCGGTGCAGCGGGGACTCAGGTGCCAGGGCCCGTCGCTGCCGCCCGCCGACCAGCAGACCGTCATGCGTGGCGTAAATTTTAAGCCACACGCAGCAGGCGCCAGAGACGGTGAATGCGTGGCCGCATCGACTGGGCGAGACCTCAGTTTCCGGTTGCGCGTGGCCCGGCAGAGGTGTAACCCCCTCCCCCGCTAGGACATATTCACTCAGTCGTCTCTCCGTCAGGGGTGTAGCCAGGATTCCGCGCAGGCGGCAGATCGGATCAAGGGGCACTCGTAGCCAATTGGGGGATCAACCGCCCCTCTCCAGGGGCGGATCCAAGATTTTCGCAAGACGGGGGGATTGAGGCGAATGGTCAACGCGGGGCCCCCTCCATGCCGGCCCCTCATTCTTTGCTCTTCAGACATGAAAGAAACGCTGATCCGCGCGGGCCCAAGAAGAAATATTTGATGCAATTTTGCGTTTGTTTTGCTAGGTAAAATAAACGATGAAAAATTCAGCGCAGTTCTTTATTCGGGGGCATTCAGCATTTTGTTCCCGTGCAAAGTGGCTAGAATATGGCAAAAAAGGCGAGATTTTAGGCAGCTCCGTCCATCCCTCCATTTCAGATGTTGTATCTGTATCTGGTCTAGGAGCCCGTCTGCCCCTCCCCCGTAGTTTCTGGGGACTTTTTTGTCAACGTAGGTAAGGTTTCCTCTTGCAGTTACAGGAGCACCTGGTGGTCTCGGGCCGTCTGCCGTGCCAGAACCCTCTAGTGGTCTCAGGCTCCCTTAGCAATTTCACGTGTCTTTCGCGATGGCACGACCTCAGGCGCTCCTTTGACAGTTTCAGGGGCACCTCGGACGGTTTTAGGGACGCTTAAGCCATCTCGCGTTCTCTCCTGTCGTCCCTGGGAAATTTTTGCCGTCAAAGAGCATCTGGCACTAACCAGGCCCTCTATAAGTCTCTTCCCCTCTGCCGTGACAGAGGACCTTCTGGCTTCTAAGGGGGGGGGGTGCTTCAGCCCCTAAGCCCCCCTCCCCGTGCACCTCTGAGTCCTTCCCAGGTTAGGTCTGAGTCTAAGAGCTGAGATGGGTCTTTTGCGAATCTGAGCGGCGACCTTTCCAAGCCTACAATGGGCCCTTTCCAGACCTGAAATGGGTCACTTTTGAATTTAAGTAAGTCCATCCCAGTCCTGAGACGGGAGCCTTCTGAACCTAAGACGGACCGTTTCTGGCCCAAAGATGGGCCAGAAACGGTCCGGCCAGACCCTTTCCGGACTTGAGATGGGCCCTTCCTGGACCTGAGAGCTGAGATGGTATTTTTCTAAACCTGAGGTGTTTACTTTCTGAGACCAGAATGGGCCCATTCCAGATCTGAGACGTGTCCACTCTGAGTCTATGGATAGGCCATTTTAGACTTTGGGTTGGCCCTTCCCGGCCTGAAACTGACATTGGCGTTTCCCTGACCTGAAATGGGCCCTTTCCGGGCATGAAATGGGCCTTTTCCGGACCTGACATGGACCCGTGAACCGCGACGGGGAGGACTGTAGCACCTCTTAGCCCCACCCCACCCCCCTTTCGCTGTGCTCCTGGTAACGTCTTGCTCAGGTAGAAACTGTCGATTGAGCTGGCGACGTAGATCATGGCGAACTGCTCGAACCGTTGGCTCCGCGTGTTGCGCCCAGACAGCTTCAGAAAGACGGCTCCCAGCACGCTGATCTCCTCCCTGTTCGCCGCAGGGATACGTCTGGTGACCCGAGTCAGGTGTTTCTGGCGCAGTCCCAACCGGTGTAGACCCGGCAGTCCCATCAGACAGGTCTGTGCGCCGGCGTCGGCGACGGCGGTGATGCTGTCGGACCTTCAGGGTGGGCTGGGAAGGCTCAACGTGGTGTAGGCCCCGCCTTAAGCGTCAACGTTGGGTTCGGCGAGGCCTCGCTTGCGCGTCACCCCAGGATCCCGTCAAACACGTGGTGGTCCGTGATAGAGAGAACCACCCTGCTGTCCCGAATCCCGATGCTCAATGGGGGAGAGGGGCTGAGATCGGTCGTAAGGGCAACGACATACTGAAACATGTCCTCAATGGGCCCTCCAGCCGCTCCACGGTCAGTCTCGGACCGAGAAGATGCGCATTTCCTGGGCTTGGCCGTCTTTCAACAGTCTATGCACACCTCGAACTTCTTCAGCTTGCCGCTCTCCTTGCCAGATTGTGGCGTGAGGCAGCCGCATGGGTATCTTATCGCGCGTTTCAGTTTGTCTCGCTCGTTATGACCTTACCCAGTTCGCAGCGGCGGTTTGTTGACCGGACCGTGTCCCGTCTTCTTATACACACTTGCTGTCATCCGCAGTCCTTCTGTCGATATCGTCCTCGCTGCCGGAGAGGTATGCGTCATCTAACTTCACGTGCACGTGCCCCCGCCAGCCGCTGCCTGCGGTGGCTAGGCCACCCATGGAGATCATCGCCGACCCAAACGTGCAACTGGTGGTGACAAGGAGGCCTCCCAATGTCCCGGTCCACTGGCAGGAGGTGTCGAAGGAGCTGGAAAGGAACTGGCGCTGGGTGTCATCGAATGCGTGCCACCTAATGCTCCTGTGGCATGCCTGCACAGCATGGTGCTGACGCCCAATCCAGACGGGATGCCTCGTCGAACAGTCTATCTGCAGCCCTTGAAGCACCATAGTGTACTCGAGACGCATCACACCGTCCCGACTGCCAAACAGGCCTGGGCCATCCTGCCGAGGTCCTCGAAAACCGTGACGAACGCATGGAACGATTTCCACTCCATCAAGATAAGCCCGAAGGCCGACACAAGACAAATTTCTTGTCGGAGCATGGCGGGTTTCGCTACCGACACGCACCCAAGGGATTTCTCGCGTCCCAGGACGCCTACATGGAGCGGTGCGACGCGACCGCTGCTGACGTGCCCAGGAAGACCAAGTGCGTCCACGACATGACCCTGTGGGATGAGGACCCACAAGTTCACTAGCGGCACGTCATCAGCTGTCTCGAGCTCGTGGGGAAGAATGGTGTGGTGCTGAACCCCACCAAGTTCC
The DNA here is from genome assembly GCA_030062745.1 of Capitulum mitella. Lineage (NCBI taxonomy): Eukaryota > Metazoa > Arthropoda > Thecostraca > Pollicipedomorpha > Pollicipedidae > Capitulum > Capitulum mitella. The sequence continues at coordinate 26,202,279 of CP099849.1, forward strand.
AGTTTTCGGCGCTCGGGGCGGATTTCGAGGATTTTGAATCACGGTGACTGAGTGAAGCTCCCGCCAAAGTCTTTGGATGCCATCGCCACATTTCCGAGGCCCACCAACATCAATGACGTGCTGACGCGGTTGTCTGGTGAATTTGGTGTCGCACCACGGCAGAACAACTGAACTGGTGGCGCTGTTCAAGCCACTGCTTGGCCTAAAGGTCGGCTTCCGGCTGGGTCCGAACCCAGAGGAGGCCCTCCAGCGCTCCAAGGCGGCCATCATCAAGGAGATCGAGGAGGGAGTTGAGATATTCGACCCCGGCCGGCAGACGTGCATCAGCCCTGACTGGTCCATTCCTATCCTAGATTAGCTCCTGACTTTACTCAGTACGCTTGTCGTGTCATGTGACTTGGCAGAGCTTATCAGCTGAAGCCATTTTAAGTCCCTTTTGTTCCCCGATTTCTAAGGCCTCCGTGTGAATACATGCGTGACCACCAAGAGAATTAGTCGACTCAAACATGATAACCCCAAGCAGAGGCACTGCAATTTACGTCTTGTCCAGTCCCGTACACACCTCGTCAGTGGTTCCCGTGCGTCTTATGGTCGCAGCAGGGACGATGAACGAGTCCATTTTGTACGGGCGCGCTGTGAGCCGGCCTTAAAGTGGAGTGGGATCCATTATGTCAAGACAAAGAATGATGATACGATTACTGATACAGGTCATTTCACATTGATTCCACTTGACTCCGAGTCACAGTATGTTATTTTGACACTGATGTGACATATGTTCCATTTCGAGTTTGCTCAGACTTGCGACTCATGTAGAATATACGAGGCTAATACGATGCACACCTGTGTGCGTTACAAGCCGCGTGCATTTACACAACTCTGACCTCACACAATGACCTCTTCCACTGCCTTTGCGATGATACTGATTTCCGACTTTGGATCAGACGCTGTAAGTTAAACACGTCAAAACGATACGTTTGGTCTTTTGGTGCCCGTTCACTAAATTAAAGCCCATCGTGCGTCTTTTCGCTTGCCAGACGCTGTACAATGGCGTGTTTTGTTCCGACGGCGGAGACCCCCATTTTGAGTCGTTTCTACCAGGGGTGTGGTTTGCTTTCTCTTTGTGGGTGCCGCGGCACCCACAAAGTGAAAATGGGCACCCACGATACGACTTCAGCACCCACAACTTAAAACATGTTAGTTATACTTTCATGCCCATGACGCTGGCCATATAAAATTAGCTTTATCAGCAAAAATCGGAACTTATTTACTCCACTGTCACCAATGCTTCTCCCCACCACCCTCCAAGTCAAAATGCGTCAAGCTGGCTTCCGGAGCAAAGTCCTCCGTTAAAGGGAGTGTGTCTACTCAAATCCTGATTTCTAGCCGTGCACGTGCGACTGAAGAGAACATTTTTACGAATCGAAGCGTACGCATTAGCTAACGCATCCTGGCTAATTTGCTCTCCTTAGCTCATATTTTGCTGGGGTAAGTACGCTGGTTGCCAGTCCAAGTTTTATCTCTTCACCCGTGTTTCTTTTCATCACTGAAATCATCGATAAAACGAGTTAGCTTCCACGATGCCGAAGCTGACGGCAGATGAAAAACATCGAAATTACGAAGGTGGCCAACATGTATTCAGGCGAGTTCCGCTGCAGTTCCGCGAATTTCCCCCGCAGGTATACATCACGTGAAGAGGTCGTAATACGTTGGTATGTTTGTCAAGCAGTTGTCACTGTCGTTTATAACTGTGTCTGGTACAGCAAGGCAGAGTGTTGGGTAAGCATCGGGTGCGTCCAAGATTTACCTACGTATGCATTTTCTGCTCCCTGATTGGTTCCTTTCTCCAGTACTTTGTTACTGTATTTCGGGTACCGATAGCGCTGCCGATAAATACAATGACTAAAATTCGTGAAATTCTGCTCTAAGACGACCAAAATGCACTTTTCATTCACATGATAATTCATGACCAATCTTAAACATTCTCCAGAGTGCGTCTTTAGGGTATCAGAAAAAAACAGATGCATTCCTTTTAAGGATATCGCCGCCATGAAGTCATGCATGATTTACGTAAACATTCTTCTGCAGTTTACCTCCCGTAAGACCTGTTAGATTCATTTCTCTGAACTTCAGACGTAAACGCCCCACCGCCCCCCGATATGCAATACATGGATGTCTCAATATGCTTTTTGGGCACCCACAATCACTGTCCAAAAAACAACACCCATGGTTTCGACCTTTCGTCACTGATAAATGTAATCACCGGCTGAAATCGGCATTTTTTTAAGGAAATTAGACATGGAAAGATTTGAGATCGACAAAGAAATGGATCATCGCCATGCCGAGGCAACTTTGGGCGCATGCTCACGTTAAAATGTCTAGACGTCGGTATAGTTTCCATGGCATAGTCAACTACCCCTACGCGATATCGTAGTGTTGTTTTAACAGTCAGGGTCGTAGCCAAGGGGGGCCATGGTGGACATGCCCCCTGAGCCAAGCGGTCCTCACTAGATATATGGCGATTTCGCACGAATGCGGAATAGTGATCCTATATAGGTTGGAAACGTAAACATATGTTTTACGGTGCGTTAAATATTAGGCAAATTACATAAAACTGCTGCTTTTTTCCTATAAATGTCGTTACATGCCAGTGGCATATGACAAAATTTGACATTTGGCCCCCCCGTCCCCGAGGAAAATCCTGGCCACCTGCCTCTTAACAGTGCTGAAAAAGACGTGTATAGCGTACTTCTAGGTGGCGTGGCACTCTACCCGATGGTCGGACGCATTCGGCGTCCGGGATCTGCAACAAACGACACGCATCGTGATGCCTGTTACAGGTCGTGACAATCCAGCCTAGACAATCGCCTCTAATCTAGACAATCGCCAGCACTGCACCGGTGTCTTGTGCTGTCCATGTCTGATGTCCTGAAAATGCGCGGAAACGACGTTTTTGACCTCGTCGCCGTTTGCGCGTGCAACGTCAAAACGGCAGCGAAACGACAAAAAAAACGCCGCCGTCGTTTGGTACGCAACGGAAAATGTTGGACAACGCGCAAGAGCCCGTGCGGTTTTTGTCTTATATAACTGCACTGTGAGCTGATAACGGAGACGACGATTTTCTTTTTTCTTCGTACATATCGCGGCCGTAAATCACCCTTGATTCGAATGTCATGCGCCGAAAAGCGCTGACTACTGCACGACGAATTCGCCAGATGCACCGGCTGCGTACGGAAGCTTTTGAGAGGCCTGAACGTGTCGGTCCTTTACCCTGTTTGAGCGCAGGGCTGCACGTGTCGAACAATACTTTAACGCATGGTTAAATGCATGACGTCACGTGATCCACGAAGTTTTTGGTATATTTTCTAACTAAAACCTACTTGAAAATGAAAGTAGGATAAAAAAGAAAACCATTGGGATCAAAACTAATATTTTCTATCCAGCGAAGATTTCGAATGAGAGTTGAAGATTCTGTGGCTGCGTTGATCTTGTGGTTCGATATGTTGGAATCGCTGATCCCATGAATGCTATTTCAACAGGCGAATTGTGCTTTCATTTCGTGTGCGTTTGATGAAACAGACATACCACACTGATTAATATTATTTATGTACTAAGCGAAAAACGCATTCTATGCCGATGCTGAGTTAAAGTGGGATCGTGATACATTTTCACTGAGGGCATTTTGAAACAGATTTGATTCCTTCTTTTACAAACTCAATTCCGCTCACGACCCAAGGCAAATGGTGATATACTTGTAACGGCACTATCTGATTCTGTGTTGAGCACTAGTCTGCCAAATAAGGTCAGTTTTTTGTGTCGCACCAGTCATGATGTGAAGAATATAAAAAAACATTCGAGGTCCGCATCAGTCTTCGTTTTAATCCTTTTCAGACAGAATATTTACAATTGCACTACTAGGAAGTGTCTTGAGTTTCGTGCAACTGTCATGATGGCCCGTCGGGAAGGTGAAGATGTTCACATCGCGTGACTGAATGCACGCTCTTTCCCCACTCTGTTGCGCGACCTGCACCTGCTCCTGCTTAGCGCCGAACCCAAAACAGTCTATTTTGATGGCACAACAACCCGAGGCTTGACTTGCGTCCTTCCTTTTTTCCAGTGTCTTTTTTACCGCTTTTGTCTCCTACATACAGTATTACGTTGATCGTGAACATGTCTGCGTGTTATTCAGATGAACGGCTTGTTATCATCATGCCATAATCAGGCACATTGTAAAACAAAGGGTAGAATGACGATGGAAGAGACATGACGGTGGAAAAGGCAATATCCCAAAACGCTTGATATATTGACATGCCCATGGAGCTTTACGAACGCCGTTATAAAATGATTACAACGTCATAGACAGCAGCGCAGCTAAAGCCTTCAGATCAGATTAGGCTTGTTCCTATCGCAGAGAATGGGGGAGACGGGGGGGGGGGGTCATGAGGGGCTCAGAGGAGGAGAAGACGGCACAGTCTGTTGCCGAAGGCTGGACCGGAGGGACAGGTGAGCTCTCATGCACCGTCGGCACGCGCTCCTAGGGCTTCCACGAAGCTGGGCATGAAGATACTCATTACGCACCTTGCAGGGCTCGAGTGACCCGTTTAGCTTGTAAGCTACCGATTTCTGCTACGGCTGACGTTGGACGATGCTTTCAGCATGCCGATTTAGGAATACAGGAAGTGTTTAATTGTCGCAGATAGGAATGCCGTCCGATGAAAACGTTTGATTTCAATGCCCGGTTTGACAGCGACATCGAAATGGACAGTGCTGCGTTTCAACTGTTTCCACAACCATATTTATCCGCGATCCAGTGAAAGACGAACCTGGTTTACTTTCCATTCATGACGCTCGACTGCGGTCCGATGATCACGAGCGCCTTGATTTTCAGGCTCGCCTAGGTGCACCATTTCTCACGCCACAAAGCAGTCCAACGGAAAATAAAGCGCTGTCACGTAAAACTATCTTGAACAATGAAAGAGCTATCTAAAAATGAATTAATGTATAAGCAGTATCGCTTACTGGACAATGAGCTCCGAAAACGTACTTGTAAAGTACGTTTTAGACGTACTTTACGTACGTAGTAAAGAACGTACGTAAAGTAAAGAAAACGAAAAAGTAGCTTGACTCCATATCCTTTTTCTTTCCAAAAAGCAAATGGAGTCAGAGACAAAGCTCCGCTCCTGAAGGTTTCCAGTGTAAAATTTTGAGGTTGCCAAATCAGGTTTCTTTAATTGAGCTCTTTTTTGCTGGCCCATTCATGGCTCACGCTACCAATCGAGTTTGATCCGAAATCGTTCTCCTCTTGACGGGAATGCTATTTAGACCTTAGCTGTATTTAAGTAGCCATTTAGATAAATTTTGCGCCTTTTATATTACGAATGTCAGCCAATTTCATTTCAACATGACTGAAAACATTGAAACTGACATGCTGTGTGCATGAAAGTGTTTCTTTCTGTCACTTGCTCATGGAAAAAAAACAATGTCTACCGTATATGGGCAGCTGATTCAGGTCAGCAACATGAGTTCGTATTCCCCTCTGCCGGCGTGAGCCCCCTCGCCTGGCCAGCGCTTTACGCCGTGCGTGTCTGTGCCGGCAGACATGCTGGTTCTGAGCAGTCTGCTGGCGGCGCTGGTCGGGGCGGCCGCGGCCGAGTGGGCCGAGCCGGCCGAGCTGGCCGAGCTGGCCGAGCCGCGGCCCGAGGACATGTGGCCGGTGCGCGAGCCGCAGGCCCCGCTGGCGCCGGAGGTGCAGCTGGCCGCCGGCAGCGTGCGGGGCTCCGTGCTCAACATCGGCTCCGGGCGCACCTCGTTCGGTTACGAGGGCGTGCCGTTCGCCGAGCCGCCGGTCGGGAATCTCCGGTTCCTGGTAAGGGTCGCCTCCTCGGCCCAAGACCTCTGTAAAACAAATAGAGAGAGAGAAGCAGAGACAAGAGAGAGAGAGGGAGGGAAAGAGAGAGACAACCCGAATGACTTGACATTAAATGGATATCATCGCCGCACGTATTTTATTCATTACATCCAATAACGTGGCAATCAGTTAATAAGGAAATGGTGTAAAGACGTCGGTTCAACTGAACGCACGTCTCCGGATTTTGACGTGAAATTGTGCATAAACATCAGGTAAACTGAGTGCAAGAAAGCGTTTTCTTATATTAAATGAACTCCTTGAGACATCGAGGTTTCTGAAAGTTATGTTTTGGAGCGTAGCTGAAGAGATGTTAGTCAGAAAAATCCCAATCATATTGTTCCCGAGATTACTGTCTCGTTATCTCCGATGCCTCTCCATTTTTTTATCGGGCTATATTAAATGCAGTCGGAAATATATGTATATGCTGCTTCCTTCATAAGACCCTGGATCAGATGCTGAAGCGCGAGTATCTTAGATATTCTCAGTGGTTGCCTCCCTTCGTACCTCCAGCCGCCGGTGAAGAAGGGACCTTTCGGCAAGCTCAACACCACCCAGCTGCAGCGCGCCTGTCCCCAGTCGGGAATCCTGGGCCCCGGCGACGAGGACTGTCTGTACCTGAATGTCTTCACTACTCAGGTGAGACTTTCCACCACACCGCTGCCACCACGATTCGCCAGCGCCACTGGCAATGTCACAGTGTCACGGCGCCGGTCAGTAGCTGTTCTGGCGTTGGACTGAAAGAAAATTCAGTGCACTCTCTCGTGCTTGAAATCGCGGAACGGAGATTTGCATTCCACACCGAGACAACTTGCCGTATTTACTGGTGTCGCAGTGTCAATAAGAGGACACTATGACCCAAAAGAATTCAAAAAAGCATCGTTCAAATCACGAGGGAGTATGTTACGCGACCGATCTTATAACATCGGTTGGCAGAGAAATTGGCTGTGGATGACAACCCTTCCCTTGGCTGGCGCGTTTGGAAAGTAGTTATGATCGGCGGGGATTTGTACAAAACCTCTAGCTTTCCAAGCCTCTCTGTTTTCAAAACCACATTTTTTTATTATGATTATTTTAATATATATATAGGATTATGATGTCATATTACATTATATTACATGTATAACATTATATATATAAGATTATTTTATAAGATTAACAGGCAACGTTCTGTTGGGAGAGCAAGCAAACAAGCAAGCAAGCAAGGCGTCCTTCCCGCGCCACGTAATTCTGACAATATTTCTAACAGGCTCAAGAATGTTTCAAGGCCTCTGCGTGAACCATCACCATGGCTGCGTGGATGGCAAACATTTTGTTCACGTACTATGTTCTCAGCTGCCGAATTCCACCTACAACCCGAAGATGCCGGTGATGGTGTTTATCTACGGCGGAGCGTTCGTCAGTGGAGGCTCTTCTCTCTATTTCCCAAATCACCTTCAGAAGTACAGGGACATGGTGCTGGTCGTAATCCACTACCGTCTCGGCATACTTGGTGAGCGGTGCGCCGTCCGAAACATTTGTTTTCCGAAATTCGAGATCGACGGGCGTTGAAGAACTCGTCGCATGTTGGGTGGCCACCGCATGGCTGTGGCGAGAAAGCTCGCAATTCGTATGTTTGTTAATACATCGTTCACAGCGCACCGCACCGCATTGAATCTCATGAAAGGTCACCTCCTGTCAACAGTCGTGTCCATAATGGTGAATTGGCCCAGAAAAAAACTGAACCTTGAAACACACGAACGGCACTTTCACGGCGTTTGAGCACTACGGCATGGCGGAAATTTCTTTACCTTTTAGAGAATGTTCCGACGTATATACGATAGTTCTGGAATCGATCCAAAAATTAAGTGGTCGGTTTTCAGCCCCAGCTTTTCCCTAAAGATGATTTTTGAGTGATAACCCAAAAGAAATAAAACCAGGTGATTGGAATTTAGTCTACCTTCCTATAATTGGATGGCGCGTCGTTTGGTGTCAAGTTGTTTTAGTCTAGTTCAATGAGCTAGGTCAGGTCAAGATCAGGTCGACGATCCGTGGCATAAGGCACATAAGGCAAATAAAGCAAACTTTAAAGAGCTGCCAAGCTCAAGTTTTTGAGATAAACATGAACAGTTGGCGTGAGTATAAAGGTAACTATACGAAAAATATAAAAATGGTTTGAGCGACATGATGTCAGGTCATCAGCGCAAGTCAAGGCGAAAACTAGCAATATCACTTTCAGCTCTGGATTTCAAACAGGTTTATCCGAAAACAAAAATCGTAAATAATATGACTTATCACAATACCTGCTAAACGTGTACAAAGTTGGAAGATAATTTCAGGTTAGATCAGGTAAGGAAAGTAGAAAATATGACCTCCGGTACATAGATCGTACGATATCAAAGTGGACTTGTGCGTATCACGGTGACATGATGGAATGAATCTAATTCCTGTCACCATGAGACGTAAACGAAGGTCACCGAACATGACTTTAATATGTTCCAAGGCCAAATGCCAAGCTTTGACCTTGGATCAGGCCACCAGTATAACCCATGATAAGTAGGAGGAAATTAGGCTTCGGATATGAGTATGGGCACTTGACGTGAGTGAATGGGTGTACATTCAGGCGACAAAAATAATTTGGGCAACATGAGGTCAGGTCGTCAGGTCAGGTCAAGGTCAAAACCAAAAAAATAATGTCATCTTTGGAGTTCAAACCGTAAATTGTATGACTCACCACAATGTCTCCTAAACGCCTACAAAGTTCGAAGTCAGTATCAGGTCAGGTCATGTCAGGTCAGGTCAGGAGAGCAGAAAATATGAGCTTCGGTGCATAGTTCGTGTGATATCAAAGTGGATTTGTGCGTAATGAGGTGGCATGAAGAGAACGAATCTAACCCCTCTCATCATGAAGCGTAACCGCAGGTCGCCGACAATGACCGTGATGGATTCTAAGGTCAAATTTCAAGTTTTTACCTTGGTTCGGGCCACCCTCATCGTTCACTCTGTGATAAGTAGAAGCGTATCAGGTTTTGTATGAGGGATGCACTCTGTACCTCACCAGTTTTTGCCGTTTTGGGACATTACCATGTTGTCTTGTACCATGTGTTACCGTAAAGTATGGGTAATGATCTCAGGGCGAAATACGGTCATTCAACGTACAACAAGGTAGCAGTTTTGGGTCTCCATGCTGAATCATGCGTCAAACCATCCAAAGCGATTTTTCAGCGCAACGCACCAAAAAATAGGAAGATGGTTCAAAGTCCATTTACGCCATGATCCTGACCTTGACCTTGACATTACGGCACACGGTTGATACGACACAGCATGTCTTCTTTCGTATGGTAGAATTTTAGGCACCTCACTGTGATCAGCTTGTCTCTAGAGAACTAAAACCAAGACCTCTACGCAAAAAAATGTGAGGCCCTGACTTTGGCTTCTTCTGGGTTGCCTTGAAGGTCAACAGTACGGGATACATGTATACATCCATGTAAGCTTTTGAAGCAGAAGGATGGGGCTACATACTGGCGAAAACCAAGTCTCTCCACGCGACTTCGTTCGCGAGTTAATGAGGGGGTCCATTAACCCCAGCACTAAGCGCAGGGGCGGCAGATTAGGGGGGGGGGCAGCGGGGGCAGCCCCCTGGGAAAAGTTGGGGGAAAACTATCTTTTTGTCCCCCCATTTTGACTCCTGAAGTCGAAAAGAAGTGTATCGCACGCACTGCATAGGCAAGTGCATAAGTGTTGATAATGAAGTACTTTTGCCCGCATTCCTAAAATGGCAGTAAAATATATTAGCTCAGTAAACTGCGGTTGGGTAAGAATGAATCGAAACTGGCGCAAGTTTCAAAGTTACGTACTTGCATACTTTTTAGCAGAGTGAATATGCTGTATTTCCAAAAGCACAAAATAAGAAAACAATAACCTGTCCACAATCTACAACCGCGCTCGTTTAGCAGACAGCCAATGTTCGTGGTTGAACTGGGGTGCGTAGAGTTGCGAACTGAAGAACTGGGAACTGGGGTGCGTGCGTGCTTCTGCGTCCTCCGAGGCTTGGCGCGATCTAGATCAGCCCTGCGCGGCCACGACGATGACGGTGGGAATTTGATGACCATGCTAGACGAAAGAAGCATGACAAGCCCCGAGATGAAATCGTGGCTGCAGAAAAAGAGCAATTTCTTGTCTCACGAATGCCAAGACGAGCTGATCAGGATCATGGCCCCGATGGTTCTTCGCGAAATTTTGGAAGCAGCTCGACGCAGTATGTTCTATGAAGTGGTCGCAGATGGGACGACAGATCAGGCTACCAAAGACCAGTTCAGCGTATGTGTCAGATATGTGACGGAAAAGTTGGTCGTGGAAGAAGCTTGCCTTGGCCTGTATGAAGTGCCTGGCTCGACGGCTGCAGCTCTGTACGAAGCCTCAAAGGACGCCCTGCGGCGCACCATGTACGGAATGGACAAACTAAGAAGGTATTGTTTTGATGGAGCTTCGAACATGTCGGGAAGAGTGTTCGGAGTGCAGGCCATACTCATCGAAGATCAGCCCCGCTCAATATTCGTGCACTGCGCAAATCATTCCCTCGACCTGGCCTTCGTGGAAGAGGCCAAAGAGGTGTCCCAGGTCGCTGATGCTCTGAACACCGTTCAGGACGTGGTTGGAATACTCAAGACCACGAAAAGGAAGCAGCTGTTTAAGGACCATCTTCTCGAACTACGCCTGCAACACGACGAAGACGACGCGGGACTGCACCGTGCCAGACCGCACAAGCTCATATCCCTCTGTCTCACCAGGTGGACTGTGAGATGCCTGGCTATCAGACGATTTCTTGAGCAATATGACACAGTCCCTCTGACACTGGAAGATGTGGAAGCAGACAAGTCCGCGTCGCCGGATGTCCGTCACAGAGTGCGAGGCTATCTCTCTCATCTCCGGAGCTTTGAGACCGTACTATCTCTGATGATGTGCGAGCGGATGTTCCGTCCATGTGAGCTTTTTGCGAAGGCACTGCAGCGCCCTGGGGTCAACCGCGGAGATGTCCGTAAGGGGGCTACGATGCTGCTCAGCACGCTGGAAAATGTGCGCGAGTTCGGGTTTGAGGAGCTGTGGCAAGAACGCCTCGACAAGATCCGGACGCTTGGCAGCCCCATCGACCCACCAAAGGACCCACGTCCAGTTCGCCCGCCTAAGCGACTGGAGCACCATGAAATTGCAGTAGCGCCAACGGTCTTCACCGCCAAAGACTTGCTGAGACGCTGCTTCTTCGAAGCGATGGGCCTGGTAACAAATGAAGTCAGGTGGCGGTTCAAGCAGCCTGGTCTGGAACGTCTGGAACAGCTAGAGAACCTGCTGCTAGGGAGGCAAGCGGGCATCAGCCCTGGCAACGTCAGGAAAGTCAGGAAAGTGCTTGCGTCATCGCAAACCAACGTCAACGAGGATAGCTCAGGAGACATCGACCCTGATGCTCTGGTCATGCAGCTGGCCTCCATGCGCCGATGCGCCACAGTGCCGCAACCAGCTAACTCAATCAGCCAGGTTGTGGACCTCATCATGAGCCAGGGCCACTTGTGTCAAGAGATGCTATCGGAGGTGCTACGCCTGGCAGCTCTGATCATGGCCGTTCCCAGGAGTGGTGCGTCGGCAGAACGTTCGTTCAGCGCCTTGTACCGGATCAAGACGCCGTTGCAATCTACGATGAGTCAGGGGAGGCTGTCAAACCTGGTCGTCCTCGCCATGCACGGCGATCGTGCAAGAAGGCTGGATCCCAAGGTCATCCTGCGTGAGTTTGAAGAAAATCGTCCAATGAAAAGGTTGACGGTGTTCGGAAGAGTTTGATTTGACTGGAGCTGCTGTAGCTCTGGTGCTTCCGTGCGACTGTCAAGGTTTCGTGTTGCTTAAAAAATAAGCTTATATTTGTGTGTTTGGGGGGTTAACTGAAGGTTGACTGGGTTAGGGCTAGAAAGTTAACTGGGAAGGTTAACTGTTCTCACAAGCTGGTTTGTGTTTGCGTAATACTCTAGTCATTTCAGAATGGTATGCATAGTTTGTATATAATACATGATATCTTTTGGAATCGTACAGTTGGGCTTACATAATTTTGATACGGATAGGTTTTTGGTACGTTTACCGTGAGTATGGATTGCCACGATATGCTGTGCGCGCAGTGCGCCTGGATGTGTACTTTTGCGCCATTAAATGCGGACATGCACATAAAGTAGCAGGATTTGCGCATATCGAACGTCTGTTACCGGGCTGCTCCGAAATATTGGAGGATGGCGGTCAAAAACTATCTCATTTGCAGCTACCTTGCGCTCATCTCATAGTTAGACAGGCAACGCAGTAATTTAAGAAGGAACTGAATTTAACGAACAGACTGGTTAAAGTATTCAGCCGTCTTTTGTGTTGTTGCAAGGCTAACGCGGGAAGATGTGCACTTCGGCACGAAACTCCACCCGTTCTTTGGGATAAGTTTGGCCAAGAACTGAAAGAAAATGTGGTCGCCAAATATATATTTCCACAGCTTTCATGCACGTGGTGCGAGGTCCTTCACTAAAATACAGGGCGGCCGTCTGACCCACTAGGCGGTAGGTAGCGGAACAGCCGTAGTTGCTCACGTGACGGAGCTTTAGATATTCTCACGAATAACCTTCTTTTAATTGTTTGCGCATTATTAGGCTGCTTGGTTTTCATATGCATCGTGTGTGGAGACATTTTGACGCCATTATAAAACCACCTGTTATTTTCGATCTACGCAGTGAGCAGGTACCTACCAACCTATCACTATTTACCTATACCCGACTTGAGAACCTTGCCCCCCAAGCGGAATTGAAAACAACCGCCACTAACTAAACGTGCTAGAATAGGTCCCAGCACTGTACGGGTTAAATAGCTATAAGATTTCAGGGATTATACCATGTACATCGGGTGCCATTGAACCAAATCGCCGCCACAGAAACGGCTAACACGACCCTCCGCGCGCTGGCCGACAGGCTTCTTCACGACGATGACGGACGACGCGCCGGGCAACCTGGGCCTGATGGACCAGATTCTGGCGCTGGAGTGGGTCCAGGAGAACATCGAGCAGTTCGGCGGCGACAAGGACCAGGTCACCATATTTGGCGAGAGTGCCGGCGGCGCCAGCGTCTCGCTGCTGCTGACCTCGCCGCTGGCCGCCGGTAAGTGCCGGTGCGACGGGCGGCGGGACCACTGAGACGCCGGGACGCTGCGCCCTCTTGGAAGATAAAATTTAACATTAGCCCGACGGCGTTGGCGATAAGGAAATGATTTAAAAACTGACTGCGCTCTCTGCGACCCGAATCCGGATGATCAGCTGCGGATGGTTGGTGCGATGGGTTTTGATTGCGTTAACAGGCATTAATCAATCTCAGGCGCAGCTGAATTCTGTTTGGGTGGGGATATTGTTGTGACTATATGAGGCGCTGGTCAACCGAGCCCTGTAGTTAACCTTTGTGGAAACTTGCCCTCTCCCAACATTGGTTGAGCCTCCCAAATATTTCGTATTTTAACTGGGTATCCTTCGGGACTCACCCATAAATGATCTGGTTCTCCCGCGTAACATACGTGGCCCTTCTCAACAAACGTTTTAAACTGATATGCCGGGTGACATTGGTAAGTGAGGAAAGATTAAGTTTCAGGTATCCTTTCACACTTCGGGGTGTGGTAGGTCAGCAGGTCTGACGGCGCAGTCTGCCGGCATGTCTTGCGGTGCGGTCTGCCTGCAGTCTGACGGTATGGTCTGCCGTCAGGTCTGTTCCACCGGGCCATCGCCGAGTCCGGCTCGGCAATGGTGGACTGGGCCTACAACGAAGACCCGCTGACCACCGGCAGACAAATTGCCGAAATGGCCAACTGCCAGTTCGAGCCATTCGACAAGCTGCTGCAGTGTATGCGTGCTATTCCCGCCAAGCAGCTTGTACAGATCTCTGACGATTTCGTGGTACGTTGGCTGGAAACAGTGCCGAACTCTGGGTCCCACTGCACGAAGCTGTACCGAGGGTGGCTGTGCCTGGCGAAACACGTCACCGTCTTCCAGTAAAGTTGCGTTACAATGTCTTATTCTCCCTTCCCTTACGGAGGGAAGGAGAAACACATCAGCGTTGGTTTGATTCACCAGCGTTTTTTCCTTTGTTTACCGCTTTACGGCGCGACAACTGACAGGTCGTTTTGCTGACTCAACGGCGACGTGCTCGACTTGCATCATTCCAGACGGCAGGCGATGTAAATCGACCTCGATTCCAGACAGCCAGAAGCCGTCACAGCGGCACCGTGTCACCGCTCTGCTGGGCCTCTGTTCCAGGCGGCCGAGAGGAGCGTGGCCCGCAACGGCTTCGATGGCCTCAACCCGGTGATCCAGCCGGCCTCGCTGACCACGCCTCGCGTCCTGCCCAAGGACCCGGTCACCGCCTTCAAGGACGGCACCTACATGAAAGTGCCCACCATCCACGGCTGCAACAGAAACGAGGGATCGTTCGTGTTTGGCCGTAAGATCTACACGCTTACTGATATTTGTTTCGTTAAACTATCGTAACAATATTACAACGATACTACTGTGTAACAAAATCGCTTTAGACCACCGAATACGTCGGTTTTAAGGAAATATAGGGAAATAAATAAATATATATATATATATATATATATATATATATATATATATATATATATATATAAAGACATATCTAGGGAAATTCTGAACAAATGCCCTTCGAGAGAAAAGTTTGAGTATTTTATTCTTATCTCGTCACTACGGCCCAAACGTGAATTCTTAACTTCATACCCGCAACATTCGAGCTGAAGTTAACGAATGATCTGAAGGTGAAAAACGGCAGCCCTAGCCGGGGATCATTTTCCTGACTGTTGTTACGAAACATTTTCTGTATAAAACGGACGAAGCAATTTATTAAGAATGGATTAAGGGCAACCTTATTTTGTTTCAGTTATGTATAACGACTTCATGAAGGTCAACAATCTGACCAACGATACCAACTTCTTGAAGAATGAATGCGTTGCAACAATGCTGAATGCTTTTCGTAAGTATTAATTGCCTTGCTCGTAATAATTATAGTGCGACAAACGAATGATTCACACATGATAGGAAACTTCACCAACTGAATACCATTATTATTTTATTCTGTTTTTGAAGGCATTGTGTGCTAGCAGTCATAACTACCCCAGAAAGCAAATAGTGCAAGGCAATAACCCATGCCACTCCGTATCCACGATTAAGGATCAGGCTACAACATTTTGGGGCCATGCGGCTTCTGGCTGCAGACTCTGATGCTCAGCATTGAACAAAGTTTGTAGCAGTATTTTTTTACAGACATCGTGGACCCGACCGACGGAGTCACGAAGTCTATGTCCGATCAGTACTTCTTCTACGTGGACAGCTGGGACGTGAACACCATGTACCCCGGACTTGAAGACGTAAGTTTAAGGCAGGCCCTGCCGAAATATCGAGCTGGTCTCATATACGTTCCCCTATTATTTTCATGCAAAATATATATGTCATCTCAGCCTGAACGTTTGAAGTGAACGGCATGTGGACCATTGTTTACCCTGCGAGGAAACAGTCGTGTCGACGCCATCTGCCATCTCCGCTGAGCCAGTAAACCCCGACGCTATCCCTGATACCCGATAGCGAGCGTGTTCCCGTCTCACTCTATGCTTAGTGTTTTGTCGATAAGGAATTTCGGCCATTATTGCTACCTGCGAAATGCCACGGCTCCACACCATTTGATAATAAATCATTTGTACGGAAACAAGGATTTCGGACGGCGTTGGATTTATTTCCTCTGGAACCGTGTTCAACAGGGGCTTGTTATCAGCAGGACCGCGATGTAAAATCTTTCTCCTTTCCCTCAGACAGGGCCAAAAACATTTCTGTATAGTCGCTGACGTTCGTTTCCTCTAGCCAGATGTCATGACATCAGTCACCGTGTGCTTTTTTCCAGCTGACGGGTCTTTTCGGAATGAAAGCTGGAGCGAAGAAGATGGCGGACCTTCTGGTTGAGGACGGCAACCCCACCTGGATGTATTCGTTCCAGTATCGTGGACAGAGACAGCACACCATGGCCCGCCTTTTCTTCATGGGGGATGACAAGCTTCCCTTTGATACTGGTCGGTACCCCAGCATAAAATTCGGTCTTCTCTCTAGTTTTCAGCATTGTTTCTCTAACGAAAATCTGGAGGCTTCGTTCAAACAATCGCAGCCTTCGCTGACGTCACCTACGTCTGAGAGCGGCATTCCATCGGACGGGCGATGCGGAGGGTAGAGCGTTTGAAACATGAGGCTATTAAAATGTTCTTACGTAAACATAGCCACAGGTCGGAACGGAGAGGTAAAGGGCTGTGCTAAATAACAGCAGGTGATTCGGAACATTCATAAGCGACGTAGGCGCTGGCGCGTTCCAGTGCCGGCAAGCGACGAAAAAAAGCTCAGTACACTCACCGGGCATTTACAAGCTTTCTGAAAAAACTGTCCCTTCTCTGTTGTCCTACCATTCAAAGGACGTAACAGTGTTGTCATAAGCTGGTATTTCTTACGAATGCAAGCCTGACCTCTTAAAGACGTCATCTTGAAGAGCAATGAGGTTCTGGTGTCCTATTATATTCTGTTATTATGAGCGAGGCCGAAGGCCAAATGAGCTGCCATTTGGCTAGCAGAGAAAAAAAAACGAACTGAGCGGCCCGGCCCGACCATAACGGTTTTCCAGCGTTAATCATTAACTTCACAAATACGGGGCACAAAGCCGCAAAATTTTGACCAGGAGATAGCTCAATTCCTTGAATTCTAAATGGCTGCATTTACAGTTTTCCATGCGTTTTTGAATCGCTCAGTAACGGCAGCGAACAAAATCAACGGCACGCGTCACGTTTAAACTTGCAGTGTTTCGGACGCAAAATAACGCAATGGATCGATGAATGCCCTTTTGCACTGAAGAGGACATCAAGGGAACGTAATGATCCAGCTGATAACAACGACGTGCAACAACGAAGTTGGTCTCGTTCGTCATGCAACCCACGAAGCATCTAGCAGGTGCTAATCCTGGTATAATACATGCTGAGGCCTTCACTGAGGTCTAGCGTTTACACATGCCTTACAGTCGCGTGTCATGATGACCTGCGATCTTGTTCCAGGAGTGACCCACGCGGACGAACTGATCTACCTGTTCCCTATTCCGCTGATGGGTAACTTGAACGCCGAGGAGACCCAAGTCAGCGACATGATGGTGCAGCTGTGGACCAACTTTGCCTTTGAAGGGTGCGTGCTTGGCCATCGGGCGCCCGAGAAGAATCATTCCATTGCCTTCCTAGCGGCGTGTCATTGTGATTCGACTTTACGGTTTTTCAAGCGAACGCCCCTGCCGCGGGAGGATCATTGGGGAGAGATGGACATTGGGTTTTTGCGCACAATTTTCCATTCCGCGCTCATGCGCAACATATCAGATCCCCTCAAAAGGTGTTTGTGGAAACGGGTGTCCCCGTGACCCTTCTTGAGAGGCAATTTACATCATAGTTACCTATCAAACCAAGCGCTGAATCCAGACGGGCGGAACATGGATATCATGACCAAAGGAATTTTGGGGCGGGGACGCACGGTTTGATTCCTATTTTTCACTTTTTAGGGGTACATTTTGGAAAAAGGTCCGACAGTTTTGCGCCCAAGGGTTTTACCATGGCACGGTGAACTGCTGCAATGTATGTCTGAAATGTTGCGTGTATCATTAATTACACTAGGGTTTGACCAAAGTGTATCGACCTGGCCGCACCTGACTGGTCCCGCGGTTGCCAGAAACCCGACGCCGGCCGGCTCCGGACTGCCGCACTGGCCGACCGTCGGCGAAGACGGCGCCTACCTGGAGATCACCACGGTGCCCACCGTCAAGCGCGACTTCACGCAGACGTTCGACATCAGCGTGCAGGAGTTCATCAACTCGACGGTGACCACCGCGGCCCCGGCGACGACCAGCACGCCGGCGGCGACCAGCAGCACGCCGCCGGCGACCAGCACCGAGTCGCTGTGCCAGCAGCAGCTGGAAAGCGTCACCGACGAGCGCGACACCTTCCGCGGCGCCACGGTCGGCCTCGGCGTGGTGATCGGCCTGGCCGCCGTGCTGGTGGTGGCCGCGGCCGCCGTGCTGGTGACGCGCTCGCGGCGGCGCGGCCAAGTCCAGGCCGGCTCCACGGACAAGCTGCGCATCTGAGACGGCGACGGCGCGCTGCAGCCGGCACAGAGCTGCCGGCCGGATGGCAGCCGCTGGTGGCCTGGCGAGGGCGGACGTTCGGCGACTGAGGCGGGCTGACAGAGATGGCGCCACGGCGTCTGCGGCCAGAGGAGCCTGGAGTGATGCCGGGACAGCCGCAGCGTCCTGTTCCTGCCGTCGAATGTCGATAGACGCGACATGGCAGCGCACGGGCAGCGGTTTCAGACCAACTATCGTCCCTGATGTCGTTCAGCAACAAGTTCTGGACTTGTGCCAACCTCTGGATCGCAATGAAATTGGTCGTCGAGCGAACTATGAAGCTAAACGCCCAATGTTACTTCAACTGCACCCACATCGCCTAACCTTGAGTGCGTTATGCAACCGCAGGAGCACGTTTTTCCAAGTTTAAAAGAGCCTTAACCTGCCAAAAACGTGTCCACCCGTAGCGTTCGTGTACAGGTCTATCACATCGATAAAATGAGGAAACTGTCGAAGGCCTGGCATCATGGACACAGTCACTGGGAGAAAGGGAGAGCATGTACCCGCCTCCAGTGATGGAGTCCCTAGAGTTAATTTCGTGTTCCCTACCTGGGTAGCAATACCGGTATGAGCCGAAACAATGTACGAAACGCTTCTTTACGTCGTGACTGATAAATATTGAAATGTCTTTAACAATTCGCGAAAGTCATGTTTGTCACGCACCCACCTTTCGATAAAAATGCAACCGCACTCGGGAAACCACGGCGGCGACCTTGCTTGCAAGATATGGTTCGCTGTAGGCCGTCACTGTGAACGCAATGTCTGTCTGCTAGTCCTATTTGCCCGGCTCAGTGGCTTGAAATGACTCGTGTTCCCTGGAAGACGTACAGCTACTGAGCCGAATTATGACCCAAGGGAGTCCATATGATGTGATCCGAACTCCATCGTGCTCCAACTCTCCGATGGCTCCTGATGGACATTCTTGCAACGACAGCCAGAAAGTCATGCTATTACATTCGCCGCACTGATTGTCAACTTTATAGTAGTGAAAAATAAATGTAAACCCACAAGGCTCTTTCTACCTAGCAGCGTGGGCCTTCCACGGTGGGAAAACTGGTGCTGGAGGCTTATGTGCTTGACTCGCCCAAAAATATCCGACCATCTATGGCCGTCTGCGCTGCTGAAAGCTACCGAGAAGTATTTATTCGTTCAGATGCGGCGTCCAGCCAGTTTCCATGCATCACCATTGTGCTTGGAAGAGCTGGGGGGTTGGGGACTAAATCCCAGTTTTTTGAATATTTTCAGCACTAGGCCATTTGATAACAACTAAAATATACTGCCTAAAACACCATTCAGACCCCTGCAATAATTTTCGGGGATCTTCAGCTATTTAATTTAGCCGCGCCAAAAGTAGCCCCTAAAACTGTCTAAAAATGTTCGGCCTGCAGCGTCTTTAGAACCCATGAGCCCAAGAGGCTTAACTGTACGTTTTTCCTTTTTCGGAATTTATTCAGATCTTATCGTATCACTTGGAACCCAGGCATCCAGTGCACTGACGTCATCATTTCAAAAAAAGACAATTTTAATTTAGCTGCTTTTTAATCCTTCCTCACAAACAGCAATCCTTGTTGGTATGCGGCGGGTGTGGCGCAGCAGTGTCTATCTGCCTCGTCATATGTTGGAAGGTCGTTTGGGCCCGGCTGATGTCCTCGCGCCCCGTGACGCGGAGGGTGTGCATTTGGTCGATAGCGTGCTTCTTTTATTTCACGAGTTTCCGCATTGCTGGCCAGCTCATCCAGGCCAGTTCCTAAAGTGGTAGGCTGTAAAGGTAGAAGTCCTTAACTCTGTGGTCCTACCAGCATCAACAAAGGTTGGCTATCCTATGTCTTGTGACAGTGCCCGGTATCATGAAACATTGTTAACAAGGTCTTTAAAATTGGGTAAAACCTGCTTATGCACTGCTTATTACACAGATCTGAGTGATGTAGATGTATGGTTACTGTTTGGCAACCCTTTTTCTACATTGCAAAATAATCTTAGTGATTTGTGAAATTCTTGGAGAATTGTAAATGGTCCTGAAATAAATGTGAGATGTTGGAGCAGAGCATTGCCTGCTGAATTTCTGCCTTGTATTGAAATGCTGTTGTCGGCTAAAGGTAAGTTTCTGCGCGACGAAATCGCAAACAACGCTTTGTATAATTGCCACCAATGTAAAGAATGTATCATCCTGTTTCTAACCATACTTTCCACTACTTGATTTTCTAAACAATAACAACAAAATCGTAACGATAACGTACCACACAGTAATACCGTGCTGCAGTCGACTGGCGGAGAACAACATTATTCCGCGGCGGAAAATGTAGAGCCGCCAAGGTTAAGGTTATTGACATCAAGGATGTGTAGACCCTGCATGCATCTTCAAGCGATTAATGACATCATATATAGGAAAATTCTATTCTGTTGCCACAAACTGAACTTGGAGGAACTGCTGAATTATTACGCCATTATATTATTGTATTAGATAATTGTTGGGATGTCTGATATCAGTATTATTACATTATGACATTTAATACTCGTTGGATTAGGTTGCTAGGTTGGGTTGTGCTGGGCTAGGTTAGATCAGGTTAGGTTAGGTTAGGTTAGGTTAGGCTAGGTTAGGTTAGGTTAGGTTAGGTTAGGTTAGGTTAGGTTAGGTTAGGTTAGGTTACTATGTTAGGCTAGGGTAAATTTTTATTTATTGTTTTATTTCACTTCCTAATATTTTCCAGTTTTGTTCCGTGATTTTTTGTGCTGGGCTACGTTAGGTTAGGTTAGGTTAAGTTAAGTTAGGCCAGGCTAGGCTAGGTTAGGTTAGGTTAGGTTAGGTTAGGTTAGGTTTGGTTACTATGTTAGGCTAGGGTAAATTTTTATTTATTGTTTTATTTCACTTCCTAACATTTTCCAGTTTTGTTCCGTGATTTTGTTTTCAGATATTTTATTTCACTGCTTTTTGTTTTTTTTTGTTTTTTTGAAATTGGAACTACACTTTGCCATCTTTGTAATATTTTTACTTTTTTATTATTATTGTTTATTATTATTATTATCATTATTACTATTATTATTACTATTATTATTACTATTATTATTTTTACAACGGTTAACTTTTTTATTTTAAAGATAATTTATATCACAATAGTTATTCCCCCAAAACTTTTTTATTACTCTTGATTGGACCTTGAGTCCGACCGATGACCAATCAGCGTCAAAATCTCATGTAAACAAACTATTTAACGCAGAAACATCAAAAATCCCTACGCGCAAGCGTCTGGCGGTTAGCATACCACTGACGATGCAATCTGTTTCGGGGGAAATAATGTGTGTTTCAGGTTTTTCCGGCTGAAATCGTAAGTAATGCTTATCAATATTGCATTTGAAATGCCATGCAACCACTACTACGATTATTTTCCCTGGAAGTAAGCGCTCGGGCTGAATCTTTCTGCTGACCCTGTTGTCAGAAGTGTGGAATTTATGTATAATGAATGTTACCAATTGTGAGAAAGCAAATGCAACAACATCAGCATGCCAGTAATAGTGTTTTAGATGCTGTGGAATTAAAGATATTGATGCTGAGCCTCCAGGCTTAGTTTACTTGTTCTCAGTTTGGTTTTGGGTTTGGTTTGGATTACTGTGCTTGGCACAAACCAGATCTTTTTGGTGCCTATGTTGTGATAGGCCAGGAAGGATGGCATGTTACAGCCTATTATTCATATAAATTAGCTGTATATACTGTGGTGTAGTTACAGATATGACCTCCCAATTTTATGCATCTGTGAACTTGAAGCTGAAAAGCCTTACAGACTCTTCATTACATTGGTCATGGCTGATACACATGAGAAGACAGCCTTAGCAAACAGTTTAAATTTGTGTTTAACCATGTACCACAGACTGATGTTTGTTGAAGTGACATGTTAGGATGATATTGTTTTAATAAAGATATACCAGCATAAATTAAAATTCCAACACAGATTTATATATCTTTTTACTATCATCTCTATGCCTTGTTGTCAACAGGATAATGACAAGACATTAACTTGCCCATCTCTGCACAATCCCAGTTTTCTTAGACCTGACTACTATTGATAAATGTGAAATGTCAGCCTTTCAGAATATATTTCTTGTTTGCGCATATTTCAGCACAGTTCTAGAACTATGGTGTGCCATCCTCACCTGTTCTGTGTTAGGCAATCATGTGCAAAAAACAGCCTTGTACAGAAGGCTACCAGAATATGGCAAAACAAAAACAGAGGGCCTCATGCAAATGAGGTACTTATTCTCTATGACTTGTCTATTTTTTTGTCTTTTGGGAAACATTTGTGACAACCTGAGGCTGTCTGTACCATTATTGTGTTGTTTTTTGTCATTCTAACTTGAAAGCTTTAGGGAAGGAAAAAGAGCAATTCAAGGATCTGGTATAACCTGACATAACCTGACAAGAAACTCCAGGGTAAACTGATGTGCAGGCATTGCTTGAAATGGGGTAAGATATTGATTGTCAATGGTTTGATCTTTATTCATCCATTTCTGAGGTATAAACTATTGTTTACTTAACCTAGACTCATGGAACTGACTTGGGATGAGACATCCTTGAGTAAGTGCAGTTTATTTTGTGAATGCAGAAACACTCATGGGCATTAAATGTGGTGCAGACAACCATATGCTTATTTTATGCATCAGACTGCAATCTCCTAACTGTTTTTCTCTCTTCACCTGATGAGAGCTGACAGATTAGCAACAATTGCACTTGCTGTGTTACTCAAGATGATTTTCAAGGTCAGATGGTTGTGATTTAGTGCTTTTTGCTCAGGCCAGGGAGGTTTAGGATGTAAGATGTAATGTTACTTAACCTGATTTTACCTTAAACAACCCTAATTGGCTGTTAATGCAATCAGTTTCCCTTGTTTAGTCAGGTCTCAAGGCAAAAGTTCCAGAACAACCATGTAACTTACATCTGTTGATGTTGCAATTTTGGCATAAACCACTGTTGTTTTTTTGTGGCAATTGAACTGGCCTGAGATTACGTGAAGCCTGCAAAATAGCTATGTTATCACGATGAAACATTTCAGATGGTTTTGAGAGTGTGTGTGTTGCTCACAAAACTTATCCCAATCTTTTGATTAAACTGATCTTTTGACTTGCTTCAGTTCTCAAAACGGTTCTGAAGCCATGGTGTAACCTTGTTTGACAATGTGGTCATAGGAATTGGGTGACTGAAGGTGTGCCCATCCTTTTGCAGAACTGGTAAGCTTTTAAGTGGTGTCATTTTTATCATCTCCTCTAGCTCCATTGGTCAGTGAGACCATTTTGAAAAATCCCAAAACCATGATGACAAGGTCATACCCCAGTTGTGCATTGGCTAATGTACCTGAAATGTATTATGTACATGGATATTGTATTTGTTTGTCGCTTTGGTAGTAACACCCAGAGTTAGAGATGAAAGCAGAATGTAGCTGGGCCTTTTGCTACCTGCCAAAGATACCAGTTTTAATCTGCATGGCCCACTAAGATTCCAAAACCATATTTCACATGCAGTAATGGTAAAAAGAAATAGGCTGATCAGGGGGTGTACACTGCACCTCTCTTTTGATTTCTGTTGCAGAACTGGTTGGCTTGCTCTTAGAGCTTTGTGGAAATTGTGCATGTGTTGTAGCAGGGGATTCAGGCCAGAGCTGGAAGTGAGGTGTAAGCTGGTGCAAGGAGTGCCGAAGCAAACTGTGCAAAGATTATAGATGAAAATGTTTTTTTCAGTGCAGATAAGTTGTTTTAGAACAGTGTGTCAGCCTCATTTTCATTTGGTCTAATGGAGTGAGAAGTTTCATACCTAATGAGGAGAGGATGAAATTGATGATGCATTCCAGCTCAAGCCTGGTGCTGTATGAGGTTAGAAAATCAGTGATCGTTTGTTCAGACGGTTAGAGCACTGGTACCCCCATCCTTGTAAGACTAGTTTGAGTCACATTGGTGCTCGATATTTGGCCTGCATGTCAGATGACAGCTGGCCAGAATAGGGTCGAGTTCACTGCCACACAGTAATGCCGTACCCATGGCAGCATGCTGGACTTCAGGCACAAAATTAACCAGGACTGGGAAATGCGCGTTCCAGCGCAGGGTTCGGAGTCCGTAGCAAGTTATGCGTAGTGTAGACTCCGATCCCGAAAATCATCCCAGCAGCCATTCAGCTCATGTTTATTAAAGACGAAAAAAGGGACTGCAGCCTCTTTTAAGACATCACCTTGATGCGTTTTTTTGAACTGATGTGCGTCAGCCCATGTTGAAACATTCTTGCGTTTTCATTCCAAAATCTTCTGAGACTTTTGTTACAATCAACCAAGCATTGGATGAGTAAGGTAGATGCCAAACTATGACCCTTTTCTGAAATCCAAGGCCTGCTTCTGACTTCATCATTGACTGAAACATGTCTGCCAGTGCATCGTCATGGATTACAGGCTGTAGGTTTGCATTTAGAGGAGCAGTTTTTAATTCTTGACATGCCCCCCCCCCACCCCCTTCATTCCCATCACACTATGGAGGAGGGATGGAATCATCGTGCGCTGTGCTTGACCGTGGGGAAAGGTCAAACGTCTGAATCTTTATGTTTGTTGGTGAAATTCCCCCCCCCCGACATCAATGGACATGATAATTTGCCATAAAATGGCCATGGCACTTTGTGAATCTTAAGTAAGCAATCAAAAACCATCCTTTATGACTTTAAACCTGTATAGCAACCATTTAATGGTTTTGACCAGATCGCAGGGGTTAAATTGGGAGACCTTACGTGAAGGCAGCGTTTTTTCATCACTGACGGCTAAGTCGTCAGTGGGAATTTTCCACAAGCAATGATGATACGAACCATTGTTGTTTCCATGTCTTACAGGTGTTTTGTGATACAGCATTGAGTTAGGAGCGCATCTTTACCCTTATGTGCTTTAGTTCCTTGTATGGGTTAGGTCGCATGACCCTGGAACATGACCTGTACAGTGTAGAAAATGGACATTCATTTACAGCTGACTAGCAGTGCCTGAACGGATCGAGTGATCCGTTATGCAGTTTGAACCTCAATTGCCTCGGGTGGATGATCATTTCTGAAAAAGTGGTGGGCAGATCTTGATTTTACAACAAAATGGAACAATTTTCCACCTTGCCAAAATTTCTCAAGGTTAGTCTTTTATTGCAACATCAAAGTTCGGCTTTTATTAAAGTGATGTATTTGGTTAGTGGCTGCACCCGCAGCCGCCAGTTCTTCAAACCGCAAGACACCCTACATTTCGATGTCTCAAATTGTGAAATGCAATTTCCCTAACCAATCAACTCCACTGGTCTCAACAGACCATCGGCATATTTGGTGTCAAAAATACTGCTGGCCCTCGAAAACCAATTTATTCGGGAACCCGACAGCTGAGAGCATGAATCGGGAACTACCTCAGTGACCGCCCAGTTTTTCTCGGAGCGTCGCAGGAGCCAGTTGATTTAGGCGAGTGCTGACCAAGTACGGCTCAGACTGGCCAGTCGCCGCGGAGCTGCCTGTTACGGTCGTCGGGACCGCTCGCGCCCGGCCGCCGCCTGACGCGAGCCGACCCGCCGGCAGCGACCATGCACCCGGACCAGGCGCCGAGCGCCGAGTTCCCGGCCGCCGGCCTGGTGCCCAAACGCGAGACGGGCGTCAGCAGCCTGCACACGCTGTACCCGGAGTTCGACGGCCGCGGCGTCACCATCGCCGTGTTCGACAGCGCGCTGGACCCGGCCGCGCCCGGACTGCAGGTGCGTGGAGCCGCGTCGCTCTGAACCCCGACTGCAGGGAGGGGGTCCGTGTCGCTCACGGGTGGCGGCAGCACCCGCCTCCTGTGGAGGGCGCTCTGGCTCTGAGGATGGTGGCCAGGAGACGTCTGCACAGGGCCAGATGTCGGGATGCAGGTAGTGAGTTGTCTGCAAGCAAACGACGCTGCTGTTAGGGGGCCTCCAGTAGTGGTGCACGTGACGAGGGATTTGCTAGACTTTTCCGATTCTATCTTGCAGTTCCAAGACTTGGGACAATTGAAGAGAAAATCAGCTTAGTAACAGCTGGTGGAATTGAAGTAATCATACTAACAGCTTAGTAACAGTTGATTTCGTGACGAAAGTTTAAAATATCACAGATACCACATCATTGTAGGACAGTCAGCGGGACCGTCATTGGCCAGTTGTCAGCTACATCACGTAACGAAGCTAGATCACATAACGGAGACCGGGCCTGTCTTGCCAGGACGGGAGTCCGTGCTGTACCAGCTGAGCTGCTGATCACGGGAAACATTCACTGGAAAAAGCCGGACCATTCCTTTGTTACGTCTGACTGTTCATCTGCATTTATCCAACCGTAGGCATGCTGGACTGTTCAGTGTGAGGTCCGATCAGACGCCTGCACGTGCCCAGCCTTGACCCGGCGGACCACGGCTCTGCCGGGCCTGACCTGACGCCCGGCCGCGCCCGATTCCAGCGCACCTCGGACGGACGGCCCAAGGTGGTGGACCTGATCGACGCCACCGGCGCCGGCGACGTGGACACGTCGCACGTGGCCGAGCCGCAGGACGGCCTCCTGACGGCGCTCTCCGGCCGGAAGCTGCAGGTGGGCGGCGGCGCGGCGGCCGGGCGTGTGGCCGGCGCGCCGCCCGCTGCGTGCGCGGCGGCTCCCGGCGGCCGGCGGCCGGCGCCGGACCGCCTTTTTCGGCGCCCGGCCGGGGCCGGTCGTCCCGGGCGGCGGCGGCCGTTTTCCTTGACGGGAAAGGAAAGTGTCGCGCCCCAAATAGCGGCCGGACGGCGCCGCCGGCCGCCCGAGGATGAGCGCCGCCGATAGCGGGCACGGCCGGCCGCTGACGCCCCGTCCCCGATGGCCCGGGTGTGGCCGTCCGGGGGTCGAGCTGCTGACGCTGTCCGGTGACCGTGGCCGGACAGTGAGGGGTCTTATGCACAGTGACGCACTTCGGCACGAGGCGTACTAACCCGACACTTGTTTGCATAGTGACCCAGTTGGATTCTCAAATGGTCCGTCGCGTAATGACCTGGCCCTACCGTCAGATGGTGCTTAGTGCGGATGGTCCCGTCCTACTCTGTGTTGTCTTTCGTTTATTTAAGACATTGGACCTCGGATGGTCTCGCTTGCCACGACGCATCCCTTCGCATTGACCTGGGTCTCCATCAGGGTGCTTTGCAGATACTGATCCCTGTGGTCCTCTTTGCGATGGCTTGTCCCGCGTATAAACCCTTCTTTTCACATTGCCCTGCTACTGCATATTCTTCTGTAGGTGCGGTGACACTTTCCGTTTGTGTTCATCCTTGTTACTGCTCATCACATGTCCGATATTTTGCATTTGTTCAGCCATCTGATTTCGATCAGCAAGAATGTAGCTAGTATACAGCGTGTTTGACACCTTTTGATGATGGAATGTGTTTGTGCCGCGTGGCATGGCGTTATTGCGTCATGCAGTTCAAATAGCAGATGGGTGATATGATGTTTTTGCACGTTGTGCATGCGATCAAGCCTTCTTATCAAATCCGTCATTTCACAGTTTTGGTCGTTAAGGGAGCATGGCTCGTTGACGTGTTGGTTACTGTGGCGACGTTTGAGTAACCGCTGAGGGTGCGGCGACATTTCAGATACCCGCCGGCTGGGAATGTCCCACCGGTAAATATCACGTGGGCTTGAAGCCTCTCTACGAGCTGTATCCGGAGAAGCTGCGGAAGAGGATCCAGGCCGAATACAAGGAGAAGGAGTGGACGAAACACCAGGCCACGGCACTCGCGGACGCACTGAGCAAACAGCAGGTATCGTTTGACATGCTGTCGGACATAGACAGTTCCATCAAATCTTACTCGGTGCACTGTAGTGGACTTTCCCGTCAGTCTTTTTGCGGAGCTGGAAACAACTGTGCTACTGGTAAACTGTTCACCAAACCAACTCGGAAGAAGCGCTGTCTGTGACTTTACAACATAAATGGGTAGTCCTAGCACATCTGGAATCAAGTTAGAACTGCAGTGAAATTTCGATTTGTCTTTAAAGGCCCAGTGTGTGGTGCGAACTATTCTCAGGTTTATGACATTATCTGAAAGTGCTTTGAGGCATGTCAACCTGTTTGTTTCAGCTGCTTTCCTAAAATTCGACAGAGTGCACCTTAAACAGACCAGTTTGTCTCAAGCAATATGGAGTTCACAATAAATTGGACCGTGTTAAATCAAAGGACGTAATAAAGGAACCATTTTTCAGTGTTTCAAGAAAGGCTGCAAACATGTGTCGAAAAACATCACAAAAATGCACAGAGTCCTTTCGATTTCGACGACGTCTTTACAAACGTCTTTTCTCTCTTCGATGCCCCAAAGTCATGACCACACTGGGTTTCATTAATAGCCACGTTAACAACATCGATATTATCGCCACATTTTTGTTACACCAGTACGTTGTCGGTAGCTCACGCTCCAACTGCTGTCGCCGAACTGCATATATGACGTCAGCGCCCGGGCAGATCGGACGTGAGTCTGTATCTATTTTACTTCCCCTTTTACTGCTGGGGAGTCTGAGAACCGTGCAAGGTTCTGTTTCTGGGGGGACCGTGATCTGAGAGGAAGGACCGTCCATCCCACGGCACGCTAAACTGCCAGAGGAGTGGACCTTTCACTGTGCCAGCTGCCGAGTCGGACTGTAACTCTCCTGCCAGGAACAACATGACCTTCGTCTCGTGGCCGTCCGAGTGGTCGAGCGGTGCCGGTGAGCGGCGCCGTGCTCGCATTCCAGGAGCACGACCAGGCGCACCCGAACCCCACCGGCCTGGACAAACAGGACCGAGAGGACCTGGACGCCCGGCTCGAGGCGCTCACCGCCGCCGACAAGGCCTACAAGGACCTGGGGCCCGTGCTCGACTGCGTGGTCTTCCACGACGGCAGCACCTGGAGGTGGGACTCTCGGTCGAGCCGTTTGTCGAGACGTCCCCCGGGGTTGTCAGGCACAAAATTCTGCCAGTTTTTGGTGCTCGGCACGAACCTTGGGATCCAGCTTGACGTTTACAGGCTGTTGGGGCGGCGATCAGTATCCAGGCATTCGTGCCGTACACAGCAGCATGCTTCTTAGAGCGGCTGGCCGGCCGTGACAGGGCAAGCGCCTCAGGGTGGTTTAAGGGCCGGCCGTCAGTCGTGCTCGCCCTGTGACGGCCGCCGTCCGCACACTGTCTCTCCGCGGCCACAGGGTGTGCGTGGACACCTCCCTGACGGGCAACTTGGGCCAGTGCCAGCTGATGGGCAACTACCGGGAGACGCTGCAGCACGGCTACCTCAGCAGGCGGTGCATGATGGCGTTCGGCGTGAACGTCTACAACGACGGCAACCTGCTGTCGATCGTGACGCCCTCCTGTGAGTGTGGACGACGGCGGCGCGGCGGCGGCCGCCGAGCCAGGCCGTATGGTTCGGGGTCTGTCTGTCTCCGTCTCCTTTTCCTTCCCGGCATCCTTGTTCTGGTCTGATTGTTGCTCGGGCACGAATGTCTCTTGAAATATTTCACTCGTTGTTCTACCTTAATGCTGAACAGCAAGCCTTCGTTTTATTTGGCCATTGTGGTACAACGCCAGTAATGCACGGAATGTTTGATCGGGGAACTAATGGCCGATGCAGCTATTGTCTGTTTCATTAATGTTTACCGCGACATTGATCGTGGTATGGCCGTATACCCGCCGTGCTGAAGTGGTCGCTCGGCGCGCTCCGCCCTGTCGCTGACGCTCGGCTCCCGCCGCCGCCGTCCGCCAGCCAGCCACGGCACGCACGTGTCGGCGATCGCGGCCGCCTGCTTCCCTGACGACCCGGAGAAGAACGGCATGGCGCCGGGCGCCCAGCTCGTCTCCATCAACATCGGTACGGCGGCCGCGCGCCCACGCCGGCCGGGCCGGGCCGCCGGCAGAGCTGCGGCGCCGGACGGGGGACGCCTCGGGCTCGCGGCGGACGGCGGACGATAGGGGGCGTCCTTGTGTGGTAGAATGTAGGCGATTGGCCGTTGGTGGGGTGGTTAGTCTGGTTGGCGGTAGGTATGCAGTGGGTTTACGTAACGCTTGATTTCACTTGTATTTCCTTAATGATTTTAATCGCGCATGTGATTTCCATGGTCTTGTGATGTTGGTCTTAGCTGCTCAGTTTAGATGTGGAGTGCACCGTTTTAAATGAAACTTTGGAAAACTGAAGAGGTGTTAACAAGAAGCTTGTAAAGCTAAGGCGCTGTGCACATACGTAAACCGCTTGTCTCAATAATGAGCTCGTCGGTCATAGAAGAAACGAGCGTCCCGCCGTCTTCTTCCTATGCCGCACACTACCGTGACCGTGTGGGCCGCCAGGCGACGGCCGGATAGGCACCATGGAGACGGGCACGGCGATCGTGCGCGCCATCGCCCACCTGATGACCAGCCGCGACAAGTACACGGTCGACCTGATCAACATGAGCTACGGCGAGCACGCCCGCTGGAGCGACTCCGGGTCAGTGGCTGCCGGGCGACACCACGTGCCGGCGGCGGGGTCACGGGGCGCCGATGTTCCCGCTGGATCGTCGGGCTCTGAATTGTCCTGTGCTCTTCTGCTTAGGATCGGACAGTGGCTCTCTGTTTCAGTGGCGTCGGAGTCTTAATTCGAATCCTGCCGGGCACAGACACAGAAAGGGCGCATTTATAAAGCTGCAACTGTGAAAAAGGACTTGTCACTGACACTGCAGCCTTGGTAGTCGTAATCCCCGATGAAGAAAGAGCATATGCTCCAAAATGAACATCTAACAGCTTCGTTGCAATTGTAGTGGCGCTAGTGTGACCCCTTCAGACCGCGCAGTGTGGCGTCTCGGATCACGCCTGTGCCGGGACACAGCTCTCCGGTGTGACGCTCCGTCCGGTGTCCTCAGTCGCCTGGGCGAGCTGGCCAACGAGCTGGTGAACAAGTACGGCGTCATCTGGTGCGCCTCGGCCGGTAACGCCGGGCCGGCGCTCAACACGATCGGCGCGCCGCCCAACCTGCCTGCTGCCACGCCCGAGACCATACTGGGTCAGTCGGCCGGCGGGCGGGGCCGAGCGGCTCCTGCCGCCCTGTTGTACTGCTGCGGGCCGGCGTCACCGGCAGCCTACAGTGTGACGAGTTCGACTGTCCTTATTTGACTGAATGAGTGAGGACCGGGTGCCGTTAAGCGTGTGTGCAAGCGGTATTAGAGGTTCGATTGCTTCAGCGGCGCCGCGTCACGGCGAGCCGCGTTTTCGGCCGGCGTTAGTCGGGGCGGGCAGCGATCTGGTCACGGTGTGACTGACCCCGGCTACTGTGGGCCGCCGACGTGTGTTCGCGCCCGCCTGTGACGCCGTCCCTCGTCCGGCAGGCATCGGCGCTTACGTGACCCCGCCCATGATGGAGGCCTGCTACGGCATGCGCGAGTGCCTGCCCACCATGCCGTACACGTGGACGTCACGCGACCCGTCCTCCTCGTCAGGTAGCCGCAGGGTAGGGCTGGGTGGCGGCCTCTGGCGGGCGCTGACTGCCCGGCCGTCCGGGGGCTGTCAGCCGTTGTATCTCTCCTTTTCTGCACTCGGCCTTTTGGGTTGGATGCTGGCTCGTAATTGCTGTTGGAGAAGACCACAAGTATCCGGCATTTTACTGCTGTTGAGAGTCACGGCAACGTGCGTTTTTGACGTTTTTTCGCGTGTTATTATCCTACCGCCTTGTTCTTCACGGTCGCTGTTATACATGGCCGCTGCGCCGGTGTATGCGCCGGTGACACGACCTGACCTGACGCGGACCCTCAGGCGGGCGGTACATCACGGTGTGCGCCCCCGGCTGCGCCATCACCAGCGTGCCCAACTACACGCTGCAGGGCTGTGAGCAGATGAACGGCACCAGCATGGCGTCGCCGAACGCCACCGGCTCGATAGGTACGGCGGACGGCGGCGCTGGGGCCGGGGCCGGGGCCGGGGCCGGGGCCGGGGCCGGGGCCGGGGCCGGGGCCGGGGCCGGGGCCGGGGCCGGGGCCGGGGCCGGGGCCGGGGCCGGGGTCGGGGTCGGGGTCGGGACCGGGGCCGGGACCGGGGTCGGGGTCGGGGCCGGGGCCGGGGCCGGGGTCGGGGCCGGGGCCGGGGTCGAGGTCGGGGCCGGGGCCGGGGCCGGGGCCGGGGCCGGGGCCGGGGCCGGGGCCGGGACCGGGACCGGGACCGGGGCCGGGGCCGGGGCCGGGGCCGGGGCCGGGGTCGGGGCCGGGACCGGGGCCGGGGCCGGGGCCGGGGTCGGGACCGGCCGGAGGCAGGGGTCTCGCTGTGGGACGAGCTGAGGTTAAGGAAGCGGCCGACGCGTCCCAGCTGTCGGAATGCTGGGCTCGGGTAGGGCACCTGCTGTTGTGAGCCGCCACAGCATGCCCAGGTGTTTCGTCCGCTGCAAAGCGATTAAGTCTGGTGTGTCACGAACGGGCTGCCTGTGTAATGACCAGGCCATTACCAGTTCGGCCAGACCAGCCAGTCCATCCTGGAGTAGCGTATTTCCTGTGTAACGACCGTCCACTGACCGTGCACCGTCCACGTTCGCGTCCTCTGTGGAACGTTTGTATCAGCGGAAGTGCGTTTGTTTCGCTTGTTCTTTGTTCATATCTGTTATTCACGTTTTTGTCGTCGTGGAAGCTGTATATTGTCCACTGGCGACCGTTTATATCCGCTTTAAATTCGCTGTATCCACCGTGGCTTGTTTCTGTGTACCGTGTAACGTGTTTGTGTCTGCCGTTTAGCACGTTAGTGCTCTCTGTGTAATGTGTATTTGTCGTCTGTCCTACAGCGACCCTGCTGTCGTGCCTGAAGGGCCTGGGCGTGGAGTACTCGGTGTACAGCGTGCGGCGCGCCATCAAGGCCACGGCCGTGCCGATGGCGTCGCCGGGCGCCGACCCGCTCGCCGCCGGCAGCGGCATGCTGCGGGTGAGCTGCCGGAGGACCCGGCGATCCGCGCTGTAGACACACGCCGACGGCACTGCAGACGGCTGTCGACCGAACTGGCTGGGAGGCTCTCTCTCTCTGTCAGACGTTTGAATTGAGAGGTTGTGGGCTGATAAGCGATGTTCGGACGTTGTCAGGTCTTGCTTGGTGTACTTTCTGTGTTGTTTTTTTTGTGGCCACTTGATGTGGGACCAAGGAGGAACGTGATGCGGCCAGTGGCCTCACACCATTGTCAATGCTGCAGTTATACGTATTAGAGGTGTATTGAGGTGTATTGAGGTGGTGTATTGAGCCGTATAAAGCGCGTAAAACCTGAAAACAAAAGAAGAAGTTGACAGTTTGAGCAGAAAACAGGAAGCAAAGTAATGCAGTGACAGTCTTTTAAACAGTTTCATAGGCTAATCATGGCTAATCATGGCACATGAAAACTTACTCTTTGAGCAGTCCTAGGATAGCTCTTATCCCTTGCAAGTTCCTGAGCCTTCTGACTCTTGTGCTACGTGTAAACTCAGACAAAGACCCCATTGTTCACAAAAATGCGTCAAGAAAATCACTAAGAGTGCCACAAAACCATGAGTGCGCCTCACCGAACACGAAGCCACCGGTTACAGCGCCACCGAATCACGATGCCACCGGTTACGGCGCCACCGAATCACGATAACGGCAGTGACAGAAGGCGTTAATGCTTCTTTATGGTTACGTTTGGCAAACTCGTTGCTCAGACTATAGGAACCAGTAGTCTGTCGCATCTAAGATTTGACAGTGTCGGCATTGCGTGGATCCTGGATTTTTCGGACGGTTTCACGGGCTGCCATTAAACGCGGTCTGCTGGTTTCAGGTGGACAAGGCGCTGGAGCATTTAAAACAGTACCACACTAGCCAGGATAAGGACGTGACGTTCGTCGCCACCGTTGGTGAGTGGACAGAGTACCGGTGACTGGGACTTTACTGCCGCTAATGGCTGCCACTGGCTTGGTTTCTCTTTGCCTTTCACTCATATTTCGCGCATCGACACACGAAAATGGGCCTTCGCTCAGGAACGCGGGGTCGTTTCCATGTTCTGTCTTATCCACAGCCGTTATTGAACCCCGAATGTCGTATGTCGAATGTCTTATGTTCAAATGTCAAATGTTCGAATGTTCAAATGTCGAATGTCTTAAACACCAAGACATTCCACAGGAGCGCAATTGTCCCCTGAAAGTTATGTGCATGGGATGGGCGGTTACCGGCGCTGGCTGCCTGTGACGGGGTCTCCGGCCGGCAGCGCGTGTGGTGTCCGGTGCCGTCCGTCGCTGGTCCATTGGCCGTCCGCGGTCGTGGTCCACCACGCCGTCACCGTCCCTGTGTGTGTGTCCGACAGCCCCTAACGACGCGCACGGCATCTACCTCCGCGATGGTGTCGACCTACGGACGAAGATCATAGAGAAGGCTGTCTCCGTGCGGACGCAGTTCATCAACCAGGACGCCGCCGGTTAGTGATGCTGGCACCAGTACGTCCGCTGTTAATGGTGCTCGCTGTCGTGCGCCAACTGTTAGTGTTCGATCAGTTTCATCGTCGTCTGTTGATGTCACGCGGACGCAGTTCGTTGATGATGGAATTGTCGGCTGATGTCGTTTACGAGCAATCGTCGCTGGAGAACTTTAACCCTCCGCCGGCCGGTTGGCGACACAGTAAGCCATTGTATCCCTGGGAGAGTATGGGTGTGATGTGCATAAGGAAAGGCATTTATGTATTATGAACGTGCTGGAATTCGCCACGAAATTGGGCTTGTGTTGCTGGTCCGCCGTTGTCCTGAGCGGACCGTCCGCTGGTCCGACAGATCCTGTGAAACAGATCAACTTCTCTCTGCGCTGCGTGCTCACCTGTGATGCCAGCTGGGTTCAGGTGGCCAAATACGTCCACCACATGAACTCTACGCGCAACTTCGCCGTCAAAGTGGATGCCCGCAATTTGCCGGAGGGCGTGCACGCTACCAGGTGAGGAGTCCGTGGCCATGGTCGGCCCGGCCACCAGGGGTCAGGGCACAGAAGGGACAAGATTCTGCATGTTCTGGTGGTTGTGAACGTGCGCTTTTTTAACGTTACGAATTGCAGAACTCTAGATCTTTTTGCGTACTGGTAATTCGTGCCAGCCCTACTTTTTCAGAAGCGAGTTGTTGTTTTCGTTCCGCCCAAATTAGTCCAGACAACAACATGAAACAGGTAGTACTAAATCTGAGCCGACCATGATGTAAATTTAGGTAGGTTTCTTTGGAAATAAGTAGTTTTTCCCGCGGCCGACGAGCCACACCGGCGCCATCGCACCTTCCTTCGCATTATTTGTGACGCCATTTTCGGAATTTCGCCTCACGTACGTTTCGTCGCACTTATTTGACTCCGTCACCACCAGGCGCTATATAAAGCAGTGTTGGCCGAAGGTCTGACTGACGTCTGTCGTCGGTGACCGTGACAGCCGGCTGGCCGCTGTCCGTGCCGTGCTCGGCCCCGCCACGGTCCGGCCGCCGACGCCCGGCGACTGCCCCGGCCGTCCCTGACGCCCCGTCCTCCTGCCCGGCCAGTATCCGGGCGTTCGACGCCGGCCAGCCGGAGCGGGGCGCGCTGTTCGAGGTGCCCGTCACGGTGGTGGTGCCGACTCGGCTGGAGCCGGCCGAGCCCTGTCTGGAGCGCCGGCTCAGCCTGCAGCCGGGCCGGCTCAGCCGCATCTTCGTCCAGGTGCCGGACGGCGCCAGCTCGGCCGGTGAGCTGCGGCCGCCTCTGTCGGACCGCGCCTACAGCGCAGCTTCAGGGCTTAGGCGGGGAGAAACTGGCCGCTGGCGGTATTGGACCTCACGCTGCTGGTGATTCAGTAATGCTTGATTTGGCAAGTTGCATGAAGGGTGGCGTAAAGCACAAAAGAATAAGCTCGGAGCTGTTCTTGATTCACTCTCTTTGATCCTTTATTTGCTTGTACGCGGGATAGTGCTTTGCAAATGCCGCTTCAATCGTCTAATCATCGATAGCATAACGTAATCGTTGCATTGGTTTGCTTTGTGATGTCCATCACCTGCCAGCGGCCGACTTTCAATCCATGCATAGCTGTATGACCAACTATGCCCTGTTACGTCCCGTGATCGAAACTATCAGCCCAGACTGCTGTGGGTGACGTTTCGTGCCGTGTGCTCATCATTCACATACTCGTAACAGTTGCGGATTTGCCGTTAGCCGCCGCCGTTGAGCAGTCGCCTGAGCCTGGCTGACCATGACGTTGGCATTGCTCTTGCGTGGCCGTCGCTCGCTTTCTGATGTAACGCGCCGCTCCTGTGACCACTAGCGGTGACGCTAAGGCCGCTGGAGACCGAGAAGGACCACAGGTTCGTCATCCACGCCATGCAGAGCGTGCCACACCTGTCCAGCAAGGCCTGCGAGTACTACAAGATGGTCAGCCTGTCGCCGGGCTGTTCGCACCACGACACGTTCAAGATCGAGGTATGTGTTGTGTATGTGGGGGGGGGGGGCAGGGGTCAGACATTTAGCGATTGTCTCACCGTCGGTTGCTGCATCTTTAGGCGTCGCTTTAAACGGAAACGGCAGTTGTTTTTGGTGCCGAAAAGCTGTTCCGCGGCCATACCGAAGCTTTGTGACCGCAGTGAAACACGGCGCTCGTGGCTTATGTTTTTGTTATCTATGCAGGCATGCCTATTTCATTGTTCTGTTTCTTTTGTAGGTATGAGATACCCGGGGCCACGGCACGTGACACGTGCGGCCTTCAGATTCTGAACTCATATATGTCTAGACCCGTTCCTCACTCATACACCGTCCCCAGGGTGGCCACGTGCTGGAGGTGGTGGTCTGTGAGTACTGGACCAGTGCTTCTCACCTCTGTACACCGCCCCCAGGGTGGCCACGTGCTGGAGGTGGTGGTCTGTAAGTACTGGACCAGTGCGTCTCACCTCTGTACACCGCCCCCAGGATGGACACGTGCTGGAGGTGGTGGTCTGTAAGTACTGGACCAGTGTCTCTCACCTCTGTACACCGCCCCCAGGGTGGCCACGTGCTGGAGGTGGTGGTCTGTAAGTACTGGACCAGTGTCTCTCACCTCTGTACACCGCCTCCAGGGTGGCCACGTGCTGGAGGTGGTGGTCTGTGAGTACTGGACCAGTGCCCCTCACCTCTGCACACCGCCCCCAGGGTGGCCACGTGCTGGAGGTGGTGGTCTGTAAGTACTGGACCAGTGCTTCACCTCTGTACACCGCCCCCAGGGTAGCCACGTGCTGGAGGTGGTGGTCCGTAAGTACTGGACCAGTGCTTCTCACCTCTGCACACCGCCCCCAGGGTGGCCACGTGCTGGAGGTGGTGGTCTGTGAGTACTGGACCAGTGCTTCACCTCTGTACACCGCCCCCAGGGTGGCCACGTGCTGGAGGTGGTGGTCTGTGAGTACTGGACCAGTGCTTCACCTCTGTACACCGCCCCCAGGGTGGCCACGTGCTGGAGGTGGTGGTCCGTAAGTACTGGACCAGTGCTTCACCTCTGTACACCGCCCCCAGGGTGGCCACGTGCTGGAGGTGGTGGTCTGTAAGTACTGGACCAGTGCTTCACCTCTGTACACCGCCCCCAGGGTGGCCACGTGCTGGAGGTGGTGGTCTGTAAGTACTGGACCAGCCTGGGCGCGGCCGACGCGCAGCTGACGATCGCGCTGGACGGTCTGCGGCCGGCGGCCGTGCCGCTCGCCATGACCGCAGCCGAGGTGCTCCGCGTGGACGTGACCGACGCGCTGCGGCCCGTCGAGATGGCCGCGCCCTCGGTGGTGCTCAAGGCCCAGGTGTGCAGCTACAGGTGAGCGGTGTGACCCGGATGCCGGGGGCAGGGCGGGCGTCTGCTGTTGCGCGCCGGAGCTGGTGGTCTTGGTTGTCGGTATTGTTTAAAAGGAGGCGTCCTTCGTGGGGTATCATTGTGGAAGATATTTTACCAATGTCGATGGTTGTATGAAAGTCGTCAGATTGTAGGCCGCCGTCTCGAAGTATTTTATGTGTTCTTTGTCTTTAAGATGTTTTACAAGTACCGTCAGCTCACTGTAGAAGAGCGCTCTCTAATGAGGAGAGGCGGAACTGTCCTCTTCGGGGTGATTATTTAGTCGCTGTTCTGTCTCTTCATCATGTCATCTTTCCGCTTCTGGGTTTGTAAGGAAAAAGAGCCCCGCGGCACAAGGCCACCGCCGTCCTGCTCCTGCTATGAGCTCGTCTGCGTTGACAGCACCCCGTGCGCCGGCTGACGGTCGCCCTCGTGTCGTTACTCTCAGGCCGACGTCGGCGAAGGTGGCGCCTCTGTCGGACGACAGGGACGTGCTGCCGGACGGCCGCGTCATTTACGGCCTGACGCTCAACTACGTCATCAACGTCTCCAAGGCCGGGGAGGTCACGCCGGACTTGTGAGTGTCCCGGAGTGCCGTGGGATGCCCTGGAGTGCTTCTGGTTCCGTCGGTTCCGGGGTGGCTGTTTTGGTCCGCTGAACTTCAGGGTGTGTTTGTATCGGTCACTGTTGCTTTGACGGGTTACGATCCCGACGGCGGTGTAGCGGAAGGCGAATATGCCGGAAAAACGGCAGTCGTCGCCGTTTCCCCCGGTGTGAATCAGTACGCTTCGGCCGTGAACTGTGAGCGTGACGCGAGCGGCGCGGCTCCGCGCCTGTCCTGTGTCCGCTCACGCTCCGTGATCCTGCGCTCTGCAGCCAGTTCCTGAGCGATACTCTGTACGAGTGCGAGTTCGAGTCACAAATGTGGATGCTGTTTGACTCCAACAAGCAGCACATGGCCACGGGAGACGCCTATCCGTCCAAGGTGAGACCCAGGCGCCGGGACGCCCGGGGTGAGGGCGCCTAATCGTGCAGCCTGTGGCAACTGTCGGGACAGTGTCTCCAAAATTACCGCCTTGTGATGTTTTGTCGCCTTGCATTTTCGTTGACGTCTACGAAATAGATCTGTTTCGGCACTCGGCGTGGTGCTTCTTGACTGTTCTTTCCGCCTTTTTTGGTAACTCCCATTTGTTCATCGTGATGGTGTTCTAACTCCGAAATTAATGTTTTTTTCTGGATGCTAAGAAATTGCTGTAGTGCATAATCCGTGTTTTGGTTCATTACAAGGCAACCAGGGCTGGTGAGGGCATTGTCTTCATACCTGAACGTATCGCAGCATACACTGAAGTGCGTATTAATATCTCATACCATGTGAGACCGGCTGGCCACGGGTCGAGGCTCTGGCGTTGATGCGGCGTGGCTCGTGTTCCAGTATTCGGTGCGGTTAGAGAAGGGCGAGTATACGCTGCTGATGCGGATCAGGCACGAGAAGCGGGAGCTGCTGGAGAAGCTCAGCGACCTGTCGCTGCAAGTGACGTTCAAGCTGCCCAACGACCTGAAGGTCAGGACCGCCGTCCAGTGGACCGTCCGGGCGGCCTCTGTGGTCACGAGCGTGTGTGTTTCGTGCGAGCGCTCGGACGACTCGGCGCCGTCGTGTACCTCGTTTTCATGTTTCCCTTGTGTTGAGTCCGCTGGTCTGAGCCCACTGCGTTGAGCCCTGTACCGGTGTGTGGCCGGGCCGGGACGGTGAGTCTCGTCCGCTGACGAACTCAGGGCTGACCTTGTGCATCACGCCGCCCTCTGCGAATGGGGAGTGGTCCAGGCGCCGCGTTCCTCGGCCGCGGAACGGGCGTGTGCGGACAGCGAGCTGACACGGACCCGTGTCTCCTGCAGCTGGACACCTACTACCGGTACAACGACGCCCTGACCGGCAACCGCCGAGCGGGCACCGCCCAGGTGCGGCCGGGCGGCCGGCTGCCGCTGTACGTGGCGCCGCTGGCCCTCAGCAACAACAGGTGAGCGCGCCGCCGGCGGACCCCGGAGGTCGGACCCGTGGCCGCTCGTCGCCGCGGGACGGCAGAGGCACCAGGCGCGTTTGTCGTCACGTTTGGAAGGAGTCGGAGGATGGAGTTGTGCTGCTGTGTCAAAGTTGGCATTGTTTTGTGTTGCCTCCGCACGTGGTGGATGCAGCCCAGTCGCCTGGCGTTTCCGAGTGCCACGTTTGCATTTTCTCTGACATACAGTAAAATATTGTGGAATAGGTCAGCAGCTGTAGGACGGAGCCTTTCCCCCTAGTTTTAGCATCCCTTTGTGGTCGGTCACTGGCTAGTGTTTAATGGCGCGGTCATCTATCTGCTGCTGTCTCTGCGGCGTCCCTGAGCGCCGTCAGGACCGACCGGTGCTGGCCGCCCTCCCTCTGGTCTGTCCCTGACTCCCCATGAACCGTCCCTGACGCCCCTTAGACCGTCCCTGACTCCGTCTGGACCCTCCCCAACGCCTCTTGGACCGTCTCTGACGCCGCCTGGACCGTCCGTGACTCCCCCTGATCCGTCGGTGATGCGGCTCCTCCACCGGCAGGACGTCTAAGCTGGCGCTGTCGGCCGGACAGCTGCTCACCGGACACCTGTCCCTGCTGCCGGCACGGGCCGCCAACGAGAAGGCGGTACGGGCGCCGGCCAGATCCCGCCGCACGAGCTGCCAATCGGTGTGGCATGTCTTCGGCGCTGAGCTGTCGCGGCGCGGGACCGAGCTGGCGGTGGCGGGCTGAGGAGCCTGGAGGCGGCCACTCGTACCTGTCGCGCTCTCTTTCTCTCGGGTCTTCGACTGCGGAGCCGGTGGCCCGGGGAGGACAGATCGCCAAGTGCACGCGTGTGGGCAGGCTCGCTCTCGCCTCTGCTCTTACCCTCGCTTACGCTGCCTTGCTGTTGCCGCGCTTCATTGTCCAGCTGGATTAAAGTAAGGGGTAAAGTTGGTTTGGGGACCGTAGAGTAAAAACAGGCATTGCAGTGGCCCTGCGCTCGGTTTCCAGCGGGTTTCCTGTGGACTTTGAAACGTTGCTCAGACGTCATTTTGTTCTGTAAAAAAAAACAGCCAAATTCGCCGGGAGTCCCTTCAACACTTGCTCGCCTACAAAGGTGATCCATCAACGCCTTTGACAGGTGCGATGGTTGGATCATTTCCCCAAAGTACACGTTTTGGAAGAGACATGGTGAGGCCACCGTCTCTGTCTTCCATCGCGAAGCATCTTATCTGCTTCCAGTAGTAGGCTCCCTGAAGTGAACGAATAATACGATTGATCATGTGCTGAAGCAGATAATTTCTATGCGTCTTGTGTGGATTTGTTTGCTTTTGCTCAGATTGTTTTCTAACCTCAGATCAGTTTAGCTTGCGCACTAATGACTGCTTCCAGAACATTGAAGGCATGACAGTTGAAAGTTGAATTTGAAAGCATTGAATTGAACCATTGAAAGCAAATGCATGACAGTGGAAGTTCACTTAAGTAAGGTTAAAGATGTAGTTTGTAGGTCCCTTTTGTTACGTTTTTGTGTTTGTTTTCCCCTAGAACTGTACGCTGTTGCATGTGATGACTGGCTTGGCCGCCTGGCCTCTGGCATCTTATGCGTCTAAACATGTTCCGAATATCATGCACCGTCTCGAAATGTGAATGCGTCATCAGTCTTTGGTGTATATTAATGGTATACAGAGGGGATACCGTGTGTAGTTTTCTGTGTCCTTTTGCTTTCATATACTCCGCCATCCGGTGCTGTTAGTACGGGACGCCCGAGAAACACTACTCCGGTTGTGCAGCCGTTTTTTTGTCCAAATGTTTTGCGTTTGGGAAGTCCACTTTCCAACATCAGTGCCCTTACACATGAATGTACTGATTGCGTACAGTCTTCTCCCATCAAGACCGTGGACTGGGACGGTGTGGAGTGGAACTGTGTCTGAGGTATCGATCATCGCTGGGCACGTTTTGTGACTGGCGGCGTTCTTGTGGTCAGTTTCCGTTCCGCTACTTCATCCCGGACGTGGCCAAGAAGACGTCCAACAAGCCGGAGAAGGAGAAACCCACCAAACAGGAAGAGTTCCAGACGGCCCTGAAGGACTTCAAAATCATGTGGATAGGAAAACTGGGATCCGGTAGGCATGCGCTTTCACATGGTCCATTCCATTCCATCCATTGTCCATTCACACTTTGTTCACAGTGTGTTCTGTTGTCATTGTTAATAATTTCTAATCTGTGTGGTCATGTGGAGTGCTTGTGGTGAAAAAGGCATCATGATATCAGTATTTTTAATAGTCATAATAATTATAACAATATTATTATTATTATTATTATTATTGTTATTATTATTATTATTATTATTCTGCTGTTGCCAATGATTTTTGGTTTCGAGATCTG
Organism: Capitulum mitella; assembly: GCA_030062745.1. Lineage (NCBI taxonomy): Eukaryota > Metazoa > Arthropoda > Thecostraca > Pollicipedomorpha > Pollicipedidae > Capitulum > Capitulum mitella. The sequence continues at coordinate 26,244,565 of CP099849.1, forward strand.
ATGACTGAACAGAATCATACGCGGAAGCGTCTGCTGCTGTGTTGGGTCGAAGCAGTTGGAGTTTGTGTCGGCCGAGCCGTGGCGGGGGGAGGGGGTGTCAGCCCGGCTGATTTGCCGGCCGGCCGGCAGGTGGCGGGGACGCGGCGTCTGGTCTGTTGGACGAGCTGCTGGTCGGAGAGCGGCTGGACCGTATCTGCGCCAACAGCGCCCGCCTGCAGGCCCTGGACCCGCTGCAGGTGAGACTGATGTCGGCGTTCACCCAGCGGTGAGCTCCGCTTTGCCAGTTTATGGCGCGGGGCATATTTAGTTTTTTGTACTGCTTGTATTCGTTGTTCGTTGTATGTAAATTGCATTCGCTTGTAAATGGTTTCTAATGAGGGCACTGCTGACGTTTCTCATAATAACGTGTTCGTGGAGCAATCTTTGTGCAGGGAGGGTCGTACGAGGTCTGTTGGACCGCTGCTGACGCCTCGTGACAGCCGGTGGCCAGCTGCTGACATTGTGCGGCGTTTGTTCGCTGTTCAGAAGGTGTCCGGTGGTTCGCCGCTGTTGCGCGGCGATTGTTCGCTGTTGAGAAGGTGTCCGGTGGCCCGCTGCTGACATTGTGCGGCGATTGTTCGCTGTTGAGAAGGTGTCCGGTGGCCCACTGCTGACATTGTGCGGCGGTTGTTCGCTGTTCAGGAGAAGGTGTCCGGTGGTTCGCCGCTGACATTGTGCGGCGATTGTTCGCTGTTCAGGAGAAGGACGCGGCAGAGGTGGTTCGCCGGGCGGACGCCGTGCTGGCGGACGTGGACCGCACCCGCCTTCTCACCTACTACGGCAAAAAGAACACCGCCTCCGACGACCCGGCTGTCAAGAGGTCAGTGACGTGACGGGCAGACCTGAGGTCATGGATGAGTTAGTCAAGCCTGAGGTCATGACGGGAACGGTCGGATATGAGGAGGTCATTGACGGGCACGGTCAGGCCTGAAGAGGCCTTTGACGGGGACGGTCAGACGTGAGGTCATCGACGGTGTCCGTCGGACCTGAGTAGGTCAGTGACGGGACGGCCAGACCCGGGGAGGTCAGCACGGAAGGCGTGATCATTGCTGACCGCTGCTGACCATTTCTGATCAGTCCTGATCCCAAGTGACCGCCGCTTGTCCGGCAGTGACATGGAGAAGGAGCGTTCGGCCCTGTTGGACGCCCTGTCGCGGAAGGGCGTGGTGCTCTGCACGTGTCTGGAACGCAAACAGCCGGCCGACCTGTTCTCCATGGCCACGCTGGCCAACGTCCAGGACCTGATGAACATGGCGCTGGAGCTGGCTGACCCGACCGACACCAAGGTAGGGCCACGGCGTCCGTCCAGGAACAGGTCAGCGCAGTGCACCATTGGGACGTTTAGGAACCTGGGAGATGTTTTCCCGTCATTCCATGCATAGTCGAGATTTATTCATTGCATGTCGTGCTGTCATTTTTCTGGAGCTTGTTTACACCGATGGGCGTAACACTCGCCGGGCTGGCCTCCGGATCCACCTTCGCTGGGCCGGGGAGGGGGGCGGCTTTTGAGACCCCCTCAAGATCTCGAGAACTACAAGTCACACAGAAAAGTAAAAAGATTGCTGGAAGGGCAGTCGCAAGAAAGCACCTTAATTTAGTCCAGTGAGGTCAAAATTGAGGTCACCAGAGGTTATCGTAAGTCAAATCATCTGTTGACGTTTTTGACAGACAACGGTAATAACCAAATGGTGTCGTGGTTCCAAAGATGCTAGACGTGAGGAAGAAAGCCTCATTTATCTATTTGATGCGGTAAAAGAGCACGTGAGGTCATAGGATGTTAGTGAAAAATCCTTTTTGTGAAGGCAGGAGTTGCGTGTTTTATCATTCCAAAAGACAATGTTGGGGCTGAATCATGTCGCAAGTGTGTGTAGTATGCACGTCAAGTCCGAATCCATCATATTAAGGTCAGACATGGTCAGCTTAGGTCAAAATTCTGACGCATATGAGTCGGGAGTTTCTGGTGTCTGCTGCATCTTCTGCCGCAATATCTCTGATCAGACGCGATTCAGCATAAGACCGTACAACATCGGTGCTTGCAATATCCCTTTTACATCATGAAACTCATGCCCTTCACGTGACCATTTCCTTCACGTGAGTCACTCAGACACCGGGCGTCAAGTGCGGCTGCTATGTAAAATCTCAGTATGTGATAGGGAGCTATTTTTGCGATGGCCAGGGTTTGTATTTTGGCGAGCAATAATAAGAGGACTGGAGCAGTAAAAATTTAACAGAAAGTAAGCATGGGTGTGGATCCCACCATCTGTGGCCTTGCAAAATGTGTACGCTTTGAAAACATACATTTTTCAAAAGGTCAAATGAGGTCAGCCTGGGCTAAATGAGATTAGGTCAGTCTCGGAAAGGAAGTTATCACCACATCTCAGTGCTTCTAAAACACATATGGGCAGTGATAATCATTGTTAGGGTAAACCGATGAATGGGATCCGGCCACAGGTATCAAAATTCGGTATAAATGGTGACCTGACCCCAGGCTGCGTATCTAAAGGTGCAGTAATAAAAACCTGCAGCCGCTCCCGCCGCCTAGTGCGTGCGACTTACGTAAAGGAAATGATTTGGGGCATGAGTTTCTTCATGTAAAAAGATGTTGGTGAACCAATGTTGTAGGATTCTATGCTGTGTCGTTTTTGATCAATGACATATACAAAAGATGTAATGTGCAAAATATGTGAGAGGCACCAGACATTATTTTCAAAGTTCAAAATTACCGAACTAGACTCACAATCTCAATCGATAAGTAAAGAAGGCCGAAAGTTTACCTGATCTAGGGTCACTGTCCGTGAAATTTCCTAAAAATATGGAGATAGCAAGGTTCATGCATCTGTCGTGCATTGCCAGTGCAGCAGATTTCAAGTTAATCGATACATTTGACAAAAAGTTATGACACTACTTTTTCGGAACATGTTTTTTTTTACTTGACCTCTGAGGCGATCTGAAGTTGAAAAGTTGACAAAATGTGTAGAAAGGATGTACGGAAAGATATCCAAAATGTCATGTCTCTGCGCCTGTTTGTTTCCTGGCCATCCTCGAAAAACCGGAAGGGGATTCTCGTGAACTCTTCCCGGCGAAAGTTTAAATGCTGCCACTGTGGTCCGGTATTACGCTATCGCTCTGCGTCTGTCGGTCGTCCGGGTGGTAGTGTGTCCGCGGCTGACGGCCTCGTGGCCAGGTCGGCTGGCCAGTTCTCTTGCCTGTTCACCTGCCCCCGGCCGGGGGTGGTGCCGGTACTGACGCCGCCCCGCTGGCGTCCGCAGCTGCTGCCGTTCTCCGTGAGGCACGCTCTGGCCAACGGGCGGCTGGGCCTGGCGCTGCGCTACCAGCAGCGAATCAACGACGACAAGCCGACCGCCAAGAACGAGCAGCGCCTGGTGGAGATCTACGAGCGCCTGGGCTGGCATCACCTGGCCAGCCACCTGCAGCGCAGCCAGATGGTCCGCTACCCGCCCGACTACCGGCCCATGTAGACCAGTGGTCGAGCCCCGCCGCCGGTCCGTCTAGGCCGGTCTGATGGTCCTAACCCGTCACTGGTCCGTGTAGGCTGATGGTCCGTACCCATCGTTGGTCCGTGCAGGCTGATGGTCTTTACCCGTCATTGGTCCGTGTAGGCTGATGGTCCTGCCCCGTTGCCGGTGTGTATAGGCTAGTGGGCCTAACCCGTCATTGGTCCGTGTAGGCTGGAGATCCTGCCCTTCCAGTGAGCCGTGCAGGCTGATGGTCCTGCCCCGCCGCCGGTGTGTATAGGCTGATGGTCCTAACCCGTCATTGGTCCGTGTAGGCTGATGGTCCTTACCCGTCATTGGTCCGTGTAGGCTGGAGATCCTGCCCTTCCAGTGGGCCGTGTAGGCAGATGCTCCTGCCCCGCCTCCGGTCCGTGTAGGCTAGTGGTCCTAACCCGTCACTGGTCCGTGCAGACCGATGGTCCTGCGTCGCCGCCGGTCGTGTACGCGGTCTTCTGTCCGGTCCGATGTGATCTGCCTGCGCCGGGAGACCGGTTACTTCGTGCTGTCGGGCTGTCCGGCAGGCTGTTGGCTAAGGTCGGCCGACAGCGCTGACCGTCACACGGCTGGGAGCGAGGTCGGCCGAGACTGAGGACGGGCCGGCCGGCTTGTGGTGTCGGGTGACGGCCTGGTGGTGCCGCGGGCTGGTGAAGCCGTGAGCCGGTGACGTCACGGGTCGGTGGTGCCGCAGGCTGGTGTTGCCGGGCTCGGTGACGTCTGCGCCGGCTGATGTCTCGGGTTCTGCCGTTGCCGGGGCTGCCGTCGGCTCCAGGCGTGCGTTAAGCGGTGGATGCTGGGACGGACGGGGTTGTGTTGTCTGGCCGAGGGCAGCCAGGCGACTGGGCTCGGGATGGCTCACACAGCTCGGGAAGTGTCGCGGACATCAGTATGGTGGGCGGCGTTTGGACGGAACAGGGACCGATGGCTGGCGGTGACCATTTGGTGAGGTGTAAGGAGTTTGCGGGCGGTGGAAGGTCGGAGGATGCGCGTTTACGACTAGAGGCGATATTTTAAACTCCGTTGTTTTAGTACGCCAACACCCCGTAGCGAAAATGTGAAGTCGCCTTGTTGCGCTATGATCGTTGGATGCGTTGAGCTGTTTCCGGTGTCGCTGGTGAGAGGGGCGGTGACATAGTGCGTTCAGCGCGTCGGTGTACAACTTCTGTCTGGTTTTTGATGGTTTATGTATTTGAAGCGAATGACTGGTGGATTTGGTGTTTTACACGGCAACGCAAGCGGGAAAACGGCCGAGACTGTAGCTAATGCCTATGTGCATTTACACTTACGATACCCGTTTTTAGTTGCGTGAGTATCTAACAATTGGCCGAGCATGACGTGGTGCCAATACAATCATTATTGCGCCTTCGTAAGCTGTTCAGTGTTGTGTGGGGCCGAGTGTTTGTAAACTCGAATACACCAGTACATTGCGGCATTTTTGTATCATTTCAGCGCCAAGGAATGTTGATGCTGCTAAGATTAAACGTTTCTCATCACATCACGTGATATAATATGTTAATGTCATGTTTACCTACATGGGTGCTGACGCCAGTTTCATTCGGTGTCCTTTTCCGAAGTATGTAATCGAGACATAAATGAAAATAAGCAAACAGGAAGGCAGTAATAACATTCGCGCCACGCTGCACGTCTACGAACATTTCACACCTGTTCATGACGTGGACATTGGACATCTTGTTCATTGGAGACAACTCAAGAACATCTCTCGTGAAGAAGCTCCCGACATACATCTGGTATGTTGTTTACAGTATTAATTGCTATCACTCAGTTGGCATGCTTTTCCGGAGATAAACGACGCTTTGCACGATCAGGTATCCATGCTACTTCTGAAAGTGCCGCGTTATGCCATGGGTTTTATGAAATCGCTGCATTTACAATCACGTGAGACTGGGAAACGTAACCGTGGAAAACTGAATCGAAGTGGACTTAGCAAGGAAAGTCTGTTCTGATTCAGATCAAAGCAGCGCGATGCGCGAGATGAACTGTACTGTTAGGCATCACGATCATCTGGCGGTTCGTTCTGCGTTGTGCTGTGCTGTGCTGTGCCTGTGTCGCGCCGGAGCTTCTTGTGCCAAGGCGGTGTGGTGGCGAACCATCACCAAACTGGCGCAGATGCCGCCCGCGCTCTCTAGAAACGTGACTGTTACGGAACCGGGTCACTGGCGCTCGCCGCCGCCTCACGCTCCGGAAGGTGTTCACGGTTAAAGTCGTCTGCCCGGGCTGCAGCTTAAACGGTAGCCGTGTGCAGTCTGCCCCGTGGGGAGAGGGGGCGACCGGGTCTGCCGGTCGCCCTGCCGCAGCCCACAGTGACCGCAGGGACTTGACCGCAGCCCGTATGGTCTGTGGTCCAGCCTGGCCGCCTGCTGCCCGCTGACTGCGCAAGGCGTTGTTAGCAACGCACTTCGGCTCACTGCTTTAAAACGCTCAATTAGGGGACATCGTGCCCCAGCTATACGCTTCCCAGGCGAGAAGCTTATAGCTCGCCATTCCATGACTGAGGAGGCAAAAGCAGCTCTAAGGTGCCATTTCCAAGCATTGATTGCTAAGTGCTTTTAAGTTCTCTTTCTCCATTTCGCACGAAAGCAGGCTCGCGCTCAGGTCAGCCCACGGGTCAGGGCCTATTTTAACACGTTAACTGGGGGGGAAATACCCCCCAGTCGGACACTTTGCCCCCCCCCGTCAAGATCCTTTGCCCATGCAAAGAAAAAACAGCCAGGTGTACTAGTGTACCCAGGAAGGTATTCCATAAAGTGCTGCGCTCGCAAAGCAGCATCTTATCAACGAAGGATGTGTTGAATCACTGAGTAATGTGGTAGCACACTTAGAAGCATCACTTTATAATACGTATTGCAGGCACACCTAGTGACCGCTGGCGAGCGTGTTTCGTAATTAGTACGCCGGCACCCGATGCCGCGATTGTCTGGTGGGCGGCCAAGGCGTTTCATTGCATCGTAAGCACGTTCAAAATGATGATAACCAACTTTGATGTGTTCAAGCGCAAGAAAACTGAAGGGCGAGCTGGTGTGCGCACCAGTTTCGCTATGGTGAGATAATGTTTATATGAATGCGGTAACAGTCCAGCAGTGCTGTAGTCATCACCAATCATCCTGATCCGAAAACCCTGCTAAAATCCCAGTACCTGATTGGTAGAACTTCATTGAACTAGGCGGTTAACTACGAGAAAAGAGCCGAATTTTGGTTGACCGGTGCTCAGAACTGCCTTCGTGGGGAGAAGTGCAGCAATATTTTCAGTCCAACCGTGTGGATAGGCTTACCCCGAGGTAGGTCAAAACACAGATCGTCCGCGAAATGATGAAGGTGTGGAACAAAGCCCGTATTCTCACTGCATCGGAGCGGAACGTGATAAAGAAGCTCAACAGGAAGCTTGACCAGTACCAAAGGCAAATTCTGGAAGTCTACCCCGGAAATGGACAAGAAGAATGGATTTAGGGACAACCTTAACAATCTTTTTGACCTTGCCCTTGTCGGCACCATTAAGATCATCAAAACCAAGAGGATAAAGACATTCTCTAGGCCCAAAGGGAGCCAGGTCGCCGAGGCGTCATGGTGGTATTCGATAAGTTCCCTTCTGAGAAGGAGGAGCGAGCTCTTCAACGACAACAGTAGGCCGAAGCTTTAAAGGGCCCGCCGTTAGATTAAACAGCAGACCGAGCATGAGGCAACTACCCAGCTGGAATACTCGCCTACCGACAACACACAACTGACAGATCAGGATCACCCGCAGCCCTTGGCCATGCCTTCGAAGCGGCCCTGCAGGAGAGCCAAGAACATCGCCACTCCTGGTCAGGCAGCAGCCCTCGATCGGACCAAGCTCAATGATCGCTCTGCAATTCACTTCCTATCGGCGACGGCTTCGGTCCTCGGTCACGACTCCTCTGAACTGGCGATCACAGAAGCTCGGGCAGGCGCGCACGTAGATCGCAGAGGAAAGCCATTGCGGACGAAATCTAGCATTCTTTCTCTGCGTCACCCAACCTGGTGGTCCACTGGGACGGCAAACTGTTACTGAAGATGGAAAGGAAAAGGTGGATCGACTCTGTCATTGTAACCAGTCCAAGAAGTGCCGCCAAGCTCTTCGGTGTTTGGAAGTTGCAAGTAGAGCCGGAGCAACGCCAGCCGACGTTGTCGCGCTTTGTCTGGAAGACTGGGAGGTTTCGGACAACGTCGTCGGCATGGGCTTCGACACCACCCCCAGCAATACTGGACAAGTTGTGGGAGCACACACGTTTCTTCAGCAGAAGCTTGAGTGACGGCCTATTCACTTTGTTTGTCGTCATCATATCGTCGAACTGGTGGCAGAGGCGGCTTTCTCCACGCGCTTCGGTCCGTCCTCGGGACCGCGACCTCCTTGTTCAAGAGCTTCAAGAAGAGATGGAGGCTCATTGATTGGAACAAGTTTGAACTTATGGTGTATGAAGACCTGGAGCCAGCAGTGGCCGAGGCGTTTTTCTCTTCCAATGATCGTTTCGTCGCCTTCTGCCGTGAGAAGCTCGCCGAAATCCAGCCTAGCGATGATTATCGTTGGTTCTTTGAGGTCTCGATTATCCCCTTTGGTCAAGAGCCTCCACGGGGAATCAAGTTCCCCAGCCAGGTGCTCTCCAACTTGCCAGATAGATGGTTCCATCGCGCCAGATGGATGGGGCGCAGAATCTGCGGGATCAAGATCTTCTTGCTTTGCCATCAGTTCTCCGTGACTCTCAGTGAATTGGGAGCATTCAAGCGCTTCGTCTCTTTCATGGTTGTTTTGTACGTCAGTGCATGGTTCTGCTCTTCATCGGCGGTCAGCGCTTCCGTGCTGGCCGTTCTGCAAAGCCTGATGTGAATGCTGAAATTTCAAAGGGGATCTTCAAGGAGTTTGCCGATCACCTATTATCTATTATGGCATTATGGTCGACATATGATTTATTATAACAGTCACCTATTATGGTGCCCCAGCGAAGAACTGGCTGGCGTGTCGTTCTTCGACGAGGGCGTGCCGTGTGAGATGAAGACGAGGATGATCGCGGCACTCCAGGAACAGGGATCGGAGAGTCCTCCCAGCGAGCGCAGGTGGATCTCGCAGAAAAGGAGGTTCTCGTCCCAGGAAGATCATCGTCGACTTCATTACCGCAAAGTCGGTGGGCAACCTGAAAGCCTAGGGCATCAACATGGACTTCCTTGCCGCCGATCCCGCTGATTGGGAGACAGCACCTGGCTTCACGAACGCTAAGGAAGTCCTGTGCGGGATCGCGGTAGTTAGCGACTTCGCCGAACGAGCTGTGGCTCTTATCCAAGTATACAACAAGGTACTGACGAAGGATGAAGGGCAAAAGCAGTACCTGCTGCAAGTCGTCGAATAGCATCGTCGCCAGAACCCCGAGACCACTAAGAGGAATGAAGTATCATTCCCACCTAAGCCACACTGCTGCCGACAGGGCCAGTGACCTATGACCTGAGACAGAATGCGAAGTGTCTTTCGATCCAGTGTGTCAAAAGGAATACTATGATATGCATATCGTGCGCTTGGTTTAAAAAACCGAAGCACAAAACACGTTTGGGGGCATTTCAGACACATCTCTCCCTGAGCGAATCTCTCAGGGATCACAAGTCCATGGAGAATGAGTTCTTGCCGGAGATAAATGAAATGGTGTTCTTTGAATTTAATGGGCTCGGAATGCACAAAAGCCGGCGCGAATTTCATCGAAATAAAATAAAATCCAGCACAAACGATAAACAGTCATCGTGTGAAAGTGCTTAAGAGTGCTGGACCATGGCCATATTTTGCACACATGATTTCCTCCAAAAGACATATCAGTTAATGTCAGAGCGCTGTGTAAGTGTTCATCGTAATTCGTCCTTATATATATATATATACATATATATATATATATATATGCCTTCCTTAGGAAAACATATATATATATATATATATATATATATATATCCTTTCCTTAGGAATATATATGTACATATATATATATATATATATATATATATATATATATATAAAGTGGACAAAATTCAATAAGGAGAACACAAATGCCGGGGGGTTGGTCTCAGCCAAAGCGTCTCGTTCGCAGAATTGCCCCCGCAGCCATTTTTCCTTAAAATAGGTGAACTCGGATATCTGACAAAAAACACGGGTGAACTCGAATATCTGAACAGGTCTACCACAGATCGATTGCCCCGAGTCTTGCAATTCAAAATATACTATGTTAGCCCTGGTCACGTGACTGACAACGTTACAGGTCACGTAAAACGTTTGACGCGACGTCGGAAAAACTGGCACCGATTCGTACATCATGTCATGGACAATATTGGTCTTAGAGCTTTAACTGGGCATGAAATGAAAGGTCACGACATTTCATGCATCAGCAGTATGCCTTCATGTAAAAAAAATGTCAGGTCAAGGTCAGTCTGGGTCAGATGAAACATTGGTCTTACTTTACCTGCCAAAGATAGATACTTACTCGCAGCCGTTTTGATGCACATCACAAAAAAAAGACTGACGTGAAGCCTGATGGTCAGTTTTGCACAACCTGCTTTTCATTCGGCTTCATATATATTCATTCGGCTTAGGTCAGCCTAGGTCAGGTCAGATAAGGTTGCATTACTCTTTCTTACAAAGAGCAATAGTTACTCGCTGGGATTCGTAACTGTCTCAAGTACAGAACTGAAATGGCACCTCGCGATAATCAAATCTGCTCTTTCTGCTCTTTGTTGGGTCGAGGTCAAGTCGGGTCGGGACAGACGGTCATTTCTTTTTTTCTGATTAGGAACAATAATTTGTCTGCTGTTACTAAACCATCTTCCACAGAAAATGTTGCATTTCATTTCGTTTTGACATCTACTTATGATGTGACCCGACATGACCTCACGATGTCTTTGGTGAGCCTTGCTAAGGGGCTATAGATTTGCTTGGCTAGCTTGAACGGTGGGGAAGATCAGCGGCAACCAATTCATCACCCACAATGCAATCATGTCCAACTGTCATCGTGTATATGACCTTCATGATCTTTAATATCGACGTGAAACGACTGTTTATCATTCAGGGGCTGTACCTCATGTAAATTCAAATAATTAATGCATTAGGTATATCACGATTGTCATAAAAAAACGAAGCATGTTCGCGCCACCGCCCGAAGGGGCGAACATGCTTGCAACGGCTCACTTATGACGTCATATCTCCATGACCCGACCTAGGATGGAAATGGTTTTCATGCCAGAATATGCACAACTCATTGACGATGAGCAGGTGCTGAAAGTTTGTTTGGGCCGGCTCAACGGTTCAGAAGCTTTTCACGAAAAACCGAGGGGGATGCATTGTTCGACGCCTCGCAGGCGGTGCCGGGTGAACGGTCACGTCTAAAAATGAGGGCTGTAATTTTCCTACCGCAGGGTGTCCTGAGGGCACATACCTCTAACCCCATTCTCGCCCCTGCCCCTCCGCTTCCAGCCCCTCATCATAAACTCTCAGAACTGTCCAGGCCTTGAAACTCCTCAACGAATCGCAAGCACGTACAGAACACGGGCGTCACGTTTCAGACACTGCTATTGGTCCGGTCTCTGACTGGCGGCCAATCAGCGAGCGCGGCACAAAGAGCCTCAGGAGGCGCGCCGCCGCTGGCGGCCGCCGTGCAGCGGGCATGTGGTGAGTGAGCGGGTGAGACCGACAGGGGAGGGGCGGCAGGGCACGTCCGTCTCGCCTGACGAGCCACAGTGTGAACGCTCAGGATGGCCTGACCCGGCCGCGGAGGGTGCTTCTGCCGCGTCGCAGGCGTTGACGCGCGCCGGCGATGGCGCCCTGCTGGCGCCTGCTCGTGTGCTGCCTGGCGGCGGCGGCGGCGGCGGCCCAGCGGGACTCGCAGGTGGTGGAGGGCGACCTGCTGCCGCACCACGACCGCTGCGAGACGATCGACATCCCGCTCTGCAAGGACATCCAGTACAACAAGACCATCATGCCGAACCTGCTGGGCCACACGACGCAGGATGACGCCGGCCTGGAGGTGCACCAGTTCTTCCCGCTGGTGAAGGTGCAGTGCAGCGGCGACCTGCAGCTCTTCCTCTGCCTGATGTACGCGCCCGTCTGCACGCAGCTGGAGAAGCCGCTGCCGCCGTGCCGCTCGCTCTGCCTCTCGGCGCGCCGAGGCTGCGAGGGCCTGATGAACAAGTTCGGCTTCAAGTGGCCCGAGAAGCTCGAGTGCTCCAAGTTCCCGGAGTCGGCGTCGGGTGCGCTGTGCGCGGCGCAGGACGACGCGCCGCCGCCGGCCACCGACGCCTACCCGCCGGCCGGCGGCAAGGACTTCGGCTTCGTCTGCCCGGTGCAGTTCCGCGTGCCCAAGGGCCTGGGGTATCGGCTGCGCGTGGGCGCGCGCGAGACGTCCGACTGCGGCGCGCCGTGCGGCGGCGTGTTCTTCTCCGAGCGCCAGCGCCGGTTCGCGCGCGAGTGGGTCGGCGTGTGGTCGATACTGTGTCAGGCGTCCTGTACCTTCACGATCCTCACCTTCCTGCTGGACACGTCGCGCTTCCGCTACCCCGAGCGGCCCATCATCTTCCTCAGCGTGTGCTACTTCATGATCTCGCTGACGTACGTCATCGCGTACGCCGTGGGCGACGGCATCGCCTGCAACGAGCCGTTCGAGTCGCCGCCCGAGTTTCCGAAGCTGAACGACATGGTGTCGACGATCGTGCAAGGCACCCGGCGGCAGGGCTGCACGTTCGTCTTCATGACGCTGTACTTCTTCAACATGGCCAGCAGCATCTGGTGGGTGATCTTGACGCTCACCTGGTTCCTGGCGGCGGGCCTCAAGTGGGGCCAGGAGGCGATCGAGGCCAACTCCCAGTACTTCCACCTGGCCGCCTGGGCCGTGCCCGCCGTCAAGACCATCACCGTTCTCGCCATGGGGAACGTCGAAGGTGGGTGCTGTCGAGGGTGGGTGCTGTCGAGGGTCGTTCCGTACAGCAATTGCAGCGAAGATCAGTCCAGAAAATTTGGCATTAAGCCAGTGGCGGCGGATCGTATTTGATCATCAAAGCAAAATCGTCATCAAGACCCCGTGATCTTGAGAGGCCCTCTTTCCTACGAAGGGCCATCATCCCCAAAAAAGTCCGTGTTTCACTTAATGGGAGTCGTATTTCGCCCGACCAGGCGGGGTAAGTCCATGATCCAGTCGTTTGTTATGCGAACTCTGGCGTTCAACCGCTAAACTCGGCAGGTGCGGCACAGCTTGGTCCCATCGTGAACTCCTGACGTCCACAGCCAGTCCGCATGTCCGCATGTCTTCATCTCCACTCTCGGTTCAGAACGCCGTTAACTAACCCAACAACCAACCAGACACTTTTCCGGACGGCAGCCGAGGCCGTCAGGCAGAGTCGAGGCAACGATTAGTGGGAAAGTGGACCCAGGCCACCCAGATCCACTCTGTGAGGCCCCTAACAATATTTGATTCCCGGCCTCAAGGCTGCTTTAAGATGTAATCGGCGTAAGGCCCTGTCACGAAGGGAAGCCGGGGCCTTCTGGCAGGGCGGGGTTGTTTCCGGTTCAGCGCAGGTCACCCGGATTTATTCTGCGGGGCCCCCTAAAAATGCCCACCAGTCTTTTGGTCACTTTTGAGTAAGATTGGCACGAGACCGTCGTACGGACGGGAGATGGGACACCCTCCAAGATCCGAACCTTGCTTTAGCGCAGGCAACCCAAGTCCATTTTGTAAGGTCCTCTAAAAATTGTCAGCTCCTGGTCTCTGGGCCACTTCTGAGTGTAATCGACAAGAGACCCTCCCTCGAACAGAAGCTGGGACTCCCCTTACGTGGTCCAAACTCTGTCAGGGGTCTGCCGGGTCCGTTCCGCGAGGCCCCTTAAAAGCTGTAAGTTCTCCGTCTCTGGGTCACTTGAGCGTTATTCGCGCAAGGCCCTCTTACGGACGGACGCTGGGGCGCCCCCAAGACCTGGATTGGTTTAACAAAGGCCCCCTCGGTCCATTCTACTTCGCCTCTCGAAAAAAATTGTAGGTTACCGGGCCCTGTTTTGTTTTTGAGTGATAATCGATACGAGACCCTCTTTCGGACCTGAGCTGGGGCCCCCTAGCAGGGTTCAAACTCCAGTCTAGCGCAGGCCACCCCGGCTCATTTATTGTGAGGTCCCCAGAAAATTGTGGGTCCTGGTCGCCGGGCCATCTTTAAGTGTAATCAGTACGAGGCCCTCATTGGGACCTAAGCCGGGGCCCCCCAGGAGGGTTCGAACCCTGGTTCAGCGCGGGCCAGCCCTGTCCGTTAATTCTGAGGCCCCTAAAAATTATGGGTCCTGCTCGCTGGACCAGCTTTGAGTGAATCAACGCAAGGCCCTCTTTGGGATAGGAGCCGGACCCCCTAGCACGGTCTGAACTGTGTGTCGGGGTAGGCCAGCCAGGTCCAGTCTGCAACGTTCCTAAAAATTGTAAGTTGGCGGTCTCTGGCCAGTTTTGGGTTCAACCTGCTCGAGGCCCGAACCGGAAGAAAGCTGAGGCCCATAACAAAGTACGACTCGACAGAACACGGACGCCATGTGCCGTCTTCCTTGCCTGTATAGTTGCATTTTCCGTTTTTTTGTTTTTTAGCGTGTTCGTCGCTTTCATCCCCATTTTCTTTTCTGTCCACTTTCTTACGAGGCCCCCAAGATCATAAATGGAGGGGGGGGGGCAGAAACATAGTCTTGCCCCAGACCCATCGCAATTGGGGGGCAGCTGTCCCCCCCGCTTCCGCCGTCCTTGCATTAGCTTTATGCCATTATGTTGAAAATACCGACTTAAAGCGGCCGTTGATCTCTGAACTCTGAAAACGTGCCGCCGTGTACGGCTACGTCCCGCTCTATGGTACAAAACCTTACCACGAGGACTCGTGAATTGTGAACTGCAGAACAGCATTTTTCGAGAAGTGGCGTTTGCATCTGTATTACCGGATGCATGCCATCGCTTTGGAACGTAACAGAACAAAGGTATCCGCCGTAGGCTATGCAAGATACGCATTGGCGAACATAGATCGCCAGTGGTCCATTGCCCCGCTGCGATTTTCATCAAAATCGTTTAATCACTCACCTGAAAGTCTTTCTACATGCATCGAGTTGTAATTCATTGATCCAGTGACGAATACGTGGCAGTGAATGGGACTGCCATTTAGCACGGTTTGCGTATTCATTGTTGCTGCTGCTGAAATGAACGTTTATGATTCAGGCAGCCTCTGCGTTCCTGACTGGTGTGCTGTTAGATTTTTGTCCGTTCCGAAATCCTGCCTATTGTCGAAAGCATGCCTGTAGCCCCGACGTTTCGTTGTCAGGCTATCTTCGCATGCTTGCCCGCCTGATTTTTTGTCACTTGAGAATGGTCAGGGTTGCAGCTAGGATTTTGTTTAGGGGGGTCCGGAGCTCAGTGTGACCTGAAATCATACGAAAATCGCCGCGTGGAGGATGATATGCAATGGTTTTCACAAAAAATGCGGGCCGGAGTGGGAGGTCGGGTCCCTGCTCCCGCCCTCTTCGACTGCGTCGGCGAGAGCGACTGTCGAAGCGGATTGGTTTATTTGATCGAGCTGTTTTGGAAGACCATCAACAACTTGTCGAAGAAACTGGAACTCGTGACGTGGAACTGATAGCCGGGACAGCTGGCCTTGGATCGCGCACGTTGTCAGTCGGCCGAGATGTTTGAGCCACCGTCGTGCGCTAGTGCTCTACGTCTGTCCCTGAGCAGTAAACAAAGTCCTCAGGGGCCGGGCGTTACGAAACACTGTTGATCAGTGGGGACGGAGTGAGCGCCCGATCTTCTGAGACACCTTTGAGCGAGGGCGAGGAGCGCAGCGCCAGGCCCGCCGTGACTGAGGCGCTGCCGGCCAGCGCCGGGCTGTGACAGACGCCCGCGGCGCCGGCCGCCAGGCCCGGACGGCCTCGCCGCCCGAGACGGCCACACACGGCTCCGACGTCATCCGTGCAGCCGGACGCGGACCGGACGCCGGTGGTGGACTCCCGGCTGGCGGAGTCCGTGCGTGGAGGCCGGCGGCGGCTGCTTGGTCCGTGCTGTGTCGCTACATGGGGAACGCGGCGATGTCGGGATTGGGTGGCCACGCATTCGCCCCTTTGCGGTTTAGAAAGTAGGATTCTTTCCTTGGATCCATTAGGTGTTCCCAGTCACGGGTGTGGTTTTTGGAGAATGATTGTGGGTGCCCAAAAGACATCTGGGGCCATCCATAGCCTATCGGGGAGGGGAGGGGGAGGAGGTGGGGACAGGCGTTTGTGCCTAAAGTTCAGAGAAATAAATTTAGAAGGCATTACGGGAGGTAAATTGCAGACGGATGTGATGAGTTAATCATGGATGACTGTATGGCGGCGACATCCTTAAAGGAATAATCTGTTTTTCCCTTTACCTCAGAAACACTCCGAGGAACATATATGACTGATTATGAGTCATCATGTGAATGAAAAGTGCATTTCGGTCGTCTTCAACCAATATTTCACGCATTCTAGTTATTGTATTTATCAAAAGTGCCATCAGTACTCGAAATACAGTAACAAAGTGCTAAAGAAATGAACCAACCAGCGAACAGAAAATACATACGTGGGCAAATCCTGGACGCACCCGATGCTTACCCAACACTGCCTTGCCGTGTCAGGCGCAGTTGCAAACGGCAGCGACGATTGACAGACAACACCAACGCATTTCGACCTATTCACATAATGCATGCCAGCGGGGAAATTCGATTCGTGGAACTGCATCGGAACTTGCCGAATACATGATGACCGCCTTCATAATTCCCATGGTCGTCAGCTGCTGTCAGCTTCGACATCGCTGAGGCTAACGATACGCTTACATGTTTTGTCGGTGATTTCAGTGGTGAAAGAAACTGGGGTAAATAAATAAACCTTGGGCTGGCAGCCAGCATATCAACCCCAGTAAAACATGAGATAACTAGAACGAGTTGGCAAGGAATGACAGGTACCTACGCTTCGCTTCATAAAAATGTCCTCTTCAGTGGCACGTGTACAGTTAAAAAGCACAATCTGAGTAGATACATTACCTGTCATGGAGGACTTGGCTTCAGGACCTAGCTTGACTCAGTGGGTGCCGGGGCACTCGCAGAGATAGGGAACCACATCCCAGTTCCCAGTGCCATATTCCCGTTGTTCGCTGTTCCCGCTGGATCTGTGGAATGGGTTTTGTCGGGCGAGCTGTGTTAGCTACATCGGCTCCTTTTGCAGCTGCGGTGGACAGGTGGGTGCTGACCGCATTTAGATGGGCTAGATGGGCCAGCGACCTTCGGACAGCGACGGCCATGGTCTTGAAGCTCACCCATGAGCCCTCTGAGAGCCTCCAATGTCTCCAGGATGCGGCTACGTACTTTGCGAGAACCATTTTCTTGCCGAGCCCATTGGCTCGGCACAAGGTGCAAAGGATGTTTACCTTCTTCGGAACGTGAAACGTCGTTTCAGAACGTTTTCTGTGGGTGAGAATGGCAGCAAATTGTATACTTATGCGAACTGGCTGCATGTTTATCTCCTTAAAACACTTTTAAGGAGGGGCGCAGCTAGGATTTTCGTAAGGGGGGAAGTTCACTGTGATCTGAAATCATGCGAAATCGCCGCTGCGAAGACGACATGCAATGGCTTTCACAAAAATGCGGGCTCAAGGGTGTGGGGACCGTCCCCGTTTGTCTGCACCAGTGTTTTCTGGTTCCTTCCCGTCGTTACCAAAACTGGCCGGAAACTTGCCGTTTCCTCCAAACCTGCTCGCCGACCCTCCCATTTCACTGCATACGTAAGGATCAGTTCGGAGGTCCGCGCCCCGTAAGCTTCTCGCGGCGACGTTCCGCACATGCCAGTCCACCGTCCCGGGTGCGGCGGGCGAGTGACGTCAGCGCCTCGCCGCCAAAAATGCCCGCGCCGGGTCCGGCCCGTGATCGAGTCGGGGCATTCCGCGCGGCGTTTCGGCTGTGGAAGCTCGCTAACGAAGCGTTATCGCCCGGCGTCGGCGGCCGGGCTGGGCTGGCGGAGCTGCCGCGGCCGGCCGGCTTCTCCGAACCGCCCGTAATCACGCGGTGGGCCGGCCGGGGCAGGCTGGGTTTCCTAAACTGACGGCCGGCCGAGGTCGGGCTTGGTGCGGTCAGCGGGCGGGCCGCGGCGGCCGGCGCGGCCGAGGCACACAGACGCCTGTGGCTTCGGGTCCGGCGTCGCCGGCGCCGCAGACACGCCGTCCATGGTGACGTAACGTCCCTCGGTTTGGTCCGTGACGGCGTGACGTCCGCAGTCGGTAGTGACGTGACGTCTCCCGGCCCGTCATGGGTGGACGTCACTTGGTCCATCGTGAAGTGGCGTCCATCGGCTCACCTTGGCGTGTTACGTCTCTCGTTGCGTAGTGATGTGACGTCTCTTGGTCCATCATGCTATGACGTTTCTCGGTCCACAGTGACGCGGCGTCCTTTGATCCACTGTGACGTAAAATCCCGCGGACTGCCATGACGTCGTGGAGAGATTCCACGTCAGACTCCTGGCTCCTGACGTCGTCCGTTAGTTACTCTAGTTTTCTTCGGTGTTGAAGTAGGCGTACAGTTAGAACAGAGCGCGCCGAACCCCGCACCTTGCCGCACTCAGCTGGTGGCGCCGTGCCAGCCCGCAGGCGTGGCATAATAGTGATAAACGGATAGCCAGAGCCGTTGGGCCGCCACCACGGACAGCCAACAGTAGCCTAATCCCATGGGCTCACCGCGTTGTCGGATTAAGGAAGCAAAAAGTGCGCCCCAAAAGGGATGTGGATTTTCCGAGTTGTGACAGTCGGCTCATCGGATTGCTGGTATTTCGGTCGGTAAAGTCGTGTTTTGCAAGACTTTTTTGAAATTTGGTAGAAACGTGCACGAGGTTTTGGTTAGCACCGATCAACTTTTTCCTTTGTGATTCCTCTTTGACAGTTTTACTTGTCTTTTCGTTACGCAGTTATATTTGTTGCGTTATGAGTTGTCATGATAGCTCCAGTCATCTGTCTCTTCGTTTTGTTTGGTGCTGTTATATGGGAACCTCATGCGTCTTTCCTAAAAACTCCGGATTTCTGACAGAGGCAGTTTTTTTGTAGTAGGAAAGAACGTTGTTTAAAATCTCCCATTTTTATTGACTTTCTCCTAAACGGTAAGCAATGGAAGCGTTTACATTGGTGCAACTATTAAGCAAAGGCATTTCAGGGCAAAACATTTTCTTGCTCCGTAATTTCTGTTCTGCTTTACTTATTTCCATTCTAATTGTGCCGCCATGCCTTTGTTAACAGTGAGATGCCATGCATTTGGATCCCAAAATATCCCATGTTGTTGCAATAGTGCAGGATTAATCATTGCCATAATTTAAGATGTTGATCACATATCGTGGTCGATTTATTGTTATGTCGAACTTTACCTGGATCGAAGTCTGTATCACGACTCAGTGATAAGCGCTACGCTGGTAACATTGGTAACACCTGTGGTAACGCTGGGGCTGGGACCATTGGTAACACCTGTGGTACTGCTGGGAATGGGACCAGTGAAAGCAGCCGTGGTACTGCTGGGACTGGGACCAATGAAAGCAGCTGTGGTGCTGCCAGGACTGGGACCAGTGGAAGCAGCCGTGGTAATGCTGGGACTGGGACCAGTCGGAGCAGTTGTGATTGGACCAGTCGTTGAGCCAATTGTCGATGCTTTCGACGGTCATGGACATTTTGCGTCGTGGCTACTCACGCCGGTTGCTGCAGGGGAAGACTTGCCGCTCTCAGCCGGACTATAAACCGCACTGATACCGGGAGCCTTTTCGTGACGGAATGCGTGACGGTTCTGCCAAACTGTGCCTGTTTTGCGTAGCAGTCAACGAACTATTGACTTAGTTCATTTTTTGCATGTGTTTATTCGAACAAGGAGTTTAGAAATAATGGTGAATCTCGATAACCTCAGGCGGCGACGAAGGTAGATTCACAGGTTTATGTCCAATGTGCTTGCACGGTACGTGCACGGATATCGGTTACGCGCTGTTTGCGGCCTGGCGTCGTGACCCCGCAGCTGTCGATGGCGCGGCCCGCGGCGGGTATTGCAGACCGGCGTGACCAGCTGCCGACTGAAGTATTTCTCCACCGTGAGGCCGGTACGTGGCGTGGGCAGACGACTGGTCCATCCATTCCCATGCATCAGACGGCTGCCATGGTCACGGATGAATGATTGTCAGCCGGTGGAAGGATCGAGAATGATGGCGCTGGAGGCCGATTATGATAGCTGGGCTAGCTCGGTTTTGCGGTCTAATGTGAGGTGGAAATGGATACATCTGTTCTTTTCCCATAACGTTAATTATTCCATCACAGTTGAGAGCCTTTCGCCACCGCTAGCGTGGTCTGCTGAAAGGCCGAGGTCGTCGAATCATGCTCCGTACGAGATGGCAACGGCTAGCATGAGTGGAATTTTGATTAAGGGGCAAGTCATGATTTTTGGTGGACACCTCCCAGCCAACGTGCATGGACCCTACAACTGGTAATATGTATTATGTCCCAGAACTCTACACGCACTGATATTCATAGCGATTTTCCATGATTTTTCCGTGCCGTATTCAAACGTGTTCTACATACATCTGTTGTGTGACGTCATGAGCAGGTGCAGGCCAATGAACGTTTGCAGACGGCGTTCGCTTATTGGTCGCGATTGGGTCACGTGGCCGGACGATTGCAGAAAACATGTATTACGAAACTCCATTTTTAAACATTTAGACATTTACGAGGAAAAATGAGTGCTGAAAACGTAATGGCCGGCATGTTTCCTAGTAACAAACCCCAGTTGTTAAAAGTCGACGAGTAGACGGAACATCCCCTTGGGGAGATGAGGGTGCGGCTGTCTTATAATGTATGTTTAAAACTGCACCCGACGGTCGGTGAGTATTAATTGCTGGGCGTCCAGGCTGAGGATGTGCAGACTGGTTGAGATGGGCCGGGGTCCCCTTGGTTTGGCACCGCCGGCCGTATTACGTATGATGCCGGCCGGCGCTGCGCGCGGGCGGTCCGTGTGATGTCGGCGCCAGGGCGCGGGGTCGCCCGTCCCCCCGCCCGCGGTCATCAGATGAAAGGCGCCGCCGACGGTGTGGGGGATCGGGCGGCGCGCCGCTGTCCGGAGCCACAGCGGGGCGCGGCGCCGCCGGACCGCCGCCGGCTGTTTGGTCTGCCGTCCGGCGACACGCGCTGAAACGGTCAGCTGGTGTCGAGGCCCCGGCGGTTAGTAGGAGCCGCTGTTCTGGCTCCAGTGCGGCCGCGGCCGTGCGGTTCGTGATGGGAACTCCACCTGCGAGGTCGTGGGGTCGGCTGACCTCCCGCCCCATGTCGGCCCACCCCGTCAGCCCACTTCCTGCGCCTCTGGCCGGCCGTCTAAACTGAGGCGGCGACGACAGCCGGCTCTGGTAATTAAGTGCCTGCCGCCGGCAGGCCGTTAGCTGCGCTGGATGCAGCGGCGGCAGCCCTCCACTGCTGACCTCACCCTTCACTGCCAACGGACTAAGTCTCTTCATGTTGGGCCCGTGCCAGTGCATCATCGGCGAAGGATCACCAAAAAGCAAACAAGCCCGCATTCCGTGGGCCTTTTCCTGTTTTGTGCTCAGACATCCAAACAGGAGTCGGAGCTCGGCTCGTTCCACCGCCGGCCCTGGGTGGCCATGGTCCTGCATGTCTGCCTGTCGCCGGGTGACCCGTCCTGGACTGACCTCGGCCTCCGTCCGGCAGGCGACGTGCTCAGCGGCGTCTGCTACGTCGGCGTCAACAACATGGCGGCGCTGCGCGGCTTCGTGCTGGCGCCGCTGGTCGTCTACCTGGCGCTGGGCACCGTCTTCCTGCTGGCCGGCTTCGTCTCCCTCTTCAAGATCCGCACCATCATGAAGCACGACGGCACGCGCACCGACAAGCTGGAGAAGCTGATGATCCGCATCGGCGTGTTCTCGGTGCTGTACACGCTGCCGGCCACGCTGGTGATCGCCTGCCTGTTCTACGAACAGGCGTTTCACGACCAGTGGACGCTGGGCTGGCAGGAACGCCTGTGCGGGCCGCACTCCAAGTACGCCATCCCGTGCCCGCCGCGCGCCCACCGGCCGCAGCCGCAGTTCGAGTTCTTCATGATCAAGTACGTGATGCTGCTGGTGGTCGGCATCACGTCCGGCTTCTGGGTGTGGTCGCGCAAGACGCTGCAGACGTGGGGCCGGCTGTGCGGCGGCGGCCGGCCTGTCTCGGCGTACCGCGCCGCCGCCGGCCGCCCCGTCAACCCGAACAGGGCCTGAAGGGGTACCGGCCTCTGTACCAGAGTTCCCGGAGCGGGCCTGAGCGGTACCGGCGTGGCCGGCGGCTGCTGATGTACCGGCGACGTGGGGCGTCTCGGGCGGCCACTGTAAGCCGGGAATCAGCGGGATCTGACCATGCCGGATGGTGAGTGACGCCCGGGAAGACCACGACCGGTCGCTGCCCGAAGCAGTGATGCAACGCCGCCAGCGGCGGCTGCGGCAGCTGACGCCGGCCCGGTTTTCCGGCCCCGCCGAGGTGCCGCCGTTCCCGGCCCTGGGTCAGACCCGGCGGTCCGGCCGACGTCCGCTCTGGCCGGGCGAGGTCGGCTGGTCGCGGCGGGTCCCACGTCTGCCGCGCCCGCGACCGGTCCCAGTGACTCCAGGCGCCGTACACAGCCGGTCCGTCCCGCGCCGGGGGCCTCCGAGGTCCTCCGAGGCTCTCTGACGGCCCTCTGAGGACCGTCCGGCTCACTCCGGGGGCGTCCGCGGCGGCGGCGGCGGACGGCGCACCATTCCTGCCGCCCCCACTTCAGCTGAGCTACTGCCTTCTGTGTTCAAAACCGCTGTGCACGCTGGACGATCAGGCCCTCCGACTGCCAGGCTATCCAGGCGCTGACCGCTGCTGACGGACACCGGGACTGAGAAGGGCCGAAGAAGCCTGTTGCCTCGGTCGTGTTCGCGGTGATATCATTGTTGATAGTCGCCGTCGTTAGCCGGGAGATTCTGATGTTACTGCGTATCCGTGACTACCACGGACAGTGTTAGTTCAAGGACGCGGCGTATCAGATGTGTCCGCCGATGCATGTGCATGTGCCAGTTATCGCGCAATGTCTCTAAGACACGCTTCGGACTCTGCAAGCTCAAACCGCAGAATCTCACTGCCTTCTTCCCACGCCTCGGAACGACCATGGAGTGGGGCGGTTTACGTGCCCGATGGCTCCGTAATGCACTGGAACATGACGTGCAATATACGTGAGTGTACACGTCAGGCCATTTCAGTCAGACTGAGCAAGGCCAACGAGTTGGTATTGGGTAATCACAGCGTCAATTGACGTAATGAACGGGAGCACAGCCGTCAAGACGCTGTCCAGTGATTTAGAGCAGCGGCGTCCCAAGTTCGTTGCAGTTTATCGTTATCCAGATCATGCTCTTCATTGGTCAAAAGGAACAAGGAACTGGCGCAAGCACCGATGGGAAAGGGGCGCTGAATGCTGACAGGTTTTACGAGCCACAAGTGAGATGAATTTACATTCTCTCTACACTCCGCTCTAATGAGGTTTGCGTGTTTACATTCACTTAGCTGCTGCAAAGGTGCTAACAACAACATAGTGCTAACAACAACAGAAGAGAAGATGCTATGGCTGCCGCAACTATTCCCCCGGACATTCACAGCAACTTCTGTCCGATTGTCGGCCGGCGCAAGAAACAGATCAACTTCCTAGACTTATCGCATGGAGAAGACTGCCGTCATCCACTATCTCACGGAACCCGACCAGGAAAGGGGGTAAACTTCAGAAGCTTGCATCAGTGGGGACCATGCGCCGTTCCGTGGCTCCGAGCATTCGCCTGCAGTCTGCCCTCTTCCTCTGGATCCGTCTCTGTCAACAGCACACATCGCATCCATCCACACACCAGCTTGCCAGCGCCGTCGTGCCAGGGTGACGCAACAGCCTCCATCAAAGGCGTCAAACAAGACGTCGGCGCCGGCGCTACCGCGGCGTGTCCGTTTTTATTGTACTGAATCAGTAAACGCTCCTGCCGTGTCGGGAACACGCCAAGGCGAGCCGCCCGGACGCCGCGCGGCGCTCGGGTCGCCTCGGCGCCGCCGCCGGCGAAGTGCGGCGGTGCAGCGCGGCCCGCCCGACCGCCGACCACGTCCGTAACGCTCTGCTGACGGGCCCCGGCGACCCGGCGGCCTAAACCCTGACTTGCCAACATCGACCGAGTCGGCGCACACGCCCGCGCACATATTATAAAAGTAGATATCTTACAATTGCACCGGGAACAAGCGGCCAGGGACGCGGCGGAGCGGTGCGGCGTGGCGCCGGCGGGCGGCGCTCACTGGCCCGTCACGTGCCGGCCGCGGCCCGCCTCAGGAACGGCGTAAGACGTGATCAGGAACGGCCGTAACACCAGGGAGGACGCGGTGCACGTGATGCAGGGGTGCTCATACCTGGCAGGACGGCGCATTCGACCACCCGAATTGAACGAACGGACTCTGACGACAGGCAAAACAATGTACGCGTGGAACACGGGATGGGACAATGTCTGACGATGGGAACTGTCAAGGTATTAGGCGCACGGAACTCTACCATGACTGTGAGCGAGCCCTCTCACACCCAATTCAAACCTCACACCTAATTCAACTGGAGCCCGGCCGTCGGTGGGACCCGACACTGACTGAGCGGCCAGTCGCCCGTCTCAGTCCGGAGTCGAGCCGGAGCCAGCCTCCCGCACGGCCGTCCGCCGTCCGGCCGCGGCCGCACCACTCCGCGGCGGCCTTCACGGCGCAGTGCAGAGCTTTGTCCAGGCTTCCGGCCTTCCTTCGCCGGCCCGGTTATCAGTCGTCAATCAACCTTCGGCCCTGAGAACGCGACGTTCGACTGCACGGCTTATTTACAACGCAGTCGCGCCGGTGCGTTTGTTGCTTGAACCATGCTTGAACACTTCTGGAAATATAGATCGCCGACAACTCCCGGACACGCCCATTTACCAAACTGGTCCTCTTCTCATGGGTCTGTGCTCGGATTTCAAAACCAAATCACTCATGCCTGCGTTAGACACTCACAGCAGGCAGCCATCCATCAACCGGCTACGGCTAACCATCGCGCCGCCAAACGTCCACCGCTGCTCCTCCCCATGACGTCACCGTCCGACAGTCCTGTAGTTATCTAACGTCACCGTAGCGGTCTCACGTCACCGCAGCCTTCTGGTGCAGCGAGCGGTTTGGCGTCCTTTGAGTCGTCTGACGTCACGGCAGACACCCAACGCCCCTTCCGCCTCGGTGCGGAACGAAACGCGTAACTTCTCCCCAGCACCATTGCGGCCAACTGACAGCTCAGCCGGTCCCGGGACCGTCTCCCCAGCCGCCAGCCGGCCGGCGGAGCGGGGGCGGGGGCGGCGCCTCAGGCGGTGTCGGCGGCCGGCTCCGGCCTGCTGCCGCCGCTGAAGTCAGCCTCGTCCGGCAGCGGCTGACGGCCGTACTCCTCGCCGTAGCGGCTCATGTACTTGCGCACGTAGATGCGCGCCTTGTGTTTGACCGGCTCGCTGGCGGCCAGCTCCTCCACCTTCTTGACGCTGCGCAGCTCCTTCAGAAGCACGTAGTGGGTCAGCTGGAACGGACAGCAGACGGGGGGTGGGTCAACTGAAATGGACTGTAGGCGGTCGGCGGCGGGTTGCAGCAGAAAGGTTCGGGCACGGGGTGTACACGACTTCTTGCGCTTCTTCTTCTACACGACTTGTACAGGATGAGCTACGCCCAGCTCACAGCAGCTGGGTCAACCAATGCAACGCCCGACCGCACGTTTGTTCCCACCAATGTGGAGAATAACTCCACAGTTATCAGAGTTATTCGTTCCAAGCCAAGAGCCACAAAAGTAACCGAATCTTCCGCAGCTATGGCTTTTGAAAA
This sequence comes from Capitulum mitella, assembly GCA_030062745.1. NCBI lineage: Eukaryota > Metazoa > Arthropoda > Thecostraca > Pollicipedomorpha > Pollicipedidae > Capitulum > Capitulum mitella. Next base: position 26,270,033 of record CP099849.1, read on the forward strand.
CGCCTCTCAAAGAAACACTGGCGGGGCTTACGCCCGCACAGAGACCAATGGAAACCAAAACGGACAGGAAGTGGTGAGTCTCCAGTTACACGCTACTGTCAGTCAATTCCCCGCCCCGGTCCCATCCTTTCCACATCACTAATCGGTCTGTAACGACACCGACAGGTGGCCCACCTTCTTGGCCAGATCTTTGAAGTCCTCAGTGGAGGTGATACGGCCCTGCTTGCAGGTCGGCTTGCGGAAGTTGTTGAGCACGGACACCACCACGGCCGACATGTGTACTAAAAATTTGTCCTTTACCTGAAACCAAGGAAAGGGACGGTTCAGCATCTGTACAACTCAATATACGATACTGGCACGCTATATATAAAACAATCACATACATCTGACAATATTTCACATTATGTTACGTTAGCAACACAGAACGCCAAACGGCTCAGTCCACTTATCATATCGCAATATTATATCGCCGTATCGCATATCGCGTGACTGAATAGCGCGGAAGAATACACAGTAATGCCCGCAACTTTTATACAGAAAGGCTGTGAAAAAGACCTACGCTAAGAAAAAACCTATGTTATTAACTGAACATTTGGCAACAACTTAACATCATTTGAAACGACCCATGTGTGTGTACTGAGTGGGAGGGCTTTGCGCTGGGAATATTTACAGCCCACGTCCAGCCAACAGTTCGTGGAATGTACAGGCTCACCATTCAGGACGTAAACCGAACACAGTGATGTCGTGGGCATGATCCATAAAACAAAGCAATACCGTGGACGTGATCCACACAGGAGACACGGCAGGTTAACACCAGATCGCCACAAGCCACGAACGAAACCCTGCTACCACAGGGCATCTGGATAACCAGGAGCCAAACGGCACTCCACTAAACCGCCACGACAGCCTGTAGAAGCGAATTCGCCGCGGCGTGGTACGCCCTAACATCCCCGCCGGGTGAAAGTGCTGCGCGCCTCACATCTGACCCCACCCTCCCAGACACGGCGCCGGAGGGTAGTGAGCGGCGGGCGGCGGCGCGGCGTCGCCACTGACCTTCCTGGCCGCCTCTGAGCTGGTGTCGGCCACGGCGGCGGTGGGCCGCTGCCGGCCGGCCGCCGCCGCCGCCGCCGCCTGCCCGGAGGAGGAGCTGCGCCGGCGCTGCTCCGTCTTCCGTCTCTTGGCGGCGCTGGCGGCGGCGGCCGCCTCGGCCTCCGCCTCGGCGCGGCGCCGCTCCCGCGCCCTGCAACACGGCGCCGGACACGGGTTCACGGACGAACGACAGACAGACAAGACACTGACTGCTGTTTCCTCATCAGCGTTCCTCCTACAGTGGGCTCAATTCAATTCAACGACCAGCCGCTGACAAAACTCAGACCGGTCCTCGTTCGGCCAGCCGCCCAGACACGGCCAAGCCGCTCCCATCGCGCCCACAACCGGCGGCCGCCACTCACGCCTGCTCCTGCTGCCGCAGCAGCGCCTCCTCCTTGGCCTTGAAGCGGAGGATGGCCTGCTCGCGGATGTGGCGCGCCTCCTCGGCCGCCGAGCGCGGCGCGCCCTGCTGCTGGCGGCGCCGATGTTTGCGCAGCAGGCGCTCGCACTCGCGCTGCCGGTGGCGCTCCCGGCGCGCGTCCGCCCGCTCCTGGCGGCGCCGGCTGCGGGCCTCCTCCCGCGTCGGCTGCGGCGGCGGCTGCCGGAGACGGGGGCCGGTGACGCGCCGCCGATCGGCAGAAGTGCCCACACAATGATCGCGTCCCGCGGGGTCCGCCACGCAGGCATTGACTCTCAGCTTGTACCACATATAACTGCCGCCAAGTATTTAAAATAACTCTGAATCTGAAACGTGGTCTTAACATTCACGAACAGCCGTAAGACCCACGGCATTACGCAACACGTCTCGAATTAAGCCATACTAACACCGGAACCTAACACGTTGAGGACTGGCGCTTCCGACGGACGCAATGACCGACCACAAGAGGGGGGCGCGGGGTGGGCGCTCACGCTAGGCGGCCGGTCGCGCCGTTTGGCCGCGTCGGCCCGGTCCCGGCGTCGGCCGGCGTCCTCCCTGATCTCGCCCTCCTCCAGCTCGTCGTCCAGCTCGGACGTCCAGCGGGGCGGCGGCGGCGTGGCCGGCAGCCCGGCACTAGTGGCCGGTGAGCTGCTCCGGTCCTGGTCCTGCCGTGCACGGTGACCGCCAAGGTCGGAAAAGGTGCTGGTTTTCGGTGTTGAAGAACACCAGGAAATAACGTGCTCCACAAACATTTTACAATCCAAAAGTTTGATCTCCTGCCTCCACCAAAAAGCTACTTTAAAACCTATCTTGACAAATTTCCAATTCTTCGAGTAAATGACTGTCTCCATTCCGTACGATGCAGGTATGATGTCGTAACTGACTGATACCAAGAATGCAAGCTTCAACCAATATTACTCTTTGCAAATTTTGTACTCCAAGACAAAAATCATACTCCGACATCAAGAACAAAAACCAAATTCCAACCATAATGACAGCTGCCTAAATCAGGTGATTAGGCATGTAACCTCCTAATGATGATCGTTCTTGAAACGTCGTATAATCTAGCTTGGAGGGGTCGATGGAGTGACGGATGATGAATATATGTTGTGCGTGTATGACTACGCGCCTTTTATGCACTTTGCCCAGTACACTGACGCAGGGGCGTTAATAGCCACGGTCCTCTGAGGATGCCCCGAAGTATGTGTATAAATGAATAAGTAAAAGAAGCGTCCTCTTTCGCCGCTAACAGTTCGCCGCAGCATTTTTACACCTTCGTTCACACAGAAGCCTCGAATGACCGCTTCACCTTCTGAACAGCCGGCGGCCGACCGCCGACAGTTTCTGCCGGCCTCCTCTGAACACTGACCTGTCCGGCGCTGGTGCTGCTGCTGCAGCTCAGCTGACTGGAGTCGGAGCTGGAGCTGCTGGAGCTGCTGGAGCTGCTGTCGGAGCTGGAGGAGCCCGGCGGCGACGGCAGCGGGTCGGCCACCGTCGAGTCCGGGTACGCCGGCGGCTCCCACTTGGACTCCAGCGTACCCTAGCGTCACACCAACCCAGTCACGTCCAATCGACACAGCGGCACGACAGGACACGATCAACTAACGGCCCAACAGGGGAAAATTACAGGCAGAACGGGAGTGGGTAAACAGACGGAAAGAAAGCACAGGATACGCCGCCAGCCAGAAAACAAGGAGCAAACAGTACACAAACAAGACTGCACCGTGGCGGCCGTCTCGTGGCAGTGTGTCTGACCGGCAGAGGCCCCACCTGGTGGTAGTAGTAGACTCGGCCGCTGTCGTCCAAAGCCTGCCGCCACTTGGACGGCAGTCGTATGGTGCTGGGCTCGGGCGGCGGCGGGCGGCGGACGGGCGGTCCGCTCCGGCGGCAGGGGCGGCTCCGACGGCAAGGGCGGCTCAAATGGACGGGGCGGTTCAGATGGAAGGTGCGGCTCAAACGGAAGGGGCGGCTCAAATGGAAGGGGCGGTTCAGACGGCAGCGGCGGGACGGCAGCGGAGGCTCAAACGGCGGCGGCGGCTCCGAGGGCAAGGGCGGCTCTGACGGCAGAGGCGGCATCGGCGGCAGGGGCGGCGCCGAAGGCAGGGGCGGCTCGGACGGCAGTGGAATGCTGGCCACGCCGGCCGCCGTCAGCCGGCCGGCCATATCGCTGCACCTGCGCAGGGACGAACACAGCGTCACACTGAGCACAGGCACCTTGTCATCAAGGCTAGAGACGCACCATTTTTTGCACGCAATTCCAGCGTCTCGCGGCGCAGACCCATAGACCAGAGACCTCCGCGTGACGCAGCCCCTACCTGTCTGTGGACTGGCTGCGCGGCGGCGCCGGCGGCCGCCCGCCGCCCGGCAGACTGATGCCCGACAGCGGGCCGCCGCCGGCGCCGATCCTGGGCGGCGGCGGCAGGGGCGGCAGCCCGCCGGCGGCCGACTCGTCCGGCGGCAGCGGCGGCGGCTCGTGAGCCGAGCATCGCTCCGGCGGCAGCGGCGGCGGCCCGTGAGTCGAGCACCGCTCCGGAACGTCGGGCGGCGGCTGGCGGCCACGGGGCCGCTCCGGCGGCAGCGGCGGCAGCCCGTGAGTCGAGCACCGCTCCGGAGCGTCGGGCGGCGGCTGGTGTCCGGCCGGCCGCTCCGGCGGCAGCGGCGGCGGCTGGTGTCCGGCAGATTGCTCCGGCGGCAGCGGCGGCAGCTCCTGCGCCGGAGACGGCAGCCGCTGACGGGCCGGCTGCCGCTCCGCCGCTGGGGAGCTGAACGCGGCGCAGGACGGCTCCGGCTCCGGCGGCAGCGGAGCCGGCGGCCCGGACTGGGCTGTCGGCTCGGCGGCCGGCGCCGCTGCCGCCGGCTGCGGGACAGGCCGCTGCCGGGCCACCTTCTCCAGATACTGCTGGGCCTGCTGCAGGTCCACGGCCGCCATACTCTGCCCACGGAAACAGGAAACCGCATAAGCCACGTGGACGCTGATGCGCAGAGATACTGACCCGCACGACACCCATCAGACAGTTCAAGAACGGGGAAGACATCCGTCAATGCGGGTGGAATCAAATCGCTGCGGTAGCTGAATTATCTTTCCATGGGTTCGGCTACACAAAAAAGAACAAGTGATGTAGAAATATGTCGACGGAAACATGTGAACACTTCACTCGTGACGTGCCGCACCTCACACGGATCTGACAGCCGGATGGTGCGACTGGCCTGAGAGCCATGTGGTATGACTGACCTGACAGAGCGGCGTGATTCATCTGGCAGCCAGCCAGGTGGCGTGACTGACCTGACAGACGGCCAGGCGGCGTGACTGACTGACTGACAGATGGCCAGGCGGCGTGACTGACTGACTGACAGATGGCCAGGCGGCGTGACTGACCTGACGACGGCCAGGTGGCGTGACTGACCTGACAGATGGCCAGGCGGCGTGACTGACCTGACAGACGGCCAGGTGGCGTGAATGACCTGGCAGACGGCCAGGCGGCGTGACTGACCTGACAGACAGCCAGGTGGTGCGGCAGCGCGGCCATCAGCGCCGGGTCGGCTCCGGCAGCCGGCACCAGCGGCACGGCCGGATCGCCGGGCGTGTACGGCTGCCAGGCGCCGGCGCTCGGCTCCCAGTAGTACCTGCGGCGGCGCGGACAGCAGCACGGGGTCACGGGTCTGTCACCCGCCGCACGGCACTTCGGCCCACCACTGACTACTGCCAGGCGGTTACGCTGAAGACACAGGATCTTACATTTCGTTTCGGATTTCGGATTTCGGATTTCGCGATAGAACTTTCCGAACGGACAGTACCAGTGGCGATCTCACAGACTTGGAGTGATCAATGGCCTCCTTTCAATATTAAATGTGGGATTGTTTGGACGAAAACCGCAGTGAGGCCAAAAAATCTCGAGGAGCACATGCCATCTCTACTTATACGTGTCATGGTTACTCAGTACACAGATGTTCACTGGTCACAAAATCCATATTTGACCCAATCAGTCGCCGTCACTCATTCCCGACGGTCATCCACTCACTGGAAGCTGGCGTCGAAGATGGGTGTGAGGTAGGGGTCCAGGCCGAGCATGACGCAGCGCTGCTCGTGCCCGCTCCAGAGCTCCTGCTGCTGCTCCTGCTGACGCTGCAGCTCCTCGGAATCCTGTTCCGCCTCCGGCTGCAGGAGCCGGGCGCGCTCCTGCTCCTGCTCCTGCTGCCGCTGCCGGCGCTCCTCCTCCTCCTTCTGCACCTCCAGCGTGAACAGCTTCCGCCGCTCCTCCTTTGACAGCCGACTGTAGGGAAAACGACGTCAAACCCTGTGCAGAGGAAGAGAGGCGGCCGGGCACGAAGACGCACTGGCGCACCGATCGGCACCGGTGCAATAATGGCGCACTGGCGAGTCGATCGGCACCGGTGCAACAATGGCGCACTGGCGCGCCGATCGGCACCGGTGCAATAATGGCGCACTGGCGAGTCGATCGGCACTGACGCAACAATTGCGTAAGCATCCGGACTTGGGGCTCACCACCGACACGCGACACACAAAAAGCAAACGCGTCACCTGAACAACACCCAGCACACGCCACCTTCCACCAGCCGCAGCACCTCCCGGTCGTCACCCAGACCAAGACCAGCGTCAGCCAGCGCACGACCAGCGCCGCGCGCTGCGTGGGGGGAGGCCGCACCTGTCCGCGAAGGCGCGGTACTTGGTGGCGCGCCGCTCGGCCGGTTCCGGCGACTCCCGGCCCCTCTTACGCCGCTCCCGCGAGCAGTCGTAGCCGCGCTTGGCGTACTGCGAGCTGGCCCGCGTCTGCTGCTGCAGGTACGTCTGGTAGCCGCGGTCTGCCGGCCGCCGCGCACAGCGTCACGTCACAGGGCGGCGGCTCGCGGCGCAGGCGGCGTCAGGTCACGGCGGAGACGCCATGCCGTCACAGCGTCACGCCACAGGGCGGCGGCTCGTGGCGCAGGCGGCGTCAGGTCACGGCGGAGACGCCCATGCCGTCACAGCGTCACGCCACAGGGCGGCGGCTCGCGGCGCAGGCGGCGTAAGGTCACGGCGGAGACGCCCACGCCGTCACAGCGTCACGCCACAGGGCGGCGGCTCGCGGCGTAAGGTCACGGCGGAGACGCCCACGCCGTCACAGCGCCATATATCACGGCCATCGCAACCCAGCCGCTCACGGCACTGACACCGTGCGTGGCGCGTGTCACCGACACCGTGACACGCGCCACGCACGCAACGGTCTCGTCGGAGAGGTTCCGAACCTTCAGTTACGCTCTGACTCGGCCAGCCGTCTCGACGTCGTAAGTACAAAAATGCACCGCAGCACGGTCGCGTCAAAACTGTCCCGGAGCCGTAACAATGTCGTTCACTCGCAAGGCCCCAATTAGCGCGCGATCAGCGTTTTACGTCGTCAATAAGTACGTCTGAACCCCAAAGAAAGGTTACTGAAACCATTATTGTCAGGGAAACACCATTTTCTCAATATAATCGGTAAACAATATGCACACAGATCATGGCTTCAAGGATACACAAAAAAATGCAGTGTTGGCGGCTGGGCCAAAACGAAACGTACCGGCCTCCTTCTCGTGCTCCCTCATCCTCTCCAGGCGCTCCTTTTTCGGGATCCGGTACACGTCCTGCAGCGTGGACCAGGCGCCCAGCAGCCTGGAGGCCAGGGCAGCCTCCTGTGGGGCGACGCCAGCATTACGTCACGCAAACGCTTTCATCACCACAACCTACAACTAGACTGTCACGGATGAGGAGAGGTGATCACGCAGAATATCACAACATGGAAATGACTTCAACAGCCAAAAGCTTATCGTTAATAAGATGCGCTGTTTTCACAGAAACAGTTTTCTGCACCGATGTTAACAACGTCACCTTTACAGTTTAAGTTACGGCGCATACGACCCGATTTTTGACAAACTATGTATGCCCTTACTCTGAAAGGACGCATTAAAGAAACTGAGCAACTTTAATAATGAAGACGTGGGTAACACGAACATATGGACTGAATGAGCTGCTTGAAAAACGATTTGTCTCAAGGGATTTGTCGACACCTTTTCCGCTTGGCACGATTAAGGAAAAAGGGACAATGTTTTGCTAGCCATTTTCGAAACGACACAAATTTAAATGACCTCTCTTCAATGGGCCAAAGTGTTTTAAAAAACAAAAACAAACGTCAGAAATCACAACAGTTATCGATGGTGGCCTCTAGCAAACTCAAATCACCTACGAACCGAGTGAGTGGATACGTAAACAAAAAAGTCCATTCAAGAATGCGTATACAACATGGAAGGAAGTCGAACGAGACAAGGTGGCGAACTAACAAACTACAACGAACTACAACGGAACCATAACCATCAAGCCACAACACACGGCAAGTAAACGGCTGAATAAGTACACAACGGGTGACCACGTTCTAAAGGGCACAAAAGCCTCTTCAGCCATTGCCAATTGTCCAGAAGCCAGGCTGGGTTATAAAGACGTTGGCTTCAACTGGCTTGACTCATGCCAGTCATACAAAAGTCAAAACTGAGGAGTGATTTAGCAAGCTAGCACATCTTTGAATAAAAAAGCCCTCATGACCCTCCGCGCAACACTTCCGGCCCAGTGCTGACACCAAACACCCCAGACGAAACAACGGACTCCACCAACCACAGCAGTGAGCCAGAGACTGACCTCTACAGACCACAGCAGCTGAGCCAGAGACTGACCTCTACAGACCACAGCAACTGAGCCGGAGACTGGCCTCTACAGACCACAGCAGCTGAGCCAGAGACTGGCCTCTACAGACCTCAGCAACTGAGCCCGAGACTGGCCTCTACAGACCTCAGCAGCTGAGCCAGAGACTGACCTCTACAGACCTCAGCAGCTGAGCCAGAGACTGACCTCTACAGACCACAGCAACTGAGCCGGAGACTGGCCTCTACAGACCACAGCAGCTGAGCCAGAGACTGGCCTCTACAAACCTCAGCACCTGAGCCAGAGACTGGCCTCTACAGACCTCAGCAGCTGAGCCAGAGACTGACCTCTACAGACCTCAGCAACTGAGCCCGAGACTGGCCTCTACAGACCTCAGCAGCTGAGCCAGAGACTGACCTCTACAGACCACAGCAACTGAGCCGGAGACTGACCTCTACAGACCACAGCAGCTGAGCCGGAGACTGACCTCTACAAACCTCAGCAGCTGAGCCAGAGACTGACCTCTACAGACCACAGCAACTGAGCCGGAGACTGGCCTCTACAGACCACAGCAGCTGAGCCAGAGACTGGCCTCTACAAACCTCAGCACCTGAGCCAGAGACTGGCCTCTACAGACCTCAGCAGCTGAGCCGGGGACTGACCTCTACAGACCTCAGCAGCTGAGCCGAAGACTGACCTCTACAGACCACAGCAGCTGAGCCCGAGACTGGCCTCTACAGACCTCAGCAGCTGAGCCAGAGACTGACCTCTACAGACCAAAGCAGCTGAGCCAGAGACTGACCTCCACAGACCTCAGTAGCTGAGCCGGAGACTGACCTCTACAGATCTCGGCAGCTGAGCCAGAGACTAACTTCAACAGATCTCGGCAGCTGAGCCGGAGACTGACCTCTGCCGTGTCGCGGTCGGACGGGGCGGCCGCCTCCGGCGGCGTGTGATCGCTGGGCGGGTCCGTGTCGGGCGTGGGCGGCGTGCTGGGCCGGCTGGCCAGCGCCCAGCGCTCCACGGCGCCCAGCACGCGGCTCTCGCGCAGCGCCGTCCGGTCGGGGATGGGCAGCGTGGCCAGCGTCTGCAGGATCTGGCGGCGGCCGTCGGCGGTCAGCCGGCCGGCCGCCACACGGCGCCGGCACGTCCGGCCGCCTGCAGCCGCCGGTCCGGACTTTCCGTTTACTATACACGCCCGGCCGGCAGTGTTTCGTGCACACCTGAACTGTGTCGAGCCGTCGTACTGCGGTCGGTGACATGTATACGACGAGTCTCAGCTAAAACACGGCCCAATAACTCCCATCGAGATATATCAGCGCCAGGTACATTCTCGCGCACCGTACAGCGCACCTGCAGCTGCGCCGCCCGCTGTCTGAGATGGCTGGTGCGGTGCAACGTCCGGCCTGCGCAAGTCGGACCGGCGGGGGGAGGGGGAGGCCACCTACCTCCAGCCTGAGGCTGTGTGAATCGGCGTCGGCCCCCTCCCTGGAGGCCGAGCCACTGGCCATCCAGGTCCAGATCAGACGCAGGCCGTGGTAGTCGAGAAACAGCCGCCTGCAGAGCGTAGCACGGTCAGGAACATCGCGGTGATTTGTCCAGACGACGGCGGACATACGACCAGACAGGCTCTCAAACGGCGCGACCAACCTCCTGGAGGCATTTCAAAACACCCCAACACATACAGCTCAAGCAGAAAGATGTGGGACCGAGAAATCACGACAGGGATTAGACAACGGGGCCATTTCTCACACGAAACACGATCGTCAACCAGTGTGGCCCACTTTGCTTTGCAATGGATGTCAAGATGTAAGAAAACAATGAAGGATGTAAATAAATTTAGTGGTCGCGGGGAAAACAAAGGTGCCGATAGCCGAAAGATTTCAAAATTTATTTTTGCTACGCGTGCAGATGTAAGAATTTCCACAGGATGTCAAAATCCTGGAGGTAAGGATGCATCATGACCGAATCTTGCACTGCTAACGATGCAACATCACGATGTGGGCACATTCGATTTGCTGCCAAATGATGCTCGGATGTAATTATTCCTAAAACTGGGATGTATTCAGTGCAATACAAACAGGATGTATACAATATGAGATGATTTCATGGTTAAGCGTCATTTCCCACCGGAAATTGCAGATCTGGCCAGGCTGTGGTCAACACATCCCCGCATCGTGTGCCCCCAGGTCGTGCCCCACGTGAACAGGACATGCCGCGGGCGAGGGGGGCAGGCGGCACTGGCCTGCACGGCTGGTCCGCGGTCCGCAGCAGCGACAGCAGGGTGCGCCGATCCGAGTCGCTCTCGGCTCGGACCATGAGCCGAGACAGCTCCAGCGTGTGCTGACGCGACTTCAGGCCGGACGAGGCCAGACGCGATATCTCCACAGCCAGCTGACAATGAAAACAGACCGCACCGTACAGACACTGGTCCGGGGAACAACGCACGTGCACCATCAGCATACTCAAAAATGCGGCTTTCTGGTTTCAGTACGATTTCCTTTAGTGCTGGTTCTCTCCATGCCAAAACATCAAACAGTATGTCCACATCGAGAGCAAAATGCGTGGTAGTCATGGCACCACGTGGCACGTGATAATATGCTGTGAGAGCCATGAAGAGTCGGCTGCGGTCGGGACATGCCTCCCTCTGAGAACCCGGGGGAGGGTCGGCTGCAGTCGGCACGTGCCCCCCTCTATGAGAACCCGGGGAGGGCCGGCTGCGGTCGGCACGTGCCCCCCTCTATGAGAACCCGGGGAGGGCCGGCTGCGGTCGGGACGTACCTCTATGACGACCCCGGGAAGACCAGGTGCAGTGGGAACGTACCTCCCTCTGAGCGGCGTCCCGGCGCTGTTTGGCCCGCTCGCTGCGCCGCTGGAGGCCGGCCGCCCATACGCTGCCGGCGCCCTGCTCCTCCTCCTCCTCCTCGTCCTCGGGCTCGTCCTCGTCCTCGCCGTCGGTGGGCTGTTCTCCGGGCTTCCGGCCGATCCAGCCGCGGCACTGGCGGGAGCCGCAGAAACAGCGCTGCGCCCGGCGGCCGTACCTGGCCCACAGGGCAGAGACGTCAGAGCGCAGTTACCGGACATCTGCCGTGGACGACACGGCCCAGGGCACCGTCAGGGCACACAATCGCGGAACACTTGCACTGGAGGAGAAGGCGGACAGCGCTGTCAACGCACACAGTATCGGAATACTGGCAATGGATAACACGGCGCAGAGCGCTGTCAGGGCACACAACAACAGAACATTTGCACCGGAAAACACGGCGGAGAGCGCTGTCAGGGCAGGTTCAGCTGTTCACACGGTTACGTCTACTGGACAGAGACAAAGTTGCTTGTAGTTAGACATTACCAGTACCTGCAGTTAATAAAATGGCTTTTGATATCCGTACCACATGTAATTGGTCATCTCAAACGACAGACTAACGACGAAAGAAAACGCTGGGATTGACAGAAAATCGGCGATATCAACGGCATTTCTTGTAATAGCACGCATAGGTTAAGCAAATCCTGCTAAAAGAAGCCTTTAAAGAGATATTACCGTCATGGTACAATGGTTACATCAGAAAAATAGCAAGGACGGTGGTAGGTAATTTCTAAGAACTCTTTTTCTGCAATGCCATAGGCCTACAGCTTCAAAAACGTGAAGCAATTCCTCCCTCACTCCATCATTCCTATGATCGTGTGCAATAAATCACAAAATTTCGCCGTCAAATGTTCGCCGCGGCTACCAGCTAACCTGCGCAGCTGATAGTCAAAGGTGATCTCCTCGCCAGCCGAGACGGGCCGCTGTGTGAAGAAGCCGATCCGAAGCTCGCCATTTACCGTCCACTGTCGGGCAGAACACCTTCAGATTACTACTTCTGGGCAGAACACCACCAGAGCAATACTCGACCACCGAGCAGAACAGCGTCAAGTCAGCAGCTTCCTCACGGGGCAGAACAGCGCCAGGTCAGCACCCTCCACTATAACGCAGAACAGCATCAGGTACGCAGTCTCCGCTACAGAGCACCGCGCGTTCAGGTGGACAACCTTCACAGTCAAACAGGACACCCCCATACTGAAATCCGGACACCCAGACGCGATAAGAGCCAAGTCATGAAAAAACGCGACAACCGCACAAAAGACGTCACAGGCCGGCTTAACATTCAGCACGTCAAACCGACGCGACCTTCACTGACCTTCTGGGTCTCGGAGTTGGGGTCGCAGCTGTGGTTGATGAAGCGGGAGTCGTTGCCGCGCTCGGTGGCGTCCACGATGGTGTCACCGCGCAGCGCCATGAAGTACTGGTGGTTGTACTTGAGCCTGCTGTACTCCTTCCGGCGTCTACGAAACTCGCGCATGTCCAGCACCTGAACGGCCAGACAAACCTCACGTAAAACCGACAGACGACTCACGGTCAAGGAGCGTAAAACGGCAAAAGCGCTGTCGGCCAGACTTTCAACGAACAGTCTGTCCGATGAGAAACAACTCCGCTACGCGATTCTGCGTTTCTGGCGGGAACTCACCTCGCCGACGTATTCGTAAATGAATGCGCCGGCCGGCAGGTCCTCGAGCGCCCGCAGTCCGTAGCCCTTCATTTCTGTCCGGAACACCTCCGTCAGGCAGTAGCGTCGCCGAGTGAACCGTTTGTTCGAGCAGCGCTCCCCCATCGGGCACCGCGAGCCACTGAGAGCCGGCAGTCTGGTCAGAACGACAGCTGACAGCTTTACGGACCTAACGGCAGCCCGACAGCGCGCACATTCAACGCCAGCAGCGACGGGGAACACCAAGAGGGTGACAAATGGCATATTTTCAACCATCCAGGACGCAAGGAAGCCGTTAAAACAGGAGCCAAACACTACTCATAAAATAAATATTACATGATACCCTCGATTTCAGCCTACTACTGTTTTTTTTTGCCACCTTACGCGACAAGCATTTGCCCATCGCAGACTGACATCGCTGACTGGCAATAAACATCCGCCCTGTTTTCAGCCCCATCTCCCCCCGGCCGCCGAGCCGCACCATTCGATCATGAGCAGCCGGTTGAGGCAGTCTGCGCCGCAGCCGCGCTCCCCCCTCTCGAGCTCCTCCGGCGAGAGGCAGCAGTCGCACACCATGCGGCGCGTCTCCTTCTGCTGTTTGGTCGCCTTCTGCTTCCGCAGCCAGATGTTCTCGGTGATCGGCTGGCGGCGGCGGCGGACACGGCACGGTGAGGCGCTTCCATACAGCAGACGCGCGCCTCCAATACCAGACATCGAGGCACCGCGAAAATCAATAAAAGATGCGAGGGGAGACACCTTGAAACCAGCTATCTCATGCCAGAACGTTACAACTGTTTCAGTTATGCATCCTTAAGGGCTTATGGAAGTTGTCACTTTCATTAAAAAATGTAAATAGAAAAACGACATCTTTAAAACAACGGTTAGACCAAACTGGTCGTATTACTTATTCAAGACTACTTTACAATCAACTTCAAAAAGGAACGAGTAAAAGGATCGTGACAACTGCAAAAGGCAATGTACCCACCTTATAATTCCTGAGTTTTTCCTCTATTTTGGCTTGATTTGCACGACTTTCGCCATATTTCTGCTTCACAAGCTTGGCTTTGGCTGATATGCTGGATCTGACAGGGCATTTCCCCGCTTTTTGGATTCCCAGTGAGAGATCTGGAGCTTGCTCCGAACTACCTGAACATTCAGAATTGCTCTGCCGGTCTCTGTCCATCTCAGCATCATTTTCGCCAGCCGCTTCATCTTTCCCTTCGGCAGCACCGTTCTGCTCTTGCACAGGGCTCTTGGAGCCTGAGTCGCGAACGGTGACGGACGCATCAGCCGACTGCTTCTTGGGACCAGTCTCCGTCTCGTCCACGGTCTGAGCCGGTGGCGAGCTCGAACTCTTCCCGTCTGTGTCTTGGGCTCTTCGCCGCGGACTATCACAGGTGGTGTCGGTACCGCTTATGCCGCGTTCCTGCACTGAACTAGACGAGGAGTCGACATCATCTGAGGACTGTCCTGACAGCGGAATACCAGACCAAGAGCCGACGCCACCTTTGGTAAGATCCTGAGTCAGTTTTTCTGGACCCATTGCTACAGGCTGGTCTGGAACCGGACTTGAACTTGTTGATCCCTTTCCTACGTTGACTTGTTTCACCGGCAAAATCTCCGATTCAGCACATTCAGTGACTGGAGCACGTGTATCACTATGGTGAACGTCCTCAACGGCTTGAACGTTATCCAGACCCGGACCACTGGAATGACAGTCGGCCATCATCGGAGCACGTCCTCCACGCGACGGACCTCCGGACTTCCCTGCAGCGCTGACTAGCTCCACACTGGGAGTTCTCCGGACCAACGGCGAGACGGCTTCGATCTGTCGCGGACTCTTGGAATCCACGTCAGCTTCAGTCCGATCCTGATCCGGGCTCTCGACGCTCTCGCCGTCTGTGCTCACAGCCAGCGCTGCGGCCGGCACAGAGCACGAGTCAGAGCTGGTTCCGGCCCGCGCCACGCTGGCCCGATCGGAGTCCTCGCGCGCCGTCTCCCGCGTCCGGACAGGGCTTCCGAGGCCGTCCGCGGCCCTCCGCGCGCCCACGCAGCTCTCGCCGCCCGTGGCGCGGCCGTCCGTCGCCCCTGCGTCCGAGCGGCGCGTCTCGGCCGCGGCGCCCAGCTCACCAGAGCCGCTGCTCTCTGCCCGGGTGGCCGGCGTCCGGTCGGCGGTACGGGGGACCGGAACGGGCGGCGCCGGGTCCTCAACCGGCTCCTCGGCCGGGGGGACGGCGCCGGCGTCCACCCACTCGGCTGGCTCCCGGTCCGCCGCGGCCGCGGCCGCCGGCCGCTCGCGGGCCGGCCGGAGCCCGAGGCTCTGCGGCGTCCAGCCCGGGAACGGGCCGTCCTCGTCGTCCGACTCGGGCGTCTGCTGCGCGGACGCCGGCGCCGCGTCCGCCGCCGCGCGCCGGCACGGACCGGGCGCACTGTCGGACGACAGCGGCGGCGTCGGCGGCTGGATCTGAACCAGCACGGCGGGCGGCCGCACGGGCCGGACGGCGGCGCGCGGGGAACACGGCTGATCGCGAGACGAGGCGAGGGAGGACGACACCGCGTGCTGGCTCGGGTCGAAAACAAAACCCGCACTGCCGCGCCTGCTGAACGCGGGCGGCGTCTTCCTCGACTCGCCAAGGGAGAATGCTGAAGACGACGAGTCTCCTCCCATCACCGCCGCCTTTCCGCCGTCCCCGTTATCCAGCAAGTGGCCACCGGTCGGCGCCGTCCCAGCCGACACCGGCGACGCACACGAGACCGAAGAGTCATTCTGGGGCCGACCGGCGCCGCACGCGTCATCCGCGCCGTCCGCCGGGCCCAGCACGGGACGCCACCTACCGGCGGAGGCCGGCGGCGGCGCCGGCTCGAGCGACGTCTCGTCCCCGCCGCTGTAGCCGCCGCTCTCCGGGCGGGAGGCCTCCTCCGGCAGGCCGGCGCCGGCGGCCGCCGAGCCGGCCGACAGGCTGGCGCCGCTGTCCTCCGTGTCCGACGCGCGCGACGGCAGCGACGGGAAGCTGCACGCGTTGTCGTCGGCGTCCGGCAGCGGCGCGGCCAGCAGCGGCGGCGGCCGGGCCGGCTCGGGCGCCGCGCTGGCGCCGTCCGACGCCAGGCTGGCCGAGTCGGCCGCCGACGCCGCCGGGCTGGCCGCGCCCGCCGCCGCGCTCCACCACTCCTCGGAGCCCGGCACCGGGTCCGGCCGATCAGAGACGGCAGGAGCCGGGCTGTGGGACCCCTCAGAGCCGGGAACAGCGTCAGGCCGATCAGAGACGGCAGGAGCCGGGCTG
The DNA here is from genome assembly GCA_030062745.1 of Capitulum mitella. Taxonomy (NCBI): domain Eukaryota; kingdom Metazoa; phylum Arthropoda; class Thecostraca; order Pollicipedomorpha; family Pollicipedidae; genus Capitulum; species Capitulum mitella. Next base: position 26,286,011 of record CP099849.1, read on the forward strand.
TGGGACCCTTCGCAGCAGGGCACGGCGTCAGGCCGGTCAGAGACGACAGGAACTGGACTTTGAGACCCCTCGGAGCCGGGAATAGCCTCAGGCTGATCAGCCACGGCAGGCGCTGGGCTGTGGGAGCCATCAGAGCCAGGCATGATGTCAGGACGTTCAGAGGAGGCAGGCACCCGGCTGCGCGAGCGTTCGCCGATATGCAGCGATTCTCGAGGGCCGGCAGTCTGGCCACGCGCAGGAGGCGAGGCTGGCCAACTCGGCGAGGACTTTGTACGTACAGGAGGATCTGGAGAAGAAGCCTTTTCCTTTTCATCATCACCTTCGTCACAAGGGACGGCGGCAGCTGGTACTACGTGTGAGAAGGCTTGCAGAGAGTCGGGAGAGGAGACTGAATCCACCTCGCCTGTACACATCGAGGGGGAGTCTGTAATGGTTGGGGTCCACGTAAGAACGCAGTCACCATTTTTCTCCCCGTCTGGTATTTTACTAATGGAATAGCACACGTGAAGAGCTTCAGCTTCTTTCCCAACAACACTTTTGGAGCATTTTTGGTAACCTTCTTCAACCATTATCCTGCAACTGCCGTTTACACTCATCTCCTCAGTCTTGCCCGCAACTGTTTTCCATTCCTGCGATGCTCGGTCTTCTGGGACACTGTCGGTCGTTTTCCGCCGCGTCGCTAGTTCTTTAACACCCTCTCGAGGTCCTCCCAGCGTGGCAGCGGAGACAGGCGGCGACAAAGACAATCCGGACGAGCTCAGGGCAAGCCCACACCAGTTCAACCTTTTCTCGACGCGCTGCACGAAGCGCAGCAGAGCCGGCGGTGTGTCGCCGACGACGCACGACCCGTCGAAGCCGTCGAACGGGGTGTCAGCGTCACGCGAGTCGCGCTCGACGCTGGCCGGCTCCGGCGGCGGGCCGGTCGGAGGGGTGGTGTCGGCGCGCCGCCGGCCGGCCGCGGCGGCCGCCTGCCGGGAATTGACTCTGGCTCGGCCGGGCCTCAGCCGCGTCTCCCGACCGACCCCGCCGCCGGCGCGGCCCACCTCGTCGCCGGCCGGGCCGCCATCGCCGCGCCGGCCGGCGGTGCAGGATGCGCCGTCGGCGTCGGCGCTGTCGCTGTCGACGGCTGCGCGCTGCGGGGTCTCGGCGTCGCTGGCCGACGCCTGCCGAAGCGCGGCGCGGCCCGAGCCGGCGCCGCCAGCTGGCCGCGCCTCCGACGTCCCACTGCGTCTTCTGCTGCGCGTCAGCCTGTCATCGGACGAGTCCACCGCGCGGCTGCGAGGGGAGGCCGTCGGCCGGCCGGCGCCCGCCGACTGGCCCGGATCCGGGTCTGTCCTGCCTCTGCTGCCGGGCGAGTCCACCGGCTCCGTCCGGGGGGAGGACGCCGGTTCGCCATGGCCGGCCGGCGGGTCTGCGGCCTGGACCGGTCTTTGGCGAGCCGGGGGGCGCCGGCCGGCGCGCGCCTGCCTCTGGTCAGGGGAGACAGGTGAAGCGCGCACAGGCCGTCCGCTCGACGACGGCTGATCACGAGTCTTGCCCATTGCGGTCAGCGTCTGAAACCCAGTTCCGGCCGGTCACCTTTTGGGAACACGGTTTGGCTATACCTGCCAGTAAAAATGTGCTGCCAGAAGGAGTCATTGCCATGGGAATGTGTTGGTTGCAAGATCCTCTGACCAAATAAATCAGCTTTTGCGAATAAGCCTCACGTCATTCGCAACGGGAAGTAACCGTCCCCATTATCAACATCTCATCGATGCACAACGCGCGCCATAAACATTGAATGTTTCTCGTTTCATTATCATGGGTAAGAAATTTGCTAGAAAAATATGAAAGAGACAAAAAACAGGACACTAAATGGTCTTCTCCCATAGACAAGTGACAGTCCTGACTACAAAAGGTAAGAATGAGTGAACTACATCCGTAATTACTGATCTCTCTCATTTTTAGACATTTCATTTAGACATTTCAGCTCTGCACCCACTGAAATGTCACATGTTTGGTACCTTAACTTCAGCTTGTGCAGATAACCAAGCTAGTAATGTGATGCCGCTCTGTGGTTGCACCACAAGCCAATGCACGCTTTCCATAAGTCGTGGTTCCTTTAATCCTATTCCCGGCAGGGGGGCTTAATCCGCCCCCCTCGGGTTTTTTGCTTGCCAATTCCAGGCTTTTGAACGCAGCCTCACGAAACTTGGTGACTTTTCCTAGCTATTCTTTCTACATGCCGCGACAAAATTTTAAAATTCTGTTTTGCTCAGGAGCGGGGCCAGGCAACGCTTTTGGGAGGCACCTCAGGCCATTTTTGGCCCTGTGCAGGGTAAAAGGAAAATGTCTGCCAAAAACAGAGTTTTTAAGATAGAAGTTGAAACTTTAGATGGATGTACAGCTATATAGTTGGGCAATGTGCAGATATAATTTTGTTCATGTGAGGTCACTTTACAAGGTCAGGTCAAGGTCAAAAGTCAAAATTTGGTTTTACTGCAATAATTTCGGCGCTGTTTTTTTCAAATGCCAAACCCGGAATATATATGGCGAAGAAAGGTGCCCTCTACTTGTGTATAAAGTTTGAGCTTGATATCGGGTCCGGTCACGGAGCTATGACCTAAAATGCCAGTGCGCGTACCCTATATCGCAATAGCCATAAAACGGAATTTTTGGAACAGAATGAATTCAAATGATTGAAAACGTTTACGGATAATATTAAACGCACACGAGATCATTCCAACTGACCCTAGGGTCACTAAAGGTCATTTAAGGTCAAAGGTCACAAGTTGATCTGAGGAGCATATGATCATGACCGTGATCCCTTTTTCATGTCCCTGACACCGCCTATGCTAACATTATACAAACATTGTATTGCGATTTGTACTTTTTAAGCATAACATGACTAGCAGAAGCCAAAAAAGTGTTTTTGCCCTTCTTGTTTATTCAGGTGTTGGAAAACTAATCCTTCTATTTTTGAAATCCCGTGAACGCCCATGAATTTTCTCAAAATTTCAGATGTGTGTACCATTGGTAAAAGCCCTATCCATAATCTCTCGATTCATGCCAGTTTCATCGAAATCGGTCCATAAACAACGAAGTTATAAGAAGTCCAAAAATACCCCGAATTTTGATATTTCCCCCTGTATCCACACGTTTCAAAATTTTGAAAATTTCCTTTTTATAAAAATGTAGTTCACGTCATGGCAAATCAATTACCGTTTGTTCGGATGAAATCGGATGTGTAAGTCTCGAGATCTCGGGGGGGGGGGCAATCCGCCCCCTGCCGGGAATCGACCATACCGTCTAGCCCTCCGGAGTAGGGTTAAGGTGCATGGTCCGGTTAACAAGATTCTTGTAAGATGGCGGCCGTTCTCCGAAGCCGACTTTTGACATACAACTGATCGTGGGCGAAACATTTGCAGCCACAAGTTCGGCCGACAGAGCACTGCTCTCTGGCCTCCTGTCTAGACGGGTTCGATTAGTCTCGGCGCTCGACATTTGATCCCCGGCTCAGCCAGCTCCTGCCAACGCTCACGACCACTTACAGGCAGTCCGAAACAGTACGAAATACACATAGTCCGAAACATCATCAGAACTCGATTCCGCCAAAACCGACGTATCGCCACGCCTGTAACAGGTATGGGCCCATGATTAGATTTTACTGTCTGTTAGAATTCTACTGTCGCGACCTACGGTTATGCACACAAAATAAAAAAAAAAATGGGAACAGACTGAACTGAAGCATACCACAGTGGGTGATCGGTGTGGTAGGTGTTCACAGGCCAATACTGAGAACAGTGTGCATAGGGTGGACACTCAGCTCTATTTGTATGCTTACGACCTGAACTGAGGGAAATACCACACTGTGTTTGTGGAATTGACAGTAGGATGATAATCCTAATGTGTGATGACACAAGTGTAAATAAACATTACTATAATGGGATGGTTGGATGAGTGTGTGAGGCAAGATCCTTTCTTTATTTGGGAACAAAAAAATAGAACAAAAAATCATCTCAGTCAGTCCAAATTTTTTTTAGAACAAAATGTCCTACTCGGAAATTTCGGATTCCGATTTCGGAAAAATCGGAAGATTCGGAAACTTCCAAACGTACACAAAATTCTGCCCCTGGGTCTGGGTGTAATATACGACGTAACATGTCTTCAAAAGCACAGTGCGAGTTATAAAGCACATTTACTTCCAGCACAACGATCAAAAATGAGCTGACATGGGGAATACGAATTAACAAGCTGCGCAACATGGTATTAACACGGACGATCCAATGATCCTCTGAACACGAACCCTGACTTGCAGCACCACGTGGCGACGTTCGGAGCTGACCTTCAGTCCAGTCTGCTGCCTCTGACGCCCCTGCAGGGTGCCCGCAGGGCACGTAATCAGACACTAATCGAACAGGACGACGTCCGGCTGGGCGCCGCCACCGAGGGCGAAGGTCGCCGCAGACCCCGGATACGGCATACTGACAAATGGGATGGCAGTAAAACCGCCTAAAGACGCCGGTCAATTCCAAACAAGGTCTCGAATTCGGATCTACCTCTGAGGACCGTTTTTTTAAGGTTGGACGGAAGGGCAGAAGATGGCAGGTTGTTAAATGTAAAATATCTGCTGTCTCAAAGTTTTCTGGTCACTGATTTCGGAACATTTTCTTCAACCAATACGGGGCATGACTTACATCCGATACACAAGAATAAGTGACAGTCATACTGAGTGTTGTCCAAAAGACACGAGCAGAAGACGTGCACAATCAGGCCGACATGATCACGTACTCTGCTTCGGCCACTGTGTTCAGCAGAATGTGAAATACCTTGCTCGGACAAGACTTTGGGACCTCATCACATCTGCCATATACATGGATATTCTACGCACCTTCCGCTACCATCACAAAGCAAAACACTGCACACAAAATATAAAACAGGATAAATATCGACCGCGGGAAATATTACATGGAGGAAATATCAACGCATGATCATGGAAATAGACTGCCTCCTTATACTATGAAGCGCTTCATAGAGGAGAAGAACAAATCCTTTCCTTGATACTTTGTTCACGGTAGCTGAGGACGGCAGCTGCACACTGTAAAGCATCATACACCCAAGGCAGTCCCCATAATTTTACATTACGACTCGGCCCATCCAACGTCCACTATCCACCGTCACTACTAAGTCGTGCACATAAGACGTGAGGTTCGAGTCTCCTCGGATCTGGAGTCGTGCGAAAGGGGTCTTTCCAAAATGACGATTCTGTGGAAGGCGGATATCCTTTACATCGGGTGAGGCGTGCAGCACAAACTGCTCACCTCCAGTCGTCGATCACTGCAACGTCGACCCTCTCGTCAAGAAACCGCACCGAAAGACAAAGCAAAAAACGGTAGGATTATATTCGATTGCCCTTCGTGGACGACAACCTCTGCAGGCAGGTAATTTCGGTCATCAGGTCATCTCATAAAGATAATGTTTTGGGCAGCGTGGACCAGTGGCTCGTTCACAGATTCTCTGACGTTAGGCGCTGAAAGTCCTTCCTGTCCGGCAGGCAACAAATTGTGCCGCAAGTGTGTAAACGGTCTTAAGGGTGGACGCATGCAGGAAAACGCGGTAAAAAATGAAATCTGCTGCACTTGATGTGGGTGAATTGTTTATGGAGGCAAAACGAAACGGTTCATTCGAGACAGATTTAAAGAACATCTAGGGGATGCACGACTAGGAACACCGGAAACGCCTCTACAAGAGCAAATGACCACAAACCACTTCAACACACAAGGCGTCGACACCAGCACGACCTTCACGACCGAAATGCTAGGCACCACGAACGACAGTGTGGACTCCGAAGTCCTGGCGTCACAACACATTCATTAAATTCTTCTACCTCTCAATAAACAAAGTCTGGGAACATGTTTTGAATTTACAGGAGAGAGGCTTCCAGTGGTGGTACGTGCAAAAACTGAACTTGTCTGTGAAAGGTCAAAATATATACAGGCCCTCGACTGCGTAGAATGGCTGTTATAAATCTATGGTGTTCTGTCCTTGTTTGCATGTGTGATCAACAACTGCAGTTCATCTGCTTAGATCTTTTTTCTATTATCCGTTATTTTTCCATTAGCTATTATCTTTTTTCATCATCATGCCAAAAGCCTGGGACCTTGCAAAGACCATTTTGGCATTATTAAGAAAATCAAATGGCAAAATATCAGGCAAGGATAAATAATGAATGGGAACAGTCACTGAAATGGAAAAATAATGTGGGACGAAATATGAAATGTAAAAATAACAAACAAAAAATATAAAATAACACAAATACCATGGGCAGAGCTTTTCAAAAATGGTGGTGGGGGGGGGGGACAGGTGCTAATTTTGATTAAGTCTGATGTTTCTGAAGCTCTTCCTTCTATGCACTCCTGCAGACATAATGTTAAAAATTCCCAATTATGGGGGGCAGGTTCCCAAAAGCCACGAAGTTCCGCCCATGATAAATACTGACCACAGAAAATAGAGAAATCACAAAATATCACCAAAACATCAGAAGGCATGGTACATCAATGGATATCAAAGGCCAACTTCATCAGTCAGCTGAATGCATGGAAATCAGTTTGCCATTCGGTTTATCATAGGCATAATGACCAGTTTGTCGTAGGCCTCGTAATCAGTTTGCTGCTGGGGCAATAATCCATTTGCTATAGGGGTTGGGTGAGGTTAGGTCTGGTTAGATTAGGTTAGGACTGTTTACCATAATTTAGGTCACTTCTGCCATGTGACCTTGATTCCTCCATCAAAAACTGGCCCAACCTGCAACAATGTATACTGCAATTATGATCTGTGCCATTTTTAATCATTTCGCCCCTATTTCCATTCAATTCTTTACCAATTTCGTATTTGTAATATTTATTCTTCTCTGCGTCTGTTCAATATTTGCACTTCCATATTTTGCCATTCAATATTTTTTCCTTCCAATACTCTTTCCTAATCATTATTTCATCATTTCACATTGTTCCCATTCAGTATTTATCCCTGTCAATATTGTCACATTTGACATTCTGGTTTAATATCCTGCTTTCAACATTTTTCCAACTGATACTTTGCCATGCAATGTTTTGTCCTGTAATCATTTTGATTGCTTGGCCAGTTGAGTTTGCAATCAAATGTATCAGCTGCATTCCAATCATTGTCACTATTTGGGTAACATTATCCAGTTTGCATGAAAATGTGTTCAATATTCTTCTTCACTAGACTAAAAAGAAGCTAAACTGGGCATGAAGAGAAATGGGTACGTACCCTTTTCCCACGTGCTTGAAACCCAATCATGACACCACGCTTTTCTGCAGCCTATTGGGCCCCAAATTAATAGACAAAAGCAAAGATCCACAAGACCATATCCTTCTGCTCCATTTTCTGACTTGCTGCGAGCCAAAATGATCCTGCCACAAGGACAACCTTTCATCTCAGTCTCCAATGGATAATGCCAACAGTTTGATATTTTACGTTTCTTACTTTTGGGGACTGCAAATTTCTTTGTGTCCTTTGTTCACTGCCTTGACAAGCTTGGAAGCTTACTGGTTTCTTCTGACATCATCTTCAACTAAGACACAAATTACAAAGCAACATGTTGGGCCTAGACAAAGCTAAAATGCATGGCATCTGCCCAAACCATATATGGTAACATCATCACATAACTTAGATCTCAGACATTACACAGCTGCACAAACATATGCAATCACTGATGCAGTCATTGATAAGACTGCATTACAAGCACAGGTTTCTAATTTCACATTTCCAAGTAAAAAATGCTGAAATGAGCTAGTCACTTATGGCTAATTAAAGCTCTTTTAACAGTATAAGAACACTTAACATTACTGGCATGACTTCAGCCAGTCCAATCAGCCATTTACCAATATAGTCTACAAGAAATGAACATTTTCAGGCCAGTTTTCTGGAACCCAGACATCAATGACATCACAAATTTGTCATCAGTGACAAACACATTGCCATTTTAATGAAATGGGGGATATGTGCATGATATGCAAACATGCTGCCATCAGGGTTGGGACTTCTGCATGCTACAATCATATAATGCTATTGACTGATTTCCATAAGCATAAAATTATATGAGCTGGTGTAAAATGACAGTGTTTGCAGCACAACAAGCTTCCCAAGCAATCCATATTAAAAAAAACTTACCATTGTCTGAATCACTGCTTAAAAGGGCATCTTATGGGCATAAGCTATTACAATATACAAAACCTGATAAATGCAATGCAGAATATCCATGTTATTTATAAAGTAATGCTATGCTTGGTATCAATAGACATGAAATACATTGCAATTCCCAAGCCAAAAACATTTCAATAATATTCTGTCTGACCCTAACAGCATAATTCCACATGCCATTACTGAAAATGTACTGGTGACAATTGAGAGTAAACACCCTATAACTGTTCCCTGAATGGTATCAATATACATGACAGCAACATTTTCTACATATCAAAACCCATGCAATGGAATACAAAAAACCCCAAAATGCAAAAATTTAATACAGTCACTTACATACAATAAAATAGGTGTATTTTCTACATGCCAAAAATGCTTTAAAAATGCCAAAAAATACAAAAAGTATAGAAGTAAAATAAATAAGACAAAACAATTGGCAAAAACAACAAAACACAATCCGAAAACATAGGAAAGAAGTAGAACTGGAAAAAGTAATGCGGCAAAAGCAACATTTATAGTAAGTACAAATTACGAAGAAACAATAACCTCTGAAGAAAAAAAGACAGTAATGCAATATCACTCAGCACCATGATTGGCTTTATACTGCTTCTGTCACACCAACAAAGACTGAACAATCAGCACTAATCCATCTCATGGTCACCCAGTAATAATCAGCACCTAAATAACCACTTTCTTTTGGAGGAGCTTTTGTGTCCAAACTGGTTCCAAAATGCAAAACCACAATTTTGCTCAAAATGATCCCTGGGCAGCCTCAGTATTACCTAGTTTGCAAACATACTAAACTAAACATACATACTTTGCCTAGTACAATGAAGACAAAACCACAAAATATTGACATCCAATGTGACACATATGCCGAAAATAATGTTTTCTTACCTATTTCAAGCTTTAACATTGCAACAGGCCAATGCTAGGTTTCTGCTCAGTGCTGACAAAAGGAAACGCCTGGTACATTAGCAGATTTTCTACCCTACTTAAATGCGACCAACGAGAGTAGTAGTTGCGCATCGATGCAGATGATGCACCAAAACCACTCCGTCCACGAAACTGCGCGAGCCGAGTAGGACCGCAGACCTCGCTGAGACGCTCTACGGCCCGGAACCCCATTCTCAAGCCTTTTTCGCGTGTTACCGTGTGGCAAAAATACTCGTTCTAGACAGTTACTGCGCGGCATAGACAAATCCCTCGCCTTCATGGAAAAATGATGTAACGAAATTAAAATCTCGCAACTCCAGGGAGCCTCATCAGGAGACAGTTATCCCCCAGCCGGCAGAGAGGGGAAAGAGTATGTTTTGGTCCCCAGAAAAGATTGGGATGCCCCTTTTACCAAAACTGCAAGTTCTTTTAGTGACAGATATCATCACAATTCACATCAAGGAGAGCCCCGTAACTGAGCTAGTTGGTCCTTTTCGTTAGTTCCGTTTATTTCGGACTCGGAAGGTCGTATCCTATAGTTGTTATTTTGTTATAGTTATTATTGTTATTGCTTTACAAGTTATAATAGCTATGAAGTGTCTGGCCACTCAGCAACTAATAACTACCCGAATCACTTTTAATAAGAACTCTGCTGCTTTTCACGAATTAAAACCTATCCATTCAACAAAGAATGACTACTTAACAACGCAAAACTTAAAAACGTTGACATCACTTCCGACTGAAATTAGTCGTCGTGATGTGCTCCCATAGCCCTCTGTAATCCGAAAAACGGGGGCTTTCTTTGTTTTTCCAGACCCTAAACTCACTGAGGAACGTGAACTTCATTTCTCCAAGTTAGGGAAGTACCTGGGGATCCATTTGTCTTCTCCCCAGTCAGACTCAGGAGGTTGGTAAGTCTGGTATTTGTGTTAAACGATTGGTAAGTCCCGTGCAGAAGGCCCCCTGCAAGGCGGCCCCATTTTGTCTACGGGACCCCTGGAAAATTTTAACCCCTCCCCCAGCTCAACATCCGTGGCGCCGTCCCCGCGCAAATTAGGAGACGTCCAGTAGCAAAGCTGAGGAATGCTCTAGAGATACGGCATGCCTGTCAGTGCCACTTTGTTCTGCACCCGGCATGGTCAGCCAGAATATATTTCATCCTTCTGTCAAATGCATTTGTGGAATCGAACTCTGATCAGTGACCAAACTCGGCGTGGCCTGTCGTCCACTCCCCGGCCTAGGGTTCTGGATTAGATGGCAAAACCGAAGCCATCCAACTGACAGGATCAATTCCACAAACGGTTTCCATGGCATTTCTCATTGTATTACGTACCTGCTCTACAGACAAAATGTTTGTCTCGCGATTGGTGGCTCGACAAGAGATAGTGCGCTCATGTCATGAGAGCTTCGTCATTTTTTTCGCAATAAGATGTGACGTATGTGACTTCTTGATGAAAAAAGCTGTGCTGATGACAAAAATATTCACATAAATGTACGTAACGCAGATTTGACAGAAAACGTCTAGTACAAAACGTTTCGCATATGACAACCCGTGTCCCCATCTTCAGTCAGTGATTTTACTTCGCTTCCTCGTCTACAGTGGAAAAAAACGATCGTCAACAACTTGCAAGCCCTCCATGTTCACACCTGCGGAGGAGAGAGACCTGGCCGCAAGGCTATCAACCCAGCGATCGGATTTCCTGTCAGCCCAGCGTCCCGGGGGTCTGTCAGCCCAGCGGTCAAAGGGTTTGTCAGCCCAGCGTTCGGAGCCGCTCGCCGTCGCTGGTCTCAGTGGGCCACCGTGGCCTCTACGAGCGGACCTGGCGGCGGGCCGGCGTCTTGCGCCGGCTTCCTGGCGGGACAGCTGCCGGCCGAAGGTGACGACGTACGACTGGACCTGGTCGGGCTCCAGCCGGACGCTGTCGAGGTCGTCGAGCGCGGGCGCGTCGGGCCGCTCGTCGGCGCCCGTCAGAGAGGCCTCTCGCAGCCAGCGCAGGCCCAGCAGCGGCGAGAAGCGGGGCGCGGCCGCCGCCGGCCGGCAGCCGAGGCCGTCCCGCTGGTCCCAGAGCCGGCAGTCCAGTCGGCGGCGGCGCAGCGTCAGCAGCGCCCTCCGTCCCGGCCGCCGCACGTCGGCCTCGTCCGCCAGCTGGCGCAGCGCCAGCAGCTGCCAGCTGCAGGGCAGCGGCCCGCTGAGCAGCTGCGGCACCGCGTGGATCCGCACCGCGTCGCCGTTCAGCCCCAGCATCAGCGTGGGAGGAGTGTTGAGCTGCTGCGACAGCAGCGCCGCCAGCGGGCTGGCGCCGAACAGAGCAGGCTCGGTCAGGCCGTACTGCTCCGGCAGGTGCTCCAGCAGGAGCAGGAACGAGGTGCGCACCGACCTGCCGTCAGTGTCGACGCCAGAGTCCAGCAGAGCCAAGAGGGCGCCCTCTGCCGGACTGGCCACGCCGCCAGCCTGGTCCAGCAGCAGACTGAGCCGGAGCCGGTCGTCCTGCAGTATGGCTTGGCTGGTGGCAGGCTGAAGACCGCCGGGCAGGCCCGCCTGCGGCCGCCGCAGCAGCTGGTAGTCGCCGGCGTCGGTGAAGAAGCCGCAGCCACCGTCGCAACGCGAGCTCAGCGCCGACCGCAGACGCAGCAGGACCGGCACCTGGCGGCCGGCGCCGCCTGGCGTCAGGTCCACCTGCAGGCGGAGCGCCTGGCCGACGGCGCCTGCCGAGCGCGTCAGGCGGGCCGTCAGGCGCCACGTGTCGCACTGCAGGGCGGCCTCCGAGCTGAGACTGTCCGTGTGCAGGGACCAGCTGGGATCAGGACACGGCAGGTCCTGCTCGACCAGAGCACCGCCCTCTGGCGCCGTTCCCAGCACGGCCAGGCCCAGCTCCAGCTTCACCTCCACTCCGTGACGCCTGTCCACGATGCCAGAGATGAAGCCGGCCTTGCTCAATCGCACCTCGAACCTGTCGTTGTCAATTGAGAACGTGTCCGGCAGTTCTTCGTCAGTCTGGTCGAACGACAGCGATGCATCCGTGGGTGAGTCAAGGTTGGTGGCGACTACGTAGTAGGTCATCAACGAGAGTGGAGGCAAACTCGGCGCAATAAACCTAACTCTGAACGAGCTCTCCTGAGGCGCCAGTTCGATGTCCACATGAGTACCGTGTTGGTCCTGAATGGCAATATTGGGAGTCTTCACCACAAACTCCACCAGCTCCGCTGTCTCGTGCGGCAGGAAGTTGTAGATCAACAGCTGGTGAGTGGAGCCAGACTCCACTGTCAGCTGCAGGTCTTCGGGAACGGTGCCCAGCCCGTGCTGCAGGTCGGCGTACTGGCGGAAGGCCTTCGGAGTGCTGTGAAACCAGCCCAGATTGAGCAGCAGCGATAAAGTCAGTATCTTCTTCACGCGCGACAGCAGACCGTCGTCGACCTTCAGCTGCTCAGGGAGGCCATCTTCGGTGTTGTCGTCAGCGTGTGGCCCGCCCAGCAGGGCCAAACGCCGCCAGTTGGCCGTCAGCCCCTGGAAACACTGGGCTATGTAACTGTCCAAAGCTGATGGCGGCAGCTGAAGATGCACGCCCAGCGCCCAGACGAACAGCAGGTCGGCGGCGTACAGGCGCGTGTCCAGCTGACGCGCGGCCCGCGCCCAGAGAGGCCGCAGACTGAGCAGACGGCCGCCGACCGTCTGCAGATCGCCCGTCAGACTGGGCAAATCATCCGTCAGACTAGGCAGATCGTCCGTCAGACTGGGCAGACGGCCGCCGACCGACTGCAGATCGCCCGTCAGACTGGGGCTGGCTCTCAGGCGTAAGGCGCGAAAAAAGGCGGTCGCTGTGCCTATCTCCACCTCGGCTGGCAGCTGGTCGTTGCCGTTAATGTGCTGCGCCAGCTGTGCCAGGCCGTTGTACAGTTCGCTGCAGGCGGAGCCGTTCGAATGGTGGAAGTCGGCGGCGACCATCACCAGCGCCATGTTGCGGGAAGATGGGGAAGCAGCTTTTCCGGCCGCCGCCACCAGAGCCTCGGCGCGCTCCTGGAAAAAGTGAAGGCGCAAATAAAATACTCACAGTAAACGTTCTCAGTTCGGCACGACCAGAATAACATCCATTGGCATCCCCGGAGTGTTCTGCTTCCTAGGAGAGAGGGAAGACCTGGCCTTACAGCTCACGTTATTTTGCGTGACAGTACGCTGCAAGAATATTAAAATATTATAATATCACATTGTCCAGCGATGATGTGATGCGCCGTCCGTCATACGGACTGAAATGTATAGAAATTATGAATAACTGCAAGTAGGTTTTTATTATGAATACCCAGTGGCCTATCCATGATTATGACAATGCGATTTTGTTCACTTTTTATAGCATAACAGCTCGCAAGAGGCCGTCTCATTTTTAATGTCATTATTTGCTAAACGCACTAAACCACAATAAACCACAATGCGAGCAGCCAACCACTTCACTCTGAGTTAACATTAATGATGCCCAGATCCATCTGACAGCACCCGTCTCCTTTCGGCGGACTCTTAAGCAGGAAATTAGTTCAAAGCCTTTTACGATTATTGGTTCTTTGTTACAACTTTTTGTCATTAATACACGTAATCTGTGCTCTGTTTCCCTCTTGAATGTTAGCCATTTGCACGTCACCATCACCATCCTAAACCGCAGTCATAGGCAGAGAATGCGGGTGTGGCGGAGGCCCCACTTTCCGCAAAACGTAGATTTTAGGTATCCTGTACTTCATTTGTCCTGTGTAATGTGTTGGCGCTTAGACGAAAAACCCCGCGTCTTCCGGAAGTCACTAAAATTAACAACAAATAAAAAAACAATAAGTAGCATTATAAAGTACATCATCAGAAACAAGATGCACCGCAGACACATACAAATCATGTAATAAATTACACATTGCTGAGGTATAAACCTGTAACTGACGGATAAACAGAAGTTCCTTTGAAGCCATCAAAATCGAAAATGAAGTGGTTGAAATTCGATGGGGAAATAATGGTAGGGGAACCAAACATATGGAACTGGCCGGGCTGGCCTCTGCGAAACAACTTGCGAAACAATTCTCCACCTATGACCGCCATGTGGACCTTTTGACCGTTTGACACCTTACCCTGACGTTAACATCAGTGACGCCCAGAATCATCTGACGCAGACTCTCTGTGAGGCCCGGCTGAGTACAGTTGTTGGCGGCTGGTCTGGACAGACCGCATGGAGCATCAGCGATCCCTCTGAAAACCAGGCCGCTGCTGTCACGCACTGTTATGCCGTCGATGCGCTTGCTTGATTGACGTGATGATGACATGATGACGACATGACACGCATCCTTCAGTTCTTTCCATCTTACGCACGTGTGAATGAATGGATATCAAGCGCGTTTTTTTTGCTGGCGATGTTTTTATAACAGCGCTGCCGCGCCAGCCTTGCTCTGTGGTACAGAGGCCGCACTCTGTGAGCCGGCTGCCGGCGCCACACCGCCGCCGGCCGGCTGGTGCCGGACCTCCAGCTGCCGGCCGGCTGGTGCCGGACCTCCAGCTGCCGGCCGGCTGGTGCCGGACCTCCAGCTGCCGGCCTCTGCGGCCACTGGCTCCGGACGGCCTGTGACCGGCCGCTCCGGTTGCTCCGGCCGCTGGGCGACTGCAGACGGCTCGGCCACGCTCCATAGGCCCAGCTCGGTGCTGGGCAGGGCCGCGCCCGACAGTGGACCACTATTCTGTCGATGGAGTCCGATTGGCAAAATACTGTTTTTTTTGTTCTTGTGAAGTTGGGGATGCACCTGAATCTCTCCTTTATATTAAAGTTCCACCCATTACCGCGCCGTCTAGGTCTGGTAATATAAACTTACTAACTAGCTAAGGTCTGGGCACTCAGTTGCGACTTGCAGTACCTACATGCAAACTGTTAATACATACTAAACTAGTGATAACATGAATGAATCGTAACACACTAAGATACGCTGTACTGGTGTATTTATGTGACTGTTGCATTAGTTTGGGATAAAAAAGCACACACAAAAGAAAACAACCGCAAACATACCTAAGCAAGCAAATGGACATCTAAAAGACCATGAAAAAACATGACTGATTTACTCTTCGATGATGCCCCACGGCTGAAGCAACGGATGACTCCGTATGATTTTTCATTTTTCTCGGTTTGCGGCCGGCCACATCATAACCACGGAGAAACGCAGTGTGATGCGGGATGAAACAAACGCTTAAATTTTACGCTCAAGAAAGGGGGTGTCAAAAGAGTAACGCAATAGCCACAAAGATATCGTAATAAAATTTTGACACATCGTTTTGCGCATCTTAAACACAAGTGTACGCCATTCAATACGCAGAACAAATGCATGTGTGACGGACAGGACTAAATCTACCTCGAGTATCAAAGATGTGGACTAAGTGGTGCCACAAATGGATGGCTTTTTTACACTGAAATACAAACGCTATGCTATGTTATGTTTGCTTAGATAGCAGTGCTGTTGTCATATAGCAGACATGGAGTCTGATAAAAAAAACAAATTCACCACCGGTGGAATGCCCGAAAAGAAAAAAATGCCGCATTTGTCATTTGTTGCTGATTGTAGAAAATCGTGGGACAACGTTGTATTTTCGTTCACTTTCGGATAATAAGAGCAAAATCTTAACAGCATGTCACCATCATTAGCCCCTAGCTAAATGTCCTACACTGGATGATTTTGAAAAATAAGTTTAGTGGCCTCGAAAATGTCGCATACCACGTTTTCAGCAAAGACATACATAACGGACGGGAAGAGAGGAAAAATGCTCCTCCCTCAGATCCAGCGGGCGAAGCCGCAATGGTCTAAGAAACACAAAAATGGTGCAATCATAAGAAAATGCGGCAGTACAAGGAAAATATAAATTCTTAAAGTAAATCAGTAAATATAAATAAAAGAATAGAAAAGCGGCTCTCTTCACCAAGAGCAGGGTCCGGTGCAGTGGATGGGCCCTAAATTCCGCGTGGGAACTAGTTGGCCCGGGTGGGACCCATGTGGCAAAGGATGCCTATTTCAGATTAGTTTCAATGAGTCCAGCTCAGCTGGCAGAAGCTGGTCGCAAAACAAAGAGCCTCTTAGATTACAAAAGGGCTCTGGGTTTTGAAAACGGTCCCGAGTTGCCCCAAAGGACCAAAAGGCTTCTAAAAGAGTTCTGGGCTTGTATCAGGGCTCGCAGACTTTTAAGTGAGGCCCTGGAGTTTCGTAAGGACCCCTAAGGTTTAGAAACGGTGCCTGGCTGTCCGGTTGACAACACCCATTCGATGTCATGCCTACATACCCGAAACATTTCTTTGCTGGCCGCTTAGCTCCTTCTAAATTACTACATCAGCTATCTTTCGCTATTCATAGCATCGATGAATGAAATATAATTGCCTGGTCAAAACAAAATCAATACGAATGAGTAATATTCTGCCTTGATTCAACACTTCATTGCACTAAATCATGTCACTTGTCTCAGCAGAAGCAGAGTACTTTATGGCATGAACACAGTGACAATTAAAGCAAATGAAAAGCATTTTAAGTGTTGCCGATAAGAGTTCGAAGACGACATAGATGGAAAAGCACCCGGTGTGTTTGTTTTTCACGCCCGCAACAGCCAAATCGAAGTTTTTCTTCCGCGTCACACGGCCTTCATGATTTACGGGCCTTCGCCGCCCGTAAAAACTAGCGGAGCGTGGAACTACTTTGGTAAAAACTGACCCGTTATACGGACGCAAAAAGGCTGACAGACTCGGCCATAACCGAGCTTCATTGGATGAACGATGAGCAGCACAGGCTCGAGTGTTTCCTGATGTGAATTGTCGTGTGCACGTTGGTCATACACAAGCCGTTCGAACGATGGCAGCGACTTGTGAGACAAGAATCTTGTATTTCTGGCCGTGCTGGACACCATTGCAGTAGCATTTTATTGAGTCGATCTGATAAGAAGATACGACCCGGATTAAAAAGCAGCAACAGTGCACTCACAGGCTGCTCTAGGAAGATGTTTAGTTGTTTCAAAAATCACCAGGATAATTAAATCAAAATTTAGAGGATACTAAGCGAACAGAAGATTGCTTTAAAATAAATAAATGCTGCCTATAAAAAGAAACTTACAGTGGAAGACATCTCAGTTTAGATGGCAAAGCAGAGCATGTCTCTGGACCGAAATGAGCATGGTGTAATTTCCACGAAAATATAAACATTACTTGCGAGTCGACCTTCCTTCGCGACGATCACAGGGACAGGAAGCTGCGCGACGTCATTGGTTTCGGTTGGCTTTTTCCGCAGCCGGCGCCTGACATGAGCGCGTGAAGCTTTTTGTCACTCCTGTTGAATGACAAGTGTACTGCGGACACCGTGAGGTAACACGGAGTGACAGCTGACAGGGTTCGGCTATTGACAGCCGTTTGCGTCGGGCGATCCCGCGTCACCGCCAGGCGCGAGACAGCCGTCTGCGCGGCCGCCGGAGTCAGCAGCCATCACCTCGGCAGGAGGAGACCGGAGGCCGGGAGCGCATCTCCCTCACCGAGACGGCGGAGCGTCTCCGAAGCGGACGGCGCAGAGACGCCGGAGAGAGGTCATTGTCCACGGCGATAAACACTGGTAAGATCTCCTTGCTGCACCAGGTCCACAATTTGTCTCCATCTCAAAGACCGCGGCGCCCGGGTACGAATATATTTTATTTGCGCGCAATTCTGCAAGAATGTGGAATACACAGAAATCAAAAGGATGCTGTTCCTGCGAGGCGAAATGTAAACTGATATGTCAGCATCCATCTGGAAAGCTGTATGGGTTCTCGCGGAGCCACTTCTGCGTTACCCAGTAAAAATGCTACCACTACCCAATTGAAGCACTGATATACATGTAAAACGAAGCCTGAGCCACCTGTATATAGGGCAACGACTGGCAAGGCTTTTTAGTGTTACCGAGTGTGTTTTTACGAAAAGAGAAGCGAAGACCCAATGTCGTTTTTGTCAGGTAGCCACGGATTTGAGAAAAACAATATTGACCGATGGTCGCTGCCAGCCCTGCTGCCTGGCAGTCTTCCCAATGTTCGGCTCGGAGAGGTCAGACTCCAGAGACGGCCGAACCGCTACACTCAAACGGCCGCGAGCGCCTAACAAAAACCGGCCGACGTGTACAAAAACGGCGAGGTGCGGCCTCGGCGGTGGCCACGCACGCACACGCCGGCCGCGTGCGTCGGCGCACTGGGCCACGCCGAGCCGTGGGGCGGCGAAATCCGGGCAGACCGGGACAGGACTGTCTAACGGCGTCCCTCGCTGTCGCCTACCCTATGAGAGAGCGCGGTATGCCCTTTCGGCAAGAACGGGCTTACAAAGAACAAACAACAGCGTGAAACAAAATGCCGAAAATACCGGCTTAATTGTTTTGACGCCGGGTGGACTCTAAAAAGAGCAAACCCGCTTTTGTCTTATATTTTCTGTTCAACAGCCTTGAAGCTGACTGAATTTGAAAGATACGAACCTGTGGCGAAACCTTGGCAAAAATCCATAGAAAGAAATCGCAGGGTAAATGAAAGATTAGAAATTCAAAACGAAACACGAATGCATAACGGTTGATTATCAATAAAATTATCATAAATACCACAGGAAGGATAAAGACCCCTTGTGGATGTTTTAATTCATACCTCGTATAAAAGAGACGAGGATCTTGAGATCAGGGCTGGAATGACCGGTTGTACTGTGAAATATGGTAGCCATTTCAGATAGTGCTTTTTGTGCTTCCCTTTACATCCATACAGTTGCGACAGTCCACACTACCAAGCCGTTGTCCGAAATGTTTGATAATCTAAGTTAACGCCCATTCCGTTTAACCATCGTTGCACAGGCGTTCCAAAATCGTACTCGTTTTGCATTTTGCTGAGTGCGGTTGATTGGTGCTCACGGCGAGTTGCAGAGACAGAGGCTACTTAAGAAGACAGCTGCCAGAGACAAATTCTTCTCACCTAGTCTGAAGATTCATATGCGTCAGGACAGCGTGGTCGCCACCGCGGCCCCAGGGCTGCCTCCACAGAAAATCCACGCTCTGCTGGGCTGCTAGGTATTCACTCCATACTCGTGGCACGTTCTCCATGGGGACAAAAACAATGCTGGCGACAGTCACTGAAGTCAACGGAGCGTGGCATGAAGCCAAGTAGCTGTGGACATGAACAGCCGGTTTTGCTCCTGTTAGCGACGCATGCAAATGACGAGATCTCAACTTCTGGATGTTCTTGTCATGCAACAAAAAACAGATACTGGAAATGATGTACATGCCAGCCTCATGCGGAACATAGATTATCCTCGAAAGATGGGAACCAATGTCTAAAGCCTGATCCTGACAGAGAGCAAGGCAAGTGGCGTCTGACGTTATCGCTTCGAACGGCCCTCTGCGGTGGACAAAGCCGAGAATAACATCCGATATGAAAGAGGAGCGGTTAGGAGTGGCTGCAGTTTTAAATCCAGAATAATTCCGGACACAATATCCACGTATTCGAAAGCCTCCTCTACCTTTTAGTTTGTTTCGGATGCCAGTATTTTTTACTGTCTGCTGCCGTTAGAAGATGGATGAAAATTGAGAAAAATCTCTTAATTTGATGATGCTCCACGCGACTACTGCCCACGTTAACGGTAATGATGGTTTCATATGAGTTCAGTTAATGCCGCGGTGGCCACTCACCATGGCGATGGTTTGTTTGATGCCGGCCTGGCTGAGCAAGTGGATCAGGGTGCTGCCTGGACCCTCACGGCCGTACGTCAGTCCCGTCAACGGCACCACGTTCAGGTGTTGCTTCAACCACAGGTGATCTGACGACGAACACCGTTCTGTGTCAGACCGACTGTCAGGGCTGCGGAACACCTGCATCCTGACAGTCTACCGCAGACAGATAAAGCAAACCAACTGCCGCATCCAGTCACAGCAAGCCAACTACTGCAGCCAGTCACAGGAGACCAACTGCTGCAGCCAGTCACAGCAGACCAACTGCTGCAGCCAGATGACCTGACCCAGAAGGTCTCTGGTTGGCCTGGCAGGGTCAAACATGGTACCGTTGGATTATTTGGGCACACAGCTACCGATAGCTCTTTGAGTTGCGGCGCTGACTCAGTTAGGGGCGTCATGGACTCAGCGGTCGTCACAGCAGACTAACCGCTGCAGCCAGTCACAGCAGGCCAACTACTGCAGCCAGTCACAGCAGGCCAACCGCTGCAGCCAGTCACAGCAGGCCAACTGCTACAGCCAGTCACAGCAGTGCAACTGCTATAACCAGTCACAGCAGGACAGCTGCTGTAGCCACTCGCAGCAGGCCAACTGCTGCAGCCAGTCATAGCAGACCAACCGCTGCTGTCAATCACAGCTACTGCAGCTAGTCACAGCAGACAAACTGGTGTAGCCACTCACAGCAGACCAACTACTGCAGTCAGTCAAAGTAGGCCAACTGCTGCAGTCAGTCACAGCAGACCAACTGTTAGAGCCTATCATGATAGGCCAACTTACAGCAGGCCTTCCAATGTCTTGTAGGCGTCAGCAGACCATCGGCACAAGCAGACCATCGACTTAGTTTAATCCACCTACCCAGACAGCAGCCTCGTTCCAGCCTTGGTTTGTTGTGAAGGAACGACAGAGACCTCACCGTCTGTAAGCTGCTCCAGCAATGAACGCAGTCCAGTGTTTCCCTCCTCCTGAGACAGCCCGCCACCGGCAGTGATTTCTACACGTCCTGACCGTACCAGGTCGGCGAGTGTATTCCTCGACTCTTGCGGAGCCCTGGAAAACAGACCGCTGGAGTCATCTTAATTTTGTGATGGCTGACGGAACAATACGGAACAACTTCGCATTTCTTAAGAAATGACAAAGTCATTTACTTGCGAGATTAACTTGGTCTGCACAACATGCTTAAAGCATCCTGGCCTCATCGCAACAACCCGTGTGCGATTACCTCAGACTCAGGATCCCTTAGCAGCTGGAAACGTCGCAGATTAACAGAAAGCCAGTATCGCTCATACAGACTGCTGATGAAGGACGCAGCTCCAGGGTCCGCTAGCATTTGTTAGAGCTTGCCTGTGTTGTAACGTGCTCACGACTGTAGCTGAATCCTTCCCAAATTTTCAAGCACTCAGACTCTGTTGTCACGGACGAGCGAGTAGAAACCTCATCAACTAGCAACGGAGCAAAGGAGACGAGGTCAAACACGGCCTGCCGTTAGCGAGACCCACTGGCTCCACCAGAGGCGCAGCAGGCCGACGTCGGTCCAGGTGAACGTCATGAGCGGCAGGCTCGGCATCTGCGCCACCAGCGAGTCCAGGGCCGGCCTGACAACGCTGCGGTAATGCTCCAGAGCAGACGTCCGGTGGCGCTCGCCGGGAAAGTACGGCACCAGGACGATCTGAGAACCAGGATCCTCGTTTCAATGAGGCTCATTGCAGAGGATGCCAGATATGCCTATCTGGCGCCAGGACTCCAAATACATACAAGGCGTTTCCACGACGGCCAATATAACCCGACCGGATGTCGTGTTGATTGCTGATGTTCCAGTGGTGATGAAAAGGCCAGAGATGGGACGACGTAATTGGACAAATGGAAGTTCCTGTTGTTTCATTGTTATGGGATCCAAGGGCCCATTTTTTCTTCGTCGGCAATTGAATTTATAACACCGATTCCCATGCAGAATGATCCTTGCACGTGTGTCCGTGACGGCTGGCTTACCTTGAGTGGAAGGTTTTGGTTGTCGTTTCTCGGATAATATTGCTCTCCAAAGGTTGTGTTCAGAAACTCACTTTCTCCCGCGAATCCGGTCTGCAATGAACCCAAGTATACAGAGGCGAAGCCAGGATTTTCGTAAGGGGGAGGGGCCGGAGCTCAGTGTATGATCATGACGATGTGTATGAGCATGATCATGGTACAATCAAGTGAAATCATACGAAAACCGCCCGCTGAGAAGACGATATGCAATGGTTTTCACAAAAAAATGGGGACCTTACGGGGCTCTCCCAATTGGCTGCGCCACTGCCAGTATATCTCATCAGAGTTTTCAATAAAACCCTTGATCCGGTATTCCTATGGGGTTATACAGTGACAGCAATTCACAACTTACTGATTGCCTTTCATGACAAAGCCGACAAAACAATGCAAAGACGGCATAATTAAGAACAGAATAACTAAGACGTCCATCGAGCGTAAGCAAAGAATGACATGGCATTGGCCGCTAGACTTTGGTGATAACAGGCGGTCACGATAAATAACCAACTGCACAATGGTCAGTCTCAATTCGATCCTGGGTGGACGACGTTTGGTTTCCTGTGATCTCCGCCCGCCACTCACGCTGAAGTCCAGTGTCAGTCCTATTTGTTCCAGGTCAATGTCCGGCTGACTCCGGGCGAGGCTGACACACTCCTCCGTCTGCTGCTGGGCGGACCAGCGCCGCGGCCAGCGGGCCGGCTGAGACGGCTCCAGCACGACCAGCACCAGCAGGCAGCCGGCCAGTGCTGCTGGGGCCAGCAGCCGCCGCAGCAGCTGCCTCCGTCGCCGCCAGAGGGTATTGAGCCGCCAGCTGAGGCCGCAGCGGATCGCCATCACGGACAGTGTTCTGCTCCTGCCGGGTCAGATCACCTGTCAGGTCACCCCAGATCGCCCTGGATCACGGCCGTGGCCCGGGCTCCACCACCTCAGATCATTTCAGATCAGAGCCGTAACCCGTGATCTTTACCGCTGAAAATCGTGCATTGTACTGGTTCGTAAGGGCTCCTCCACACAGTGGCTTCTAGAGCCCAGCCAGTGCAATGTAAGTACATAAAACGCATCTCGCATTATAAAGTACTCTCCTCCCGCCCCACCCCAGCACCCTTCCCGCGTCCCCATCCCCGACAGCCAACAGCACCGACCAGCACCCTCCCCGCGTCCCCATCCCCGACAGTCAACAGCACCGACCAGCACCCTCCCCGCGTCCCCATCCCCGACAGTCAACAGCACCGACCAGCACCCTCCCCGCGTCCCCATCCCCGACAGTCAACAGCACCGACCAGCACCCTCCCCGCGTCCCCATCCCCGACAGTCAACAGCACCGACCAGCACCCTCCCCGCGTCCCTATCCCCGACAGTCAGCTGCACCGACCAGCACCCTCCCCGCGTCCCCATCCCCGACAGTCAACAGCACCGACCAGCACCCTTCCCGCGTCCCCATCCCCGACAGTCAACAGCACCGACCAGCACCCTCCCCGCGTCCCCATCCCCGACAGTCAACAGCACCGACCAGCACCCTCCCCGCGTCCCCATCCCCGACAGTCAACAGCACCGACCAGCACCCTCCCCGCGTCCCCATCCCCGACAGTCAGCTGCACCGACCAGCACCCTCCCCGCGTCCCCATCCCCGACAGTCAACAGCACCGACCAGCACCCTTCCCGCGTCCCCATCCCCGACAGTCAACAGCACCGACCAGCACCCTCCCCGCGTCCCCATCCCCGACAGTCAACAGCACCGACTTAGATAATCGTTTTCGTGGGTAATCGTTTTTTTTGGAATTTATGGGTGACCGTTATAGCTCTAAAAATACGCAGTCTTTTAGCCAAAATGAGAATGAAAAACGTCCTCTATGTCGCAAAAACCCTCGTAGACGTGTAACACACTCCGTTTAATGAGGTGGCCCTCTTACTCACCGGATCATTCCCCACCAGTCCGCAGCATCCACCTCCAGACGAACCAGACCAGACACAGCAGCCAGGACAGCGCTGGAGCTTGGCTGAGACGGAGCAGCCCAGGACAGCGCTGGAGCTTGGCTGAGACGGAGCGGCCCAGGACAGCGCTGGAGCCCGACTCAGACAGAGCGGCTCAGGACGCAGCTCAGGACTGATCTCACCGGAACTCGGCACCGGCAGTCCAGCTCCGGTCTACATCGCCGCCCGTCACGCAGCTGGCACGGGGACGCGGTCACCTCTCAGCGTCGCGTCTCACTGGCAGCGGCACCGTGAGCGTCCTGCCGTCACTCGCGCCCGCCTACCACTCCGCCCGGAGAGGCTCTGACGGCTCGGCCAAGACGGACCGACAAAAACGGCAGAAACGGTCCGAACGGCAGGTGGAGTGATGTTCTCACCGCCTGGTGGATGATGGACTCGATAACGCAGCTCAATGGCCCGGAAATATATAGAACTCCGTTTCTTAAAAAGGGGACGGTGTAAAGCATCAGGATTTTTTTGAGAAACGAAACGATGAAACGAACAGCACGAAGCGTCCACAAAACTGAAATATCATCAGTAAGCAAATTAGAGTAAACATAGAGTAGGAAGAAAATGATCAAATATCGCTCCCGTAACCCTGATGCAATATGCTTCCTTATACGCAGTGTGTGTGGCCAGCACCAGTTTTTAGAGTCTAACAAGGAGCTATCCGACACAGTAAGCTTTTTGAAAGGAAGCATAAAATCACCTAGACACGGTGTGGCCGGTTTGCGGCCTGGTCAATAAATGATAAACTAACCCCTGTTGGCGGTCTGCCTAACTGAGAGGCCGGCACGAACGCGGCCACAGGTCACTGCCTGAGCTACCGCGCCTGCCCGAGCGGCCATTGTTCTGAACTAACGGGGGCGAGCTCGGGTACAGGTTACCGTCCGCACTACAGCGCCCGCCCGGCCGGCCACTGTTCTCGACGGACGGGGAGAGCCCGGTCACGGGTTACCGTCCGCACTACAGCGCCCGCCCGGCCGGCCACTGTTCTGAACTAACGGGGGCGAGCTCGGGTACAGGTTACCGTCCGCACTACAGCGCCCGCCCGGCTGGTCACTGTTCTGAACTAACGGGGAGAGCCTGGTCACAGGTTACCGTCAGCATTACAGCGCCCGCCCGGCTGGTCACTGTTCTGGACGGACGGTGAGAGCCCGGTCACAGGTTACCGTCCGCATCACAGCGCGCGTCCTGCTGTTCGTCTTAGCCTGGTTGCCTCACATTTTAACATTAGTACTTTCTGTAGTCAAAGCTGAATCCTCCCGCAGCAAGCTTTCGATGTCTTTGCTGTCCTTTCCATGCTCGCATGTGTTGCGTTAACCGCCACGTTAGAACACGTTGCCCATCGCCTTACTGTAGTACCGCCCGCCCATCCAGAACAGTGACCGGGCAAAATCGACCCATGTTTGGAAGGGTTTGGCTATGAATGTCACGCTCTTCGTAATAAGCTCTGCATAAAGCAGGGAGACTTATCACAACGCCTAACTCTTACAGACATTCGGCTCAAATTCTTTTTCCAAAATGGCAATTTCTGCTCTTTAATAGGGAACCTCCATGGCTGAAGCAATTAATACGCCACATTTGATAATCTGTTAGGATTTGCGGCGTTGGTCCCGTGAATATGAATAAAGCCACAAAATCAGGTTCGTCTATTTCGGGCGAAAAAGCCATGTGATGTACGCGATAACGGTGGACCATCTGAGTTAAAAATTGTGAGATTCCGCAATGTTTGACACTGTGGTAGCACGACCTGCCGCATCCGATTGTTGTCCTCTGAGATGGAAGAACAAAACGGCCCTTCACCCGATGGCGGCGAATTCAAACCACCCGTCACAACACATTATTCGCCTTCCCGCTGGACTGCACATGCAACAAAACGTTTCAGCGGCAGCTACCGGCTACGCGCTTACTGGTTCATTCCGCCATTTTTTTTATTACCCGTGCACTAGTACATCACATTTTGCTTGCATCTTCCATCATTCCATGCGAAATAACCGCATTTCAGGTTACCCAGATTTCGTTAACCATGCTGTCATGGCATATATGTCATGTCAGGCCAAATAGTAAGTTTATCCAGAATGATGCAAACTTGCACACTACATCGCCAGTGTAAAGGAATTTTACCCTATTCATCTGTAGCGCTCTTGGATGAGTGCCTGTTTTTAATCACTTGTGTATTGTCCGTCCTGATCTGTGATCATCACACCCGTTATGTATTTTGTTTTGAGTTTTATCAAGATTATCTTCGACAGTGTCGCGTATTCTATATATATATATATATATATATATACACATATATATCTATAACGTATTTCACTTGTATCAGGAAGTCATCAAGACTTCTTGACGGCAAACCGTGTGTTCTGATGGTCCTTCGAGACCATGATGACGGAAGTAGCGTGTATTCTAGACTTCCTTCAGCTACTCATGCTAATCGCTGTTCGATGGACAACGTCTTTCACGGCCCTCTGTGCTGCGCCTGAGACTGGTAGGCTGCCGATGCATTTCTGAACATGCTATTTGTGAAACCAAAGGGACTGGTGACAATGCATCGGATCATCGCGCGAGTTTTCCATTTCCTGGAGCAGAGGCGTCTTCTTCTTCACGCCCGTTGCTGTCACCTGTGGGAAGATTAAAAACCAACGTCACGTGCCTCACTGTAGCTTGTAGATGGCGGTGTACCAGGGCTGATTCAACGAGCTGTTTTCGGTCCCACGCTGTGAGAACCCAAACCATAAATGCGACTGTCACTGTCAGAAAACACCTATCAGCAGCCTTTGACTATCTTTGCCAACTGAATGGTGGACGAAGTTTGTGCTCACAATGGAATGATGCCAATGGGTGTGTACGTAAAACGCACGATGCAGGTGCTATTGCATCTGCATGGTTGCGCTCCACGGTGCATCTGCAAACCGTTCACGACGAGAACATTTGAACTTGGATGTCCGTTCAGGGGTGCACTCAGCCTTTTTTTTGTAGAAGAAACTTTGCCTAAGTCCATGTCGATTTACGTCCTCGATCTGAAACACGAACATAAACATGTCAGTTTTTAACCTAGCGCACACCAAAACCAAACTTTACACAAGTGCACAGCTCTGCGTTCTCCCTGAAGAGACCCAATATCGCACACTCTCGCCAGTGCAGCAGGTCATGTATGCGTTAAAACAACACGCTGTGGAAGATAATGCAGTCCTATCCTGATATCTGTCGAAAGCTAATAAATAGGATTATTTTTCGTATAACTTCAACATCCCGCAATGATCAGGGTGTTATATCACCACGAGTGTATGGTCGGCGTCACGTTCCATTGGCATGCACGAGACGTTCTACGAACAGCATACGCAGTTCGTAGAACGTCCATCTTGGAACGCATACAAACGTTTGGTGGAAAAAATCATTGCCATAGTTATTTCATCAGGGGTCAGTCTAAGAAATTTATTTGGTCGCTTCTGAGATTGTATCGCGGGTAAAAATACTTCAGTTGTATTCCGGCAACTAATATCTAAATAGCAGCCCAGCATCTTAAACACAAGCCTTACGCAGCTTGCATAATGATTCTGTCTTTCTATTCTTCATTTCGTTCATCTACTCTTCCGGTGCACACCAGTGTTAAAACGCCGCCATCCAAGTTGAACCAAGACGGAACAATCCGATAGCCGTGCATGATCCGGGTGGATATTGCAATGACCGGAACTAATCAGTCATGATATTCCGTAGAAATGCAAATGCCTTGCATAAATGTCATCTGCACACCCCACGGGCCGTAATCTTACATCGCAATTATGTTTCATTTGTCCTGCCGGTATATGATGAAAGAGTAACTCGTCGCGATCGGTAGTTCCTTTAGTTACAGCACTACTCTTCCTGCCCTGGCAAGACGGATTCACATAGTCCGGACGCGCTGTATTTGGCCTACGGGTCAGCAGGCAGCTGCTCAGTAAAAGGTCATCCTGACTACCACACGGCCGTGACGGCACGTTAAACATTCGCCACAAAGTCAGATGTTACCTGCAATTACACGCTCGGTTGTAGGAATCGGAATTTATGCAAAAAGTTCCGCTTAGCACGAGCTCTGCTTCCTACCATCATCCTGGCAAACCATTCGGATGAAATTCATCAATAAACAGGGAGAAAATGATCTGAACGTCTTAATGAAATTCAGCCGAGATCACGTCGCTGGAGTAAATGTGAGCGCATGCCGTTCGGCGGCGTCATAACAGCCTCTCACATCCAACGCCCGTGTAGCAGAGACGGAGAGCTGCGGTAGGAACAGCTGCCCTTCCCCCCACACTTTGAAAAATTTACGGTTAGCCCTATAGCTACAAATAGCCCTGTGGCATGGAAACAGTCGATGCAGAAATGACACTTGCTCCGCCCACACTATGAATACGTTCCGTCGCGCATGATGTGTAGTGTGCCTGCCACTTCTGCTGACTACTAACGTGCACGAAGGTACGCCTTTTCAAAAGAAAAATTTGCTAAAAAAATATTTCTGATACATGGGGCAGGGGAATGTCGCGAAAGGAGAACCAGCACCCCAGAAATTTTGTATCTTATCGAAGCATGAGCAAACATTCATTACTGAGTTATGTGATGTGAAATCTGACGTTAAACAGTCTCGTGTTTTCCCAGACGGCCGTCGGAAAAAACATACTAGCGATGGTGGGGCAGCACTATACACTGCTAGTAGGAGACTGCCGGCACGGTTAAATAATCTTGACCGGAGCCAAGTCAGCACATTGGTTACGTGCCTCCGCCTCATAACCATTCGTATTCACGGAAAAAACGGACATATTCGCTGACGACTGTCGACATAAAACACCAAACAAGGCCTCATTTCCATCGACAGATCAACATTTCGAAACGGCCCAAGAACATGAAATCCAAACACCAAACACCACTCAGATGGACGCACTCATTAACCCGCGCACGACCGTCGGTCGGTTACGATCATGCCCGACTGGGGGGGAGGGCAGTTGGCCGCCCCCTCTGTCTCACGAACGGTTGGTCGCACGAAAAAAATAAACACACCGTTAGAAAGCTTGTGACGAGTAGAGATCGAAACTAGTCTCATTTTTAGTTTTAGATAATATGTAAACAATTTACGTCCTATATATGTTTTCTCATGGCTGACTGCATCAGACCGAGAAATGGCCTGTGTCTCAAGGGCTGTAACTAATAACGCATAGGTAAAGGTACCAGCGCACAGGTAAAGGTCCGCAAATGCCAATACACATCTAATTTCTCGGATTTGTTCAATATATACGCCGAAACGTTGAGTTAAAAACACGGCAATTTTCGGGCCGGCTGTCGGCGTGCGCCGCAGCTGTACTCAGTAAGAAATTAACAGAAACTAATTTTGTCGTCCCTTTATTTTCGCGAAAAAAGCCTATCCATGTAAATTTTATTGATCTTAGTGGTTCTCGTGATGGTTTCTCATGCTTAAATTTTGGAAAAATTCATTAGTTACACAATAAGCGGAGCTTTATTCGCGACAGCCTGTTTATTTCCAAAATGTGCAGTTTTTTTTCTAAACTCTGAGGTTCCTGGTGTTACCTATGTCTGTGCAAGCCAGTTCTGCCATTTTCTACCCATTGTGAGTAATTCATCGTCGATTTTGACGGTGGTACATTTTGGCTCACTACAGTTATTCGTGACCTGACCTCAGGTCAATGGCTGGAAGTCATTGATACTTTGCCAAATGGCGGTGACTAGGTGTCTGCTTCATTCCACGCTAAAAATGTTATGAAATACCCCGTCAATTTCCGAAAAAACGACGTCTTAAAATGGGCTTGATCTTAGGTCAATGAACCAGAAAATTCCGAGAAATCTGAGATGGCAGATTTGTTACATCTACCAAGATCACTAGTCCCTGAAAGTATTATTGTGATATCTTGTTTTGCGAAAAAGTTACAGGGCGCTAAACCTTTTTTGGCATAGGTCTGTTTGACCTGGCCTAGGTCAGGCACCTGACCTGACCTGAGGTCAAAAGTTTTACACAAGGTGTAGAAATGATGAAGCAAAAGGTACACAAAATTTCATGGCTCTGTGTTTCTTCGTTCTCTCGCAATCCCAGAAAGACCTCAGGGTGGCGGTCAACTCCCCCCCCCCAGTCGGGGGCGGGTTAAAACACTGGGCACTGAGGTTCGCTCATGGTTACTTTCTGACCTCGAGTTCGTGTCAAAATGTCCGGTGCAATTTTACGCCCTGACGACTTCATTCAACATCACGACTGGTTCACATGAAAGCATATTTATCGAGCACTGATGATGTAAAGGTATTGACCGTTGAGTTAACCGCTCCCATTCCATATCAGGTTCAAATCTCCGGTGCCACTGTTCGGTAACAATTGCGACTTGTTGCCACCCATTCACACAATTCAAATTTTGCGGAAAATGTTGTAGACGATGTATTCGATCCCATAAATGTATGACATCATATCACCATCTGTCAGATGTCATACGATTTAACGTATGACATCAGATCAGCATCCAGAGTATATAAACATCAAACAGACGTGAGGCGTTGAGGTTTCGTCAGTTATACATGTCAGGACTGTTTAGTAATTTATCGCTATCACACGGGCTCACGTGGGACAGTCGCAAGGGCGTCATTTGTATTCTTTCGAGGGGCCCTGGCCCACCCAATGTTGATTCGGGCCCCTGTAATGTTGGCTTGTGTCCCTCCAATATTTTCCGCCAGTTTCAAAGCGAAATGGGCAAAAATAACAAAAGAATGGCCGCAATAGATAAAAAATAGGCAGAAAATATAGAATAAGGTATAAAGTAATATGTCTATTTTTCTATCTTCTATACATATATGTTTATATATACACATATGCCTACACTCATAGGATATACGCAGTTTTTATTCGAAAAATAGTAACAAAAACTCGAAAACTGATGAAAATAGAGGGCTAAATCCATTGAGGAACCCACATTTGGCGAAAGGTTAGGCTGTCGGGCCCACCTAATCATTTACAGAAACTGACGCCCCTGGACAGTCGCCATGGGGAAAGACGTCATTAGTGCGAAAATGGTCTAGGACACTTTGATCTGGGCTCAGGGTGAAGAGATATCTCGTCGGTTCCAACCCTAGTTCAAAAACCAGTAGGAACCAGTAGAACAGAAGAGATATCTTTTCTGTTCCAATTGGAACTGAAGAGAGGTGGACACCTAGTTCAAAAACCAGTAGGAACCAGTTGAACTGGTTTACGTGGTAATTGGCCTAATGGTAGCAATCGACCAGTAGACCAGTTGACCAGTAGACCAGTATACCAGTACAGTCCAGTTGACCAGTAGACCAGTTGACCAGTAGGCCAGTAGACCAGTAAGCTAGATGACCAGTAAACCAGTCGATTAGTTGGCCAAAACCAGTAAACCAGCTGATTAATGAGTGGTCCGCGTGTCATACGATGGATGTCTGAAGAAGCAACCTCGCAGCACTTCATTCCGGACCCATTCAGTCTTAGCCATGAGGCCCTGGTCATGGCCAACAAAGGTCAGTTGAGTGAACACCACGGAAAGAGCCCAGCAGTACATTTATGGCAAGAGGAACATGCTAATCTTTGCATGGTGGTTTCATGACATTGACCGGGGGACGCACCGTCAACCAGCACCTCAGCGGTTGGCCGCCAGTGCTGTGCAGTAGTGCGGTAGACACCTGGCCGGAAGCTCCTCGAAGCCCGAGGTAAGTCGCAAACACACTGTTGTGAAATATGTGTTATAAATTGCAAACGGACTAGTTGGAAATTATGCTTCTGACCTACTGGGACTTATGGACACGTCCATAAGTTAAATAAAGTAATATATACAGTAATGGCTACGCTGAACAATTAGAAGATACGTCATGAGGTGCGACACAAGACAACACAACTGCATCAAACAAAAAGGGCCGTGCGACACAAGACGGAGCGACACAACACAACAGAATCACAACAAACAACAAGGGCGGTTGAGAAAACGGGTGGACACACTAGCATCTTTTGGTTGTAAAGTGCGGCTCACGAAAGGGTTATTACCGCCACAATTTTTTTTTTATTTCGAAAAGGTCGTAGCGTCACAGTGACACCTGTCTTGCCCCTTGTTCTCCGTCTCACTTCTCAGCTCTTTTCAACATCTTCTTTACATCAATGATTTTTTTCACAGATGTATTTGTTTGTTTTTATTTCGTTGGTCTTGACCTCGCACGATGCCCCTCGGGAGTCCAGGCGGTGACGAAGAGTCTCTGCAACATGTTTCTCTTGTTAAATTGCCTGTATCGATGCTATTATTGTTATGATAGCATGACAATCACAGATATGGCAGGGGAAAATGACTAAAAATATACTGGTGGAGTAACATATAATGGATCCCTGAGGGAGATGGGGTGGGGGGCGAGCGGGTGCCCCACCCCTACCCTATTTTCTCATTTAGGCATTCTCGGCGGGCAACGGCGCTAAATACGAAAGCTTTAGCCGCTGAAGGCTTGTAGGAGCATGAGAGTCATTCATTGGCGACGCTTGCCCACGGGGGCAAGCATAACCGCGGTTAGAATAAGCCCGCATTGCAGTTGCTCTGCCCAGCTCAAGTTGCGGGACTTGTAGGCGAGACAAAAGAAAAAAGTGATTTTTGCCAAATGTTTATGATCCGCCAATTGCCATTTGTGACCAAAATTTTAGGCCAAATGCAGGAATATTTAGACGAAACTCAGCTACTCCATATCTAATGAATATCGCTTTTCTTCCGAACCATGGCAAAGAGCCATTCAAAATCGAGAGCATCTCTGTTGTTCATGCGTTGGCAGATTAAGAAATAAATCATTTCACGCCTCCCCCGGTCAAATTTCTTTAAACGAGTCCCTGGCGTACTGGCGTTGACAACGTTCCACTGTGACACGAAGGACGCGGCCCTGTGATGATGCATGGCGCCCTCAAAAGGGTGCCCATCTGGCACTGAAGAGGCGCCCACGTTACAGTACATGGACGACCTTGTTCGTAGTGTGGAGTCCGAATAACACAGATGCGCCTCTTTCATGGCAATAAGATTCACAAGGTGTCCCGTCGATGCTCTTGCGATGGCGGGTGTGAATCCTTTTGGTAAAAACGGCCCTGTGCGGGGATGTCGATTTGTATTCTTTTGAGAGGGACCTGGGCCACCCAGTGTTGATTTTGGTGCGCACAATGTTGGTTTGCTCTCCCCCCAAAATTTTCTGCCGGTTTGAAAGGGAAATGAGTAATAATAAAAAAGAACGGCTACAATAAATAAGAGATAGGCAGAAAATAAAGAGTAAAGTCTGAAGCGATGCACCTATCTATCTGGGAAGACGATGTGCCATTGCAGACGAAGACGAGAAGCTGGGAAGACGATGTGCAATAGTTTCCACTAAAAATGCGAACCTAAGGGATGGGAGCTGCCCCCCCCCCCTTTTGGCTGCACCGTTGGTACATAGTCAACCTGTCGATCAAAAGGCGTCCCTGCGACTTGGTATAGCTACTCCGTCGTTCAAGAGATCCCCTGTGACCCCAAGGATGCGCCTCTGTGGTGGAGTATGGGCGCACTGCCGTTCAAAATGGAAGCAAATATCCCCAGAGGCATGACCCTGTTCATGACGTTCAGGTCCCTAAGATGGATCTGGTCTCGCACAAAGCGGCTGAAAGAACAAATGAATGTGGTATTTCTGACAAGGCAATGTTCGTAAAACACCAAAGGTTTTTTTCACCTTGCTTCTACACAGTTACCTTTAGTTGCATGCACTAGGAAACTTCGGGCCATCTTGCCGTTGGGCCTTAGGGTTGTTCGATGTTGCCCCTGTCACGCTCCGCATGACAAGTTGCCTTAGTGACCAGAGAGCCAACGCCATGTTTTTTTACAAAGAGGCTGTTGGTTTTGGCGGTCTCGGCAAACGCTAGTTTGTCACTTTCTATGAAGACATCGCCCCCTAAGTCAACCTGCGAAAAAACGATTACATACTGAGGACATGAATGCCACTATGACCTTGTTGGCTGTAACCGCTGCCGAGAAAAAGCGGAATCTATGCCAAGGGTAGCTGGTCAGCGAGATAGGATTCAGCGCTCATTGCTGTCATGGATTTGTGAAAACTTCATGAAAGGCATTGGTAGTTTGAGTTGCCAGAATAGTCGGTTTAGTGTGAAATTATGTAACCTTTTCCATGTGTGTTGCATTGCTTACTTGTCTTTGCTGTGTTTGCTCGTTACTTCTCAGTTGTTCCCGTTTATGCCGGGCAGTTTCTCTGTCCTCGTTGCCATTGGCGTGTTGTTCTCCCTGGAAACGGTTGGAACTAAGGCCAGGAAAGAATGTAGTGTCCGACGGTGTACCATTCGATGTATTGTGCTATTTCGGTGCGCAGCAATGGCACTGACCCTGAATGGACTCGTAACATCGAAGGCTCCTGCAGAGCGGGAAAGGCGACACGGATCCAAGTTTTACAGACTAATAATACACCTTGAAGCGCCGCACAAGAACGCGTTAATAACTTGACATACCCAGTTTTTCTTATGCTTGGCAGAGCTCGTGCGTATGTGTTCTGTGGCTACTCATTGTTGATGTCAACTCGTACCTGTTGGTGCCCCTTGCTGCGTGTGTTGCTGACTGCAGCTGGTCCGACGTCGTAGTAGCTTTTTATGTCTGAACCTGTTTCCATTGACAATATGAAAATTACATCATTTTGGTATGGATTACGTATCGACGTTGTTGACTGTCCGAGCCATTGACGGTCAGTGCATTTTATGTCGGTTGTCATGGGAAGACGGTATCACGGCGGCAAACCGGACACCGTTCTTAAGTCGAACTTGTTTACGACTAAACCACGCTGTTTCTCCACATGAATCATGCGCAGAATAGTTCGAAAAATATTCCTTGACAGTTACATGATCGCCAGGTTCACATCAATTTACATCGAAACGGCTTTGTGTTACTCTTTCCCTACGAATAAGCGCATAGTTAACGTAATCCACGACTTGAGCGACTGCATCTGTGACGACAGATATCTCCACCAGTATGAGTTTAAACACTCTCTTCGTGCTCTATTCAGTTATCCGAGTTACTGTTACACTGCAGTGGAAGATCATGGGTCAATCTGAAATTATGTTCTCATTAGTGAGTAACTTAATTGTGAACCATAACTATAAATTTAAAAACATCACCGTTTTGCTTAGTTTGTGATTTTTGTTGATAACTTTGCTAACGTAGCGGTTTATTCTTACACAGTTTGATGACGGTATGCTGCAGGTGGTAGTTGAGCGGTCTCAAGATTTTTATTTTTCGTTTTTCTCCGTTATCTCTTTCTTCAATGTTTGGATTGTCTCGACTTCCGGCGTTTGTGTTCGAAGGTCTGTTAATCCTCGCAAGGAAAGGCCCTCTTCCAACAGCGCGGCCATTCCTTCAGCAGCCCGTGGCCGCTTGCGAGCCGGAACAGGACTTTCATTTGCTGCCTGAAACGTGAAGAATGGTTCGTGCTTATTATCACACTATTTTTTATTATTCACAACAGACAAACAAACTGCCTTTGCGAAGGGCATGGCTGTAATTAAACGGGGAGACATGCCCCCCAGTTTTGGTTCGTGGCGCGGACCCCCTTGCACGCCACAGCAAGAAAGGGTTTCGAAGGACAATATAAAAAAGTCTCTCAAACCCGTCCCCAATAAATGCCCAGTCCGGGGAGTTTTCCTGTTTTTTCCTGCTGAAGGAGAAGCTTTTTTTAGATCTTCAGCAACCGTCAGCCTCCAGGCTCCTCCCCCCTCGATGATCAACCAGTCGTCGTGGACACGGTGCCCCTTACATGTAAGCGCTTTCCTACAGGTTAGGTAACTCTCCAATGCCCGGCGCCTCATGCAGACCAGGCGCCCCTCTTCTTGTACAGATGATACACTTCTAAAGAATCTGGCTCATCTCACAGACCAGTCACATCTACGACACAGTCGCTCCTTACAGGCCAGGCAACCCCCCCCCCCCACTGCCTGGCGTCCTTGACAAGCAAGGCGCCCCTTAAATATCAGGCGCCCCCTCCTCCCGGGGCTCGTGGCTTATGGCGAGCGAGACACCCCGTACACATCAGGCACCCCTCATATCATTGGCGCCTCCTCTACAGACAAGACGCCCGCACGAGACGTCTTACAGACCAGACACTTCCACGATGCAATCTTGTCTTGTGCATTGTTTAAAGTGTCATGCAGTTAGCGCTCGGCAATTCGTTTGGTCATCACAGGTATTTCGGGCGCATTCATAGCCGCACAGTTTGAAAACCTCCTTTCCATTCGTGCGAACTGCAGCCGGTTACTCGGGAGACACAGGAAAGTGTCTCGCTGCCGGTCGAACATGCCGGCTCAAAGGAGTACCGCATGGTGAGGATTGGCTGTCTTCGGTTCTCAAGCTCTTCGCGAGTTTCTACAATTACCACGCGTGTTTTAATTGCGCTGCGGTAATCGTTGGTCCTTGTGGTCTTATTAAACTCGTAACAGCTCAGTGGCCTATGGTGCACCTTAAGCTGATACAGTGTTTAAAAATGATATAAATCTATCCCCGGCTTTACGTTCCTGCGCCCTTTCGTTTTTTTCCGTTAGACAACCGGACGGAGGTTCTCATGAATCCTTCCAGGTCCGTTGAGGTCCATGGCTATTTTGATGTCTTATTAAGCGCTTAAAGGCCATAAATCACAAGTGACATAGACTTACCCCTAAGGGCGAGAATTACTGCCGGGTAGTGCCAACCGCTTCCGTCTTCATCGTTATAGATGCACATATAAGTTTTACGCAGCCTGAAATCATGTTTATGGGCCGGAGAGAAGTGTTCGTGTCCGAAACGGGCACTATGCTCTTTACTTTGTCTTCGACTTACAATGCTTTTGCGAACCGTATCACCATTATCTACAGAAACGCGAGTCAGTTAAAAAGCAGTAGGAAAAAACAACTGTTCAGTTTTACTAATTACGTTTAAAAAGAACAGTCACACATCGAAAAACATGTACATTTAAGTGTGAGCAATTCATCATCACAGAGCTCTTGGTTTTTGCTGATGTTTTTTTCTTGTTGTTTACGTATTGTTTTTTGTTGTTGATTACGTATTGTTGTTTACGTATTTCCTTGTTGTTTCTTATTGTTGTTTGTGTAATTATTGATTACGTATTTTCAATCCCAGTACATCGAACACTGCCAGGACTTGCAGAGGTCATATACTGCACCCTGTCCTGTTGAAGACGTTTGGGGCAGGTGAGTCTGATATCGTCTTTATTTTTGCCATTGGATTCTGTCGCAACGTCTCACTACATTTGTTATATAATAATCACTACTATGCATCGGAAAACTTACAAAATCTACCTGCGTCCGGAAAAGTTTGTTCTCCCACGAGGAACGGCTAGCCGTATGTGAGCAAGAAATCAGTTACGGCAAGTGAAGCACTTTCGGTGCTAAAAGTTTACGCTGTGTTAGGCATCTAAGTAAGCATTTTTTTGCGTGTAAAATGCGGGACATGGCATGTTGAGGTTAGGCGACGAGGCGTGAATCAAGTTGTGTGTCTTTTAAGGGTTTGTCAATGTGGGTGGCTATCCTATAAATGACTAGACCGCAACATTTATTAAATGAACGAAAACATCTCGTAACTGCAACGTCGTAAATTTCCACGACGCCGATTGGAAAACACGGAAGCTTTTTTATGACTGTGCTGGATGTGGGCGACAATTTGTTTCTCCGTGGATATCGGAAGAACGGGAGAGAGGAAGTAAAGGCAGAGGCTCATGCATTTTTTTTTCGACTTAAATGCACTGGGATTAAGTTTCCATCAACGGAAAACGTTTTTTTCTTTTTTGTGAACTAGCACATATTTCAACGAAGGTATGCTGCATGTTACGGTCGCTTGCAGGATGCATGAAGATGCAAGGGGCCTGGAGACGCCATCGACTGGTATGACGTTTCCTGACCATGAAGAGGTAGGAATGGATACAGCTGAAGAAGTTTCTGATGTTGACATCGATAGCGAAGAACGAAGCGACCCCAATTCGAGCGACAACGACTTAACTGATTCGACTGACAGCGAACATGAAAGCGATTTGTCGGTCCCTCTATTTCCGTTATCTCCTTTGAAAACCGCTGATGTTATATTGCTTGTGTTTACGCTCTGCTTGCGACAAAAACCTTCAGACCTCGCCATGGTAGATATTTTCGGCGTCATGAACGTTATCGTAGGCCGAGATGTGTTTCCCACTTCCTCCCACAAAGCCCATGCCGTATTCATTAGACACTTCAAGGACATAAAATCACACTTATTTTGCAGTTCCTGTGGCATTGTCGTTGCCGTGCATGCCTCCCTCGGTCTTCCTAGGCAACCGACGGTGACTTGTCCCGCGTGTGCAGCTGACCTTAAACAAGATATGAAAAGCGCTTCATCTTTTTTTGTCACCATGCCTCTGGTGAACCAAATTTGACAGCTGCATAAGCATGTAGATCTTTTCAGGCACAGAACGAACCAAACAAGCAGTGGACACTCTCGTCACGAATTTAAGAGACATACTTGATGCCTCATGTTACAGGCGTGTCATGGACGATGAAACCAGTCACATTTCTCTTCTAAATAACACAGACGGTTTTTCAATGTTTAAATCCTCTCTATACTCAGTGTGGCCAGTTAACTCCATCATTAACGAACTACTGATGTTCGCTGACGATGACCACCAGTCCAAAGATTCCATGACGTACTTTTAGGGAGGCTTGCGGTTCGGTCGCAAGGAGCCAAGTATGCTCATGTTTTTAGAACCCATTGTCAGAGAATTAAGCCACCTTGCCACCGCTGGGATCACTTTGGTGTCAAATGGGATCACGCGATACCTCAAAGTGCTAACGATTGCAGGCTGTGTTGACACGTGTGCCAGGCCACTGTTATGACATTCTAAGAGGTTCAACGGGTATTTCAGCTGTTCTTGGTGCCTTCACCCTGGCCAAATTATTGAACGCGTGAAACGGATCCGGTATCCTTCACATGATTCTCACTCCCCACGTACAAACGAAAATGCGTTGCGGGATATGAAATTAGCCACCCGAACAGGCCAGATCGTTCATGGTTTCTAGGATCCATCCGTGCTTGTTCTCCTCCCAGATTTCGACCTGGCGTGGGGCATAATTCCGGATTATACGCATGGCGTGTTACTAGGGGAAGGTAGGCAACTAGGAGAATTTTGGTTTACCAGTGGTAGCACATACTTGACAACAGGAAAGTCGGTGCAGTCCGCGATTCGTGCTGTCAACGAACGACTCGCACGTAGAAAAAGGAATTCGTACCTTACTCACGGTATTCCACCTCTTTCTGCACGATTACATTGGAAAGCAAATAAATGGAAAGCCTGGCTTCTTCACCTTGGTGTGCCATATATCAAAGGCATCCTGCAAGAGAGATGCTTGGATCACCTCGTGCTTCTTGTAAAGTCCATTTTTGCGCTATTACAGTTCGGTAACGTTTTGTGAAATCGCTGAAGCCAAAGCCATCCCCAGCCAATTTGTGACGCAGTTTCAGAAATATCACGGAGATTATAACATGGCGTTCAACGTTCATCATCCCGCAAGAAAGATGCTTGAATCACCTCGTGCTTCTTGTTAAGTCCATTTTTGTGCTATTAGAGTTCGGTAACGTTTTGTGAAATCGCTGAAGCCAAAGCCATCCCCAGCCAATTTGTGACGCAGTTTCAGGAATATCACGGAGATTATAACGTCGCGTTCAACGTTCATCAGCTCCTGAATCTTTCTGATAGTGTGAGAAGTTGGGGCCCTCTGTGGACTCATTCAACGTTTGCGTTTGAATCGCATAACGGAACGTTGAAAAGATTGGTGAAAGGTACTACTGGGGTTCCTAGTCAAATCGTTCGTAAATCTGTAGTGTTGCGGGCGTTGCCACACTGCAGAGACGAATGCGTGCAGCCAGAGGGCGATGAGTTGTTGTTCCAGTATGTTTGGAGAATATACGGCACACGGTTACGCTAGGCACATACCTTTCAGGCAAGAGGACATTTGTAAAAATTTCTGAGGAGATGCGCCGTGCGTCTCGGCGACAGAACTTCAAGACATCCCTACACCTGCCGAAACTTATTCTAGGCTGCCTGTCCGCGGTGTCGCATACAGCAACAGAATTTACAGTAGATCAGACAACACAATCGTGCGAACTCAAGACGAAAGTTTTGCCAGTTTTCTTCATTTTCTCGCGTACCAGTCAAATGGTAAAACCATCTATCGTGCACTTGTGCAGCCAGTTCGTGTACGCGGACCAATGATTCTGGGGGAGACCATCATAAATCATCTTTATTCTGTGGCTCCATGGTTTCTTCTCATTGTCGCCGAAGAAATGGAAGACTTTGTGGAGAAATGCATTGTCGTTAAGGTTGGCACGGAGGAGTATCTCGTGAAGGTTCCCAACGTTATCGACTCGGACTAACTGCACTGCTTGGTGCACGTCGTCTTCTTCCAACATCTCCAGCGTTTGGCGGCGAACGGCATGTTAGCGTGGTCAGGACCCGACTGTGACCTTTTTGCTGCAGACATGCCACTTTCAGAAACAAATCGAATCGAGAACGAAACGAGAACACGATCGAATCGCAAATGAAATCGAATCGAACGAAAAAGCGAAATCGAAAAACGGGACAGGCGAGGACACCGAAGTTGACGTAGTATCATGTAGCATCGTGTAGCCTTGGCGAAATACATGGTGCGACATGCATTTCATGCAATGTCGCACGTGCAATACATGTGCGAATA
The DNA here is from genome assembly GCA_030062745.1 of Capitulum mitella. Lineage (NCBI taxonomy): Eukaryota > Metazoa > Arthropoda > Thecostraca > Pollicipedomorpha > Pollicipedidae > Capitulum > Capitulum mitella. Next base: position 26,326,572 of record CP099849.1, read on the forward strand.
TGATCTGCGTTTACGCATGCGTCCATATGCAATATACATTTTTAGTATTTTAACACGTGTTTCACCACGCAGTGGGTGGAACACCCATATCTGAGAAATGAGACCAACAGGGCTACTGGCCCCAATGTTCTGAAGGTCAAATACGGATTTGGACTCTTCTTCCTAACCGACCGTAGCCCTTATCAAGACAGGCTTCTGATCCCGATATATGGACGACATGTGATATGACAACGCGATGTCAGTGGGCACTTCATAGGCCCAGTAGACAAACAATACTAGTCCATGCATGTCCTGACCAGTCAAACGTAGTATTTAGTACCGCCAACGTACCTTTCATCTGTTGAATGTGCCGCGGTTTTAAATCTACAAAACACTGATCCGCAGCAGAGACTACATTGACGGAAGCGAGCGCGGGAACCAGTTACGCCAAAAGCGCGCGACGGAAGGACGTTATCAGCTTCATAAAGTTCCACGAGGAAAAAATAACAAAAATGCGACAAGTAGTAGTTAACTGAGCCGTACATATCATTTCAAATAGGAATCATGAGTGGACACAGCCAAACACCGAGTGAATCAGAAAATACGAAATGCATTCATAAATATTTGTGATGGCCAGTGACAGCGTCATCTGTTCGAGGACATCGGAACCACAGCTTTCTCGACAGTCGCGAACATAGATATAGAAAGAGTCGCGAACGCACCGCGTGGCAGCGCCCAGACGTAGCAACAAATCAACTGGTGAAAAATTGAAGTGGGTCGTGCTGGTCGTAACTGGGACCAGTGGACCAGCAGGAATAAACTTAAGGTTTGCACTGGTCAGAAGCCCAACCAGTTGACCAGTAAAACTTTTTACCGGTCTTCGACTGGTACCAGTAGACCAGCAGAAAATCTTACTGGTTTTTACTGGCCAGGAGTCGAACCAGTTGACCAGTAGAAGTTTTTACTAGTACTTGCAGACCAGTAGAAAATCCTACGGGTTTCTACTGATTTTCGAACTAATACGACCTGATTGAGAAGCGTCTTAAACTTGACAAAGGACCAAATGGCATGAGAGATTTTATTGATATAAAGGTAAATTGAATGACCAATGTTAGGTTTTAGTGAGAACTTTCGTTGGGGTTGGGTTCTATGGTTTTTACGTTGAGTATTTCGGGGAGGAAGAAATATTCGTTTATCGTTGGAAATATGAAGATGTCCATGTCAACTTAAAAGTGACCTTTATTCGCTGGAGAAATAATGACGTCATTATATGCATTTGTGAGCAATTTTCCGCCATCAGCATGGCTACAGATATTGCGCACATAAACAACATGTCCGAACGTTCCCGGCGCGGCGTCTTCTAAGCACATGTAAGATAGCATTTTCTCCTTCTTTTTCTGATTGTACATGGGAGGTTGTAGCTTGATTTACGTAATTTTTGTGATCTCAAGCTTTCAGAGTGTATTCATCCGTATTATTGTGATTTTTGGGCGTTTTTGTGTGAAGTTTCTCCGCAACACCGATCCCGTATTTTATCAGCATTTGCTCCTTCAGATGCTGTTAATGTTAACGGATATTTTGATGGAGACCAACAGAATTTCTATGAAGCAGCGTATGATTTTCTCAGTGTACGTAGTTCAAAAGGCAGCATTTCTATTGTATACTGCGTTTCATATATTGTGTTTTTATCCTAACAATATAAAATGCATTTTATTAGAAAAACCTTAACATTACCTTTCCTTACAATATCTAACATTTAAGTTATTTGGCCTGTTCTAGGTTCTCATCAAACTCATGTTCATGTTCATATTGAGTTCATGAGAAGTGGCATAATTAGGAATTTGTCTGTAATAACAATCATGAGATGCCAACCCATTATACGTCAAGTCATTCTTTAAACTTATTTAATGAAAAAGCGCATTTTTGCACATATAAATAAACAGTCATCATTGTTCAGAAACTAAGCATGCAAAAAACTTACCATAAATTGGCCACACATGAAATTTTCACCAGGTGGTGAAAAACAGCCTAATTGGCATGAAAGCCACAAAAAGTATTGCCACTTCATTCATCGCTGACTGCTACGCCATTTGTCTGTTTGACTTTTGCTATGATCCTGTGGTAACAGAGTCATAAGGACAATTCCCAAGGTGAAAGTATTTTGGGCCTAATGGCATCATCAATATAAACTAATGAATAACAAAGGTGACTGAGCTAACCTAACCTTACATAACCCTAACCCTAACCTTACCTAATCTAACCTCACCTTGCCATTTAGTCACACAACATCTGTTGCACAGAGCCAAATCCAATCGCACCCTTTATCGGCTTATGGTCTCTAGTATCTATACAGCCCTCTGGTGTGGAGTAAAGGACTGTGGCCTCCAGTATCATTTACTGATGATGTCATCAAACATTACGCAGTGTATAGGGCATCCTTGGAGCAAAGGCAGTGTGTTTGCTTATGGCAAGATATCATTCCATTTCCTTTGAAAACCATAATGTTAGTGTCACCATTTGTTGCTTTCATAGAAAAGTTTATGAGCTCTTCTGTATCATGTGTATAGCAAAAGTGGTCTGTGAAGAGGTGAAGAAGTGTAGTGTCACTCATAAATGTAATCTTTTGAGCAGCAGTTTTATAAAGCATTAGCTTCCTGAAATAGGTAAACTGGATGGTACTGTAGGCACAAGCCACCCACTTCTCATAACTCCAGAAATCCACATAGTTATCATGTTGTACTGGTCCCAGAAGACTGCAGTTAAAAAATGGCATGAATGAAAGCATTTAGTGTGTTGTCAGCACCACAACATACTTAAATTAATCCTCTGAAATGATCCAATGGCCCACCACCTCCACAACTAGCACAAGTTCAAACCACAGAGCATCCTTTAGAGATGGATCAGCACCAGCATTCTGGTATTAGTGGTTGACAAAGGGGCTGTGGAGTCACTGAAGCACCCATGGATATGGACTGTGACTGAACAAGGATATACATAAGTGCCTGGGAGGGAACAGGAACAGGTATGGAAAACTGGGGCAGAACAGATATGGAGGAGGACCTGGATGGGAATTGGAGAGAGATGAGGAGTAACAGAACAGACATGGAAGGGTATTATGACAGAAAGGTGAAAAGGGACTTGACTGGAAAAGGGACAAGCAAGGGAATGGGACAGGACAGGGACAAGTAAGGAGATAGGGCTATTTGAATTTTGAATAAGGTGAATTTGAATTTGAATAATATTATATATACAATAAATAAAACCCCATTTGAATAGACTGAATCACACAGTTGGTTCTCGAGATAAACTGGGCTGGGGTATTGAAGGCCGTTCTAGTTAATGGAAGGTAGTGGAATACCCCAGTCACTGCAGGTTTATCAGCCCCAACCATTATCCCACCATTGCAACATTCCTGTTTCAATCTGTATTTGCTTCTGTCCCATCCTTTTTCCTCCTTTCTGTCCATGCCCTTCGCAGTCTCACCCCTATATACTCCTTGTCCATATTGTGTTACATTCATTTTCTTCTTCACTTGTTACATTCTTCCTCATGCATTGTCATTATTGTTCCCCTGCCTTTTACATACCTCTCTCTCAGTCCCATTCTTATCTCCTTTCTTGCCCCTGTCCCATCTCCATCCCTTGAATTGTGCCTTTCCTGCCCCACTCCTTTTTTACCATACCATCCCCAAATCATCCCACACTTCCATGCATGTCCTGTCATGGTCCTCATCTGTCTCTCTGTCCCATGCAGGCTATCCATATCTCTGTACTGACCCAGTTTTCCTTCTCTGTCCTTGTTCCCTCCCAGGCACTCATGCCTGTCCTTGTCATTCACAGTCCACCTCCCTGTCCTGTTCCAGTACAGACTCAGCTGGTTTCAAGTTTTGAGATGGCAGATTTTGATGGGTCTTTCAGTCACGTTGTATAACGGTCAGTACTTAACAGTTGGTGTTGATCTGTCTCTCGGAGATGCTTTGTGCCACAAACTCGTGCGAGCGAGTTGTTGGGCTGGTGACTGGACCACTTCAGGAAATTATTTCCAGGTAGTTCTGATGTCAAAAAGACACAGAATACCCTCAGTGGGGCCAGTTTTGTATTGCACATCTTTTGGTTTTATTGTTGCTCAGTAACTACATGGATTTCTGGAGTTATGAGAAGTGAGAGGCCTGTGCCTGTGATACACCTTCCAAAATTCTGTATGCATTATATGGATGTATATTTTGTTATGACATCAGTTTTGATCTGTGCAAGGTATTCAGCCTGAGGCCTGTTTGTTTTTGGTGTGCAATAAGACAATTCTACCTGGAGATGTAGTTGTCTTTGTCATTGCATGCATTGGGTAGTGTCCAAAACATGGCAAGTTTTGACAAGACCTGATTGGGGCAGATATTAAGTAGGAAACGAGGAAAAATTTGGCCATGTGTAGTACAAAATATACTGGTCTAAATCTGGTGAGTAACCAGACTAGGGGTAGGCTGAGCTTATACATCCTGCCCCAAGTGTGTTGTTGGCATCTGTTTGATGGTTTACAGACTGGGTAGGGGTTACCAGCAGATTTGGGACTCTGTCCTGGGAAGTTACCACAAATGAATTCTGTTGAGTTGGTTCTCCAAGCCAGCATGAACAGATTGTACTGGAGTGTTACTGGTATGCTGCTCTGCAGAAATTATTTGCTTTACAAAGTATCACTTCTGGGCAGGCCTGCTCTGCAACACACCCTTCCTGTGAAGGAAACAGTGATTTTAGAGGTTATAAGTATTGCTGCATTTATGGTGCATACGGAATCACTGTCTTGTGTTTCAGATCATCTGCTTCAATTGTGACCTCAGTCAACAAACATGGCTCAGAGAACAGGATGGCCCAGAGGAACATCACAGCTTAATCTGAAGAGCCAGTTCTCAGAATCATCAGGATCCAGTAAAACAATCAACCTGTAAGTCATGAGAACAATGGTCAGCAAGATAGTTTTTGCAATTTAATATTTCAGTTTTTTTTCATTCTGGGGTACTTGGTTTGAATAATGGATCAAGCATGCAGTGGACTCCAGCTCAAGAGGGCTGGAGCTTGCGTGAGACTAAATTTATGTGGGTGACATCAGACACATCAATGGCTTGCTTGACACCATACACTATTGCTCTGGGTGTGTAAGAATGAAGATAACATTATGGTATGGACTTGACTGTCAGGGATCCATTTGTTACCAGCTTCTGAGTCTCCAAGCATCATTGCTGTTTTACCCGTTTCACAAGTTTGCAACTCCCCTCTTCTTGCCATTCTTAGACATCTCTGCCACTAGTTTCACATCATCTGACAGCCTCCTTTCTGGGTCTGGGTGCTGAGCGTTACCCTTCCGCTCGGCCCTCTGCAGGTACCCGCTGACCAACTACACGTTCGGCACCAAGGAGGCTCTGTTCGAGCGCGACTCGTCGGTGGCGGCGCGCTTCCAGCGCATGCGCGAGGAATACGAGAAGCAGGGCATGCGCCACAGCGCCGACGCCGTGCTGCTGGTGCACGAGCACGGCCTGCCGCACGTGCTGCTGCTCCAGCTCGGCTCCACCTTCTTCAAGCTGTGAGCCGGCCGCCGCTGTCCCGGGCTGTGCTGCGGCCCGCCGATGCGACCCGGCGGGTTGTGGATCAGGGGATGGGAGGCCAGCACCGGCCGATCTGTCCCGATTGGTGGGACAGCAACTGCTGTGATGCACTCTCCGGTGACTGAGCCTCGTGTGTCATTGTCGTGTCATGTCGTGTCATGTCATGTCATGTCATTGTCATTGTCATTGTCATTGTCATGTTAACTTCATGTCCAGCAGCAAAGAGGCCTAGGCCGGAGGTGAATGCGTTCCGATTTTTCTGTTTCATTCTGTTTCTTCATTCATTCTGTTTCATTTCATTTGTTTTTCGACGTTTCTGCTCGTCAGGCTATGAGTTACATGCGAAAACGGGAAGGTGCGGATGGGCGAGCTCCGGCTCACCGTGGCCGTCTCCGCGCGGCTGCCGGACCGCTCTGGTTCATCAGCCGCCCGCTGGGTTTCAGCCCGGGCGGCGAGCTGCGGCAGGACGAGGACCCGGTGGAGGGCCTGAAGCGGCTGCTGACCGAGATCCTGGGCCGCCAAGACGGCGTGCCGCAGGAGTGGGTCATCGAGGACTGCATCGGCACCTGGTGGCGGCCCAACTTCGAGCAGCCCCAGTACCCTTACGTGCCGCCGCACATCACCAAGCCCAAGGAGCAGAAGAAGCTGTTCCTGGTGCAACTCGGCGAGAAAGGTACTGAGGGGGCTGGACCTTGTGCTGAGATGATGGACTGTGTGGGTGAGAAGCACAGCCTGGGCGTTGATCCAGGTGCACAGGAGATGTTGCGTAGATCAAAATATAGTTCCAGTTCTGACGGACTCGATCTACATTCATCACGATTCCAGGAACGAAAGACTTGTTTCCGTAGACTCTGTATTTTGTTTCGATTCGTACCTGAACGTCACTACCGTTTGCCCCCTGTAGCGCTGTTCGCGGTCCCGAAGAACTACAAGCTGGTGGCTGCTCCCCTGTTCGAGCTGTACGACAACGCCCAGGGCTACGGACCACTGATATCTTCTCTGCCGCAGGCCCTCTGTCGGTGAGTGCTGGAATGGTACAGTCGGCTGAATTTAGAACTACTTGTCGCCGTCATTCATAGGTGTGATAGAACGCGTCTGTTGGACGTGTTCATTGCCGTAGAACGGAGGGGAGGGGGCAGAGACATTTTCCCATAGGGCTGGTGTTAGGTTACCCAAAAGTGGGTGGGGGGCCATGGCCCTCCGCCCCCCCCCCCCGTTCCTACGCCATTGGTGTCATTTGCACCAGTATCTCCGGACTCCAGTAAATCTTCATCTCCGAACTCTCAGGGTTAACGTTAGGAGAAAATCTCTCCACAAACTGTCTTTTATCAGGATTTTGCCTCCATTTGTTTGTAACTCGCCTGTTGTCATGGCATGCTTTATGGACTTTTCAATTCGAGTAACGGTTCTCGTCCACGGGTAAGATTTTTCCCTGTGTAGTCGGGGTTAAAGTGGCAAATTGTCCCGTTTTGCTAGAACTCTGTAACCGTTAAATCATTTTCATGTTGGGCGAGCGGTTTTGCTCTTGACGTGTTTTTGGGGGCCCTTGAAAAAAGGCAGTAAACGTGCCAAAAACAGAGGCCATTGTTAATTTGACTGCATTGTCAGATAGAGGTGGATGGAGACTATTGTTTTTTCTGGTGCACAGGAGAGCAAAATGTTGCAGTCTTGCTTTTGATTAATCTGGTTTTGCTTGCACTGGAGTGTGACTTAAATGAAGAGTTCTAGAATGTGTTAACGCGGAACATCAGCGTGTGAACATCAATGAATAACGTCCTAAGGAAAGACAGGCCAGTTTGGAGCCGACACTAAGCTCTCTAGGTTTTTGTTGGGCACATCGCTTTAGTTCTTCAACGGCCGACATGTAACACACAGCATAGCTTTTCCTGTCTGGTCGTGACACTTTACTGATACCGTGTAAAAAAGCCGTTTGAAGAGTTTGGCTGCCTCGATTATGAAAGGCTGAAAGGCAACCAAATGGCTGCAAATGTGTGTGGCGACCCCTTTCTGTCCAAGGAAAGATTTGTGCCTTGTGTACGGAACGGCGATTCATTTCAGCATAATAGAAACGACGTCTGGACAGCATTGCACTGATGCCTTTGCCTTGTATGTGTGTCGTCCATTTACCAGTTATTTCGCTACTGTCTACTATTGTCGCCACCGCTGTCACACTGACCCGCTTTGGAACTCGTGAGTCGCTGCTGAGGAACTTGCTCTCAGTGTGAGATAAGCTGCCTAGATTACGGTAAACTAGGAGTCGGAATAGGCAACGCGTCACCTTTCTCACGAAATTAAAATATAGAAGTATGAAAAGCGCGACAGAAAGCTGCTGTGTTGAATGTTCGTGCTGTGCCTTTACGTGCCGGTTCTCTTGTTCGTCATTCCATAGTCGAAGTGTTTCAAACCCGCCTGCTGGCATGTTGTTTGTTTTTTATGAGTGAATCTGCGGCTAGGTTAGCGGCATGGTTGGTGTGCTTGCGTCGTGGCCATCAAAACTTCGATTGCGTCCAGCCATCACCCCGTCGGATGGCTGTTAACCCAGCTGGGTTGTCGTGTGGTACTTGGCCGAATATGTTATGTCGTAATATGCGAGTCGTTGCGGAATGCGTCACCATTTTCGCCGTTCGTCTCTGCGTTGGCTGTGGAGCCAACCTTGATGATGCTGCGATGTATGATGGTGCAGCGTGTAATGACGGCGGTGCGGATTGTCGCTTGAATGTTGCTTACTGTCGTCTGCAACAACCGGAAATGGACCCGCTGTCGCTGCGCCCGTTTCCCGGCGAGTATTTTCCAGCACTGGTGACCGAGAATGTACTGCGGCAGAAGACTGTAAACTGCACGTTTGCGGCGCGTCTCGTTGCAGGTTCAACTTCGTGTACCAGTAGCGCCGCCGGCCTGTGTCCGGTGGCGCCGGGGAGCCGGGCGCCTGCAGCGCATGTGTGGCGTGTCACCGCAGACAGCAGCAGCCTGCGGTCCGCCGTGGGCTGCGTCGCCGAGAAGAGGCAAACACAGCGAACGGGCGGGCTCCCGAAAACCGGCGCGGGACCCTCTCCGTCCGATGAGGCGATTGGCTGGCTGGTAGTGACGTAGGTTTTCAGATCATTCCCATCGGCTTGAACGAGGATGCTTTGCTCCGGCAGTGTGACGAGTGGGGTCGAGCGTCCTTCCCGTTATCATCAGTACTGTCACCAGTTCCTTCAGTGTCCGATGGATGCTATATAAGGACAAATACACAAAAATACCACTGGAAGTGTTGGTTTTGAACTTCAGAATATCGGAATGCTGACATGGGACCCTGACGTCCTCTTCCCTGTGCATATTTTGTGCTGAAAAGAGAGGAACAGAGAAAGGTAAAGAGAAAAGCGAGGGTTAATAATACACCTCGTCAGATTAGACAGCGTCATCAGTCAAGGATGTCAAGTGCGCAGAAGAACTGGCAGTGCGGCGGTGAAGACGTCCACCTGTTGACCGCTGCCACCACTGCGCGCTCGCAGCGTCAGCTCGGCACGTGACGGACGACATCGTCGGGGGTGGGCGGGCTAAACCGAACAGAAGCCGCAATTAGGGGCCGGGCAGCGGCGGCGCGCGCGGCGTGCCGTTCGGGCGCCGGGCGTGCTCTGGCCCGGCGCCCTCGGCCGCGCCCGCTGACCCAGATCACACAGCAAGCGACTAGAAAGCGGCCCGATCGGCGCTTCGGATATCGTGCCGCCGCCGGGGGAGGGGGGCGCCGCCGCCCAAGGAGGAATGACTGGGAAGAACGAGACGGTTGGCAGGTCCGTGTTCGGCGAACAGGCTCGGTTTGAGAGGGTTTGTCGCCCAGTCTTGTGTAAACTGAGGCGAAAGATAGTGGTTCGAGGAATTTCCGTTATCTTAGTGATATCGGCCGGCCGCATGACACGGTTTTCTTTGCGGGGATTAAAGCAACGAATTTGCCGTCTGCCAAAATTGGTGCTCATCGGGTTTTTGGATCGTTCCAGGTACCGTTGTAGATGGATGCCCGGAATTGTAGGCCGAGCGTAGGAACTACAGACGTTCTGTTAAATCTGTGCCATGCGAATCAAACACCGACGACAATGTTATGCGTATCATTTCACGCGTAATTAGTCGAGTTTCCATCTGCGACATTTCTTCACACTCTAGCATCGATCTCACCCTCCGATGGCACACATTCTGGATCAGCACCAGCAGACGACGAAGCGCTGCGCCGCCAGAGCTGTCACGGCGTCTGACCTGATGCGGCCTTCGGAGCTGCACTGTGAGGGCCAGCTGTAGTGTCTCTGTAGACACCGTGTAGGCCAGTGTCTACAGAGGCACTGGTTCCGCATGCCTCTGATTCCCTGAGCGATTCCTGGGTGTTGGTCTGATTACAGCTGTTCTTACCACTCGCCAACGGGTGTAGCAAAACGAGCACAACTGGTATCACATTGCCGTCAGATTTGGACCAGTCTTTCCAGCGCGGTATGGTTCTTAAATATACCACACACATCTGTCGCAAGAAAATCGTAAGTTTAAATGATACCATGCTTGCAGTAATTATGCGTTCACATTTTGATCAGTGCGCTTTCATCGATGTTTAAGATTTGTAAGTCATGTCAGTACATTAAACGCCACAAGGGAGTGCGATTTTTTTGGGACGCAGCGCCTTGGCGTCTCAATAGTTTCGCTGACCGCGTTATGTACGTAACCAGAAGGCTGTGTGAACGGCAGCGTTCATGGGAAGAACAGGCTACAAGGTGAGACCAAAACCATGGTGCAGGAGGGTTTTCGAAGTTGGAAGGGCCAGAGCCATTTCTGGCAATTTTTCGATGAAACGCCATTGGGGCTAATGCTAAAATCATTTCATGTTCGTAGGCCACTGCCAAGCTAATAGGGCCAATTCTTACCTACTCTGATGGCTGTTACATGTCAGTGTCTTGGGAACAGTGGCATCTGTGGAAAGAATTGACCTGGTTCTCGCTCAGCGAGCAGACCGAGACCACATGCGAGACCCGCGGCAAATGGCTGGTAACGTCCCAGTGGAATATAGCCAGTCAACTGCGGTAATGCATGGTGTGAATTTTGACACGTACGGTTGCGTCTTTGTTCTTGAGGCGTGATTTTGAAAGTGTTTTTATATCAGATTGACGGGCAACGATAGTGCAAAAAATTATGCGAGGGGCTGATCAGGACGAGGTTAATACGTTCGCATGCTACCGTATGTTGTTACCGTATTACCGTATTACCGCTCGACGTTTGTGTATTAATAGTGCAGCAATATTTGCGAGTGCCGGCATTCGTCCTGTGGGCCGGACGGACATAAAGCCCTCATGCAAGCGTAAGGTGGTGAGAGAAAGGACACACTGCGAAGATGCTCGAAACTGAATAGTGGGAAACAGTCAGTGAGTCTGGCCGTCCATAAATATTGAATGAACGCGAAAGTACAAAATGTGTAACAAGCAGACGACTTTTGAAAAGACGTCTAATTAAATCAGGAAAACGGTAGACGACGGATACAACACGTTTACTACCAACCCTAAAAGTTAAATATATGCGGGTTTAGTGCCGTATTCGATGTACATGCAGCAGAAGACCCATACTCCTCAAATCTGTCAGTACTCAATCCTGTATTCGCGCACACCGGTAGGGAAGATAGGACGGGAAGAAACACTAGCAGGCGTAGGTGCCGCCATTCAGAGTATTGGGTGGATATGTCTAAAGGCGAGGATATGACAAAAATATGAGTACATTTAACACCGTAAACCCTATAAACGTCACGCAGTGTGCATGAACGCTTGGAAACCCAAGGAAATTTTGAAAGAAAAACTTCAGCGTAAGTCGATGCAAAGAGTCCGAATAATGATACTTGAACCTAGAACTACAGCCTTAATCCATGAAGTAAGGAATATACAACCAAATTTATAACCATTGTACCCCGGAGGCTGCAATAAAGCTTAAGGGTCCTACACATGTCGCAGTGTCTGACTTGTAGACACAAATGTGGCACACTGGGGAGGAAGTATGTGACCGGGCTTCTGCGACTTCCTCTGTCCCGGCTCGACCGGCTCGACGGCAGGCCTGGTCGGGGCCTGCCGTCGGCGCGGCCGGCGCGCGTCGTCGGCGCCGTCGGCCAGTCAGTGACGGTCGACACCACTCCGAGTGCGGTCAGCGCGCCGGCGGCAGCCATGGCGGTAAGTGGCGGGTCCCCGACGGCGGGCTCACCCCGTGCAGACGGTGGCCGGGTTGCCCTGCGGCCGGCATTTCTGCCGTGGCTCCGGCTCCCCGCCAGCCGTCCCGTTACCCGGCGGCCGCGGCCACCCATTAGCCTGTTATCTGCGCGGCCGGGCGGCGGCCGGCGCCCCGCGGGGTGCCATTCCCCGGCCGGCTGGGACCAGCGGTCGGCCGGCGGCCGCGGCTGGGACCAGCGGTCACCCAGCGACCGCGCTGGGACGTCAGTCGCCCGCCTGCCGCAGCCGGGACCAGCGGTCACCCGGGGCCAAGGCTGGAGCCGCGGTCACCCAGCGAAGCGGACGCCGAGCCGGCTGTCCCCAGAGCCGTTGCCCTGAGTCCGGACAGCTGCCCGGCGGCGGACAGCTGACCGGACTCCGGACAGTGACCGGTCCGCTGTTACCGCCGGCGGCCGCGCGAGCCTGACCCCGGTCCAGCCCGAGGCCTCCACTGGCGGCCGTTACCACCTCCAGTCGGGCCTGATTGAGTGCATGCCGGCCATCTGGCCGAGACAGACGCGGAAACGTCGCCGGATGCGCCCGGGCGCAGCTGTTCCGTTCTCTCACGGCGTGCATGAACTGCGGCGGGCGACCGTATTTCACAGGCTCGTGGGAACCTGGACAGGGTCGGCACAGAGCTGGCTCGGCCTCGCCGAACGCGCCGTCCGGCGAGGAAGCGAATGCGTCGAGCGCGTAAAAGAAACGGGCTCTTGTTCCTTGCGACAGCATGTTATTGTGCTGGTTGATTTACAACCGAAGTTGGTAAGAATGGCTTCTAGAGAGCTAAAACAGTATTATATCTCCGGGCTCGCGATGGCAAATATCGTCAGTTTGTTAGTAAACACCGATTACATGAATAAAGCGATAGGTTTGGTGCATGACAGGAGTTCGATGGTGCGCTGGCAGCACACCGCACTGTTCCTCCACAGGAGACCGTTTTCACTCAGCACATGTTTGCTCTGGTCACCGTTCTCTGCACGTCATTGACTGTTTCACGCGAGAGACGGTGGACGTCACATCATGGCTGCAGCATCCATGAGGCGAGTGGGACGGTGGCGCGACCAGTTCCGGATGTTGTTCACATCGATGGTGCTGAGCCGAAAGGAATCGTTTCGAACCGCCTTTGGTGCTTTTCCTTGCGCCCATGACAGACGTTGCTATCACATTTACTCCGTGTAACCGTAGTGACGGCGCTTGGATTTTATAGCAGGAAAGCAGCGGCATGAGTCTCGTGCCAAACAAAATGAAATGATGGCTTTGGCTTGGAATGAAATTGGCCGGTACATCATGATCATGAAGGCGTGAAAATGCTTTCCAACATTCCACAGCACAGCACGTCACCCAACACAACACGAACATCTCTGCATACGGTTAATGACGATGTGGTGCATGCAGGCGCATCCGAGTACTTACAGTGGTTTTGTGCCCTGGCGGCCCTGGCCCTGGTCGTGCCTATTAAACGTAGAACGTATGCTTACAGCTGTTATAATATCAGTAAGTCGCGGTCATAAATGGCTTTGTGTTCCAGCATAGCCTGAATGCTAGCCGAAGGTCTGAAACCACACCAGATCGATGGCATATTTCCAATTTTACTGAATCCGTTTTTCTTCAGCGACGCTACTTGCGGTCCCGTTGAGTTAGGGAGCCTACCTGAAGGCCAGGCCTGAGTTTATTCCCTCACTCGACCTATACAGATCAGCTGAATGGTGCACATCGCTTGTATGTAATGCTGAGCGTGCGACATGAACAGGACACGATTGCAAGAACTTTGGTGAACTATACGGAATGCGAACAACAAAATGCATACAACAAATGCATACAGTAAAACGTTCTGAGTCTGTTTTTACAAATACGCGTGTTGTCACCGAGGGATGTTTCTCGCAATAACAGAACATCGCCCTCGACGAAAAGGACGTCAGATTGTTCATACTCGGCCCCTTATGCCGATGGCCATCTTTCAGTTAACGTTTTTTATGGTAAAAAAGGACTGGTTGTGTGTCGACATTTTCTCGAAGGGACGTATCACCCTTTCTGCCCTGTTTTTGTGTGACATGTATGCCTGTGTTCTGCCGCAGGAGGAAATAGGCAAAGAGCAACGGGAAAGTAAGATCGACAGTCAACACCCAACATTTATGTAGATGTTATATAGCTGTTACTTAGTGTTCTCTGCTTTGTTAGTTAAGGGCGGAATTTAAGATGACTTCGTTTTGGGGGCTTTTTGTGACGATATTAGATTAGCAATGTTGGTTTCTGACGCTTCTTAGGATGTGTTAGTTGTAAAGATGCCTTCATAGCCATATTAGATTATTCATTAGCAGTAGTACTCTGTGTTACAAATCAAATCTTGTGCTTTGAAAAGCCGAGAATTCGGACTTGGGTGATTCGGACATTCCGACAAGTAGCTGCTCATTTTCACAAGAATTGTGCATTCACATTATTATCTTCAGTTAACGTGCTCTGCACTCTGCACAACGCAGCATAGTCACAACGTTCCCATCAGCCTGGCGGCGCTCATCCAGCTCCGTGCTGCGGGCATAACTTTAAAATCCATCACTCTTCAACCAATCACAAATCAGCGCGATTCTGGTGTCAAGCTCCGACTGGACTGAAAAACAAGGGAGACAGATTCTGAACCAAATGAATATCGACGCCGAATGTTCGAACATGTGCATCCGAATACTGAACCGGAAAACCTATCCGAATTCTCGTCCTAGCCTACACTTTACGGTGTGCAACACACCTTGGTAGGTTTGTTGTGGATTTGGTATTGATGCTCGATCGGTGTTGCTAACGTTTCCATGCGAAGTCGGCTATTGTACGTCGTGCCTCCTGATGATAGCATTTTCAGCGCAGCAGTTAACCTGGTATGCCGCATTCACTTAGTATGAAGAGCGCACGAGGATGAATTTCGGTTACGTCATGAATTCCATTTCATGTCTTTTTTTGGTTTTGACCTCATCCTCGTTCGCCCTTCACGAATCAGAGATAGTTCCCGAGCTTCCGCATAGATCGTCCAACCTGACAGAATAAAGAAAACTGTTAAAAAAAAACAGCAGGGCTCGACAGACGCCGAAGTCTGGTCTGATCTTGTGTTGACTGCAAATTATGTTTCTGTGTGATCTAAACGTCTTTGTTTGCGCCGGGTCGCCTTCAGAAGACAAATGTTCCGTGTCGGTAACCGTACTGTATTTACACGTGCTTCGTTTTTCCGCTCGTTTGGACTTCAAGAAATGCGTCCAAACCTAGGTTTTTGCGTTGCAAACCTACGTTTTCGATGCATATTTCCTTAGCTGGTGCAATAACGACTACCGTTTGTTCACAAGGCTAATGGGAACCGCGTGACGCTAAAACGTCGGCAAGGCGATTTTAAAGCAATTTTTCATTGTCACGACGATAAAGCATGTCTAGCAGCATAACGCAGTTTCTCATTGTCACAACGATAAAGCATGGTTTTCGGTCGTAACTTTGGACAGATCAAGCGACTTTCTCTTCATCTTTTACCAAGATAAGCGTTGAAATGTGAAGAAACAGTAATCAGGGCATATATTCTCACCTAAGGTACCCCAGTGTTTCATGTCACCGAAAATGTTTTGTAGATCACGTCTCACATCACCCCAAAAATTGTTGTTTTGTTCATGTTTTTGCAGTTGGAAGAAATATTGCACCGTCAAAAGTTGTTCCAATATCCTATGGGACAATCTAGGAGACAAGACGAACTAACATCAAAAAGCACATTCCATTTTAAGCGAGTTCTAGACAGCCCTTGCACGGTATTCGATGGATATCTGGGCCACAATGCATTTACAACATACTAATTGAGATAAAAAAAAACGGCCCCAACCATCATCAGCGTATTTAACGGCAGTTTTGCCCTGTTGTCGCGCCAGTGCTCAAGAAGGCCTTCGCCATGTTCGACCAGAAGAAAACGGGCTCGATCGAGGTGAGCAAGGTGGCGGCCATCCTCAACACTGTCGGTCAACAGTTCGACGACGACGAGCTGCAGACACTCTGCGAGGCCAAGGCTAAAGGTCAGTCCGCCCGGTGGCACGGCTCAGGGCTCGGGTTCAGGGCCGGGAAGGGTTGTCTGGCTTGAAGGTAGGCCCGAGGCCACAGGATCGGTTTGCGTCAGCAGGATGGGTACGCTCAAGCATACCCACCAAACCAATACTGGAACGAGCTGTTACGAAAGAACCACATGGCCCTTACTTTCAGACAGGAGACGATTAAGTCCCGATTTTCCACCGTGACGTATCTTGTGCCCCTGCTGCGCTAGTCCCCCTCCCCGAGTCCTGCGCCCTGCCGGCGTCAATTTCGCGCCGTTTTGGCGCGGTATTCGGTCCCGGCGCCGATGGAGGTGCCATCTGTATCGGCTCATCGGGGCGTGCCATTCCGCGGGAGCCGGCGTCGGCCGTGCCGCTCCGACCCATTGAACCGCCCCCGAGCCGTCACTGGCACGACAGCCGCCTGGCCGCGGTGTAACGCGAACAGGAGCAGTGAACTGTATGTCAAGGTCATGTGCTGGTGTTAACATATCATAGCCTGACGAAGCGATCATCTTGGGGATGTTCTTTTGCGTATTAATTTATTATTAATTATTATTATGATTATTATTATGAATTAGTCAAATATTATTAATTATTATATAGTAATTTATTATTAATAATTAATTATTATTAATTACTATTAAAGATATTAATTATTATTAATGATTTGTTCCATTTGCTCCTTATAAATTTTTGGGCTTTGGTATTTGTCATTCCGTTGCGATCCTAGTCATGGGATGTTAGCCCCGGTCACATATGTACTGACCAGAAGTGGCGTGACCAGACAGCTCGGCGCACGCCCCGGCGATCCTGACCTGACCTTTCGTCTGACAGCGCCATCAGCGGCTCAAGCTCGAGCTGCCGAACAGCGGTGCAAGCCTGTTCTGTGTTACTGGTTGTCCCTCGGGAGACTGAAGGTGCTGTCCTTCGTGTCGACAGACGGAAAGCTGGACTTTGAAAGTTTCGTCAGTGTGGCGTCCAACTTCCTGGAGGAGGAGGATAGCGAGGCGATGCTGCAGGAACTTAAAGAAGCCTTCCGGTTGTATGACAAAGAAGGTGATTATTAGCTCCTCATTCCATTAAAGGTCTTTTTGTTTCTTTAAATCGTTTTTGTTCTTCATTTGAATTTCTTCCGTACTTTTCTTCCTTCAAATGCTTCCCGCAAAGATTTTTCGCGTGCTGTGCCTCCGGCATGTTCATCATCTTCACGCTTCATCACACTCAGTGCATTCTTTGTTTTCCTAGTTTCCTTTCCGTCGCTCCTCGTCGTCTTTCGGGCATTGTTTTCCCTATTTATTTCCTATTTGTGTTGCATACTGTCTTCCCCACCATTTCTCTTCTTCCCTCTCTTGATTTCTCTTTGGCATCGTGAACATCTCCATTTGCATACTAGCTTTCTCCAAATTTTCTTCCTCTCTCGATAGCCGCAATGTCTGTTTTCATTGTCTTCTCAACTTCAATGGAAACTGTGTACATGCATCACGGTCTCTGGTTCCAGCACTCTAAACCGGCATCTCTTTCGTGTCAGTCCTGCATAATATGTCTCCCAGTCGACAGGCTGCGATATTCCATCCCTCAACCAAGGAGTCTGTAAAAATCATACGCTGTCACGAACATGCTAGATGACGCATGCGCCCGTCCACAGGGAACGGCTACATCACTACGCAAGTGCTGAAGGAGATCCTGAAGGCGTTAGACGACAAGCTGACCCCGGACGACCTGGACTGCATCGTCGAGGAGGTTGACACTGATGGGTCCGGTACCCTGGATTTCGACGGTAATTCAGGAATGAATTCGGCCTAGGGTAGGGACAGGGTTGTTTTATCTTACTGGTAGAGGAAATCGTGCATTTGGCGTTCGCAGTTCGCAGTTTCAGAGTATCGTCCCAAGATGTAAGAATTCAGGGAGTCTGTGAGCGCTTGCCTGCCATGGCCAACGAAACCATCTCATCATGGCTGTGCCTCCATATAATTGTTGGTCGCTAGCGTGCTACACCAGCCCACGTCCACAGACTAGCCGTGCGGTGGCTGAGGTGACTCGTTTACGGGTTTCGTCCACTGCCACACTATTCATCTGCTTGTGACGATATCTTCTGTTCTTGTTGAATGTGAAGAGAGACAATTCCAGTTTTCGCAGCCGCATTTATTGCAATTTTCAGTTTGATTCCCAAAGCATTCGTTTGAAAGCGTTACAAGACAGCTAAAGTAATGATTAAAAAGATGCATCCGTTGCTGCGAAATTGCGACACTCGCAGGTCACTGAAGAATTCATCTGTGTGTCGAAAAAGTGTAACTAAATGAATATCTTATTGTTTTATTTTCCAGAACAGCCAATAGCTCTTACCATGTGCACACCAATCCATTTTTGAGTGGGGAACATCACAAGTCACACGAATGCCTAACATATCGCCAGTAACTAATTATGGCTGCCTAATACCCTCATCGATTTGACGTGCCAAGCATACTGTCCAAAAATCAACCACATATGAATAAACTGTGCTGCGAACGTCACCAACGTGGTAATGAAGTTCTGTGACTGTTTTCAGAATTCATGGAAATGATGACGGGCTGACCAACTTCCCTAACTCTTCTTGCGCTGGAGGTGAGAGGTATGTACATATGTAGAGCGTGTGCTAGGCCCGGCTTTTCCTGACTGTAAATCACGCCATTTAGATGTAATGCCCCGAAACAGTTGACCTCCACGGTGCATGACCATATACCGAATACGCGTGGAAATAGTTCAGAAGCAGTTGACCCCAGTGGTGGATGACTTTCCATCGAATGCGTATTAAAATGGCTCAGACGCTATTGTAGCTTACTAAAAATCATGGTTTGCTATACTGGGCAGGCGCACAGACAACCCGTTTTTTTTTAGGTAAACAATACTGTACTGTTTGTGAAGGGTTCTGGTGATGAGAAATCGTTAGTGGGCTCATTGTATGCCCAGGGCTTTCGCTTAAAATTTAGTAACATGTGGCCACCTAGCTACTTGTTGTAAAACTGCTGTCATATGGAATTTGTTGAAGTTGATCTTGCGGATCAGTCGCGCGAGTCATACTTCCCTCACGTGTCGTAGAACTTCACACAACCCCTGTCAGATCTGGCGTTTAGCGTGTCTCGTTCCTTGTCATTTGATTCGACGCCTAATCCAAGGTCTTTCGGACGCCGTTCGATCTGTTGACCTCTGTATGTTTTCCTTGCTATACCCTTTACTGAATTCGTAATTGCTGGCTTTGCGGCCACGCCAGTGCTTGGTTGGCACGTTCGTGAAGTTCTTCACCAGTACTCTATGAGCTGAGGAACGTCGGACATACTTAGAGTTCGCAGCTACTCAGCCGCTGTGCTGCCATGACAACGGCTTCCGAGTGGAACCTCGAAAGCTTTGTTTGCCGCACAGTTCTAAGGGTCCAGCTTGGCCCCTGCCGTCCCCTGCTGTAGAGGAGATGACCTCGGATGACCTCCTTTTGGTCGGTCCGGAGACGGAGGTGCACGCCCCGTGACCTGCGCGCGTTGCTGGCCGGCTGGCTGCAGCTGGAACCTCTGCAGCGTGTCACTGACCCGTGCAGACGTGGAGCGCCCTGCGGGGAGTCTGAGCTAACTCCGCGACAGGGGTACGGGGTGCAAGGAATGCTGCTCGCTCGGTTGTAGCCGTTGGGAGAGGAATGCAGCGGTCTGCTGCAGGAAGGGAGATGTGATGAACATTCCTCGCTTGCAGAGGCGAAGAGAACGTGCGAGCTGTTTAACCACCAGCAGGTACTGCAAGGTACGGTAAGGCACAGTTGAATTCAGTACTTATATCGGCAATGCAGTTCTCGTGCTATTCCTAAATAACCCCTCCACATATACCGTGCGAAGCAAGTGTGCTGTATCCTGTGTTTGTGTAAAGAAGTTTTTTTTAAATATTCATGAAACGTCCAACATAAAATCAGCCTGTTTTCTCTGTCTTTCAGAATCCGTTGGTGCACAAGATTTCAGCAAGTGGCGTAATTCTGTTAATAGGTTCATCGCTGCGAGGTCCGTGATTGGAAAGCCGCTTAGTTTGTGGTGCTTATGCTCGGCGTTTATTTTGCTTAGTAAGCCTGCCCTTTTCGCCTAAACATTGTTGCTTTTGGTGTTTTACGCGTTTCCGTTATGTTTACGTGGGACTTTTCGACATGGTTTTGGGTGCAGCTGAAATGCAAAGCTCATTATTGGTGTGCCTTTTTATGAGGCAAATGCATTGGAGAAGTTCTGTTGTGTTAGGGAAGAGTTTTCGCGCAAATAAAAATTGAGTGCGTGGGTGGAGATCTCAGAAAATTATGGTGTGGGGGGTCGTGGGGGTCTTTATAGGATTTCAGGCCGTTTTTTCGTCACTGCCGTCGGCCTAATCCCTAAATACTGGAGACGGGGTCCGGACCCCCCTCCCCCGGGGTGGCCAGCCGTGCTGGTAGAGGACAAACGTCTCGCGTCGGCACGACGTCAACAAAAATGTTCGTATGCGGTCCAAATACAGGTAATGGTGTAAGGCTGGTGGAAACTGCCCAGTCACCCTGCCAATCACGTCGTTCCTCCTGCGGTGTTCTCGGAGCCGGGGGCGATAACTAACAGCTCAGCACGCTGTCACCCAGCGCCATCTGTCGTCAGGAAGTGGTAACACCCAGCCGTCAGCTGATCGTCCCGGCCGTCGGCGGCTCAGCTGACGGTCGACGCCCGGCTGTCAACCGCAAACTAACGGCCCATATTTCAATCATACGGCGCTGTCATTTGCTGTCATTCGACGTTATAGGCCGAATGACATTGATTGACATCGCATGACATCAATGACATCGAATGAGCAAGTCAGTGCTGTAGTACTGATGTGACATCTGCTTCTATAAAGATGTTTGTTGGGCGCCGAATGACCCTGCAGTCGGTGCGCCCCTAAGCCCCAATAACCAACCAACCAAAGATGTTTGTCTCAAAACGACCAATATTTGTATGGGCGTAGCCATGGTTCGCAAAAAGGGGGGGGGAGGGGGCGACAAGCCAGGGGTGTCGATTTGTTTTCTTTTGAGGGGGTCCTGGCCCACCCAGTGCTGATTTAGACCCACCCAATGTTGATGTGGACCCCCTTCCAATATTTCCTGCCGGTTTTAAGGGAAAATGGCCGCCATTGATAACAAATGGGCAGAAGGTAAAGAACAAAGTCTAAAGCGATTCTTCTGTCTATCTTCCCATCTTCCATCTGAATATATGCCTCTATGTATGGGAATAAGTAACGAAAAACTTGTAAATTTCCGTTGATCAAAATAAAGTGAGCTGAATCCGTTGAGAAACCCACATTTGGGTGGAGGTTAGGTTGTCGGGCCCTCAGCTCGGCCCCCAGTCATTTACAGAAATCGACATCCCTGGGACAGGCCGTCTGCAATCCACCAAGAATGGGTAGGGCAGGGGGTAGAGGTAACTCTTCCCGGGCGTTACATGGCAAAACGGTTGAAATCCCTTTTGTCAGATCTCAAAATTCAAGAAACTGTTTTGCCAATGGGAAGTGCCTATTTGATACCTTGGATATTGGGGGGACTAATCATTACTTTTGGAGACCTGGGGGGACATGCCTCCCGCAGCCCCTGCAGAGATTGTACCCGTGAATACTTGGATTAACTACGACCCGGAACAAGTAGGTACAAGAAACCTGGTCATGGTTCGCCGTTCGAGAACTGACATGACTAACTCGGCTGTCTCTTGCTTCCAAACGACGCCCGGCACTAACGCTGCTATGCAGCCAAATAGAATCGTGAAAACGTCGTTGCTGACAAAATCCGTTTTGGAACAAGGTATCCAGTTAAATCTGGCTGATAAATCAGCTTCGAGTGGGACCTTCGGTAACACATGGTGGATCCACGACGGAAGGCAGAAGGGAACGCTGAAAATACTGCAGCACAATACGTTCTGCTTCACGCTGCTACACTGCATACAATACCTTGATCTAACGGCAACAGGCATAAGTTGCCTAGTATCACTCATGCATATCTGGGCCTTTTTTGTTTCAATGAGCAGCTCAGGGAGACGGCAGAAGCTGCGAGACCAGCTCTTCAACAGTCCACCACCTTCCAGCGGCTGCCGATGAAAAACGCGCCTGGACATGGCAGTACATCCCTTCATGAACGCCTCGGCCGATGCCTCGACAAAAAGCCGGCGGCGGCGGCTGACACCGCGTCCCGGAGCATTACCCGGTAGCATATGGGCGGGCGAGTTTTTCCAGGCCGGCGGCGGGCGAGGCGGCGGCCGGCCGGTGCCGTGTGGGTGCCGCCGCCGCGCCGGGCCGCCAGTCGGCCAGGCGCCGCAGACGGGACGAGACGCTGAGGGGTGCCGACCGACTCCACGCAGCCGCCCCGGGACAATAGACCGCCCGGTCCGGCCGCGTCCAGAGCTGGTCATGCGGCGTCAGCTGGCGTGGTAGTGGCGCGGTTCTGCCGAGTGGGGTTTTAGTGGCGGACGAAGGCACGAGAGGACCTGTGCGCGTCTGCGGACACTGCCCCCAGCTCACCTGACTGTGATTGTCGTCTGTGATATCGCACAAAGAAACCGTGTCTTCACGTACGAAAGAGACCAGCGTCAGTCGAGGGGAGAGCAGAACAAAAGTCACCGAGTGACTGAAGTAAAATCGCTTTCATAATCAGTAAAACTCGACAGCAGAGTCTGAGGTGCTCGTCGTTGGAAGTTCATCTACCTGAGGTGAGTGGCGAAAGGTTTGACGATCCGTACTTGTGTCCACGCCAACAGAAAAGACGAAACGGGAGGCGGCAATGCTCGAGAACTGATATACGGCATGTATTGAAAGCTGTCGTCGTTTTCGCCGCTTCGTGTTGACGAAATCATAACATTTCAATGTTCATGATTGCAAACCACTGTCTGAATACCCTTTGGCCGAGGTGCCGACTTAGATCACCAAGGGAACACAGCAGAAATACGTATTTAAAAAAGGTGTTATTTTGCCATCTTACCAGTGCCCGAAAGACACGAGGTCGATAACCAAATAAACACAGACTACACATGTCACGGGATGGCTGGCGACTCATTGTACCCTCATGGCCTCCCCATCTATGGATCATGCAGAACAGTAGCACCAGATGTCTTGCTAAGCTTCAGAAGAGGAATATGTTTATTTTTGTTTTGTTTGCACGTACACCTGAAACGTCCTCATTGGGGGGCAGAAGGATACACAACAAACGTAAAAGTGAAGCCCGGAGACTATCACTCGCCGGTGAATGGTTATTTTTAACAATACGAATCTCTTCCTTGCCTTTTGTAGGCCTTCTCTACGCCTTTTTTTGTTTAGGTTACGCTAGTATGAGGAACGATATGCAAAAAATGTTTTTTTTTATGCAAATACGGCTACGCACAACAGGAAGACGACTTTTCCCTCAAAGACACCTGGCTATTAACGTTTGATCATCTACGCTTCAGAGATCACTAATTCCAACGACCGAGGTGAAAACTAGTCCAGCTGTACCATTAACAGCCATTCGTACCCGTGTCGCAGCGCTTTCTCGTTCCCCTCCGCCTGAGCCGGGAAGCCGATCGTCCTGTTCTCCGTCCGGTTCAGTCACCTGCACGGCAGCACGTTTACCCCCTCCCCCCGGACCGTCCCCCGTGTCCGGGTGCCGGACGGAGGGGCGACACCCCTGAGTGCGTCCAGCCGGCTGGGCCTCCGACCTCCGGCCTCGTGCGGCGGTAATGACTCTTTGTGCTCCCCCTGCGGCTCACCCCGCCGGCTCCTCGGTGCGCCGCGATGGCCGCGCGCGAGGCAAAAACGTTGGCCGGCAGAGACGGCCGTGCAGGAGCGTGGGAATGGTGGTGAGCTGCCGGTGTCGTCTGCGGCCGACAGATCCGCCCGCTGGACGGCGCGGACGGCGGCCGTGCCCGCACGCCGCGGACTGACTTTGGTGGTACCTGCCTGTGCGGCTTTCAAGTCTCTTTGTTGCGAGTCGCTGGAAGAAGCCAGGCTGAGAGAAGGCTGTGTGACCTTCGTACAGGGAACCTGCGGCATCTTCTTCCGTGTTCCCTCTTGATTTGTGTATGTTTATATCGACTGAGGGATTTCATGCCATTCCGTATATGGCGGAAATGCATTCATTGGTTTATGGATGACCAACAAGGGTTTGGGAGCCATGCGACTCTATTGCCGATGCGCCCTTAAACCCCCATAACCAGTCGGCATCTTAGTTTCACATTCAAAACATAATCGCTAATCGCGACAAATACTGCTTTTAAGGTCCGATTTGACGTGGCCGTCCATGATCCCAAGCGATCCAAATTTTTATGGACAGTAACATAACCCCTGTAATGTAACTCGGAACGTATAAATTCAAAAGAGACCTTTCCAAAAGCTATTTCCATGCGTTTCCTATTCTTTGATATAGATAAGAAAACGCTTGATTTTCTCTGCTGCGGGATTGACCAGCGACAAAAGCGGTTAACTGGCGAATGCGCTTCCTCGTTAGGTACTATGGAACAAAGAACAAACAACACGGTCATGTGGGTCCAAACGAGTCCAAACTGTTTTTGAGCCCCCACCGTTAAGCAAAAGCACTGCCGTTGCACCACGCTGTAAACAGACGCACACAGAGAAGGTCTCGTGGCAAGGTGCGCTGGTGTTTCGCAGCTGTGGTTCATCAGTGCCGCTTTGCTTGTTGCGCGACACGCGCGGTCGCGGTATCTTCTCATCGAATAGCGGCTCTCTTCATATCTGAGATCTGCACGGGAGGAACGTCACCAACCGTGACGTAGTGGAACCACTTCCGAATCTTGCCACGAGTCCACGTTCGTAGTACGTTGGATGGTGAATTGCGCTTTTTGCAACACATTTGCAACGCATTTGGCTCCTCCCTTTGGCTAGTTCAAGGTTTCAAGACGCGCAGGGTCTCAAAGTAATCTTTGCGACTCACTCACTGGTGCCGAGTAGTCAGATTTAGGCCGGTGGAGTCGGTAGTTTCGGCACGGACTGAAACAGAGACAGGGACAAAACGGAGACAGGCACAGAGTCTACCGAACAGAGGTACCTTTTTACACGTCCTACCAACGATTTCCAAACCTAACTCGTGCAATGCCCAGCATCTGGTCGCTCTCGGACGGGGATCACTGGCCGCTGGTAGCGGTGCACTGCCCGATCCCAGCAGCGGTAAACTGATGAATGGCGCTCCATCAATGCCGCCGCGCGCCATTACTGCCGCCTGCCTGCTGCGGCCGGTCGGACCCGTGACGTCACGTGTCGGCGGCGGGAGCCGGGACACGGGCTCGGGAACGGCTGCCCGGCGGGACACCGGGTCCGGCCTCAGAGCACGAACAGCGGAGCGGCGGAGACGGCGGCGGGCTCCGCTTCTGTGTGCCGCGCTCTGACGTTCGCGGCTTCAGAACCGGGCGGGAGCGCGCGGCATGTGAGTCAGGCGTCGGAGCCGGCGTGACGGGGATTCCCGGAGTTTATTCACGACGTGCCGCTGAGGGAGATGACGTGAGGCTGATAGGAACCATCAGACGTATGTAAATCCTCATTTGCCATCTAGGGCCTCGAGTGAAGTGACGCATTCTGCATTTATATCTTCTGTGTTGTCATGGATTATTTGATCTCAACGACCTCGATCTTAAATCGAGGTCGATCGAGAAACAGGTTAAATTTGACCTCGTTGAGGCTGAAATATATGCGAATATTAACATATTTTATCATGCGTGAAAGACTTGCATAATATACCCCATCAAGCTGATATCAATCTCAGTAAGACCTACAGCATAATCGACAGGATACCCGGGTGCACAGAGAACAGTCCGACACAGAGAAGAGCTCCTGCCCGCCAACGTCAGCAGGTCTGGTTCTGGCCGACTCCTGATCACACCACCCCTGCAGGGGACCCAGCCGGCCCGGTCCGGGCAGCAGACCCAGCCGACCCGGTCCCGGCAGTGGTCCAGCCGGTCCGGTCTCGGCAGTGGTCCAGCCGGCCCGGTCCGGGCAACAGACCCAGCCGGCCCGGTCCCGGCAGTGGTCCAGCCGGCCCGGTCCCGGCAGTGGTCCAGCCGGTCCGGTCTCGGCAGTGGTCCAGCCGGCCCGGCCCGGGCAACAGACCCAGCCGGCCCGGTCCCGGCAGTGGTCCAGCCGGTCCGGTCCAGGCAGCGGACCCAGCCGGTCCGGTCCAGGCAGATTCTCCCACGGAAGGGCGCCATTTCCGGCCGGCGGCCACCGCACGACCGCTGGTGACGCCGGACGGGGCAGCCTCTGGCCCCAGGCGGCGGCTGGCGACGGGTCGTCACACGCCGCCGACTCCGCCCGACTGGAGCCGCAGCAGTGGGGCCGCAGCGGTCGGCTGGGTGCCGGTCCACGGAAGAAGCCGGGTGGTGCCGCCCGCCGTCCGTCACGGATCCACGGATCTGAACCCCGCGACAGAAGCTCGTGTCCCTGCACGGCGCCAAGTCCGCCAGCGCGGCGTTCGGTGGCCGCGAACCATGAAACCTCTGATTAAGCTCTCATGTGAGGGAATCCGGGGAGAAACCGGTACCCGGCCACAGCCGCGGCCCAGTGAGTCGGGGCCTGTCACGTGTGTCCGCTCACTGGACAGCCTGTTCTCACGGACAGGACAGGGAAACCCGCAGACAGCCGACTTGGGCGGCGCAAGCGGAATTGGAGAGAAGAGGTACGCCGTGCGTAAGCAGATTTGGAGAAAATATCGCTTATTCTTGCACCCTTCCAGTGGATGTATGTGTCATGTGGCAGTCCGAAGTCTCCTGCAAACCTGTAAAAGGTAACGACTTCTAATCCGGCGACAGCCATATCTGTCCAAGTGCTTAAAGCTCATACCCCCAGGCGGTCCGAGCGGAAGGAAATATTCGGCAACTAAGCACAGAAGTTTTACGGCTCGTTGGTCACGACAGCACCCCACTTCTCCCGAAGCTGTCAGCACTGGAGCGTAGTCGAGTGGTATGCTTGGGCGTTGCTGAAGACGTCCGGGGAGGTCTCAGCCAGCCGTTTCTCAAAAGTCGACCTCACGGCCTCTCCCAGCTCGAGAAACGCCGACCCCACGACAGCCAACGGACCGGCACCAAACGCATTCCACCGGCAGTCCCGAAGAAGTAGACCGCGAACTCAGTCTCGGCTGCAGGGAGACTGGAACTCATCGAGGTGTGTGCTGTAACGCTTCTCCCGCCCCAGCCTCGGCGGAGCCGATCCGCACCGAGACCAAGTCATCCATCCGTGGCAAATTATCACGTAGAGCACCGATAAGAAAATGCGGTCACTAACTTGACTGTGTACGATGCGCTTTCTGCTAACGAATGTTATCATGACTTTTACGTTAACAAAAATTTCCACCCCTTTGCGCACCGAAAAGTTCACGAAAGAGCAACATTCGTTCCCGCTCAGTGACTGCTCGGCGCGTCTTCCATGCGAAGACCGCGACCAAAACAACCAGGCCGGATCCAACAGCGCGAGCCGGCCTACACTTGAGCCGCCCCGGCGCCGACCACGAGGTGCCGTCCACGGCGGCGGCCCACGGTCGGGCGGCGGCGCGGCGCCGGCAGCCCGTTTCACCGCTCCAGCCGGCAACCGGAAGGCTGGCGCTCTGATTCACCGGCAAGCAGGGGTGTCACGAGCCGTGATCCGTGATCCGTGATCAGGGTCGGCCGGGTCACGTTCGGCCGGGGAGACCTGGCTGGCGCCTCGGTTCAGCCAATGTTTCCATGAGATAATGAATAAATGTAACATGAACCAACGGGCAACGCAAACAGCCATGGAGTCTCGGACGGGTCATCTGGCTCGACGTCATCAGGGACTTCCTCGGGTTGATGTAGTGAGCTAAATACAATTGTGTCGCCACGGTTGACGTAAAGTCCAAGCTCGGGGCTGCTGATGCCAATCTGTTGGCCATAGCAGAGTGACGTCCCACCGTTCTGACCTTTGAGGCGTCATCGTGATGTGCCCGGTCACATTATGATGATGATCGAAGTCTGTGGACGTGATGCTAGGTTTATAAGCAGAGGCTCAGTCCAATGCAAAATTAAACAAAGCAGCTTCAATCGGCGACGTGAGAGGGTTGTTGGATTAAGGATTGCATTACTGGTATCGAACAGGGTTAAACATGATTATGGTTATTTGGCGTCTCTCAACCATTCACAACCAAAATTAAAGGCCTCTACTGAGGCACCGACAGGACAGGGATAAGAATCTCCCGTCGCTCTCCTGAGCAACAAGGGTTGGCGGTCTCAAGGACTCAGCCACAGGTTTTTGACCGGAGAATGGGGCGGTCTGGTTCTTCCTCCCTGTAGCCAGAGGTGGCGGAACCACGGAGACTCTCGGGCGCTGCGCCCTTCACCTTCTCCTTGAACATTAAAACTTGCCATTAACCTTAGGGCGCTGAATATTAAATATAACTCAGTAATGATATGCACGCCTCCCCTTTCCTTAAAAGCGAACGTTCCCTCTCCAGATCCCTGTAACCAAATACCAAATGCTATTTTCCCGTCGTATTTCGGGCATGTTATTTAGGACTTTGAGTAAAACAAAAGCCATTAAGTTTTGCAATGTTCGAAGGATTTAACGCAAAAAATCATTCCTTCCCTCAGCAATGGAATGATGTGCAAGACGCATCTTCCATCCCTCTGCGGAGCCTATTATTATGGGAGATCGGCTCAGCGTCACTGTAGGTCTCTTTTGTCTTCTGACTGGTTAAATGAGGCGGGTTCCCAATGCAAAACTCATGAAACATGATTCCAGCCGTTGTCACTGTAAAGGGGAACGGTATAATTTTGCCGTCACCAGAAACTGAGCTGCGGTAACCGAATTTCTTCTTTTTTTTAATTGACCTGCGTTTCTCTTACCAAACCCTGTGTTAATTTTCCGTTTTTAGCTGCATGCTCTTCTACTGTGTACAGCATTTTTTTCAATCCCAAAGCGTTTGTGACATTTGCCACGAAACCCTGCAGCCACTTCCCTACCCAGCCGGCGGTTGTGGTGTTCGAACGGTGCAGGCGATCCTTCCAGCACGTGTTGCGGCTTCGCGTGACGCGATCTGTACGGTGCCGACATCTGCCTCATCCGGGCCGCGTCTCGGGCGGTAGCGGTGCGTCGCTGACGGGCCGTCTGTCGGCGGCGCTGCTCCAGATGGCGGTCCGGCCGGCCGGCTGGGCGGCTCTGCTGGCCTGCTGCGCCCTGCTGCCGGCGGCCGCCGCCGACGAGCCATCTGTGTCCGCGCTGGCCGCCTCGGCCGGCTATCACAGCGCTGAGGTCAGCTGGCGGGGAGGCGGCCGACAGCCGGCCGCTGCGTTCAGCGTCGGCTACTGCGAACTGCAGGCCTGGGGTGCCAATCGCTGCAAGTCCAAGGTGAGCCGCGCTACGACGCAACGACACTCTCTGTTAACGACAGACAGACATTTGGGCCGATTATTCGCTTTTGGGCTGTTCCACATGAGCTGGCAATGCACAAGACAGGAGCTCTGCTGGATAGCGGGACAGGAGACGAAATCCTCCCATATTTTGGTAGAGTTTAACATTATGCCTAGACCGCTGCACGGAGAAAAGGGAACCGAACACCTTCGATACTCCTCCGTCAAAATTTTGAACTGTGGACCTGTGAGGAGGCTTAATGGAAGATAACAAACGAAATGCTGTCGCTGCTCAAGAACAAAACGTATACGCGCATTGCAAAAACGACAAGGACTCCACAACCTGTCGGTCGTTCGGGGTCCAGAGGTTTCCAGTGCACATGTTTCCACATACTGTCCATGCAAGCTGTTTCTCGTTCTTTTTTGCCTTTTTTTACTAACGAATGAAGACCTCTTAAAGACTGCTCGGCACGCAAGGTTTTATTAAAAAGGAAGTCAAGAAACACGGAGGCCCTTGAGCTGAAATATTACGTAACAGTTACGAGCGGACAGAAAGTCCGCAGGCGCCCCCGTTCCCTCTTGCCCTGGATCCCCATCTGTACCCTGTATACATTCGTCGGAGCCGATGCATTGAGCTCGCCGGGGCAGCCTTATGTATGTTTCATATCACCGCCGGCGCTGATGTTAATGAGGCACGTGCTCGTTAATATTTCAAGGACTCGGGTCTGAGGCTATCCATCACCCGCCCTCTCGAACTCCTGATGCCTGTTCCCGTGTCACCATAAACCCTACCCTCTTGGCAACAGTAAAGTCTCACTTAAACTTCTCTCCCTAGTTCTACAGTTTCCGAAAAGCAGCGAGCTGATCGAAGGGGTTCTAAACAAAACACAAAACCAGCTGGACTTCTCTTGATATGCAATCTGGCATGCTGTCAGCCGATTGCGAGTTGCGATATGCAGATTCAATGGAAATTCGTTTTATATGACACAAATTTTCACGTTGCCTTATCGCAAACCGGGTCTCATATACGTAAGCAGGTAAGGTTTGAAAATGGAAGCAAGCATTGTTAATCTGGATCCTGGGTTACAACACCGCAGATTCATCTGCCCATTGTTAAATGTCGCCTCTGATGTCCTGGCGTTCCCGTGTTCGGCAGATAGTGCCCAGAAGACCGGACCAGCGGGACATCAGCCTGCCGTACCAGGTGACGATCCGCGGCCTCCGCATGGACACCGAGTACGAGGTGTCCGTCACGCCGCTGGACCGGCACATGAACAAAGACAGACCGCAGGCCAGGAGCGTCCGGCTTCGCACCAAGCCGTGTGAGTACCTAACGCACGTGGTGCTGGCACCAGGCGAAATACGTGACGAAGCGATGATTGCAGCAGTCAGCCATACTACTGTAACGAGCAGTCACGTAATACGTGAGACCATCATCAAAACAAAGCCTCCCAAGAAACAGCACGAATGAGTTTTGCTGTGCAAAGGAGAAGAAAAGCTAGCATTAAATAAACTCTTTCGCAAACAATTCCTGTCAGCACATGCATTTTAACACGCATTGTAACATGGGAAGTGCTCAGCGTATTTTAATCGAGAAACAGATGTGCAGACCGCGGTAATCTCCTGCGATGATCCGAAGACATCCGTCGCTTATGAGTAGCTGTGGTGACTGCCTAATGGCGGCATTATATCTCTCGTAAACACACACACACATACACACACACACACACACACACACACACACACACACACACACACACATATATATATATATATATATATATATATATATGTATTAGTGTATTAGGCAGGATATTTTTATTAATACATGACTTCTTGAATCCGGGGCATATCGACAAAGCGGAGCGAATAACGTAACGAAAGACGTCAACCAACTCAAACGTACTAACACGTCGCGTATCAATTTACATGTCCACATGAAGACTTCCGGCTTCGTCCTGCACACTACAATAGTGTCATCACTATCACCCTCTCACCACGCTTGACCATGCACCTCAGAGATGGAGCTCCACAAGACATGCCTCAGGAACACAGAACACATATCATCAGGAACGACCTCACATCTAACACCGTCATCCTAAAATCATCAGCGGGTCGTCGGAAGCTCATGATATATCAAGCTCTCTTCATCCAACGTGACCGACCAAAACTGAAGCAGAGGATCAACCCCTGCGTCACCTTGGAGCTGTTCCGGAATACGTGTACATGACGTTCATCTCCATCAAATATGATGTGGACCACTTATTTATTGCCCTTTTCTATTGTTTTGTACTTTCTGCGCTCTCTGTAATTCAGAGTTCAATTGTCTTATCTCGATTTCACTTGCATCCTCATGATGTCAAAATGCCCATTATGTAATGGCTGGAGCTTGAGCCACGTATTTTGCGAAATGTCCTTTATCAGCGCTCAACGTACTGTCCATACCAAGGCCGTACATCCCTATTCTGAGGATGGCGAATGACACCGAAACGTTATCGAAGACATAATTTAAGTATGGCATGAATATTGGAGACTTAAAATCTTAAAACGAAACATCGAACAAACGTCAAAAAAGACCAGAAAATGTCAATATGACTTGGCGCTCAACGAGATATGTATTAATGAATGTATAAATAAATATATATATATATATATATATATATATATATATATATACGTGTGTATGTATGTATATACTTCAAGTTACACTGAAGGATTACCATCTCATTCGTCTTTTGATCTTGTTAACTTCATTGGAAGGCAGATCACTTCACAATAATCAACATCGATGACCACGTAGTCTGCGGTGCAATGATGATAAAAATATCCTGTTATATTTATATATATAATACTCGAATATATTTAGAAATGAGGAATTTTTCATTTCTATAAAAAAATTATTTCTTTCGTGTTTTTCCTTATTTTTATTCTCTTTTATATTTATTATATATAAACATTAATTAATTAATTAATGAATTTATTTATTTATTCGCTCATTTATTTATTTATCTATTTATTTATTTATCATATATATATATATATATATATATATATATATATATATATATATATGGAGAGAGAGAGAGAGAAAAAGAGAGAGGGAGAGAGAGAGTTTTCGTGCTTAGGAATCTTTTCTTATCAGGGCTACATAATATCCATCTTTCTTTCTTCAGTTTACATTCTGCTTACCTACAAAGCGGGAGAGGGGGCATTTCCTGGTACGGACACCTTGCTTCCGAACAATGCCGTGTCCCTGGCAACTAATCAATGTCATGTGAGGCACTCTCACTGGAAGGTCCTTCTCACCCCGGCCCGTCTCATTACCAGGCCGCTATGGGAGCCTTCAGCTTCAGTCTGGATCCATTCATCTTGTCGACCAAATTAGCCAGTAACATGTGGCGGCGTAATTCAACCGTGGCAATGCGTATTAGCGTGTCCGGCCGGCAGAAAAGTGCTGAGATAGAGTTCCGGGACGATAGATTAGTCTGTGGGAGACGGCCATATGGCCAGCTGCGAGAGCACCTTCACGCGGTGTACTCCGAGTAATGAGGTTAACGAACCGGGCAGCCCAGCGGCTCTCAAGGGGACGCAGAGATGAATGCTGTCGTGTTCGAACGTGGTAGCTCACATCTGCTGGCTGGCAAATGGTAAGGCTGGGGCTGGCAAATTGGGGTTTAAAAAAAACTCGACGTAAAGCGCCAGTTTTGCTTGCAGATTTGATGCATTCACAAACCACCTCAGCTAGTTTGCAGAATTTCTTTTCAGACGTGACAGTGACAGTTGGTTTGAAGCAAGCAACGTGCGCGTATTTCTTCCAAAGTAATTTAGTAATTTTAAAAGTAAACCAAGAATCGTATTGCTTTCATGAGTCAAGGGCTTTCATCATAAGAGCTGGAGTAAAACTGTATGCTCTAAAAACCAAAGATGCTTGGTTTGGTGTTTGTGTAGCAAAAGTAAGGCTGACTTTCCTTTCTATGGATTGGACGAGCAAACTGATCCATAAAATACCACCAGAATGTGCAAACATTTTCTGCACCAATTAAGTCTTGAAAAAGCACGTCAACCAATGTCTAAAAATTCAAAGTGGAAATATCACATCTCTTAACTCAAGTTACTTGCCAAAATACATCGATACCAGCTGATCTGCGTAAAAAAAACAGCACTGCCAGCAGCATACCTCACTGAAACTGTCGGTTCTGCTTTTGGCCGTCAGCTGTGTTCCTTTCCTTGTTTCCTCGCGTTCATTTCCGAGGCAGCCGCTCGTGGGGCCGTTCTGGCCACAACCTTCCACCGTCGGCACTCCAGTGAATTGGCCGAGTCTGTGTGGCCGAAGGTGGCACAGCGCTGTGGCCACGCCCCCACTCTCGGCGAGTGCCTGCTGTCTGGCCTGGGCTCACAACGCTGTGGCCGTGCCCCCAGTCTCAGCGAGTACCCGCTGCCTGGCCGGGGCCAGCGAGGTGACGGTACACACCGGCCCGTACTTCGGCGGGCGACTCTCCGTGGAGGACGACCCGAACGAGGCGTGCGGAGTGCAGGGCGACCCGGCCAGCGAACAGCAGGTGTACGTGCTGCGGATCGACCACGGCATCTGCCGCACCAAACGGCTCGACACAGAGGTGAGAACAGGGAAAGAGAGAGAGAGAGAGAGAGAGAGAGAGAGAGAGAGAGAGATCGGGAGAAGTTGCGCGGCACCAGACTCTCCTGTCCGAGCCTGAAGAATGGCCTATTGACAGTGTTTGGGCCGTGTAGGTGCGGCTTCCAGTCAGAGGTTATATGTGGCACGAGCTGGATTCAGGCTTCCGTCTAGGCACAGTAAAATGTATGGGGTATGTATTCTGCTTTCAGAACACATACGATCAAGGTCATTAAATGGAATTGTTGGTTTTTAGTAACCCAATGATGCACTATGTGCAGTTTCGGTGTCGGTCTCCTATGATGTGGTCTACTGACGGCTGATGAGCGTTGATATTTGCGGACGGCCGACGGCAGATACGCATTGTCAGGCGAAGGCGGCAGATGGCTGATGTCAGGCGTTGACAGGTGCGCACAGTTGACAGCCGGTGGTTGATTTCGGCAGGTGCGGACGTTTGTGACGGTGCAGGAACAGGACACGATCCAGACCCACAGCACGCGCCGCTTCCTGGTGATCTGCAACTACGAGTCAGAGTCGATCACCGTTAGCGCTGGGTGAGACTTTTGTCGTACGAAGGAGGTACGGCTACTCGCTGCTGGCTTGAGATAGTGCAGAATGGCAGCATCGTATCTGTAGATATTCAAAAGGGGAGGGGGACACCAAGTACTGGCCAGAGAGAGAAGTCTCTACCTGATCCGTAATAGCCTTATCGTAGCGTACTTGGTAGCAAGTTGGAAGAGGATTGAATTGCCCTCTTCTTGCTTTTATTTATGCTATTTTATACCATAAGATTAGGACATTATTATCTATGTTTTGCACACTTAGTGGGAATTGTGATGAAATGCCAGCTTTTCGATACATGTTTTGACGTGGTCGAAGAAAACGAAATGTGATGAATTTGAAGTTCGATGATATTTATTTGTGTGTCTTTCGCATACCGCCATCGCGAAACAAAGCCGATAATCTGTGTGCCTCAGGGTGAACCTGCCGAAGCTGCCGCTGCTCCGTGCTGCCGGCTCCCAGGTGCAGGAGGTCGACCTGGGCCCAGAGTCGGAGCCAGCGCCATCTGCGGAGCCGCCTCTGACCGAGCTGGGCTCCAGGGAGGCTCGTCAGCTGGTGGCGACTGCCGACCGGCCGACGGCCGCCGCCAGTCTGGTGGCCGCCGACCCGGCAGCGCCGCCGCACACCGGTACGGCGGGGGGATGGGGGGGTGACGCTGGTTGGAGGGGTGGGGGTGCCGGCTGGAGACAGCAAAATGACGGTATTGTCATAGAAATGGGCTGGTCTTGATCTAGTCTTCTTCTTTGAAAGATTTTTTTTAAAGGAAACATCTGGAACGTCTCGGCTTTTTTATCACAGTTATTCCTTGAGTTCTAATTCACTTTACTACAAAAGTTATTACTTGAGTTCTAACCCCTTTTATTTTGGCTCTTCTATTGAATGAGTAAATACGGATGTTCATCCCTGATTACCAGGGCCACTAGGCCCATGGCGGCAATGATGCGCTCAGACCGCATCACTGACGGGACCGTCGTGACCCGTGTGTTCTAGGCGGCAGCTGGTCGCAGATGGTGCTCATGCTGGTGGTGATCACGGGCGTGGTGTTGGGCGTGGCTATCGGCGCCATTTTCTCCCGGCGGGCCGCCCTGCGCCGGCGCCAGAGGGCCGCAGCGTCCAGCGACAGCGCCAGCGCCAGCTCCAGCGCCAGCGCCGGGCCGAGCGGCCTGCCGATGGAGCTGCTCAGGGACAGGGTCGAGTTCAACCCCGGCCAGGTCACCGTCCTCGGCAACGACTTCCCGAGCGTCAGCTGTTAGCCGTCCGGCGAACCAGAGCTTTTCTCAGACAGCGCCCTAGGTTGGTGGCGCTAGTGTGCTGTGCGATGAACGACGGGCGTCCAGGAGGGTTTGAAAGGCCACCAAGCGTCTTATGCGACAGCAACGCAGCCATGCCGTGCGGACATGGTTGGATGGTACGCATGGCGTCTGAAGTGAGAGCAGAGACTGATGCAGGGCACAGCTGACCTCCGCGGCACTGACCACTGTACCGACGCGCCGCCACCATCGCCGCAGCGCTGGAACGGGCCGCGATGCGGTGCAGACCAGACCTTGTGCTCGTGGTGTCTCCGATTTTGCATAGTGCGCTGCCGTGCTAGGACGGGGCCCGTGTCGTGAAGAGCATTCATAGCACCAGGAGGTGAACAACCAGTTGGGATTTGTAACCTAAGGTGGTTGTTCCGTATGACTGTCTCTCGTCAACTTAAGTTCGTGTTCCAGTGGAAGCTCAGACACAACTTCTTCACTTTGGTTGCATTAGTTGCAAAACGCGGGCCTTATCGACAGCTGACCAGGCAAAGTAGGTTCTTGACCCAGCTGCCATACTTTTTAGTAGTTGCACGACCAAATAATGAGGGTAAATGAGCAGTGGACGCAACACTAAGTTAATTTCACGGCAACCGTCGTACTTTTTGAAAGATGCCACAACGTTTAGAGCAGCCGCATCAGAACGTTCGATGATGATTAAGCGGCAAATAATAAGTTGTAAATGAGAGTCAACCTGGAAGCAAGAAGGTCCATCGAAGTGCATGCGTAATGCGTAGGGCATCGCTTCACGTTTTTCCAAGGAATAACACCACTGATGCATGCCATTTTGCACCTTTTGCTCATCAAGACGTCAACCGTTGCCGGGCTAGCGGAAGAACCTGTGCAGATGCGTATTTTCTTGTAAGGAAGGTATCAGTGCATGGCGTTTTAGGTATGAGTGTCAACCCCGATATCTCGGGAGACCTTGATGCACGTTAGTTGGAGGGGTACAGTGGACAGGGCCCCAGAATGTTGAAAATGTACGTGCACATCGACGTAAATCAGCTGTGTTTGTTTAGGGGGACGAAAGTTATGTCAGCCGAAGCACGGGCTCGACGACCATCATCTGGAGGCTGTACTGCTTGGTGGCATCCGTCATTGTTTGTCCAGAGATCAGTGGCAAGACCTTTACTGCTTGCTTATGTCGAGCTGGTGTTATTAACACAACGAAATATAGAACCTGTTAGAGCATACGTCTTTGTTTGGTGCCCCTCAGCGCATTGTTTCACATTGCATCAGCAAAGACAAAGACTTAACAGAGCCGAGCAGTGCAATGTTGTGTAAGACGAGCGTATTGCTGTCCCAGATATGACGCATAAGCTTACGATTATACTGCAGGAAAAACAAAACTGAAGGCAAGCCTAAAAATAATATGCGCCGGGGTTGTGCATCATGGCTGCTCGGTAATGCCCTTCGTGTAAAAAAACTGATTAGTGCTCACGTCAAGGGCCAAGAACCGTTTCTCAACAACAAATCAAAATGATCCATTCGAAATGTTGTCTAGGAATTTTCGGAACACTACTGTTTTACTGTGGAGTATTTTACTGCTTTGTACTGCACTGCACTGCCCTTCTTTTCCTTGCTGTGCCTTCTGTACTGTGTTTAAGAAATCTTAATTGCATTTTTTAAATTCATTCATACAGGCCTGCAGAGTTTTCATCCATCTCCATCCTACGTTCCTGGTGTTACCCTTGCAATTCCTCAGGCATGCGATAGGAACAGGAGGAAACTGAGGGCCATGACTCGCACTTCCGTGAATTTTTGGCATCAATCATACAAGACACTTCATGGAAAAAATTGCCGAACAATCTGCCGGTGGTCCTCCACCAGATTTTTAGGGTAGTTAAGGTTGTGCATATACGACGGAACGCTTTCAGAGTACGAAAGAGGGCAAAAACTATTTGAAGTGAGTTATTTCCATGCAACGCCGCTTAGAGCTACTAATAAATTTTCCGGCAGGAACCTGTCTTCTTCCGTTTCCACCGCACCTGCAGTTGGATTTTTTAGCCTACAACAGTGCCGGGCTGCTGAATGAAGTTCGAATTAAGCTTCAGACATTACAGTGAACTGAGATGACGACGCAATAAACAGATGAGACGACTCATCTGTCTGATAAGTGCAACCAGCCATTTTTAAAGGAGGCACGAAGACTCGTTAATGCACGAGTGAAGTCATCCGGAAAATGGTCCGGGTCGACTTATTTTACAACGAAGATGGCAAGGCGACGATGTAGCGAAATCAGTAGTCATCTGGTTAGGCCACTGGTCTTCAAGAGTACCCAGATCATTTAGAATTTCAGATGGCTGTTCACAATGAACATGTTGATTTTTTTTTACTCTGGATCATTGACTCTACGAAGCATGAATAAGGAGTGTTTTCCTAAAAGTACGACGTCATTACAGACTTTCTCGCCTATTCGAGCGTATGAGCTATTCAGAAATCTGTGCACCTTCAAAAAGACCATGACCACTCCAGTCCAAAAACTTTAACGTACAATAAAGCCTTCCAGACGCATA
Organism: Capitulum mitella; assembly: GCA_030062745.1. NCBI lineage: Eukaryota > Metazoa > Arthropoda > Thecostraca > Pollicipedomorpha > Pollicipedidae > Capitulum > Capitulum mitella. The sequence goes on from CP099849.1 coordinate 26,364,720, forward strand.
AGAAGACATGGCTACTGAACGGCCTTCAAAGGTTCACATTTCCGCCACTAGCATACAAGAACTGAACCTGACAAAAGATGACCTCAGACAGTCCAGCAAGGTTAATTTCGCAACACGACAGAAAGGCAGCCGCAAACCGTCCAAAGAACACATTTTGGCGCAGCCCTCACGATCTCCGAGTGGTGCAAAACTAGGGGACGAAAAACAAAATCCCGCGAAAAAGTCAGCGTCAAACACGGAGAGGAAGGCAGCAAAAAATGCCAAAAGTGACGTAGGACATCGGCTGGCAGCAACACAAGGTGAAGAAAAACACCCACAGGGAGTGGTCAAGACCTCCTCTGGACCACGCGTTAAGAGAACAACGTCTTTTTCAGGTTCAAAACAGCCTGGCAAGACTGACAATCCTACGTCCTTGGAGGCCGGCTTATCCACCCAAGCAAACGACAGAAAGGTATCCAATGCATCGCTGCCGACGGCAAAGAAGTCCACGTCGGCTCATAAACGAGAGAAAACGCAATCTCAAACATGGGTTAAGAGCCCCAAGCTGAACAACAATCCAAAACAAGAACAGCCAGATGTGAACAAGGGAAATACGTCTCCGAAACAAGGTCGTCCGAATGCGTCAGCCGCCAGTTCAAAAGAAAAGGCCACTGCCTCTTCTAATCAGGCGGACGGCAGGCCGAGAAACAGGTCCTCGGAGCTCGTGCCCGGCTCGTCTCCGCAGCGGCCGGCCGTCGGCGGCGCGGCCGGCCCGCAGTCGGAGCCGTCGCCCTGGGGCAGTCTGAGCGCGGTGATCGCCGTGGCGGCCAGCGCCGGCGAGGTGAACGGCAAGCGGCGCTCCGCCTCCGCCAGCGGCTCCCGCACGTCGCAGGGCCGGCGCCGCTCCGAACGCCGCTCCAAGCAAGAGCCGGAGGTCAGCGAGGAGGAGCGCTACCTCTCGCTGTCCGTGGCGCGAGACCTCACCAACGAGAAGAAGCGCAGCTTCCTAGTCTCGGTCGACGACGAGATGCTGGAGACGCTGCGGAAGCGCAGCCTGGCTGGCGAGGAGGGCCGTCTGGGCTCGGGGAAGAGGGCGGCGCAGAAAGCGGGGAGCGGTGGCACCAGTGCTTGGTCCTCCTCGCCCGACTCTGGGATAGCCGCCGATGAGCAGGCCTCGAAGCACCGGATGGGAACTGGCAGTGCGGTCGAAATGCCGAACTTATCAGACGGTGCTGGTCCGGCAGCCTCTGGGATGGGGACGGCTGCAGCGCGGCGAGCGTCCGGGCCTAGACGCCCGTCCTCTGGCGGTAAAAACCTGTCAAAGGGCTCGAAAGAGTTGGCCGTTGGATCTAGAAGAAGAAATTCTAAGTCCGGCGGCAGCCATTCGACCTCCAAACGTGAATCTGCGGGGTTAAAGGCCGTTCTTGAGAAGCAGGACGCCGTGAAGGAGTTTACAGGAATGCTAGAGGGCAGCGCTGTTCACAAGTCAGAAGACCCAGGCTCGCACAGACATTCGCGCGCTTCTGCTAGTAGCAGAAATGAAGGTAAGGACGCTTCCAAAAGCACTCATTCAGCAGAATCTGGAAAGGATCAAGACAAAGAAAAAGTTAACACCCAAGACAACAATGCGGTTGAGAACGACAAAGTATCAAAGAACAACTTGAAGCAAATCAAGGAGAGTAAAACTACCCACGTTAAGAAGAAAAATTCCACCAATACGACAAATAGCGACGGCAAAAGTAATACAAATCTTGAGAATCCGAAAACAGTGATAGAAAGGGACAGTAACGTCCCGAATGCAGAATCTAATGAAGAAACTATAAAACCTAGCGCAGCATTACGGGATCCACTGGAACTGGCCGCCGACAACTCGGGCCCGATAGCCGACAGCGACGCGGGCAGGAGCCAGGGTCTGGAGGCCAAGAAGATCCCCGAGGAGTTCTTCACGCCGCCGGCGACGTACCGGGCCAGCATCGACGACACCATGCGACGTTTGTCCCGGGCCGGCAGCCGCGCCCTCCGCCGCTCGCAGCGATCCTCCAGCGTCGGCACCAGCACCGACCAGCCGCCGGAGCCGGAGCCGGAGCCGCCGGAGCCGCCGGAGCTGCGAAGGTCCTCCTCCACCGCGACGGCCGAGGGCGAGGACGGGGGCCGCTCGGCCCGCGGCCGCCGTCAGTCGCCCGAGAGCGACGACGAGCACGAGCAGTGGAAGCGGCGCACCTCGGCCAAGGCGTACTCGCGCTACCTGCGAGACACGGACCCGCGCTACCGCAGCAGCGGCGACGACAGGTCGTCCAGGACGACCACCATCTCAGGTAGGCCCGAGCGCCGCTGGCCGGGAGCGCCACGCACCCCCGGAGCGCGGCGCTGAGGGCTTAATCGCGAGACAGTGTGCGAAACATGGACATGTGCAGCTCAAATCGAGCTGAAATCAGCTGAAAACTTGTCGGCTCGCAGCCAGCGTATTTCTTGAGTAAATGTTCCTGACCTCCAGCTCGCTAGCGAGTTATAAATTCGTAGCTTACATGCAGCTGGAAACATCTCGGGTGCTGGTGTTGGAGGAAACGCTTTCAGCGACATTTGTCTCCAAATTGCCCAGAACAGGGTTGCCGCTACGGCAGCGCCGTTTTCGTGCGCAGCGCGACCCTGGCTCTGGTCGGCCGTCACGCTGTCCCTCTCGCTGTCCCGCAGTGTACCCGGCTAGCAGTTCGGAGGCGATGACTGTGGACGGACAGGGCACCTGGAGCGATGTGACCTCAGAGGTATCGGAGGCGTCTGAGGCCGGCACCGCCGGCACCGAGCCAGGTATGCTGCTGCCTTCGCTGACACGGACAACCGCAGGGCAGGCACTGGCCTGTCTGTATTGACAGAGATAGTAACAGACCATATATTGTTCCTCCTATATCGACACCGACACAGACGGCTACAGATCAGGTACGGGTCCGCCTAGACTTAGGCAGAGTGTTATAGGTACAAAATAGACTTGTTCCTTCTTTTTTCGTTTAAGTCATACCGCTATCAGTGGTGCGTCATTTTATTCAATTCACATCACGTCAAAGGCCCTCTCGGGGATTTTGCCGAGAAAAAGGGGCACACAAAATGAATTTTAGGTACTTATTTGTATGCAAACAAGCTAATACCATTATCGGAATATGTATACGAAAAACGTTTTGAAGCAATACCTTGGACCAAATCAAATTTTCGTCCGACACCCCTTCTGCTTCTAGATGTCGGTGCTGTCAAATCTCAGGTTATTTTTCTGGGTCTGAAACGCAGCGACTTTTGGTTTCGACGCCGCATAAAGAAACCACGCAAAGTCCGGCAACCTTGTCACGAGAAATCGCGAATGACGTCTCGTTCTATTGAAGCAATCGTGTTTCTTAACATTCAATGTTCTTTTGCTTTCCAGAAATGTCACAAGTAAAATACGTGACCAAGGAATGGTGAGCGAAACATTTTTTTACCTTACGCTTGCTGTCAAAAACGTTGGTAATAACGTCAGCACGTCAATCTCCTGAGTTTTGTCTCCGTTTCTGTACATGCAAAACTCGTTGCCACCCGAGGCAGTGGCCACTTGACTAGTGTGAGTGTAGTGTGCTTGAGCACATTATACTCACACTCCAATTCCGCAGTGGAAAAACGGAATAGGCTTCTGTTTGTTCTCATACAGCGAACATTATCGCCAGCATCTGGTTTACAGCGTTATCGAGACGATTGATCTACATCGCCCGGTGCAGTATCAACATTGCATTGTATCTGGTACACCAGATTACTGTTCACAAGAACGAAACAAAGTCCCGCAGTCACCATATGAAAATGGCCGATGCTTTTCAACAAATGAAAAACTACATGTCACCTGCGACAGTGCCATCCTCTCACCCTCTCCAACAGGAGGGAATTATCGCTGTTCAAGGCTTCTAAGAGCATTATCGCCAGGTAACAATGGGAAATGGTGGCTACTTGGCAGCCCTAGGACAGGTGGTAACGCCATTCGTCTGATTTTTCCCATAACCATCTTTAACCTGACAAAGCTTCTACCTCACACTGAAACCAGGAAACGTCTCCACTAACAAAATATCTCCCACATTTTGTTTCTCGTATTTCAGTATCAGTTGGATATGTGAGTCTCTTTCTTAGACAATCAAATGAAATCTTCACAAAGATGCACAATGACACGCAGGTCAAAAATTTGGGATTCGAAATAATACCCAATCTGATGAAGCTTTGGAAGAGCTGAAAGCTAACTAGCCGTCTATCCAGGTGGCACCTGATTTCTACTGCCCTAATATCACGTCTTTATCATCTCAATTTGCCTGTCATGCCTAATTCGCTACGTAGGTCAGCTAGATTCCTTGAGCTTCTAAGGAAAATATGAGATAGCTCGCTACAAAGGGATGAGTCCTGTACGTAAGGATTTGTTTTTAGGTCTTCCGGCGCACGAAGTTACACCAACCGACACGTGACAACATCACTGTCACACCTCAGCCGGGTGACGGCGTCCCGCGTCATTCTAGTGCGAGGCGCCGTGAATCTCATATCGTTTTTGTCTCTTTGTAGTTCGCCCTGGGTGCACGCAGTATCACGGTATTTGGTGTCAGGTCACTGCACCGGCTTCTACGACGCACCATGATGACTGAGCTCATAGCATGCCACTGTGACGGCTGTTGCGCGTCTTGTTGGTGTTCTGATGTTTGATGTTTCACGACACTCCGCTACTCCATAGCCCCATGTCCCACCCGTGCAAAGCTGTCCCACTTCAACCCAGTGCCCCGCTGTCCGGCGCCGCACCAGCGTGACGCCGTCCCCGTCACGCCAGCGTGACGGTGGCGACGTCGACGACCGAGATGGGCCGGACAGAGGGGACGCAGACGAGCAGCGCCGAGTACATCCTGCTGGACCGGCGTTCGGCCTTGGTGAAGGTTCTGGCCGCCCTACAGAGGCTCAACACGGACGAGGCGCTCCAGGTCGGTGACGCCCGCCTGAGCTGGCTGAGGTCAGGCAACGCGGCTGTAGCTGGCTAAGTCGTTTTGTGTGTGCCGCCATCTCTAAATGAGGCTATTGGCATTATGTCAGTAACCTATCTTACGCAATGACCAAAAATAGATAATGTACGTATGTTTATACATATATCACTCATATGTATATATGTATATACAAAATATGTAGTCTATATATAAAATAAATAATAACGAAAAAAACAAAAAATCAAGTAATAATAAAATATGTAATAATAGCACAATGTATTCAGTTAGAACCAGGAGCACGGGAACTCCTCTTCATTTGGGAGGAAGAAGCATTTTTGGGTCAGTTCTTTCCGGCCAACGTCCATAAAGTCAATGCTAAATTTTAAACAAGTTGGACGGCTGAAGCGCCCGCGCCTATGGGTATAACTGAATCATTGAAATAATGTAGAACCATGCAATATTCCAACGTGTTTTTTACATATTTATATTCATTTATATTTATTTTTATATTATATATTAATTTCCCTACATACAAGGTCGAACTTCTCGCCACAAATGCCCTTACGTAAGAAAAGCGCGTTCGCAACGATAAAACACATTGCTAAATTTGATGATGGCATGCACTATCTAATCAGCGGCGATGGCATGCATGTTTCAAAGCGCACGCTTTCTGAAAGGCCCCAGAATGCTCTTGCAACACCTGCATTACCATGGGCTGCAATAAATGGTCGCCATTCCAGCTTCCATTTGGCTGATCAGTTCGCACCGGCACCGCGCGCAGACAAATTACACCATCGAACCGGTCACGGGAGGGCAGCGATAAAACCTCGCTGAGGCGCCGCAGGCCAAATGGCCCGCCGGTGACGTCACAGGACCGCCGACGCCCCCGGCCGGCGGGTCCGGCGACGGCGACTCCCACACGGCTGTCTCCATTTGGCTGGTCAGGTGGCGAGGATACTGCGCCGCAGCCTGGAGGAGGATCGATCCAATCGGCTGTACGAGGACGCCGACGTCCGGCAGCTGCTGGGGGGCCGGCGGGCCGTGGTGGACGCCAGCCGGCCTCCGGCGCTCCGCTCCGAGTCGGAACAGGTGACGCCCGGCGGCCGGCCGACTTGTCTGCACACCGGTGAAACGTTCAGTCAGGAATGGAATGATGCGCATGTCCGGCGGAGTCGTTCTCTTCCGCGGAACTAGCTTGGTAGCGGAGGATGTTTTTTGCTATCGGGTGTCTGTTACCAGCATTGCCTTCGCTGTCCCTCTGTCCGGGTCTCGGGGCGGCCACTGTCATCCCCATGTCAGAGGAGGTACCCGGAGAGGACAGTTCCGGCAGTAGTGAAATGGCTGCTTTTGTCGCAGGCGGTACCCGCAGAACTGGCCCACCCAGCCCCGCCGGGCCAGGACATCCCGGACCAGGACTATGAAGAGATGACTCGCATAGTCTCTCAGATCGATCTCATGGTCCGCTCCAAGCTTCGGATCACGGCGGCGCCCTATTCGCTCATCTACGAGACGCTCATCAACTACCACCTGGAGATCACGCAGGACTACGCGCCGTCCGTGGCCGTCTTCAACTACTACCTCACTGAACAGGTGAACGGCCGCTGCTGCCTAACCGAACAAGCACCAGGCCGACCGTGTGTGTGTGTGTGTGTGCGTGGTGGGTGGACAGGCGCGTGGTGGTGGGGGATACTGCTCTCCGGTCGGTACACGAGTATGAACTGCCTTCCCGCTGATCAAGTAGTCGCACATTTGTAAGGCTCATGGAAGGGTCTAGACGCCAGATATGCCTCTGGCTGCATCTGTCTGGTTCCACCCGGCTGAATCCGTCGCGGGATCACCCGTCCAGCTATTTAATCAGCAGCCGGGTATGAGCCGGGCCGCCCGGCGGGACGTCGCCCTGATCGTCTCGCCCCCCGTCGCCAGGGCCACCCGCTGTTCGACGACACGAGCGGGTTTTTCCGGCCGACGATCCTGCAGGTGCCGCGCGAGTCGCTGTACCCGCGCCTCTACGCCCACCAGCCGTACGGCGAGCCCCGCCAGCTGCCCGACAAGCAGCGCCTGCTCGACCTGCAGCTGATGCTCGACGAACTGCTCATCTGTCCGTTCTGCGACAGCGACGTCGTCTGGGGTCAACACGAAATGTGTGTAAGTGCCAGACGTCTGCCTCGAGAAGGAAGAAAAAAATGAATATCAGAAGGCGCAGTTTCCTGCATTCATGGATGAAATGCTTTTAGTGTTAATGAGTCCGACTGTCTGCAGTCGTACATCTGGGAGACATGCCAGGTTTACGGTGATGACTTTAAAAAGCCACCGGACGGCTGAAAGCACTCAGACCGGCGTACCGCGCCGTGCAGGCCGAGTTCTGCTGCAGCGCGCTGGCCGAGCTGGTGGCCTCCGAGTACGAGGAGGACCTGGGCCGGATCCGGCGCCAGGCGGCGCTGCGGCAGCGCCGCTCCGAGCTGGGCGAGCTCGACGAGAGCGACGAGCTGCTGTCGGCCGCGCTGAGCGCCGCCTCCAGCCAGCTGCAGCCGCCGGCCAAGAGCAGCTGCCGGCTGGACGAGCGCGAGCGACTGCGCTCCCTTCAGCGATACGGCCAGGACGGCAGCGGCGGCGAGGCCCCCAAACTGCCCGCCTTCACCCTGCCCGTCCAGAAGAAGGGTAGGCGGTCGGGCCGAGCAGGAAATAAACGGGGTCCTCAGGAGCTGTCCTTCGGCAGGAGGGGTCAGATGACGCAGGAAAACAGAAAATAGGGAATAATGTCGCAAGCTGTTGTTTTGCTTCATAGATGACGAAGGTCTCGTCGCTGGAACGGCAATAGCAGTTAAGTTTCTACAGCGGCACTAACTTCAGAGTTCTGCTTAACGCCGATAGAGCAACACGGCTAATCTCTAGATTGCGATGGGGGTCCGCCGCTCCCTTAGTGGCAAAGCCCGTCCTGTATCACCACTATAACAGCCGCTGGGCAGTATTCCTCCCGCCTCAGGCTCGGACCCGGAAGGTGTCACGTATATCCACTGTAACAGTCAGCTGGGCAGTACTTCTCCTGCCTCAGGGTCGGACCCGGAAGGTGTCACGTATATCCACTGTAACAGTCAGCTGGGCAGTACTTCTCCTGCCTCAGGGTCGGACCCGGAAGGTGTCCCGTATATCCACTGTAACAGTCAGCTGGGCAGTACTTCTGCCTCAGGGTCGGACCCGGAAGGTGTCCCGTATATCCACTGTAACAGTCAGCTGGGCAGTACTTCTTCTCAGGGTCGGACCCGGAAGGTGTGTATAAAGCTGGGCAGTACTTCTGCCTCAGGGTCGGACCCGGAAGGTGTCCCGTATATCCACTGTAACAGTCAGCTGGGCAGTACTTCTCCTGCCTCAGGTTCGGACCCGAAGGGTGTCCCGTGTATCCACTGTAAAAGTTATCTGGACAGTATTTCCCCCGTCTCAGGTTCGGACCCGAAGGGCATCCCGCATGGTCACTGTAACAGTCGGCTGCGGGGTATCTCTCCTGCCTCAGGTTCGGAGAGTGTATCTCCCCGCCTCAGGCCCGGAGTGTTTCTCCCCGCCTCAGTCCCGGAGTGTATCTCCCCGCTTCAGTCCCGGAGTATATCTCTCTGCGTCGGGTTCGGAGTGCATCTCCCCGCCTCAGTCCCGGAGTGTATCTCTCTGCGTCGGGTTCGGAGTGTATCTCCCCGCCTCAGTCCCGGAGTGCATCTCCTCGCCCCAGTCCCGGAGTGTATCTCCTCGCCTCAGTCCCGGAGTGTATCTCCCCGCCTCATTCCAGGAGTGTATTTCCCCGCCTCAGTCCCGGAGTGTATCTCCTCGCCTTAGCCCCGGAGTGTTTCTCTCCACCTCGGATCTCGGAGAGTGTTTCTGCCCGCGGCAGGCTCGGAGCCGAAGGCGGACAAGGCCCGCCGCAGGTCCGGCGAGAAGCGGCGCCGCGGCAGGCGGCGGAAATCGGGCGGCGCGCGCCACTCCAGCGAGCCGGCCGGCCGGCGACGCTCGCGGCGCAGCGGCGGCAAGCGGCGCAGCTCGGCGTCGGCGGCGGCGGCGGCAGAGCCCGGCTCGGAGGACGGCTCGCCGACCGGCGGCGGCGCGAGGAAGCGGCGTCGCCGGAAGAAGTCGGGCCGCGCGCTCTCGACCGTGCCGTCGCAGGTGACGCGGATGGAGGCGGCGCTGGGGCGGCCGCTCACCGCCGCAGAGATCAAGGAGATCATGGAGAAGGTGTCGCGCTCGGGCTCGGCGCATCGGCTGAGCATCACCACGGACGGCGTGCGGGCGCGGCAGGACGCCGGCAGCATGGCCGTCCTACCGGACCAGGTGCGAGGCCGGTCAGCCGCCCAGATCGGGCACAGAGCGGGCACCGGGCCAGGCGGGAGACGGCCGTTTTAAATAGGAAACACTATGTGCCAGACATGCCGCAGAATGCTCGACGGGGTCGTGTAAGCTGGGGAATAATGCATTAGACAAAACAGGTCACGATAAGTACGCCAGTGAGCGTTGGAAACATTTAACAATACCGGACAAACGTGGGAACAAATACTGTTTAAATTTCTGTATAGCAGAAGGCGTTTAGATCACAGTCCATATTACGCAAATGCCTCGCAAAATAGGAGCCAGCATATTGTTTGCTTGTCGGATTGCATCGCGACCAATATTGCAGTCTACAGCAAAAATAGTAATTACTGAAGGCAGCCAGAACGGTATCAGACACCACCATGGCTATCAAAGCTGATTCGCATAGATTTTGATTCACGACAGACACATGCAGACAGGTAATCATCTGTTGCAAGTTTGCCGATTCCATTACGTTCGAGATTTGTTTTCCTGCACTGTGCGGTGCTTTTTAATTGAATGGATCCTTTTCGTATGTGTTTTTGCCTATCTTGTGAACCTATGTTTATGCTGACATGGCCGACAATACCGTTAAAGACGGTCGCTTTCACAACGTGACAATTTATGTCGTGGTGGTCTCCTTAATGACTTTCCATACGGCCAGGGCATGTTAAGCGTTGGACCATAACCTACAAGTATTTTGTTTCCTTGTCACCAGATTTCTCCAAAACCTAGTCCACAGGCCTCAAAACAGGAGATGGACGAAGAACTTGGTGAAATGGCGCTCATGGAGGAAGCCAGCATTCCAGGCAAGTTAAAGCAAAGAGCGGAAATTTCAAGTCTTGTCAACATTTGGTCGACACTCCATATTGTCTGAATCGTTAAATCAAAGATCAGTCTCAAACCAAACTCAAATTTTGTTTTGCTGTGCGGTGCAATTTGCGGATGGACATCAAAATAATCCGTTCGGATGCTCGAAAGAGCGTTTCAGACCATTGCAACTTATGCAATCTCGATTGCCCTCCATTTTCGATACTTACGCGAAAGAAATTTTGCAACCGACCAAACCTTCTCCATTTTCCCGGTCATAGCCAAGGTGGTCCAAGAGGGCCATGACCTTTGCTTGAGGAATGTGAAAATTTAACGTTTCTTTAGGTACCAGAAATGATAATAAATAAAAGTTGGCGGGATTAGAAAATAACCTGGCTGAAATCCGACCCATTTTCAGTTTTGAGGCGGTCCGGTATGTCCTGGGTCAAATCCTTCTGGGTGAAATCCTGGCTACGCCCCTGCTTCATCTCCGACCCCCTGCTCTGCAGCGGCAGACGGCGACTCGGTGGACGCAGACGACGAGGCCGGCGATATCGAGTTTGCGGCGACGGACCGTCGGAGGGGCGCCAAAGGTCGCATCGTCGGCCCGCGGCGCGGCCGACGCAAGACCCGAGCCGCCCAGCGAGACGAGGGCAGTGTCTCCTCCCTGGAGGGCCGCAGCTCCCATTCGGAGCGTGCCAGACGTGAGGAGCCAAACTGCCAACCTCTCTCTCTCTCTCTCTCTCTCTCTCTCTCTTTCTCTCTGGGCTCTCTAACGCTGGGGAACACCTTCTTACCCGTTGTGGATGTCCAAGGCGTAGCAAGACCACCAAACCACGCGACGCATAATATTGCATCTCGTGAACGCGATACGCACCCCTGCGCAGTTAAGGTTACTTGTTAAGCCCCAGCGTATACACACGATACGGGCTACATAAGCTGATCGCTGCTTCTCCGCCTCAGTCGTGATCGTGCTACAGACCAGCTGAAATTTGGCCAGAGGACACAACGTTCAAGTGCGATTTCGGATTAGTAGCATGACATTGGGACCCACTACGGGATCACTGCCGACATTTTTGTCCATGGACGAATGCCATCTGGCGACTAACTTCTCCGCAACGTTGCACCTCACCGCAGTGGGGGCAGCGACAAGCGGCTGACCCGACCGTCAGCTGGGTGTTCGCAGGCGGCGACAGGGACTCGCTGTTCGATGACCAGATGCACTACCGGCTGTCGGAGAGCCAGTTCCTGGAGCAGGGCGTCACGCAGCTGCCGCTCTCGGCTCGGGACGCCCGGCGGCTGGGGACCGACGAAGAACCGCTGCCCGAGCCCGTCACTCATCCCGCAGAAAGGTCAGCTGTGATCACTCGGCAGAGACGTCATTACCCATCGTAGCGATACCTACCGCTACCTTTTGTCGACACTAATACCTATATTAGTACTGGTAGCTAAATAGTTGCTCCATCCTATACCTGTATCCTAAGGCTGTTCAGGCAACAACATTTGTCTCACCAAGTGTATACTTTCACTGTTTTGCACTGTTTAATTTTGTTTATGTTTATTGTCGTTTGTTTGGCGTGGCATATACAAGGCACAGAGGCTTCCATAAAGTTGGCACTATTTATAAATTGGGCAGGAAATCAACTGTTAAGTTTGGCATACGTTGCCATACATGGCCTACCTCTAACTTCCGAACTCGCTTTAACTGTATTTGTCTGCTGAATCCAACAACCTTGATAAGGCCGACCCAGGCTGCTTACGCGGCAAACATGAATATGCAGAGAGCAAGAGGCATACTGTGCCTCTCCTGTACTAGTGTTATTATCGCCCGCGTTAAAGTGACAACGCCTCTGAATCCTCCGCAACCGAGCTGTGCCGTCCACAACTGCGGCGCTCCGCCTGGCTTCAGACATTACCGAACTGTCCCTCGGCCCGTTCCAGCGGGCCGCAGCAGTTCCTGCAGGAGTGGTACCCGGACGGACGGCTGTTCGTCACCTGGTTCGCTGACGGCTCAGGTCACGTGCTGTACCCCAGCGGCGAGCCGGCCGTGCTCATTACTCAGGAGAGTGCCGGTAAGTGGTACAGGAGAGTGCCGGTAAGTGGTACACGGACAGCGATCACGTCTACACCAGGCGCAGAGGCCAGTGCTCTTAAACGACTGTCTTCTATGGATATGTGGATGTGTCCTTATAATGGTGAGCCCTTGCGTTTGTCCGTGTGCGTGCACTGGCAAGCAGTATAACCTCTTGCTGGGCGTAGAAGGCGGTTACATGTATGCCACGCGATGGAAGCAAGCGACCAAATGGCAGATCAAGCTCACTTGACATGGATTTAGTAATTGGAGTGGTGTCTGTGAAGGGAAGGCAGAGTACGGACCAGGTGTCAATGCTATTGAGATCTAGGAATGTTGAGCCTTATGGGGACTCAGCCTACTGACCAGTTGTGCAACGTGCCTAAGCAAAATCGGTGTCATTGTGGATCGGAGTCGTGGATATGATCAGACCGTGGGAACCATCTGGCGCCTGGGACATGTCTGTATTTACACCCTGGTTGGGATAAATCCGGAGTCGCTGTTTAGCGGAACACGGGTATCCCCGCCCCATCCCCGGTCGGAGATGCGGTGTATCCATGTGTGTTGAATAAGAGGCCAACAGCAGTGCGGTGGGCATTTATTTTGCACACATCTGGGGAAGGAGCTTAACGAATTGATTTGTTAGTTTTGCCGCGTGACTCGCAAACTTACTTATTCATCGCTCACAAATACTGGAAATGGAGAGCATGGCTGATATGTATCGGAACATTTCAATATGGGGGAAGAAGTCGACATGAGCTTGGAACATGATTAATTCCGCGCTCATTAGACAGCACTAATAATCATACCGAGAGAGAGAGAGGGAGAGAGAGAGAGCGTGTCTGGCCATCTATCCGTTTCTGGTCACATGTGACAATACTCAAAACGCCGACAACACTCGAATGATTTCTTGATGTTTTCCCTAATTCCTGTAATTATGCCGGTCTGTCTGAGTATCCATGGGACTCCCGTTACCACAGGGGAGAATCTAACGTTAAAACAACTTAATGACATTGATTCCAAAAAACTTTTCCCAAGTAAGTTGATCATGTCAGTGTTTCGTGACCGAGGATTCCTTGTACTTCCTCGTCCCGTCCTATGTTTTAGTTTGTTGAACGGCACTAGGCTCTAATTATCATTCGAGACTTGTAGCGACAAGATGGTTCCCATTCCAACGATGTTGTGACCACCGCACGTCTGATGCTGGACAGGTCGCCGGTTCGTGGTTATGCCAGATGAAAGGTGTCTGGACATTCCGTCGTCCAACTGCGTGCTGGCTGTGTTCGATCCGCGCGGCATCGGCTTTGTCTACTCTGAAACAGGCAGTCCCAGGTCAGGAGAGGCCAGTTCAGGAGAAACAAGCACGGTAGGAGGGGCAGCCCAGGTGGTGAGCGGCAGTCCCAGGTCAGGAATGGCAGTCCCCGGCCAGGAGGTCCAGCCCGAGGTCAGGAGACGCAGCCTTTGGTCAGGAGGGGCAGACCCAGGGCGAGGGCCTTCAGAATCCACCAAGGCCACTTTCAGTTCATTAGGGGTGCTCTGAAGTGCGAAGCGAGAAGTGCGGAGAAGAAGAAGAAGGAAGTCTTTTGACAATGTTGGCAGTCCCGACGAGGCTAATCAGGCACCGAGGTAACTGCGAAACTACCAACGGTAGTTTGAAATTTACTCGTTAAGCCCAGTTGTAGCTTGTTACTTAAGTCGCATCACGAATGTTAGTTCGAAAGGTTTACAAGTCCTTTGACCGGAACTGAGATAACTCGGACCCTGAGTCATCTGGCGATGAACCGGTGAGACCGTCTTGGTGTATGCGTCATAGAATAAATGTTTGTCCTCGTAATCCTCGCATAAATTGTTTGTCCTCATAATCCGCATAATCCTCGGCGTTAAGCTTATGGATTACAACTCATTTTGCATTCAGGAAAGAAAATGTCCCGCGACGAGACATTTGACCTCAGGATAATCCGATACGTACTTTAGCAGCAGCCACAGAGGCTTCTAATGGATATGCATCATTAGGAGGAGGGAGTTACAGGTCACAAGAGACCGAACGAAATCGGGGGAACGAACTTAAAGTCTGCGAATCATCCTGAGGTCTGCTCACGATGAACGTGTGAGGTACACAGCTTGCGATATGGCCCCTCATTTGAGAGCAATGCTATCTACCGGTATTGCACGCACCGGATAGAGACTGAATCAGCTTCTGTTGCCGTGACGACAGTGACCGAGGCGCCATCTGTACACTGCAGACTGCCCTCTGACCAGCGGAGGGGGCGAGGGCGGACACGGCTCTTCGGCGGTGCCCTGGCAGGATGATCAGAACCATTGTTGTGAGCACACACGGCGAACTGATGCCTGACCTGTGTCAGTGCTGGCGTGTCCGAGACGCCGTGTGACGGGCCGTTCTGCACGCGCCGCAGGCTGCTGTTTGACCAATGGGAGGGCTGGTACCACCGCGACGACGGCACTATTCGGAGATGGAAGTGGTCCGATTTGGACGACCACGTGCACCACTCTCCGACCCTTCAGCCGGTCATATTCGCCATCAGCAAACACGTGAGTCCGTGCAGACGCTGCCTGGATGTTCGCGTTCAGCCCCACGCTCGCCGCAGCCTCTCACCCGCGTCCGAGCTCCAGACGCCGGTGTACCGACCCTGCGCGGTGACAGCACCAAGCTGTGAGCGCGAAGACTTAGCCGCGTCTTTCTGTTCCTGCTTTTCATTGCATGCGCTTTGTATCGGCGGGCCGAAGATTGCAGTCGTCGATGTTCAGCTCCAGTGACCCCTCTGTTTTCGGTGTCGCAGTGTCCTGTACCCGCAATGCGGCCGGCGCCTGCTATAGCGGCCCGCTAATGGTGGGCGACGTAATATCCTGCCGGCTTGCCGACGGCCTGCAAATGCTAGAGGGGCCACAACGAAGGCGGCCACCATGAGTGATGGTAGTGCTACGGCCGTCCCGCACAGTCATGCCCCTCCTCTGTCGGTGGCAAATCGCTGATCATGTCCTTAGTTTTCACCGCGGGAAGTCCGATAAATGAAAGTAGTTGTCAGGTTGTGACGGACAAACGGTGTAGAAGTCTATTTAATTTAGCAGCCCTTCGGGGAACATCTGATCAGAAATTACGCTATTTTTCTTGGCAGTTCGCAGCGTGATATGCATTTACCATATACTTTATTTGGTTCAATCCACTAAATTCATGTTTTCCCTGACACACAAGGCGTCAATATTCGGCAAAGCTTGACATTCTTATCAATGACATTCTCAAAACGGCCTGAACAAACTATTACAGTAATGAATCTCGAAATTGTAAAATTATTTTTCAAGGTGTCAGTATTTGTTTGACTAGGTTTTAATTACAAACCAATTTTTATAGATCTGCTTTGGGCTGGGAGTTGCAATGATTTGCTTGTGTTTACAGACATGTAAAGGTGAAATGGCTATCAATTAAAGTTCATGAATTCCAGTCGTATCATGTATGGAGTTATCGCAAACGTCAGTTAGGGCCCAGATATCACACCAGCCGTATTAGGTGAAGCCCACGTGGTGAAGTCTGGAGACGTAAGTGGTGGGACTGATATAGATATCATCAACTTTGAAAATGATATGCCAGGACACCAGATGTCGTTACTCCTTCCTAAGCATTATCTGATTTGGTTTAAATGCAAGCAAAACATAAATAGCTTTTGTTAACCAAATATTTACAGGTTTATTTGAATTTCGCCACTCATACTCGTTGAAATGGATATTTTCCTTCTTTACCAAGTGCAGGCGACAAAATATTTATATTTTAAATCGACAGTCGATATCCCTGTAAACGTTGGTCTGTTTTTTGATACGGGTGCTACTCGTGACGTCATAGGTCTGGTCAGGTTCGGAAAATGTAGATGAACGTGCCGAGAACATCTGAGCCATATCGCTTGTACCTTCTGTCAGATTCAACAAAATCAGCAGACTTCATTGATTTGGTGCTTCATCTAATGGGCATGGTGGACACGATCAGACACTTAACGGGGGGGGAGGGGAAAGGGCCATGCTCTCCCTGAGCCAAGCGATCTACGCTAGATATTTAGCGACTTTGCGGGAATACGGAATAGTTATCATATATATGCTACAAAAGACAACATTATGTGCTTCCTGTGCGTTAAACGTGAGGTTGGTAAAGTGAAACGTTTGCTTTTTCCTATAAATTTCGATATACGCCAGTGGCAGATGACAAAATTTGACATTTGCCTCCCCCCAAAGAAAATCCCGGTTGCGCGTCTTGACCGGATTCAACTGCATAAAATAAAGCCTTGGAAATAACGCGTAAAATTATCGTATTTGGCCCGGCTAATCGATATTATTTAGATAGTGGCACAAGACGGATGTATGTCGCTAGGTCCTGCTATACCATGGCGCGATGTTTCATCACCCATAATCTATTGATGTAAAATTTGGTCAAAGTAAGTCTTTCCGAGAAGCACATTTGTATCGAAAAAGAAGCACCGTCCCTTGCATTCCACCTAAAGCGGCATTCGAAAGACTCGTAAATCGAAAATATCAGAAGGTCTCGGACGGTGGTGAGCCCGAAATTCTAGCTTTGTTCGCAGACTTACTGCAGCCAAATCTCTGTCAGCACCATAAATCTTCTCGGCTGTAAAAAAGAAATGTTCAGCCATTTGGCGTACAGAACCGACCAAAGAGACTACGACATACAGCAAACTACAAACCGATATACAACGAACTCCGAACAACAACGTCTGTAAATTTTTGTATTCTTTTCAACATTGCTTAGAGGCAGTTATCACTGTTGAATCTTTGTAAGAGGTGTGGCGTGGCCCAGAAGGATCAGGCGTGAAAAATATACAAAATGTGACTGGCTTTACACGGTGGTGCGCAGTTAACAGAACGACTTGCAACTGAAAGAACTATTGGTTTTAAGTTACCATTCGTTTGCAAGTGAATGCGAAATAGGCCCCTCGCAGTCATAGAATGTGTCATGCAAATCATGTCTGTTGTCTGCATTAGCATGCGGTCACGCTCGTTAGGCCATATTAGTCTACTCCGTCTCTGAAGGCAGATTAGTTTACAGTGGGCTCTTTATATAGGGCAAACGCCATCGTCCTTTGCACGGCTTTCCAAGGCTTTTAATGATTATGAATACTCACAATGCACCGCTTGTTCTATATATGTATATATTAAATAGTCCAGTAAATGATTATGAACGAAGGAGTTGAAACACATAAGTGGCCTTAATTTACACCTAAACGCCTAAAAGTAGTTTTTTCCATTAGACCAGTTTATAATTTCGTCATGACAAGAAGACATTGGTCTACTCCCTCATGCGGGAACTACTTCACGTCTTTGTCTGAAAGTGTCGTGCGGTTGCGGAAAAGGTGTTTTAATCGCCACGAAACGGGTTAGTAGTTTCACCTCCTGGTGAATGGTCGACTGGCTGTTGTTTATGTGCGCTGACGACCTAATGTATCGTCTATGACATGCTGTCTTTATGGATCCGCTGAGACCATTAGTCAAATAAGAACCCTTCAGTGTAATATGCAAATTGTCGGTTTCTTTCGTCTGAGCTGGCTCCGAGAGAAACAATCGCAAGAGTAGCCTTTTTTCAAACTCCATTGCTTCATGTCCTTTTCAGTGGTTTGGTGACATCGACATCTGTTTACTATGAAGACACAGTGCTCGACAGCAATCACAGTTTTTTTATTTTCCTCCCGCATTTTTTTCGTCGTTTCTTTGTACTAGTTCTTCTAGGTCTATTCGTAGACACCGGAAGTCTTGGTCCCAGGGGCTTCTGTCCTCTGCTTTTCGACTAGGGTATTACCCCCATTCTGGTTTATAATTCACGCCTCCATTTTGATGGGTTTCTGCGTCGTTTTGTCTGTCCGTCTCCCTACTTTCCTTCCTCCTTTTCACTTTGTTTACTTCGTGCCTTCTTTCTCCCCCCTTTTCTCGTAATCAGTCTATTTCTTTCTGTCCATCCCTTCCCCGTCTCTCTCTCCTCCTCACCCTCTCTCTCTCTCCTGCGTCTGTCTCTCTCGCGCGGCTGCATGTGGAAAGCACTGGGCACCCAGTGAACACAGCGGCGATCCCTTGCTTTTGTCGGTTCCGACAGGTGGCGATCCGCGTGATGCGACAGGACTATATCCTGCTCTCCTTCTGGGCGAACCTGCGCAGCGCCCGGTGAGTGAAGAGACTACACCCGCCGTTCACGTGTCACCAGATGCCATTGTACGGCGATGGTGGCCTAACACCCTGGATCTCATGCTACCCCACTGCCAGACCTGTTGGACTGTTCAACGTACGCGTGCACAATACGCCTTTTAGCGCGTGGCTGATGTCATATCAAATAACTTTTCATTTAGTCTCAAAGTGGAGCGTGCGCCCCTTCCCCCTCTCATAGTACCGCAGATGCAGGTTTACCATGTTTCTGATGATTGAAAGCCTGCCCCCCTGTGCGGCACAGTCAAGTATAACGCACTTGCCTTAGCCTGAGCGATCAAAAGTTTTTAGCCCATCTTAGAAGTTTGTCACATTTTCGCACTGAAATGTGTAGTTAACATCCACAAAAAATGTTGTTTCAGCATTTTTTAATGGCCAATCTCGTTTGAGTTTTCCTTTTTTGTCGAAAGTTTCGAGCGTACTAAAACGAATCGGATTCAGTCACTCAAAAACAGGTGGTTGCATCCGTAGGATGTAAGGCAATGTAAACATTACACGGGAAAATTTCTTCCAGACACGGCACCAATGCGTAATGCCATATCATGCTGCCTGAATAAACAAAATCAGAACATTTTGGACTGATTAGCAACGTAAACACCCTGGTCTCGATTAAACCTGAACAATTTTGGTGCTATTTCAATGGGATGTTCATGGAATATTTTTTTCTTCATATGCAAAGCATCATTGTATGTTAGGTTGGCTTTTGGAGTGGTGCCTATAACTGAACGTGGGCCGTTGTCAACAATTCTGCCATCCCGTTCTGAGTTCGCTGTGTCGTCCGCCCCCCCCCCCTCCCGCTGGTCTCCGGTGACGGCCGGCTGGCGCCAGGTTCAACGTGGGCGTGACGGCGCAGCCAGCGGAGGAGGCCGCCGTCAGTCCGCCGTACCGCCTGGTGGCGCCGGCCGACGAGCGGCGTCAGCTGGAGCAGCTACGGGACCGCGTCAGACGGATCCTGGCCGACATGGCCCACTTCACGGACGAGCCGGCCAAGTACATCATCCAGAACCAGCAGCTGACGCAGCGCGACGTCAGCGTCACCATCAGGTACGGCTTACTTATTCAAGTTGTATCGTGTCTACAAAATTTCGGCTTCATAAAATGGAAAAATGGATGTTTTAAACGTCCCTCTTGTGACAGCTCTGAGTTTTGTCACGTTTTTTTTTCGGAGGCGACTTTTTCTCGTTACATCATTCCGCATCGCATTTCGATGGAGCAGTCGGGGTTGTGGCTCTGCACCAGAGGCAAACTTGTGTCATATCACACAAGTATGCTCATTCTGATTTTAGCCTCGGATTCCTTTTCAGCGTAATTTTGATAATGTTTTAGTATGCTAATAACAATTTTTCAGTACCATTGTTGCTTTTTTGTCAAAAGACCATTTCTTGTAACCGCCCGAATGATTGCCACGTGGTTACAAATGGGATCTGTAACATGGCTAACTTTCATTACTCAAATAGATTGACTGTCAGCACAAAAGCGAATTGTCCCTCCATACAGTATAGTCTTCTTTGCACGAGCAGTTATAATTTGGCCGCTTAAAGGAAATGGCGTTCTGAAAAAAACGAACTATATGGGTTCCCAGTTATAAATGTTGTCGGTGATTACCTCTTTATATTCGGTTCGCTCTTTATGTCAACTGGCAATAATTAATGGCCAGTCAGCATTTATGCTGACCAATTAAGAAGAAATGGAGCCAATGAGGAACTGCCTTATTTTTTTACAGACCGGATTTACATTTTCATTATTTTAGCTTGCGAAACTTTACTTTTATTTAAGTATAGCACTTCCATGATTCGCCACCAGAGCGGCACTGATATCCAATGTCTGCTGCCACTCTTAATGATGATTCCAATTACTATTTTCGGATACAAAATCTTCCTGTTTACTGCTCTCGCTGGTGCCCTAGAAGACTCCGGCGGGAGTCAGTTGTCGCTTACCCCACGAACGGGGAGGTTGTGTGACAAATAAAACAACGTGCTTTTATGTTCTTTCGTGGGTTCGAATACTTCGTCGACTGTCTTCGTAGCTTCAGATAGACCTTGGTCAGTTATCATTTATATCAAATTCTAAAGGGATCATTAAAGAGCACAAGCGAAACACTTTGGACAGCTCAAATATTTTTAGAACTGAAGCCGTAGGGACTGGTATAAGGAAATTTGACGGAGGAAGGGCAGGCGGAATGTAAACATGAATATAAAAACAAAAATAAAGAATTTATTTATTTTTAATTTGCCTGTTCACGAACAACTACACTTATTCTGGATTTTGCACGGCTCATTGACATCGTTCGGTATGACAGTGATGTTCATTAAATATGCTGTAGTTTACTTTGTTATGAATATTCCTGTATTTGGTTCAAAATTTAAGGCTGGCTTTTGCTTACAGACCTAAAGCCAAGTGACAAAACCTTTGCCAGCGACAAAACCTTCACCTTTTTGGAGCTAAGCACAAGACCTTGGCCATTTTTCATCCCTGCCGTCGCTTCCAGCGCGCATCTCTGCCGGTCGATGCTCTCGCGTTTTGCATTAACGCGTCATTATTTGTTGCCGACAACTTGCTATCACATTACTTCCAAATGACTCTGTGGATCACGACCATGCGATTAAAGGTAAACGATTCAGTTTTTTTCTTTGAACTGGCCATATGCCTCGTAATTTTAGCTGGACAGAACAGTTACAGTGCGGACCTAGGCAACTATGGCCACCCGATTACGTTTGCCGCCTCTTCCCCAATGGCCAGCTTTTCTCCTCCACGAGGGGCGGGGGAACGGGCAGGAGCGGCGACTGGGGAGGTTCGCACACCACTACAGTAAGCATGTTAGGCGAGTCCCTGTGAACTCTTATATGCTACTTTCTTCGCATCGTATTCCGTTTGAATTATATCCATTTAATTCCCACTCGTCATTCTTAACACACGCCCGACTGGCAGTCGGCGCCATGCAGGCCCGACGGGAGGGGGCGGATGACGGCTGCCTATTATTCGTGAATGGTTGTTTGCGCGATAAAAGCAAGCGCACCGTTGGAAAGCTCGTGGCGAGTAGAGCTCCAAGCTGGCCTCATTTTTATTTTTGGATGATATGTAAGCCATTTACGACCTGTACATGTTTCCTCACAGCCGACTGCATGAGACCGAGAAGCGGCCTGCATCTCAAGGACTGTGATTAACAAAGTCTAGGTAAAGACATCGACGAATGGGTAAAACTCCGCAAACGCCGATGCGCGTCTCTCACTTGTTCAATATTTACGCGGAAACGTCCGGTTAAAGACATAGTGATATTTGTGCCTTTCTGCACCGTACCGCGGACACCGATGCCGAGTGCTGGATGGAATTAACTGGAACTAATTTTAGCGTTCCTTTATTTTGGCAACATATGCCTCACCAGGTAATGTGCCCTGGTGCTAGTGGTCTGTGTGATGGTTTTCCGTGTTGAAATTTTGAAAACTTGGTAGGTATCAGTCTACACAACTGACGGCGTTTTGTTCGTGGGAGTCTGCTTATTTCCAAAGCAAGCGATTTTTTCAAGCTTTTTTCAATTTCTTATTATTATTCACAACTGTGAGAGCCAGTTCCGTTATTTTCTGTCTGTTCTAAGTCATTCGTCGCCGATTTCGACAGCGGTGCATTTTGGCCCATAACAGTTAATGCCAGTGACTTTGACCTCAGGTCAATGGTTCGAGGTCATTGGTACTTTGCCCAATGATGGGCATTGCATGCCTGCATCGTTCCACACTCAAAACGTAAAAAAGTCCGTCGATCCTCGAAAAAAAAAACATGTCTTGAAAATCAGGTTGACCCGGGAGTTCCCAAAAATCTGAGATAGCAGGTTTGTTTCATCTATCAAGATCTCCAATCCCTAAAAGATTTATGGTGGTATCATGTTTTCCAAAAAAAGCAACAGGACGCCAAACTTTTTTGGACATAGGTCACTTGACCTTACCTAGGACAGACACATCATTTGGCCTGAGGTCAAAACTTTGACGCAGGATGCAAAAATGATCCAGCAAAAATTACACGAAATGCCGTGATGTTTGTTTTGCGTTCGGCTGCGTTCGTTCGTTCCTTCGATATCTCGGAAAAACCTCAGGGGGGTTCAACCGCTCCCCCCCACTCAAGTCCGGGTTAAATAATGCGCCCATTAACTCTCACATATACACACATGCACGTAGTCTACTCAATGCATTAGTCCTCAAGTCCCGGAAACGTATAAGTTACGGCCAAGATACCTGGCGGTCTTGTTAAGTATATAAGTTAGGAATGTGTTGTTTTATCGGTGCTGGCTGTGAAACGTTAAGACATGCCGATTGGTGTCTCATATGTGCTTCCGGGGTTTCGGCATGTCGTTGGTACGTTAGGAGTCGCGATATGGTTGTGCTTGGGTGTTTAATGTAGTGCACATCTGTTGATTGAAACCTGCATTTTTTATGAGCATTCTGTATCGTACATGATATCACTTGCTTTCGGTGTACGTTCTTTGTAGCATTGCTGGTAAAAAACGTCTTACATCGTGTCTTTTGCCAAGCACGGCGTAAGAGCTGCAGATTTTCATGGCCAGCAGTATAAGAATGCTGTATGGCCATTTGTGTAACACTGCAGAATGTTGAACGAAAGTGACGTCACTATGCCTTGAGGCGGAACCGAATGTCACAGCTGAGTCACTTGAGTTTAACATTCTGTACTGTTACACGAATAGGGTCATAACAGCGTGCTTTCCGTAATATGGTTTGAATTTTTCTTATAGGTAATATGCACATAGCTTGCACTTTGTATCACCAGAGGTCATATGTATATACATCGTTTCTGGTCCGCGCTGCGCGAGGTTTCGAACTGCCTTCTAAAACTCCTGCTAGCGACATTGCTGGATATAAAGTTATCCTATCCACCGGTCCATCACGCGTTTCAGAGACTCCGGAAATTGCAGAGGTGAGCTACGCTCAGCATTATTCAAGTTACTTGCGTTTTATGGCGCTACGGCCATATTTGATCATGTTGTCCAGAAATTTACCCAGGATCATATACCCTGTCCCTGGACTTGGCCCACAGGCAGGTACGCTTCAATAGTACATAACGAATGCCATCAATTGGTGGATCTGAATAACTATGTCAGTGTAAGAATGGCACATGTATAACGGCCAGGGCGAAAGTCCTTCATAAATGGTTCACCACATTTCGACGATGCATCGGTTTGACCCAGTTTTTAACAGTGCACATAAACACGGAGCCTCACGAGCATCATTAATGCCGTCATTTCACACATATTCCTGGCCCGGGAGGTGCCCACGCCCAAGGCCCGGTTTGTGGTGCGACGTGCCGGCGGAGCTGGTGGTTCCCCGCGCCGACTCCAATGGTAGCCATTGGAGTCGTGGGACACGGTGGTGGCGCAGCGTGCTGGCATTTCGGCGACATTCATAGCGTGGCGAATCGTTCCACCGTTTCATCGTTCAATCGTAGTTGGGGAATGCGGCAGGCTTGCTATCACCCTGTTCGACCTTCGAAGACTTGTGTGGGTGCAACTGCTGTCAGACACAAGTGACTTCCTTTCATCGAAATCCGCTTGTGTGCATCCATACCTACACTTATCTATAAGAATGTTCAAAATATCTTTTTTTATTCCTTTTTGTTATTGATTGCTCAGATAGATTGCTGATGCCGATCCTTATCCAGAACATATATTACAACAGAAGGCGGAAGAAGACAAAGATAATAATTTATTTCGGAGAACCTGCTTTCTCTCCCAGAACAACCAAGCTTTCTATAAAAAACTGGCCTGAATTATCTATATTGACTGGTCTGGCCAGGAGGGTCGTATCAGCGGTAGAGCCCTCACTTTTCCGAAACTGAGTGCCTGGCCAGCCTTCCAGGTGCTAATTACCTACCACCATTTCCACTGAAATGCCTTGATGACCGCCTGGTTGCGCCACCACGCTGCCCGCCACTGGCATCCGGCAGCCATTTCAGGGATACCAAAAATACCTTTACAGTCAGGAGCGAGCTGAATCCTTTGCTTTGCTGGGTCCCTGATTTTCCCAGGTCAGCGGACATTAGGGTACTTTAGGGCATTCCAGGAATCCAGTCCACGGGATCCCCTAAAGATATTTCCTGAGGTGATAGACTCCAAGGGCGTTTGGCTTACGTTACGACACTGGAGCTCCCTGCTCGACACACCGACACAATCCCATGGCAGGAGGATCTTTCCTGGTTGACGGCTCCGTTGCAGAGAAGCATCCTTTCCGGTCCCCATATATGCCTTTTGGTAGCTGCATGGCGAGACGTCCTCTTACCTTTCCCGGTCAGGAGGGCACCCCACCACCTGTCTGGGATCTGGGGACCCTTTGCAGAGGAGTTTGTAAACAAATAAACAAATATCCCGGCCAGGGAACCCTGTAAACAAACGCCAGGGGGTCTATTTGTGTGCCAAAAAATTCCGGGCTGTCCTAGGACCACTGTAACCTCCCCCCGCTACTTTATTGTCTCAAACATGTAGCTGCATGTCTCGCAAAACGAGCACTTTTCCACATGACGCAAAGAGGTATTCGCAACGAGTACTCCAAGAAGTTTTCCTCGGGAAAGTGGAATGGTGTTTCTGCCGTGCAGACGCCGAGCGTGCTTTTCATAACGCTCTTGGGGAATCTTGATGGCTACTCTTGGATCGTGGCATCGTTGTAAACTAAATTTCGCATGATACGAGTATCAATAGTTGCGGCAACTAAACCATTTGTGAATGGACTTCTAACGCCCGCAGATGTCAGAATTCTCATGAGCTGGATGGTTTTCAGTGGAGTAATGGACTCATGTGCCCATTTAATCGTTTGCAATATGGATGTAGGAATAAAGCACGGTGCTTATAAATCAAATGTCTCTCCGATGAATTTATTGCAGCGTCATGATTCAGCTCATCATCTTCTACAAAGCGAAAATGGAAACACCATACTTGTAACGAAAACAGCTGAATCATGGCAAGAGGTTCGACTAAAACCTGCCGAAACTCTGCATATAATTTGGAATGCTCCTGTGCTTTATGACGCAAGCAAGCTCTATTCATCAAAGGTAGGCCTTCACCGAACACACCACCACGGTCATATTGCGACGTCTAACATACCACCTACGGACCGGAACCCTTTTAGCACACATGAGACACCCGTAAATTTTCCAAAAACAGGTACGAAAGCAAAAAAAACATGTAACATGCCATCCACAGACTTGAATCTCCTAAGCACACATGAGATACCCACAAACTTTCCAAAAAGCAGGAACGAAGAACGCAACAACTCCCTGGCTTCAACAATCAACAGCACTGCGCGGGCGTCCTGACCCTAACTGATGTATTTCCGGGCCTTCTGGACAAACACTGTTGATGCATGATACGTATGTGTGTGTGTGTGTGTGAGTGTGTGGGCGGGCGCAGGATTTCAAAACTGTAGGTACAAATGAAATAGAAAAATACGCGTAGTGGTAGAAATGGGCGGCAAAAATTGCGCATACTCATGTTTTTCCGCACACATTTCAGCTTTAACGTTAGGGCGATTAGAAATGCGCCATTTTTAGTCTATCTTCCGCTGCATTCCCGTCGCATCTTTAGTTTTCGAATTTTCAAAACCGGTCAGTAATTTTTTCTCTATGGTGTCGCATTAGTTTTGCATCGTGCACTTTTGCAACTTTTGCATTTTTTCGTCTCGACTCGACACAACTTTTGCAGTCGAGAGGCCGGTCGCGTGGCCAATCTGCCGTAGGTGGTGGACGGCCGCACGCGTGTCGGTCGGGCCGTGGGACGAGCCTCAGTGGTGCGTATGGAATGCTTGCTGCCGGGAAGCCAGCTGCTAGGCTTTGTGGGCCTGTGTGATAAACCTGCAGTCCCCCAAGGCACAGGCAGCCTAGACCAGACCAATCGAAGTCAACCAATGTTAAGTGATCCACGTGATGCATTTGGCCATTGCCTTCAGAGCCATTCATCTGATCTCAACAAAATTTGTTGGGAATTAGCTCGCAGAATGCATGTACTTACACGGAGGCACAGTTGTTTAGGTCAAGCCAGTCGAGGTCAATCTAGGTCATACGTTGGAAACAGAGTATATTGCATACGGGGAATAAATGCATTCGATGGGAACTTTGACTGTATGATGAATGCTAGACGCCTAAAGCACATGCCCTGTGTCAGACCGGTTGAGGTCATCGACAAGGTTAACCAAGGAAAATGGAACCGTTCTCTCGTTTTTCTCAGATGTGCCCAAATGATCTCAGTTATATTTCGTCTGAATGTAAAAGGCGTGACCTTGGTCGGTCTCCAAAGACCTGATGGCCTTATTCGGTCACCTGGATTACGGATATATGTGTTCATCCCAAATACTGGCATCATGCCGTATTATGTTATACTCATGTTCATAAAATACAGTATTTTAAGGCGCTGACTTGGGGTGACCTTGGTTAACTCGACCCAGGTCAACTCTGCTTTGTGATATGATGAAGTCCAGAGTACGAATTAGGCTTCCACAAAGTGTGGTTGCGATCGGCTACATGGCTGGCGACCCCGGGGGCCGTGGTCCGGACCCCCCCCCCATTTTCAGGGATTTCAGCAATGTGCTTCTGGCAATAACTCGAAAGAAACGGTTTGAAATCCTAAGCGTGGGCCTCCTCCCCAATAACTTTCGGAAATCCCCAACCATACTCGGCTGCACAGATCCGTGTAAAGAAAAAATGCGATATATGCCACGTTTAACTTCGTCTGACCTCAGAGGTTCCGGTAACTAAATGATCGTTACGCAAACTACATGTCCCTCGAACATTTGTTGCAATCGGTTCAGCAGATCGGGACATACAGTGGAAAAAAATATATTCCCGCCAATGGGCGTGATCTTCAGAGGGCCACCGCTCACAGTCGCGCGTGATAAGCGAAACACGATGCGAAGAAAAAAGCGCAAGAACCAATGCCTAGCAGCTGGCGCTGCAGACTTGTTCAGTGGACCTTATTTCAGTCTGCCGGTGCCGAATTCCAGTGCGATTTTGCTTTCTTTCAGGCGACCTCTGTCTTGTTTTTGCCGGTCAGTACTCAGTTTCCGACAGCCGGTGTTCCGTTTCAGAGTAGGCCAGTGCTCTGTTTCAGTCGGCAGTTCCACAGTTTTTCAGCTCCCTGTTTCACTCGGCAGTTGCCCCGTTTCAGTCGGCCGTTACCCCGTTCCAGTTGGCCATTACCCCGTTTCAATGGGCCGTTACGCCGTTTCAGTTGTCTGCTACCTTGTTTCAGTCGGCCGTTGCCTTGCTTCAGTCTGTCGTTGCCCTATTTCAGTCGACCGTCCTTTTGCTTCGCTTGTCCCTTGCCCTGATACAGTTGGCGGTTGTCCCGTTTCAGCAGATCTGTACTCTTTTTCAGTTGGCCGTTGCCCTATTTCAGTCGGCCGTTAACTTGTTTCAGTGTGCCGCTGCCCTGTTTCAGTCGGCCGGTGCCGGCCTGGGTGTCGGCCGAGCCGCGCGAGCCGCCGCTGCCCGGCGGCGAGTCAGCGGCGCTGCGGCGGCGCTCAACGGTGGCCAGCGCGGCCAGCGCCGCCGCCCGCCAGGCGTTCCTGCTGCAGAAGATGGTGCTGGCGCAGCGAACGGCCGAGGAGCGGCAGCCGAGCGGCTCGGCCGGCCGCAGCAGGCAGCCGCCGCCGGCTGTGGATTCCGCTGCCTCCAGGGTGGCCTGAGGCTGGTCTGAAGGGCGGAGAGGGACTGACACACGGCGGCCGGCAGAGCTGCCTGGCGGCGCCAGCAGGCCGACGCTGAGCGAAGGCCAGGACTGGTGCGCTGTCCTAACGCGAGACTTGGTCTTCGTCTTCAGTCTTCGAATGGTGAAGATTTGTTTAAGTTTTCTGCACAGGCACAGCCATGGGCCTTTTGGATGCTTTTTAGAAATCTGGGAAAGCAACAACGTATTCGGGGTGACCTTCGTCGTATATGAATATACTCAAATGCACTATAGTCACACTTTTAGAGGAGGCAGCACCGTCCGTTTGGGGCTTTGACCTGACCTGTGGAACCATTATCGATCTTGAGATTACCACTGGGTGATATCTCAGGCCTCTGGTGACAGGTTATCGATTTCCGTTCGAATTACTGAAATGGACTCATTGGTTCTCGGGATAAGTGGCAAATGTCAGAGACTGAAACGCTTCAGGTTTATTCCGCTGTCCTTGAAGGAGGACTGTGGTAAAGCGCGGTATTAAAAAAGCGAAGGTTACTCCGCATTTTTTTTTTGCCTTTTTACAGGACTGTGGTGAAACAATCTTAGACTTTCCACAGTGTACCATAATTCACGGAATTTAAAGCTCTCAGAACTTCATTTTAATGTTGACTAAGCTGTTCCCTATTCCATATGTCAGAGCAGTCGCAGGATTCACCCCTTAAACATCGCCTACACGATTTTCAATCAGTGGCGGCTTTCGTAGACCAGGGCTGCAATAACCAGCGTACAATTTACCAGAATGACACCGTCCTAATAAATCAGGTTTTGGCGTCGCGGAACACATAAAGACTGAACTCTCTGTGTCGGAGCTGGTGATTTGCAGCGGTAGCGCCGCACCGGGGACCAATCGGCATATCGCTGCGCTGCGATGTGCCGGCTCCGGGTCCGTAATGACTGAGTGCAAACTTGGCCGGGTGGCGGCCGCAGCGCGCCGCCGTAAAAACACCGACCGGCGCGGCGCGTTGGCCACAGCTGGCCCGCCGGGGGCCGGGGACGACAGTGCTCGGTCGGCGGTCGGCTGAGGCGCCGGCAGCACCGCCCTGACGCCGCTCTCCCGCCTCAGAGGGCGGCATCCCGGAACAGGTGGGCCCGGCACGGCCGACCCGGGAGGTCGAGGCGGCGCCGCTGTCCCTCGACAGCCGGATCTTCTTCAGCTCCCGGCTCGGCGATCTGAGTTCGCGCCGAGCCGCGGACGCGCTCTGTCGCTGTCTTTCGTTCTCTCGGCCGCGCCTGCCGCTGCCTGTCGCAGCCTGTCCGCGGCGTCCGCGGCCTGTCGCCCGCCGCGCTCAGCGCCCACGCCCTGTCAAGGCGCCGATCGCACAATGCTGGCCATCCGTCTGGCCGTGGCGCTGGTGTCGTGCGCAGCTCCGGCCGCCGGTGACGTGGTGCAGGCCCAGTTCCGGGCCGCCTCTCTGGAGGATCACCAGCTGATGACGTCTGCAGCTCTGCCTGGCCGGGTCACCTGCGGCGCCCTCTGTCTCAGAAGCGCCGGCTGTGTGGCCACCACTTTCTCCGACAACGAAGCGTGTTCTCTGTACCGGCCAGCGGCGGCGGCCAGTGCGCTCAGTCCCGCCCCGCAAGGGCTGGCTTTGCATCAGCAGCCGACCACCACATCGCCGCAGGCAACGGCGACCACCGCTGCGGAGCCGACCGCAATTACTTCTGAGCCCACCGCCGCCAATGGGGAGTCTACCACCACTGCTAAGTCGACCACCAACACTGCGGAACCTACCACCACCACTACTGAGCCCACCACCACTACCTCCACTACTACGGAGCCTACCGCCACCATTACCACCACTACTGCTGAGCCCACTACCACTACCACCACCACCACTACTGAGCCCACCACCACTACCTCCACCACTACGGAGCCTACCACCACCACTACTACCACTACTACTGAGCCCACTACCACTACCACCACCACTACCACCACCACCACTACTGAGCCCACCACCACTACCTCCACCACTACGGAGCCTACCACCACCACTACTACCACTACTACTGAGCCCACTACCACTACCACCACCACTACCACCACCACCACTACGGAGCCGACCACCACGGCGGGCCCTGCATTAACATGTGACATGTCCGGGTGGACAGAATGGCAGGGGCACTGCTACTACTTTTCTGGAGAGAAGACCTTCCCGGACCAGGTGAGCTCGGTCTGCGCCGGCCATCACAGCGGGGCCGAAGTGACCTCCGTCACCAGTGCGGAGGAGAGTCAGTTCCTTCAGAGCCACATGGACGATAAGTTCATCATCGGCCTGCGGCGAGACAGTCGCTTCACCACCACCTGGTACTGGGCCGACGGAGAACCCCTCGTCTACACGCACTACAAAGACGGCGAGCCGAAAAATGACGACGAGTTCCGGTTGTTCGCGCACATGTTACACGACACCGGCGAGTGGGTGTCGGCTGCGCAAGGCGACGACGCCATCTACGCCTGCAAATTTTCGCTGTCCTAGAGTGTGGTGGTCCGAGCTGCCCTGGCTGGTGGTCGGCAGATGGAGAGGTGATCTCATCAGACAGAGAGGTGACCTTGTCGAACGGAAAGGTGACCACGTCAGACGAGGAGGTGATCTCATCAGACGGAGAAGCGACCTCGTCAGCGGTAGAGGTGACCACGTCAGACGGAGAAGTGACCGCGTCAGACGGAAGATGACCGCGTCAGACGGAGAGGCGACCAAGTCAGACGGAGAGGCAACCACGTCAGATGGAGAGGTGACCGTGTCAGATGAAGAGGTGACCTGTTAAGATGGAGAGGTGACCTTGTCGCACCGGGAGGCAGTGTAGCAAGGAGAAGAGACTGTCAAATCATACGGAGCGATAACGTTGACGGTGAGGTGATCTTTTCAGATGGAGATGTGACCGCGTCAGGCGCAGAAGTGACCTTATCACGTGCAGAGACCACCTTGCAGGACAGAGAGGTGACGTTGGGAAAATCTGCTCTGATGCATAATTAGCCGAGGTTATCTGGAGCAAAACTAATCGGATTTGCTCAGAGGAAACCTTTCAGTTTGTGTGTCGTAAAACCGCTTGCTGTTGGATGCTTAGTAAAACAAAAAAAAACGACGATGGAATCCAAAATTATAATAAGCGTCCCTCCTCGTATTTCTGGTGTATCAAACTGTGTTAACATGAGATAACAATGAGATTTTGTTTGGTGAAACATATCCCGGACTTGTCATGGCTTAAGACGCGGAAGCTTGAGGCACACTTCCATATTTACTTATGCTCCTATTCCCGTGACTAATTACTTGAATTACTTCAACGCTGAATAGATGGACTGGCTACGTTTCGAAGTAACTTTCGCAAAGAATTACGCTGCCAGAATGTCAGAAGCACTACATGATCTCTTACAATTCAAGCATTTTTTCTATCTGGAGCATAGGTTAGACAAATACGTACTGCAGAATGATCTGCTTTATCTGTAGCTGGCTTTTGCTCACCAGTTCTTGTATTTTCTGTTGATCAGTATTTGCCATTATTAGTTTGCATTTATCGATTCACAGTTATTTTAGTAATTCCGAACCTAATAAGTGGTGCGCAAGTACGCGATTCAGTTGACATCAAAACTACAGGTGGGAAAAGAGGTCTGTGGGAGTATGGCTGTTTCGACCCCCTCCCCATTGACACATGCCGTGGGTTGGATACAAAGTAAACTTCGGCTTTTCACATAATGAGCCATCACCAAACTGTTAGGATGGACCTCAGTTCTGGGGCGGAGGAGCTCACCCGTATGGTGTTCCAGAATTTCGAACTTTCGCGTAAATGTTTTTCCGAAGTGTCTTTCTTCGTTCCCAGGTTTCGGTAAGTCATTGTTTCTGTTGCTATTGATTACACATTAACACCGCAAGTGGCTATCAATAATGGTCGATCGACGGCCTGAAAAAAATAAGGCAGAGGCTCCCAACAAGATAGAGAGATCATGGCCCAGTTTTTTCGTCACCATGTGACGGACAAAAGAAAGTGATGTGAACGTCATTCTCTCTTCAAGAGCGGATGCAGCCAGTGTCCCCCTTTTTCGACGCCGTTTACGCATTTGGGAAGTTCTTCAATTTCGGGGAACATTTCACCTTCGGGAGGTTTCTTACCCTCCCCTTTTCACGCCATTCCCCTCCTCAAAATCACGGATCAGCACCTGCTGACTAGACGCACAGCAATGGACTTCTGAGGAAGCACACAATGAGGAAGACCGAGGAGGCATTTGGCAAAATGGTCAAAGATTTGGTTAGTAAACAGGTAAAAACTCGAGCTAAAATGGGCAATACTGCAGGGAAGGGGCACAATGCGCTCACCGATCGGCAGAGGTAAATCACAAGCATGAACCTAAAAATTTGGGCCAAGCGTTACTGTATTATGACTTGTGGCGGAAACAGCATCCACACGCTCAAAGCACTGCGGCTGCCACAGCAGGGACGGCCGGCCCGCGTGCGGTCAAGGCGGGCTGAGCCGGCCTTCCGACAGCGCAGGGCGCCACGACAGGTGCTGGCGCTGGCCACAGCAGGACACTCCGGAGTGTCGGATCCGCAGCCGAAGTGCCAGACCCCAGCTCCAGGGGTGCGGCCGGGCCTCGATCTGAGTCGGCCTGGAATCTCCCGTGACTTCGGAAGAATTCCACGAAAACGCCTGGCATATCTCGCAGCATTGTTCCACTTCGCCCTTGGAATTCACCCTTTACCCTTCTGTGCCCTGGTCAATGCGCTTAATTGGTTCCACTGGAATCGGCGCTCATTCACGGAACCTTGTGATGTCAAGAACACAATGACTTCGGTTTTATTTTTGTCGGTTTTATTACGTAATTTGAACTTAACATCTCTCATTGTAAATTTACATCGGCAACGTAACCCAAACAACCCACTATCGAAAATGCTCGTTGACTTTACAGCGCTGTTCCTCTGTGTGGAAAAAAGATGTGGATACGATCCATCATCTTTTTAAGCGTCGTGCTTGTCTCAACACTTAGGTCAAGGACGTGGCTGTCCAGGCAGAGGCCAACATTCCCTACCGGGCCGTACCTCTGGCAAAAGACACAGAGCGTCGCCGCCCACAGCAGCAGCGCCTCGTCATCGTCATCGCATGTGGCGATGGCGATCCCCTCGACGTGCACGGTCCACTACACGACACACGGCCGGCTGCGACACCGCTGATGGAGACGCCGTCGCCAGAACCAAGCAGCCGCTTCAGCGTTTCTGCGGTGCGACCTGAACAGAAACTCCGTCAGACATGTTTCTACTAGATGCATGACAGCTAAATATCGCCTAGTCACCCAGTCATTGGTCAAATACTCGAGCGGATCGCCGTACTGAAAATGATGGTACACATTGGCAATGTCGGATGAGGAAAATTTCGAGACAGGTATGCCCAACTCGTTCAGACAGAAATACTCTTAACCAGTCCACAGTCAGCATATCCAGTGGCATAAGTGGGAATAGTAAAAAAAGACTGCCAAATATCTCTTCAGGTACATTTTTCCTGGGGCCGTTGGGTTCGGAAGTAGTTGCAATGGTAGTACAACGAATACACATTAACTTTGAAAGCGCTGGTGCATATCACCTGAATGCGATCTGCGAAAATAATACAAGATTTATCTCGACGGCCAGCACTACATGTTATTTCTTTTCCATAAAGGTTCATGCATAATGTTGCACCTTGTGACAATATAATTTACATGCAGTGTCACGTTGTGGAACATCCTGTATTGTCTATCTATCTAGCTATATATCTATCTATCTAATACCGAAGCATTATCAAGCGACTCAGATTAACGTACACATATACGCATTCACGTACGCATTCGCGATGCCACTAATACCGGAGCTGAGCTCGGAAGGCGGCTCAGGAGAATGCACGTGTTCCAAAACTAGTTATATATGCGTGTTCTTTGATGCAAATTGTCAGTTCACATGCATGAAACGCACTCTGAGTCATACGAGAAAGCAATCGCCCAGTATCCAACAGAAGTAGATACTTATGAGTTTAATATCTTCACTTGCAGCCAAGGTCGCCATTCACCACGGCATGCTGCTGAATTCACGATGGCGTCCGCTCACCGTACCGTCAAAATTGGCGGGCTTCTGGCCACCTTAAAACACATTCGGCGCATCTTTAGAATCCTTTGAAGCACCACGCTGGCCCTAAAGCTACTAGCTGCCGAGTCAAAGGAAATGATGACACCATTTTAACGCCCATTTTTGGCAGGAATGTCAGTAGCTTTAACCCGCGCAGTGGAAGGCGGTTTCGCGCTAACGCGCGCTAGAAAGGGAATCCAAAAGGATCCCTCCGTTCTCGGAAACGGAAAGAGCTAGAAACATGAAATTTTGTGGACAGAGTAGGGTCATAACGATTTCCATTGTGTGCGGTTTTGATGTGGTCGATATCTTCAAGGTCAAATAGGGACAGAATTTTGGAGACTCTCGGCCCGTACAGGCCATTCCGCACAACCTTTCGAACGAAACGGGAAAAGGGTGTTTGTTTGAGCGTTAAAACGTGGAATGGGACACCTTCTATTCATCTGGCGTCTTGACGGAGGATTTCGGGCCAAGGTCATGTCAGGTCATTGACCTATGGCGCCATTTTTTCATCTTTTGCAGATCAGATTTCGAGAAACACGGGATAGCTGAGTGTAAATGAGGGCGGTACACGCATCTTTTGGCGTATTTTCAGTGAAGGCAACCAACATCGGTACATTTGATCATTTCCAGCGTTTATGTTTAGCTATGTACGTATAGGTATATATGTATATACATATGAGTATCAATGTGCGAAACGTGTTTTTAGTAGGGTCTTTGAATGCATATTTCATACAAATCGGCATGACGCCAAGCAAATCTGGACCAGGTCACAAGGTGGTTTACCTTGACCTTTGATGACCTCGACCCTTTTTGACCCTGGCTTCGGTCGTGGTAAATCCATTACTTATGTCCAAATGTCGTCGCCTG
Organism: Capitulum mitella; assembly: GCA_030062745.1. NCBI lineage: Eukaryota > Metazoa > Arthropoda > Thecostraca > Pollicipedomorpha > Pollicipedidae > Capitulum > Capitulum mitella. The sequence goes on from CP099849.1 coordinate 26,399,742, forward strand.
ATTATGTTCAACCGGTAATCTTTGGTAGAGCGCAAAATTTCACAAAGTCCTCTTTTGTCAGCGACAATTGTCATTTTCGTTATGTTTGTCTGACTTCAAGTGCTTAAAACTTCAAAAATTTCCAGCCGATTTTTTATTTTTCTTCGTCAATCGATGAGTTATTGAATTACCATCAATGTCGCAAAGTACCAGCAGCCAGCTCCGATCCTTTCTCGAGATTTTCAAGAAAAACAAGTGGGGGGTACAAAAAGATCCCCCTTCCAGTGTGCGTGTTAAACGACTCCATCACAAGATGAAAACATTCGTGACAATTTGTTCTAGATATTGTACATTCTGTATATGAAAACTGTATCAATGACGGAACCAAATGAAACTTAGATTTGCATATATTAAGGTTGGTTACGTGTACTTAGTTGAAATGCCAATAAATCTAGGGTGTATACATGGTGTGAAGGCGGGACACCGACTCTATTAAAGCGCCGTGGTGACACCATCTTGATTTTACCGTGCAGATTCAGTGTGGTGTTTGTGTTCCGAAACACCATTAGAGCACTGCAGAAAAAAACATACGAAACGTTGCTGTGAGTGGGCCGAGCGCAATGATGGTGTTTTTTTTTTAGAGAGAGAAAGAAAGCCTCACTAGCGTTGCTGCCGAACATGTTATTCCAGTCTGCGTTGCTGGGATGGGCTGACCCTGTTACCTGGAGCAAACTAATCGTTAAAATTCTTCCTCTGTGAAGATTTATTTCTCGTTCGGCCCTTTCAGCGAAGTCATTCCGTTGGCTGCGACGCGACATTAAAAGCCATTTCCTCACAGGAGCGCACGGAGCTCATCGAACGTAAATCAAACAGCGTTTTCAGAGAACACTAAATCAGGTAGCCCCCACCAAGCAGGCAGTTTCCTAGGATGAGTTACGGCATTCCTTGGGCTTACGTTGGTTAACAGTTCGGCTCCGATCAACGGTGAAAAGGCACCGACCACTGCTGGCCTTTTACAGGCACGGCGTGATCAACGCAGATGTGTGACCAGGGGTGCGCAGGCCAAAGCCCAATACACACCCCCGCCGGATTGCTGAAAAACCTGGCGGTCTGGACTGGCTGCTGGATGTCTTTCTCGATTCCAGGCCACTAGGCACGGCTCCTGGCCAGCGCTAAATGCGCCGAATGCCTGCGTGAGATTGATGGAGATCTTGAAGCACTGCTACGCTTTTCCCCTGGGAAAGCATGGCTCTTTGACCACGTGTCAGCACACCGGTGCGAACGGACAGCTCCAGTTCCCTGTCGCTGTCGCATTTCCCGATCCAGACTCCGTGTTGAGTCATCCACGCGACCCAGAATAAAGCAGGTCCTGTGACGTCATCCGGGCGACATTCTGGGGTCAAAGACGTGATCGTCAGCCAACAGACCCAGACCTTCTCTCCTGGAAACACCGGTGCTGGGCAATGCGAGGGGAATTCCTGTACAACTGTGCCACCCGGGACCGCTGCTTCCACCGAGCGCTCCAGAGCCATAGTGTCTGCATTCGGGGTCGGCATCGATTCATGCACGACAACGCAAAGAATGAATTGAACGAAGGTTCGAACCCAAACACGTGACCCCGCGCCCATGTGACATGCTGGGAGGAAGCTACGGCACATCAGCTTCTCGTAAGATGCGTGGACATCTCGCCACAGCAATGTTCACGCTCTGAAGTAAGTCATTCGCCGTAGTCTAGCACCATGATTCGCTGCGTTGACAAAGAGGCATAGTAGCTCAACTAGGGACGACGGAAAGTTTGAGATGGTATTCTGAAACTGAATTCGGCTTCCTTTGAAGGAATAACACGCAGACAAAGGCATCACACACAGAACATAAACTTCACCAGAGTAGTCGCGGACCATTTAAGGCGTCGGTTTTACCCATGTTCTCAGTTGCCCTGCGACGAATGAGGCTGCTGTACGTGGACAGGTTCAACGCCCACTTGCCAACCCCGCTGGAGGCCAGCCGGAAATGTCTTGATGCTTACCAATGACCAGTGACTACTACAAAACAGCTTCATAGTACTCGGAGAGATCGAAAAAGCGTCTGGTCTATTCTCTGCTAAGTTCCCAAGTGACGAAGTATCTCCCCTGGAGGACCAACTATCTAGTCAAACATGTACGGACGAAGGAAGAATGAACTGTTCGCCGTGTGCTGTCATTTTGACCATACGAACTTTCCGTCTAAACAAATATTCAGTGCCAACATGAAGTAGCCTCGTTTGACTTGAAGTGTTGTGGGGATTGCAGAGAGACAAGACAATGCAGTGTTACGATCCACTTCGAAAATAATCTCCGACCACAAAGGTCTCGTGGCCTTTGATCATAACTTTTTCTTACTGGGATAGCAAAACTAAACTGGTGTGGTGCATAGGCAAGTTTTTTTTCTTTTCTTTCTGGGGAGAGTTTGATTAGGATATCTCAAATGGCCCCTGAGATACGGCCGTCATTCTTGAACGCGCTTTGTCGCCATGTCCACAGTCTTGATCGAAGAGGAACGTGCACACATACAGGTGGATGTCGTACGGGAAAAATCCGCCGCGCAGGTTCACCGCGCTCTGCAGGAGGCAACGTCTCCGGTGGTCTCCATGGACGTATCACGCGTCTTCCTGTGCTACACGGGCTATATCTGGCAGTCGTAGGGCCTCTCTAGCCGTACCTGTGGCCTATCTTGGTCGGCTGTCGAAAAGTGGGCGAGCCGTAACCGCGACGGTAGAGCATCATTAATGACGACGCACGTGCCGGCCAGCCACCAACGGCACCAGACAAGCTGCACGTGCGGGCGGTGCAGGAGTTCTTCAAGAAGGACAGGCGTTGGGCCTGTGAGGAGCTTCCCTCAAATGGGAATCAGAACGAAGTCCGTCTGGAACCTCCTGACCACAAAACTGCAGAAAAACAAGGTGTACACGAGATGGATCCCCCTCTCGTTGAGTGAGGGGGAGAAGGAGCAGCACCTGCACATCTGCCAGCTGTTCCCTTTTCAGTTCCAAATACAGGATGAATCATTGGAACGCATTGTTGCCGTCGACGAGACCTGGACAAGATTATACGAGCTCGAGCTGAAGCTCAAGTCGGTAAAAACAGAGGCCTCGAAACTGACCAAGGCCGAAGACGGTGAGGCGCGCCCTTGCCAGCTTGAAGACGATAGTCCTCGCAACCTATGATCACGAGGGCTTGCTTACTGCGCACGTGATCCCACGAGTCAAGCAGTCAACAAAAAGTACTGCAAACCCTAACCGAGCAACTGTCTAAGGGTGGCGATCCGCAAGAAGCGACCAGAGCTGCTGGAACGCCGGCCACTGATCCTCCACGACAACGCCACCCAACACAAGGCGGGTGTTTTTATGGCCCAGCTGGAGAACTGTGATTTGGAGGTGCCTCCTCACTCACCCTGTTCACCAGACCTGAGTCCAACGGACTTCGCCCTCTTCCCGAGGCTCAAGGAGCCCATGAGAGGACAGCGCCACAGGGGCATGACAGCGCTCAAGGAGGCCACGTCCAGAAGGGTGAAAGTGCTCGGTGAAAATAGTGTGACACGCAGTATCAAGCCCTTGCCGCAGAGGTGGAAGGCTGTGAATGAGAAGCAAGGGAACTATGTTGCAGTGTTATACTGAAGGTTTATGAACCCCCGCGCACTCCCCGGCTTCTAATGGTGCAGTTTCATGGTAGTCTGTCCTTCGAGTCTTTGTGTATTTGGTCTTTGACCTTTGGGTCTAGCCGTAAGCTTGCATAAATTAGGGTATCGTGTTTGTTGTGTTACACTGTCACCTTTGGCAGGTACCATTTTTCACTACAGACGACTGTCATTCAGATATATTTTTGCTGACGTCAAAACGGCTCTAGATATAACATTAAAAGAGAACGCCGTCTAATATGATCGTTCTGATCTTTGCCCCATAACGCGACATGCACATGATACTAATGCGCTTGCATGGCGCTATGCCATGATGTGTTTTTGATGTCCTCAGAGGCGCCGTCTGTTTCGAGTCTCTCTAACCATTGTCTAGTCTCTAACCATAACCGAGTCTCTCTAACCATTGTCCAGTCTCTAACCATAACCGAGTCTCTCTAACCATAACGGATTGCTGATACAGCTTGCTGGAACCATAGATGTGCCGGAACCGAGATCGTTTTGAAAACAAAAAGAACCCACCTTCACGAAGCAGATGCCAGCTGTCGGGCCGTGTGTGCACCAGATGGCTTATTTGATTGTGAATATGGCCAGAAGCTACAGCCAGCAAGTGATTCTTTATTGCGGGAAATCCGGGTTATGACGCATATGACTACGAAAAGATAGATCGCAGCCGAACTACGGTAAAATGCGACCATGTTTTGGCTTGATATGGGCCACGAAAGAAGGGGATATATGTCGGTGTAGTTTTCATAACAAAAACTTATGGCTCCTGCACAGTATTAAAATGGAGTCGATATGAGGCCCTAGAATGCGTGCATGCTCCTCCTCTTTCAGGCAGCGTTGCGCCCATACCGGGAGCAGAAGGTGCCTGGCTGTCGGCACAGACAAAAAACGGTGCATAGAGCCGCGCCGTGTTGTTTTTCCAATCGCTGCGATCTCTGGATAGCCAGTGCCACACCCAGCCCTCGAAAACGTCCAGAAAAGGCCTTTTCACATTGCCGCCTCATGCGCGAAACACGCGCTGCGCGCATTGAACGCACGCGTCACGCGAGCGTCCGTCCAGTTTTTGTTCTCAGTCGATGCACTTCGAGCCAATCCGATCCTCGGTTGCCAATCAAACGAGCCGAAACCTGGACGATGTTTGGAACTGTTTGTGTTTCTCGTGCATATGTTATTCCCATGGGCTAAAAATCCCCCTCGAAGCGTGCAACTCGCGTCAACGAGGTGCCGCAGTGCGACGGAAATTAGCGGATGTGCTGGTAACACGTCCTTTCGAACAGCGCGCCGGACGCGCCTGTCCGTCGACAAATTCGGGCCCTGGGCCGCAGAAAAGATCCGAGGACACACAGACGAACGAAAGGACAAACAGTCACACTTTGTTCAAACAGCACATGGATGCAATACATTGGGATGAATTCAAGAGACTGTCAGTCCCGGAACGCTCCACAAAATGCACCCGGTACTGTTCTTGCCGTCAGTAACGCGGGCGAATTGTCTCCGTCCCCATTGTGGTCTCCTTCCCCGGCAGCCATTAGCGACGACGGCATGGGAAGCGTCGTCTGTCCTCCGGCCGGCTCCCTTCACGGCCGCCTAGCCCGACGCCATCGACGGCACCTGGACCGTCGGCTCCGGTCTGCTCACTTCTCAGCGGCCGCTCAATGCTAACGATCACTGCACGGCCACCAGCTAGCCATTGCCCTGCGACGCTGGCGCAAAAACTAATCAAGGAGCCTCGCCCAGAACCGCATCCGTGCATTGCTGTTTCATGGCGCTTGGAAGTACCTACTGCCTTTGCTACCGTTGAGCCTGCTGTTTGGATATCCACTTGGTAAGTACTTCTCGCCCGGAAGGCGGCAAAGCATGACCATGATCAGCTCATTTCACACCCTGAGGTGGTGCCGGTTTTCCACAGCCTCGACCGACACTTAAAGCGGACCTCCCGATATGCAGACATGGGAAACGCGATGTCCTGCGACTCGGGAGTTTTTAATTTCAAAGCATCAATTGATTGACCTCCGCCGGACGTTAGGATTTTTACCTACGCACCCGACGAGCGGGGAGTGGTAGCCACCCCCCCCCCCCGTCCATCTCGCTTCTGATTGGGATATAACGACGAAACGAAAACGAGGATGTAGTTCGTCATTTTCTGACTCTAACGAATTAAGCCCTTCAGATCACCTCCTGATTCCTCAGGTCACTGCGAAAGAGAGTATTATGCCGTTCGTCGTCTTTGCCGTCATTATAGTAGTTTTCTTGCAGAAATGCCTGCAAGCCATGCTTTTGAAGCGGTCTGATTTTGAAACTGATCAACCCTTGTATTCAATGAATGCTTTTGTTTCTCTGGGTTAAGGTCAGGTCATCGAGAGGCCAGGTATCATTATCATCTCTTATGGCGCGGCTTGTGCCGAAATTACGGTTTGTTACCACAAAATAGCCTTCTGGTCACCGAGAGGGCCAAAAATAGTTGTCATCAGCCAAATTATCACCAAAAATAGCCCAATGGCCGGTAAAAATGCATTTCAAGGCAAAATAGGGTAAGTTATCTCGCTTAACCCTGAAAGCCATTGACCTTTCAAAGCCAGCTATTGTGTCAAACACATAACAAAATCGCATTGCATAAAAACTGACCTCCTATCACGCCAGACTCCTGAGAAAGAAGTCAGAATTTTTTTTTACTTTTTCTAAAAAAGTCAACAAAAAAAGAAAAAAAACCAGGTTCGTATCTACAAAATCGGTCTCCACTGTCTCGAGAACAATACCGTAATTCGATGATCTGACATGATCTTTTTTGTTTTGCTGGGAAAGGTGAGGCAAGGATGCAAAGTTAGCCATGGCAAGCCAAGTTCTTAACGCGGATCGCTCAACGGAAGTCTCAGAAAGCCCCCCCCCCACATCATGGTGGGGCGACTACCCGCTCGTCAGGTGAAACCGAGTCAGTCTGAGAAGTTGAAGACGATGCTGAAAATTCAATTTCGGTGACGGAGGTTAACATTTTTCCATCATTGGAAGCCCACCCGCGAGCGGCAGAGCGTCAGCGCTGCAGGACGCCAGTGGTTGCTTTCCTACAGTGTTCGTTCAGCGCAAAAAGTAGGAGAAACAAAGCGCTAATCCACTGTCATTCTTCCCATTCTTTGCAAAGGAAATATCTTTTCGGAGTGCCAATCATTTATTATAATTCTGTTGCATTGTTTGCGTCCCTTCTGCGTTTATGCTGAATCCATCATCAAACCAGATCACGCGATGGAGAAGCCTAAACTATTTGCACCTTTCTGCCCAGACACCATCTTTTTTAAGCTCTCTTTGAACCGCTTTTCGTCAATCGCCAACCTTCCTCTCTTTTTTCTCCGAAGCCCGCGAGGGAATCACAAGTTCTTCGGTGGTATTTTTGTCACGTTTCTTCTTGCGCAACATTCCCTAGATCCTGAAAAAAGAATTGACTTTTGTTGAACTTGTTCTGCGCTGTCGGACAAAGTCAACAACAAACACCATAATAAAGCTCTTGCCCAGCGTTCGTTGTTTGACATTCTGGTTCAGAGAATAATGTGCTAGTTTGATATCAAAAGTATTTATTTCCTCATTTTTCTACAGAAGCCAATTCCCCAGGACTTTACAGCAGCATTATCAACATTCAGTGTTCTACCTGATGGTATGTTAATGGTGTGTCCGCCTAAAGCAATGTAGTCTTCAGCGCTAAAAACTGTCGAACAGGCCTTTCAGAGACTTGCTTCCCCTAGCATATGGTGCCAATCCTTCCATGCGGATCGAAATCTGTAGAACAATAGCATTAGATGGTGAAATATGACTAATGACGTCCTCATTCACCCCCCCCCCGTTTCCCCCAAAAGATATAAACTGATATGGTTATTCTCCTTTACTTGTTTCCATGTCAAGTGTCATTTCTCATTTCTCATTTCTCAAGGTATTTCAGTGTTCTGGTACAAGGCTGCTTCTTCAAGATAACGCGCGATACAAGATAGCATGATTTCATCTTAAACAGAGCCCACGTTCTCCGCCGCCATCATCAGCCCAACTGAAGTGCTTGTGAGCAGTTTCTCGTAAGACGAAAAATCGCTTATTTCGATTTTTGTGACATATCTGTTATTTAGATACAACTGCTGTCGCCCAGAAGCATTGTGGGAGACGTTTTTTCAACTTTAGAATGGGTTTCAAGTCTGGTCGCACTTTTGAGTTTTGTGAACTTTGACGTCGCATTTTGACCATGGACGCATGTGGCTGATCGTCGGCAGAAATGCAAAATGAAAACAGGTGGATTGTGTGGTTTCCAGATAAACGACTCCAAAATCTTTCAAGACACACAGGCACAAGTTTGCTTGCTTAGTTACAAATAGACAAAATGGGAGGGATATGGAAGAAAGTGGCATTGACGGGGGAGCGCAGGAAACTGATTACATGGCTTCTGAAATCTGAGGATCATTATGGCGTTTTTCATGACAGTTCTGAAAGGTAGATGACAATGACCAAGGGTTTCGGGGAAACGCACATTAGCGAGTTTGTCTTTGTATCAGTTATGCATGCGCTCCTTCATTTGGCGTGGCCGCAACAAGCGACCCGAGCAACCCTCTGGCTATCGCACTGACTATCATGTGTATCGTCCACTTGGTACTCATGGTGGCGAGTAGCTTACGCGTGATGGCTATGCAGCCGCTGCAGTTATCTGTGTCCTAAGACGTGGCTATCGGCAGTGGATACCAGATACGCAGCTTGGCATGGAAAGGACTGAAGGACATGTCCAAAGTTTTATGGTCAGCAAACATCGGCAGAGCAGATTACTCAGCTATTGTTATCTCCGCGGAAGACATGAGAAAATATTAAAAGTCCCTGCTCACGCTGATAGTTAACAAAGCCATGATTCGTGCGTTTAAGCGTATCATTAAAACTAGTGATTCTTCACTTATTTCACTCATCAGCTCGGCATTGACACTGAATTTTGCCGATATCGCAAGGATTGCATCGGGTCGCCTGCGTGTGAAGCAGAACACCAAACGGCGCTATAAATTGAGGACATGGCATAGGATGTCTCAAATTTCGCTTCCTTCGTCAAACATGACGTTTTCAAATGTATTTGGTGCAGAATACATTACTCCAAGCGATTTGAGTGGTATTTGTATTGCTGGTGTCAGTATTCATATTTCCCGTACACAATGATAGTTCGAATTCGAAACTCCTGAAGCTTGATTTCAGTGCAATCGTGTCAAATGGCTACCCATAAAACGTTCCAGTCAAGTGAACTGGTTCCTAGGCGCTTCGTTGGTGATTTCGGTGTGGAACTCGCTGGACACGATAATCCACCCGGTCTATTTTATGTCCCATTTTAAACCTCTGTTGTTAGTAATCTGGCGTCAATACAATAGAGGCAAAGTTACGTCGTCATGGGAACGATACGTGTAGGTCGTTACGAGCACAATGGAACAGCACGGTGTTACAGCCGTTTCCATTGACCAGCTGTGTTATTGTCGCCCCTTATCATCCATGTCTGTATGGCGAAACATATCGCTAAGAGGTATATTATTATGAGTGTTCAGGCAAATCGCTCGAGTTTATTGAAGACAATGGAAACATGGCATTGAGTGCGTTTGGGCCTAGCACATGAATGCACGTTCAGACCAGGTTATGCAGCCCTTTACACCTCCCGGCCACGGGCACCTGCCGACCAGCCATATTCACGCTTATTGTGTGTCACATGTAAGGTCAGCGGTCGCTTGTGGACACCACACACGGCCTCCAAACGCACTATATCTTTCTCCACGAGTCTTACCAGCCGTCCGATCTACTATGGTCAGGTAGCCTTTTACCATTGGCCCGGAAACTTCCTCCTGGAAGAGGTGGGTCGTATTGGCAGAGATGCGTCCATGCAGGAGGCGGCCACGACATTGGCGTCGAGACCGAATTTCCCCTGTTTTGTGAACGAGATTTGGAGATTTGGAGAAGTTTCCATGGGTAGCAGTTTGCAAGATGGTGAGAGGTTTTACCAACAATCATGATGCGAAATTGTAACTTTTCGCTGCATGTGGACTAACAATGCACACGAGTCTACAATGGGCTCGCACTTAAGTACTTACTGCAAGTACTTACTTATTTAAGTACTTACTTTTAGTAAGCACTTAAGTACTTGCTAAAAGTACTTACTTACCATTACTATTGTATCCACTTGTACATTCTACCGATAGATAATTGTTCCGAAAGTTAAGATAAGCAAAGCGGAATAAACGAGCCTCTGTTATAATCCTTTATCGACATCTTTTGTTACGTCATTTTCCAAAGTTTCCTTTTTGCAGTTACCTTGTAGGAGCAGATACCTGCAAGGCGCTAGACAGACCCCAAAGGCATGCAAACACTAGAGCGGCCCTTTTTGCGACACCCGCTGCAGTTTCATATTTTTTTTCGAATATCAGCATAGGAACTAGTGTTGGTATTTCCGGAAGAATTCAGACAAATTTCCATTCAGGTTCCGAGGATAAAGCCATGTCAGTGCCCCAAGACTGTTCACATCCAAATCTATACAAGAAAATTGGGAATTTTTAATGGAGCGGTGGTAACAGACATTATTACGGTCACTGCAATAAAGTCTATCATTCGATTGCTAAGTCTGTTCTGCTGTTTTTTTTCTGGCAAAGGTGGCATAGTATCCCGTGTTCTGTTTGGATATAAAAATGACATTAAAACTGCAACAAATGTCGTGTATTTATTCCAGTTTTTACTTACAAGCCCATAATGATTCGTTTAACTAGCAACAGTCTTGTTTCACTTCAGATGTACGCAGTTTAGATATAAGTATTTATAGATATGAAATTAGATTTGGTATGCCAAGCGCAGAACCTTAGCCAGCCATAGTGTTGAATGACTATCAAAATGATAGCTTTATGCTACGCTTGGAGTTGAGTCTATAATTGGAATACTAAGCAACATTTGGTTTTATAACATTTTGGCAATTAGATCGCAATAGGCTGTCCATTTGTTTCGAGAAATAGGTGCTATATCCAACCGATTTCCGTTCCGGGAGTCGGAAAATCCTGGAAAAGTCGGAATACGAATTCCGATAATCAGCACAAAAGGAACCCATTAAGTTTTCGGCAACTGATCGCGTGTTTAGGATAAAACATGGAGGCACATGACTTTCACCAGCCTTGGTCAAGACGAACAGCACGTTGCGGAGCTCACGAGAGGACCGCTACGGGACATCGGGCCATCTTTGCGTAGAACAGAAGTTAAGACGGTGAGATGTTTGGTATGTCGGATGTTTGGTCGTCATCATGTTTGATAGTTCGTGATGGCCCCTAAACTGTCTTGTCTGAGTCTCCACTGCAGCCGCAGCAGCAGGTATGATACCAAATTGTCAGAATGCGTTTGCATGCCCTTTTAGCTATCGTCATTTCCATACAGCGGAATATTGCACAGTACCACCACTTTAAGGACATTTCTTTGAGCTTGAACTGGCGTGAATACAGCACTCTTTGGATAACTTTTGGTGGACCGTCAGTATCTGCCTCTGAGACCCTTTGGGAATCAGAGCCTATTTTCGTGTCACTGGGCGTCCATTTCGGTGGACTGGGTGTTCATCTGGACATCCAGTTAACGTATTAAAATGGGTCTCTCTCTCGCTCTCTCTCTCTCTCTAAAAATCAAAAAGTTGAGAACGTTTCTTTCTAATGAAAGCCATGTCATGGATTTTACAATCACACATGACATTACATGCGTGCCGGTTTTATATTACAATGTACCGCCAAACTTAGACTTTGACTTAGGTTATTTACATGGAACATCGTTTACGACCCAGCCTGAAAACTTTGTCGCGCTTTTTAACAAAGTCGAAGTGATCAGTATTCGTCTGACCTTTTCAACGTGCACTTGAGTTTGATCATACGGCCTCTGTCTGACCTATGTCTTGCTGTATGTAAGCATATGTTCAGTAATTATTAAGTAAACTTACCAACGACCGCTCAAGTATCTTTCTCACCAGCAGTTGGTTTCCTGCAAGAGAGTTTTATAGCCGTGACCAAAACACTGTGGAAGACCCCATGACTGCAATGAAGTCTCTTCTTGGAAGCGGTGCTGGTAGTAAAGGTGCTCTGTCTGACATGAAGCCGTTGTCAATAATTTTTCAAACAGGCACTGAACGGAGCAACCGCCTCTTGTAAAATTTTGCCGGCATCTATTCAAAACCCCGGCCTAGAAGGCCAGTGGAATCTACGGACTGAGTAAGTGATAAAATGAGGTGTTCTTTCCATTGAAAGTGATGTTAGCATTGTCAAAGCCATCACGCATAGGCCAATGGATTACATTCAATTGCAGTCATCGTTTTCAGAGAAAAAATGATCGAAAAGCTGGAAACCTTCGCCACTGTGAAAAAACTCCCCTGTGATGCACAGCGAGTTTGCATCACAGGGGACAAGCGAGCAAAACTAATGCTGTAATTTCCACGACATACATGCTTGCGTGTTACGGAGGTACAGTGTCGCCTTCAAAACCAAGGGCGAAATAGTAGCCGTCTGCTTAAACGAGGCCCCTTGTGAGAGTTTTGAGTCGTGTTGGACCGGCGATAGTCTCAGTTTTCGTTGTCGGTTGGTCGAACCCGTGAGTCGCCCTTTTGTTTTTGTTGATTGTTTTGTTTTAGTTTGGTTTTTGATCGGACATACGGCATCTTGGGCTCAGATGTCCAGCCTTGAGCAGGCACGTAACCAGGATTTTCCTCTGGGGAGAAGTAAATATCAAATTTTGTCATATGCAACTGACATATGACGAAATGTATAGGAAAAAGCAACAGTTTTGTGTAAATGACACTGATAATGACATGAGAGACATGTAATGTTTGCTTTTGTAGCATATAAACGATTACCTTTCCGCATTCCCGCAAAATCGCTAAATATCCTGTGCAAACCGCCTGGCTCAGGGGAAAGGGCATGGCCCCATGCCAACCCCCCCAACCTTTGGCCGAGTCCCTGGCCTTAACCCTATTCCCGGCAGGGGGGCTGAATTGGCCCCCCTCGGGTCTTTTGCTTGCCAATTCCAGGATTTTTGACGCAGCTTCACGAAACTTAGTGACTTTTCCTAGCTATTCTTTCTATGTGCCATGACAAAATTTCAAAATTCTGTTTTGCTCAGGCGCGGAGCCAGGCAACGTTTTTGGGAGGCACCTCAGGCCATTTTGGCCATGTTGAGGGGAAAATGAAAATGTCTGCCAGAAACATTGTTTTTAATTTATAACTTAAAACTTTATATGGATGAATGGCTAAATAGCTGGACAATGTGCAGATATAATTTTGTTCGTCTAAAGTCACTTTACAAGGTCGGGTCAAGGTCAAAAGTCAAAATTTGTTTTTTTGCAACAATTTTTGCGCTGTTTTTTCAAATGCCAAACCCGGAATATATGTGACGTAACAAGGCGCCCTCTACTTGTGTATCAAGTTTCAGCTTGATATCAGGTCGGGTCACGGAGCTATGACCTAAAATGTCACTGTGCGTATCCTATATCGCAATAGCCATAAAATGAAATTTTTGAAATAGAGTGAATTCAAATGATTGAAAACGTTTACAGATAATATTAAATGCACACAAGATCATTCCAAGTGATTCCAAGGTCACTAGAGGTCATTTAAGGTCAAACGTCACAAGTTGATGTGAAGAACGTGTGACCATGACAGTTCCCCGTTTTTCATGTCCCTGGCACCGCCTATGCTAGCACTATACAAACATTGCAATGTGACTTGTACTTCTTTAGCATAGCATGACTAGCAAAAGAGCCAAAAAAGTGTTTTTGCCTTTTTTGTTCATTCAGTTGTTAAAAAACTAATCCTCCCATTTTTGAAACCATGTGAACGCTCATGAATTTTGTCAAAATTTCAGATTTGTGGACCAATGGTAAAAGTCCTATCCATAATCTCTCGATTCAGGCCAGTTTGATCAAAATCGGTCCATGAACAAGGGAGTTATAAAAAGTCCAAAATACCCCGATGTTGGCATTTTTGCCAACCTGTATCCAGACGTTTCAAAATTTTGAAAATTTCTTTTTATAAAAATGTAGTTCACGTCATGTCCAATCGAATGCCGTTTGTTGCGATGAAATCGGATGTGTAGTTCTCGAGATCCCGGGGGGGGGGCGAATCTGCCCCCCTGCCGGGAATCGATCATACCGTCTAGCCCTCCGGGAATAGGGTTAAGTGGTGTTTTGTGACTCGTTCGGCGTTAGTCGATAGTTTGACGCCTCTGCGCCATCGTCGGCCGGCAGCGTTGGTTCCGGTTCCGGCTCCGGCTTTGGTGCTAGCTCTGGCTCCGGGTTCGGTTCCGACTCCGGCTCTGGGTCCGGTTCCAGCTCCGGTCTCCGCTCTGGCCCCGGCTACGGCTCCAGCTCCGGCTCTGGCTTTAGCTCCGGCTCTAGCCCAGGCTCCGGCTCCAGTTCCGGTTTCGGCTTCGGTTCCGGCTCCAACTCTTGTGCCAGCGAGCGGCTTGGCGGACGGCTCAGGCTGTGGCTGTCTCTGAAATCATTTGTACGGGATCCCGTGCGCAATTGTCGATGGTCTTACGCTCCAAACATCAGGGGGAGTGAAAAACACAATTGAAATGCAGTGAAAAAGTGGTGTGCTTATGTGGCATCCACCAATGTGCACGATCTGGAAGAAATCCCGCTTTCTTTGCGTTTGAGATACGATTACTTATTGGCAAAATGTTTAGGGGAAGACCCTGTTCCTCCACTTAACCTCACCCTGAGACAAATATGTCTCCGAGGACAAGGTACGCCGGTAGGTTTCCTGCACGACATACGTAGATACTTATCTTTTTACATAAACTAGATGCCTCCTCGCGCGACACGAAGCTGGGATGGAGATGAGAAAATTATTCGTTTGCGAATTTGTTTTGCGCTGGTGGTTTCGAAGCAGGTATTATGCAGGTACCAGTATGCTAATGGTTTCGAAGCAGGTATTATGCAGGTACCCGCATGCTGGCCCGTTTGCGCGATGCGCATTTTGAATGCGATGATGGTTGCTTGACCTCATAGCTGTCTCTGGCCTTTCCCGGTTTCTGACGGGGTTTCATCTTTCGTTTCAGTCTCTGTCTGTCTTCCTTCCTGTCCCAGTGCTAGTTCTAGTCCTCTGTCGTAACCCATCGTTCCAGTCCTCTTCCCCGTGCCGTCTACCTAAAATCCTTTTCCCGACCCTTGATCCTCTTACCGGTCCCAATTTTCTGTTACGTTCCCCGTCACGATTATCTTGTCCCGGTCGTGTGTTCCACTCTTTAATCCTGATTCCTTAGCTAGGTCTCTACCCCTTATCTCGATCCCCTAACGTTCCCCTGAACAGGCCCCCTGTTCTGGGTCTGGTTGCGTTCTGATCCAGGACTTGTCTGTCGGTCTCTGCCTAGCTTTGTCTGTCTCTGGACTTAGTCTGCCTCTTCCTAGGTATGCCTTTACACGATCAGTGATATATACGGACGTGCACAGAATTAATCAGGGAACTTAGTGGTAATATTTTTAACCGCGTGTTACCATTGACGTCGCCAAAATCTTCATTTCAATATAGATAACACGGCTTGCGTCGACTTCGCGCGAAATCACGCCATGCACTGGGTTACCTGATGTTGTAGAGCGAAAGGTTGAGTTATGATTATTTTGTTGAAACATCAGAACCACAGAAAACAGGGCTTTCCGCCAGTGTTAGCGATTTTCTTGCGCAAACCTCGCATGCAGTCGTAATTGCAAACACAAAGAACTCCAAAACCGAAAATGTGCTCTTTTCCAACTTGTGCGCCAAGGCTACCCCGTTCGGTGGACCTGTCTACCTTGCGAAACGATTTTCAGTCTCTGCCTAATGACGGGAGGTCGCGGAGTCCCCAAATCGTTACCATTACCGTTTGAATTTATCCGCAGCCTAATTTGCAAATTTTGCAAAACGGCGCTTTTCAGGATTCCCACGGTCAGTACCCGGCACGTGCTGGTACCCGCGCCCCATTTTTCATACCATGCGATTCGTCGATTGATTTCCCGTTGAACGCACTCGGTTCTCCTTTTGGTGTGACCTATGACTTGTCAGATCAGGTGCCAGGAAGGGAACCGTGTCGGCGGTTGGAAAGCGTCTCGAGCTCGTTTGAAAAGCAGTCGAAATCACGACATGCATCGGTTCGCGTGGTGTCCCATGGCTGGAACAGCTGTGGTGTGATTAGTGATGGGCACCATTGGGATAGCAAAAGAATGGGCTTGATATTGGTACCGATTTCGTGTCGGAAATGAATTCCTTTGCCTTCGAAGTTGCAGTGCAAATAGAAACGATCGAAAATTAGCAAATCCTCCCACTTTGGGCGTGTGCCGTCGCCATCCCGTCCGACGGACGGCGTCAGCCCCACGCACGATTTCCAGTCGGTATCTTGCTGTGTGAGGTGCTGCGGTCGCCGACTTTGTGTCAACCCTAGTTCCTGAGGCCTACAGTCTGCTTGTTTAAGCCTTGCAAAACGGGTGATAGGGTGCTGGCGTGCGAGGCACGCGCCGTGTGATGATCTACATACGCTGGTTCTCGCACGATGCGGTTCGCCGATCAGCTCTCAGTCGATCGCACTCGGCTCTGTTTCGGTACGACCCGGCGTCGCCGAGATCGGGTGCCGTTATACATGAATTATATATATAGTTATACATGTATTCAGTATATTCATGAGCAGCAGTTCCCACGCAGCATTGCGTAGATTCGAACAGCAACACCTTTGGTTCTGAGCTCATCATACGCCAGTTTAGACATCCAGCGTCATCAGTCATTTGACCACCGAATTCCAATCTGCTAGGCTCGTTCATTTACTGATCGCCAAACAGTTGCAGAGGCAGTCATCGCACCCTTGAAAATCGCAATATTGCACAACCAGCGGGCGACAATGTGGACCATTGCAGCAATGATGCCCCTGGTCCAGAGCAGCACCATTGCACCGGACCGACAGCGCCATCCGGTGGTGAATTTGGCAACAACGCCCCACGCTTTCGTTGCCGGTGGCGGCACCTGCACAACACTGAGCTTGAAGCCAGGTCCAGTGTTTAGCACGCTTCCTGTGACCAGCATGACATTTCGAGCCGATCCAAATGAAAGAAAATCACGAAGACACCGTGGGCAATATTGCTCAACACGCCCGACCTGACCCGGGTCAGACTCTCACGACCTGGACGCTGAGCATTGGGGAGGGGGAGAGCACCGGGACTCGGCGTCCATCCACTGTTCAAGCCGCCGCCGCCATCACAGCTTTACGACAACGTCCGGCGCCGACTTGGCCGAGTGCATGCTGGTGGGCCTGTGGGCCATCTCGATAACGGCCTCGGAGCGGTAGCTGCGCGGCGTGGCCAGCCCGCTCGGCTCGTCCTCGTCGTCCGGGTCGGGCTGCCGGAGCCGGCCCGCCGGGCGCCGGCCGCGCTCCGAGCGGGCCGGGTCGTACGCGGCCGGCGGCGGGTAGTACCTGTAGCCGGCGGCCGCCGGCGTGCTGGCCGGCGGTCGCGGCGGCGGCGGCGGCGGTGGCGGCGGCGGCGTGGAGGAGCCGCTGGCGCAGCTGTCGCGCGAGTCGCGCCGGCCCGCCGGCGTCTGGCAGCCGCGCTCGGCCGTCTCCACGTCCAGCTCGATCAAGTCCTCGCGCACCACGCGGCCGCCTCCGTTGCGGTGCGGCGGCCCAGGCGTCAGTTTGATCTCGATGCCGGGCACGTAGCAGCCGCCGTCGTCGAGCGTGCCGCGCGAGATGACGCGCGGTAGCTCGGCCGGCAGCGCGTCCAGGTCCGCCTCGCGGGACATCCGCACCATCTCCTGCGGCAGCGACACCAGCCGCTGGTGACCGCACAGCGACAGAACGCCCCGCACAGCCTCCCAACCGCACCAGCACAGCTTTCAACATCAAGAGGGGTTTTACTAAGTTTTTGTGGCACTGAGATGTAAACAGTCTGGTACAATGTTGTCAGATATTCTCCGTGGTTTCTCTACAAAAGCCGCAGAGTGTGATGAAATCTTAGCGTGCGATCTTTGCCACGCTAGGAAAGATTAACGAAAATGCCGACAACTGCGAACAAAATTAGAACCGCGAATGAAACCGCTCACGGCGATCAAATTACGGTTGCGGCAACAATAATGTCATGAGGAAATGAAATGATCTCTTACATCATTCGAAGAATTTCATGTTACATCGTAAATAACAGATGGAGACAAAAATACTCTGCAGGTTGATTTTGTTATCAGTGGAAAAACGAACATCGTAGGATTTACTTCATTTATCGTAAAAATGATTAAGTTTCAAAGTCACAACGATGGTGCTTGAAATCACTCAGGCAAATATGTGCTTAGCTGAACGCTCACCTCTTTCTCCCGGAAGTCTTCACGGAGTTTTCTGATGCAATTCCAACACACGGAAAAACACAAACCAAAAAGGAGAGCGCACCCAATGACCATGATCACAATGTTCGCTTTGGTCAGCAACGCCTTGCTGCCGTTATCTTTATCTGTGTCGCAGTTCTTTTCGTCCAGCTGTTTGTCGCAGTTGTAGTTGCCGTTGCACACGAGTGATGTGCTAATGCAGGTCAGATCATCGCAGTCGAATTCGTCTTCACCACACTGTTCTGGAAACAAGACGTCAGCATCAGACTAGAGCATCGCGTATCACACATCAATCCAGAACTGCAGGAAAATTGCGGCAAAGTTGAAAGAAAACCTTAGAAGCTTTCGAGCCTGAAATTAGCAATAAAACTGAATAATGTCCTAGAGATTCGTCACAAAACATCGGATAAAGGGAGGACATGCTCTGTGACGTCTCAGATCTGCCCTGTTTGCGTCTGAAGCTTAAGGCTCATTAGTCAACAGGATTTATCATCGGACCACTGCCATTGAAATATGTAATGTTTGGTTCGCGGTCTTTAAGGGTCAAAAAGCGCGACGCAGACATCAGACCGGCATCACAAACCGCGGAAAGGGATTCACGTTTGCTTGATGAGAGGGACGCTTTTCGAATAGCCCATGCCGCTGCGAACGGGATGTAAAATTGTCAGTAACACCAAGAGACGATCTCTAAATGTCGTAACATAAGGGTTGAATTTCCCACTACCATTAAAAAGAAGCGGAGTTTTTGCAGTCGCTGGAGAGAAGCCGACTATCGCCGTAAACAAAGAAAGGAGATACTCCCACCGTCTATTGTTTCTAGAGAGAGAGGGGGAGGGGGAACCCTCGCCATCTTCAAAGTGTGAAAGAACTCTCATCATCTGTAGACAGCGGAACAGCTCTCACCATCGACAGAGGGTGATGGAATTCTCATCGTTGCCAGAGAAAAAGGAGCTCCTACCACCGCCAAAAAGTGAACTCTCATCATCTGTAGACAGCGGAAGAGCTCTCACCGTCTGTGCGCAGTGGAGTGGCTCTCACTGCCTACATGCAATGGAGGAGCTCCCATCAACTGCAGACAATGATGAGCTCTCACCGTCTGTGGACAGCGGAGAAGCCCTCACCGTGTGTACACAGTGAGGCAGCTCTCGCCGCCTACAGAGAGGTGAGCACCTCCCACCGTCTGCCGACCGGAAGTGGGCTCACCGTCGCGGTCGGAGTCGATGGAGCGCAGCTCGGTGGCCACGGCCACGACGGACGTCTTCTGGTCCTGCAGGCTGGCCAGCGTCGGCGGCGCGGCGAAGAAGCGGAACGTGACGTCCCTGTCTGTCGGCAGCTTCACTGTCTCGGCCTTGCTGCTGCAGAAGTGGGTCTCGCTGATGAGGTGCAGCTCCGGCCCGTACAGGACCTCCACGAAGTTCAGCTGGCATTCGTTGGGCATGTCCAGCGTGAACTCTTTGAAGGAAATCTGTATCTGTGGGACAACCGGCCGGTTCATGTTACTGGGAAGGGTAGTCTGGCGGGAGCACGTTTGGTACGTTTTTTTTGCGAATAGTAGCGAAGCTTATGCTTTGTGTTACTTGTTAAGTTGGCATAGCCCAACAGAAAGGTAATTACCCGGATGCTGCTATTAGTCGATGAATCAGCCTTGTACATCTATTGTTTTTTTACGTGTAAAACAGTATGTGTTATTTAGGTACCCCACATGGAAAACGGATATGTTAAACCTTGAAATAATGCAATTTGAGTTTCCCAAATGATGTAGGAAAAAACTGTTTCGGAGCACCCACCGCACCGTCTAATCTTTCGTACAGACAAAGAGTCGTCCAATAATTGCAGTATTTTGCTTTTCAGTCAAGGTTTTGCATATTTGACCCAGCCATATATTTAACATGCCCACAGCGACCACCAGATACGATTAATTTGTGCACTGTTCGGATGTGGGATGCGGGACACCATCAGCATCACCACACCAGCACACACCAAGCAACAAGTCTACTACACTGGCACGAACGGTGCACCACCAGACTTCTGTCGCAACACTTTTAGCGCAATGTGCACAAAACAGAAACACGATGTGCAAGAATCGTGCTCCCCAGTTTTGAATGAATCGTGGTTTCGTCTTGCCTACGCATAATTTCCGCTGCTACATGACACATTCCGACTTCTTCGCAAAAGAGATTCTGGTCCGCGTTTTGTCAGTTTCATTGGGGCATGGACTCCTATTTCTCACGAGTCTCGACCTCCACCGTTCGTTCGTGGTGGTCAAGAAAAAGAGTTCGCACAAAAACTCCCACTCGCATCCAAGCACGAGCGCATTAACACGGACAACCACCCACGCGTAGATATCTTATATCCCGCATGCTTTATCGACGACTGAAGTTAGTAAATGTTTCTGACGCCCGCGTGACGGGTCGAGCGCAACGCACAGCGGACCATTTTCGCAAGTGCTGGTCCGCCGTTTGTTTGGTTAGATATGGAATAGTACTCTGTTTTCCAGTACCTCATAGATTGTAAGTGTATTTGATGTGACTTAACAGCAGAAATTTAAAATTATTTCTGTCAAGATAATTTTCCTGTTTATGGGATGTAAAGCCATATTAACGAACATTATGGGCATTGGCATCTGTGACTGTCCAGCTCTATTTACCGCGCCGCCATTTTCATTCGCTCTTTGAATTAATGGCGCGGTGTGTGGTAGCCGTTCCGCACCGGTGATGGCGAGAACTGCGATTGTTCGGTCACTTGTGCCCATTTTGCTACCCGAAAAATGCGGCTAGCAAAATGGGGGGGGGGCAGCTGCTTCCCCTCCCCCCCGTCCCAATACCCCTGGCCGTATTGTCAGTCATAATCATTATATACACAGTCCATAGACACAGTGTATATTGATAATCTTAATCTTTCCGAGAGAACTGCAGCGCCCTTCAGATGAAGCAAGCATTTGTCAGGATGATCACTAAGATGAGTGGGCGTTACAGTTGCGGTGCAGCTTCTAATGTCATATTGGCTATTGGATATTTGCAGCGATAGGCTACGTTTAGGTAGCCAGGGAAAACACATGCTTGGCACGACCGTCACAATAATAAGACCGTTCGGAAGAGCGCATTGTGTACTATATCGCTGTTGATGAACATTTTTCATTTTTCAGCCCATTTTTTCGTGATCGGTGCTGGCGATGCTGCGTGTGCTGCTCCGCGCGCCCACCGCCATGTTATGTCAATCAGGGGAGCGCTGTCATAAGTTATCGTCCCGGGAACACTAAGTTCGTTACATAGGTATCTGCATTAATGTTCGAACTATGGTAGAAACCCTGGTGCACCACGTGCTAGGTGAACTTTTTTTAGTTTCGCTCTTAAACGAGAGATATGGAACAAATACGTACATGTGTGAGGCGTCCCACTGTGAGCACCGTTAGCCGGCGCGGTCACGGCCGCCAAGTACCAAATTCTGTCCATAGATGGCGTGGAAAGATATGGACCACCATGTCCCGGAACGGGCCGGCTACTGCCCGCACCCTTCGGCCCCAGTTGGCGAGAACGCCCCATTCCGTACCCCTCAGCCCCAGCTGACCAGAAAGCTCCAGTCCGTACCCATCGACCCCGACTGGACCAGAATACTCCGGTCCTGACTTCTCGGCCTCAGCCGACCTGAATGCCCCTGTCCATAGCCCTCAGCCCCAGCTGAGCAGAACTGTGCCCCTCTGCCCGCGCTGACCAGAACCGTACCTCTCGGTCCCGGTTGACCCGAACACGCCAAGAGCAGTCCAGAGGCACGTCGTTGTCCAGCGCTTGCTGGATCCATTCGTCGGTAATGTTGGCGGTGGAGATGACCGCCTCCGGCCCAGTCACCTCGAATTTGCACTCGGGCGATGGCGCGTACGCTGCCAACACAGACGCACCCCGCCGCATGCATCACGCTCTAATAACACCGTTCAGAAGTACGGGACAGCCCGCCGGCGCCACCTGCCGACGTTTTGTCATTGCTCCATTTGTCAGACACGTCAACGCTGTTGGCTTTGGAGAGCTGTGGGCCACTTTTAAAATACATGTACGTGACGCAGACAACGGGCGTGGATGAATGCACAGGCTTATGTTCGTTGCCGGTGTTAACCTCAGACACCTACGTCTTAACACTTGTGAATGTTTGCGTGAATTGCTCGTTCTTCAGTCCGACCATTAAATCAACGCATACGTCGAAAAACTTCCTTTGGATGTCACAGAAGCGCCGGCCAAACTTCACATAGCATCGGATTACATAGAAAAGAAACTTCTGCTTCATTTCTGCGTGCCAAAATCTGTTCTTTAACATCAATATCTATAGTTCGCAGTAATGGTAGAAATAAGAAATACTGAATATCATTCAGTCCACTGCACATGAGAGGGAAGGATGATCGATACAAACAATAAGGCGTCACACGTCACGCGTCACCGCAACACTCGTTGACGAGCAGCGCCAGCATTCGTAGGCCCTCCGAGCCGGCCTGGTCGTGGCAGCAGCGACAGGAACGCGGCCGCGTGGGCTCCCGAGCCCGCCGGCGCCAACTCACCCTCATTCTTACGGAATGTGTAGACGGCCCGGAAGCCCCTGTACTGAATGGTGTCGTCCGTTTTGAAGCGCAGCCAGAGGTGGCTGCCGCTGGATGAGATCATGGACGGAAACTGGTGGCCGCAGAGCCGCGTCAGTTCCGGACTGTACGGTGCACTTCCGTCCCGCACCTGGAGGACAGACCGTCACAGCTAGCGACCTGCGACCGCCAGACCGTCACAGCTGGCGACTCGCGACCGACGGACCGTCACAGCTGTCTGCCTACCACTGCCAAGCCGTCACAGTTGCCGATCAGCGACCTTCAAACCGTGGCCGCTGGCGAGCTGCGACCGACAAAACGTCACGGCTGTCGACCCACCAGTGGTATATTGTTCGAGTTGTCAACCCAACACTGGTTTACTGTCCGGGATGTCAACCCACCACTGGTACACTGTCCGAGATGTCAACCCACCACTGGTACACTGTCCGAGATGTCGATCCATCACTGGTACACCGTCCGAGCTGTCAACCCACCACTGGTACACTGTCCGAGATGTCAACCCACCACTGGTACACTGTCCGAGATGTCAACCCACCACTGGTACACTGTCCGAGATGTCAACCCACCACTGGTACACTGTCCGAGATGTCGATCCATCACTGGTACACCGTCCGAGCTGTCGATCCACCACTGGTACACCGTCCGAGCTGTCGACCCACCAGTGGTACACCGTCCGAGCTGTCGACCCATCACTGGTACACCGTCCGAGCTGTCGATCCACCAGTGGTACACCGTCCGAGCTGTCGATCCACCACTGGTACATTGTCCAAGCTATCGTCCTGCGACCGCCCCTCACCCTGTACCGGCGACGCCCGCCCTGTCTGATCACGTTTTGTCGCGTGGTAAAAGCCTCGTTCAGTAACAGAGTACAAGCCTCGTTCTGTCCCGGGTACGGGCCATGCTCTGTCTGGGAACGCCTGTACCCGATTTAGTCTGCTGGTGTTTGTGTGCAGGCATGCCGGTTATGATACGACTGCGCTGAATGTCTGCTAAGACGTTTCTGTAACGGATTTTTTGCTTAAGGGCTTTGTTTCATAAGAACCATGTCTACGTGGACGTACATAAGGCGAACTATGTCTGCAGGCCAGCTTCCAGGGGTTCTGTCAGCCGTCTATAGGTTTCTAAAATACTGAAAGGAGAAGAAAGCGGTTCCCAAAAACGGATTTTTTAGATAGAACTTACAACTTTATATGAACGTATAGGACTGAGCAAAGATAAAACAATTTGTTTCTGTTGGCCTGAAGTCATTTCGCAAGGTTAAATCGAGGCCAAAGGTCAAAATTCGTTTTATGCAAAGCTTCAGGCACTAATTTCCAAAATGAAAAACAATGGGTATGCATGAATAAAGATAGCGTTCTTTAGTTACGTTTTAAGCTTCAGGCTGATATTAGGTCAAGCCACATAGTTATGACCTAAAATGTTTGCGCATGTATGCTAGATTAGGACGGTCATACACAGGACGTTTAGGAATACAGTCAATTGAAATGATTAATATCATTTAAAAGCATTATGATATGAACCCAAGGCCATCTTAGTTGCTTCCAGGTCATTTGAAGCCATTTGAGGCCAAACGTCTGATGACAACGCTTATAATATTTTATCTGATGAAAATTCCACCAGGACATTCCCCTTTTTGATGCTCCTGGCACCGCCTATACCTGACACTGCCACTGCCTGTATTGACATTTTGCAAACAATGTAACGCAATTTCCACTTCTTAAGCATATAATTACTAACGCAAACTAAAAAAAGTTTAACTTTGATGTTAAGTCAGTTTTCCAAGAAATATGCCTCCCATTTTCCAAGCCTTGTGAACTTCCATGAATTTTGCCCGAATTCCAAGAGTATTTAGAAAAAATTTCAAACGTACCAAACTTCTGGGCTTAATGGAAAACTTCCCTTGCTTATCTCTCGATTCATGGCAATTACGTGTAAATCAGTTATTCAACTTTGAAGTTACAGCAAACGAGAAATATCCCCGTTCCGTTTTTTTAACCTGCATCCGCTTCTTGCAACTTTTTCAAACTTTTGTGCCATAAAAACGTAGTTTACGTCATGATGAATCGATTTCCGCTTTTCTGCGGTCTAATCAGACGGGTAGTTCCCGGGACTTCGGGGGAGGAATAAGCGCTCTTTCCGGGAAAGCGGCCAAAAGTTATTGGTACGAGAATAGGGTCATATGGGTTACACACACCCTGGGATATGCGAACATTAACGGATCTGTCTGCATGAATGCAGACATCCAGCACGATGCATGCGGCGTGGTGGATCTAGCGAGGTACGTCTGTAGGGCACGTCCGTACGAATACGTTTTCGTTTTGGTACGTCTACGCCCGAGGCGCCTATGGCACCTGGTGCGGTACGCTTTGCAGAATACTTCTGGCCGGGCGCACTTGAAGGATACATGTGGAAGGGTATGCCTAGGAAGTTACAATTATCTGTTTACGTCTGGTGGGTTACATCTGGCAGTTTGGGGGGGCACATTTATTGGGGTACATTTGGCGAAACATAAAAAGCGCAGGACTGTAGAAACGTTTCACTGAATTGTTCAGTGAACGAAAGGGACAATGGCGGTCTCCAGAAAATCATTGATTACCTATTGCGAAACAAAGTAAAGTGCAAGAACAGCCATGCGCCAACTTCTCACTCATCATAAATTAGAGCTAAAAACCCAGTAGGAAGCAGCAACATTTGTCATCGTCCATGCTACATCAAAACATTGCTGTTTGCACTGCACTGTTGGACCATGGAGCGAGGAGTGAACTTACCATTAAAAAGTGAACTTACCATTAAAAAGTCGTTCTCACATCGCGGACTATCCTCAACTTCAAATATGTCCCGAAAATCTATTTCAATAATATGACGTTCGGGAGCTGAAATGAAGAGTTTGGTTTCATTCGTGTAGTAAATGCAGTGAATAACCATCACGCGTTTTTAATCCCCAGCTGAACCACTAACAACGATTTGTCACCCATCATTGACGACATCGCAGTAAGTGGTCGCCATTAACCATCAGAGCCTTCATTGCCTTGTGCAGGTTTCGTTTTTTTCTCAAATTTTGGGAATGGTGGCCGTCGATAGGACAAATCGTTATCACAGTGGTGAATTTACGAATGTTACCTTGCGGGTTGTGCTTAACTTTGAAGGTTAAAACACACATACATCATTTTCAGATCGATCCTATTACTGTGATATGCCGGAATACTTGTTTCTGTTGTCGAGGTTTTCCAGTTTACCTTTGGCTTAAGACTAACATCTTCCAGCTAATATTTGGACATATTTATTTCAACCGATATCTCCCAAATGATAAAATCGGAAATACTGCAAGGTATTGATTCTAAGGCAAACACAGTTTTAAAACACTGTTCATTTACGTGTTCGCTGTTAGTTATTCTTGTCATGTCTTACATAAACAACAGCATCATGCGATTCGCAAAGTCTAGCAACGTTCTCAACAGAGGGAATGCCATTTGCACGCTCCATAATGGGCGGCATATTGTGCTGGGTGCAAAGTCCTGATTTTCTTCTACGTTATCGAGGCTCCCGCTTTGTCAAAACCACAAGGCGAATTTCCTGAGTTGTATGAAATTGTTGTGACTGGTTTGGGCTAGAATGCACAGCCTCTTGGTCCCCGAGTGTCCGTTGTCCAATCCACATCACATCAGTCGCCGATCGAGAGCGAATGGCGCTGAAATATGAAGCTTGCAACTTTGAGATTATGAGTCTGTGTTTGTCATGTGCTAACAAGAGGAACAGCCTTTAGTGTATACGAATTTTAGCACCCGAACACCCATTTCGTGCCACGTATGCCGCCACTGAATATATGGCCACGAGACAGCATCCTATTGTTTCTCCTAGTTGCCCAGCCGTGTCGCATCCAAACAAGCAAGCGGTAAATTGCAGATTTTCATCCGCGAAAACGATGGCAGCGAGAATTTTCCAGATAAAAGTTGTAATTGAATGAATTTGACAATGTTGCTTCTTTGGTGAAACCACACAGTAAAAAAAGGGCTGTTAAATTTGGCGGATCATCGGTTCATATGTACGGTAACATTTGTCAGTTCACCGTTAGGGATATTGAGCAAAACGCTAACGACGTACTAAATGCAGAACATTTCTTCCGCGTCATAACGGTGCTGGCGTATTTCAAGCTTCGACAAAAGGAAATTGCACATTGGCGGGACAATAGCGTTCTCATTTGGCTGGGTCT
The DNA here is from genome assembly GCA_030062745.1 of Capitulum mitella. Lineage (NCBI taxonomy): Eukaryota > Metazoa > Arthropoda > Thecostraca > Pollicipedomorpha > Pollicipedidae > Capitulum > Capitulum mitella. The sequence continues at coordinate 26,426,521 of CP099849.1, forward strand.
CATTTGCACATTTAACGTTGTACAGATGCTCCTTACTTTCTGCACATTTCGGAACAGTCATAGTACCAAGCATTTGGTTTGTGCACAGGTCCCAACGCATGCATGAACGACAAATGGCATTATTAACGCCAGGTAACCGACATAGCATTTTGTAGTGATTTCTGCAAATATCTTCTCTGCGATACGACAAAACTAAAAAGTCTTAACCCTTTACGAAAACCGTCCCTTCTAATGGGTTTCTTAAAATTGCATTATTAAGCATGGGGCCAGGTTTAAATCACTAAACCCACGTAATGCATCAAATGGTGCTGGTCCAACAGTATGTTTTAAGTGTCCGATGACTCCAGTCATGTGGTCGAAAGCTCCGTCGGCACGAGAAATCCGTGATCTCAGGCTGGTCTACGTTCGGTGTCCAAGAGATGGTGTGTGCCATATTGCGTTTCACAAGTCGAGTGTAAATTCTGCTATAATTAGAGCTATGACAGTGTGGCCTTTACATCTTGTAGGTGTCAAGTAGACTGATGGGTCCTGAAAATTCTGCTTAGCGTCCCTCCTAGCTATGTCTCTCCTGCATTTTGTTGCTTCCTGGGCTACAAAAAAGCTCCTTGCTCCCATGGAGCAGACTCAGAACAAGCTGGAGAAGTCTGGGACGAGAACAATGCCACGAAACATATTTCAGCCACTGACGGGAAAAAGGCACAAGTTACACCCCGGCAGCCTCACAATGCGCAGACATCGTCGAGTTTGGGACGGGCGGTCGTACCACCGCCTTAATCTACCTCCCGCTGCCCCGAACGTCGCCGGCGCGTGCGAGCGCGGGCGAAGTGACGGCGACACCGTCCGACACCCGAGACGGCCCGACCGAAGACAAAAACGGCGCGACTGTGTTGCGCGACGCGCCACTGTCTGGCGGCACGCTGGCCGGCTATAAATAATGCACCAGCCTTCGACACGACGCATAAACGGGCATCCGGCGCCGTGGAAATTCGCCACCGCGCGACCCCGCGCCAGTCACTGCAGACTGGAAAACAAGCGATACACGATCACAGAGAATCTGCCCGTGCCTATGGCTTCTTAGAGTGGCTCGATATATGGCATCAAAACGTGGGCCATTTACCGTGCGCATGAAGGGAATGAGCACCGCGTGCTGGGAGATCGCGGGGTCTACAAACGCGCAGCAGTACCTCGCGAACATTCAAACCATGGTACACAAGGCAACCGTGCGACAGGCGGGCCTGCTGAGGGCATTGTTCTCGGCCTCCCACACCCTTAACACCCTTACTCGGAATAAGTGAGGGAACAATATTCGGAACGGTCCGGCTCTGGGCACGCCGCGGTCGACGGCGTCCTCTCGAATGCGCCTCCCGGCGGGCGTGGCCTCAGGTGCCGCAGTCACCTGATATCGTCCGTACACAGTCGGTGTTATTCGGGTAGAGGCCCGGCCAGCCGGGCGAGTAGAACTCCTTCAGGATCTCGTTGCCGCGGGTGAAGTTCATACACCGGGCGCTGATGAAGCCGCCTGGCTCCGTCCTGTCGGCTGGAACGGCACGGCGGCGATTGCTTCAGCGGCCAGGAACGGCGAACAAGTACCGGGACAGGAGCACATGTGGCTCCAGCCGGAGGCGGCCGAACGTAACGCCGGTCACAGTTGGTTGACAGTCAGAATGGGAAAAACCTATGGACATTCCCTTTTCTCCAAAGAGGACGGATTTCGATGTATTCTTAGTCTGAATGCGGGTTACTCTCCATGCAACCCCATAGCGATAATGTTTTTTTTTTTAATGATGGAAGCAACTGTCCCGGCGGACCCCGCTCCTGCCAACGAACGCAGCCGGGAAACGAGTTATGTCACGCATGGTTGGTGATGAGTTGAGTTTAGGACTTACGTTTTCATTGTATAAATCAGATGGCTGCTTATTAAGCATTACAAATCAGGTAATGATTTCATTTCAGTACAATCTCTAGGATTCTCAATACAATGTACAGAAAAAGTCCGTTTTGCGCAAACAAATTCGAGAAACGGGGAATAATTGTCATTTTGACTTTAACTTGGACCACGGGGACTCGAACAAATGATTCGCCGATTCATGATGCCATCCGAACAACATTATGAGACATCTTTCGTTCAAGCAACACGAACACTTTTCCAGTACCTGCATAGATCTCAGACCTAGAACTTGGATCACATTGGATGAAAACATGGTAACCGGGCTTTTGATCAGATCTGGATCTTCGAATAAACAATTCTTGGATCGCAGGCACTGATGTATCTCTCAACCTTGGTTGAGATTTCCAACACTTCGACGACACTTACACTCGCCAGGCCATTGACGTGTTTTAATTTTTAACAACATTTTAAGCCATGAAAATCTAAATCACTTAAAAAGCGCACATTTGATCCTAACATGGTGCGTGTCGTCGGGATTTCGGACCCCAGACTTAAATCTTGGATCGGATCCTTCCAGCAAACCACGACCGGAATTTCGATCCTGCTGGATCTTTCGATAAAGTAGGACTCTGGGTCCTGGACCCACTACGTATTTCGATCAGTTGAAGGACATTGATCTTGGGTGAGTATGGATCTAGGGTCTGGGCCCTGGGACTCATTTCTTGAGTCTAGGCATGTGCTTGCTCGTTGCAAAGAATGCGGACCTTTTTTGACAGATCCCACCGAAGATATACTCACAGTGTACTGATGAGATAAGCAGTGAAAGACAAAGCAGCGTCAAGACGTCATCTGAAACAAGAAAAACGGCTTTCGACGTTTGCATTTTTAATGCACGGTCGGTATTTCCGCGTTTGGCGGGACGCTCAGTTTTCCCTGCAGATAAGAAAGAAAGCGAACATCTCATCTTACATACACGATGTCGACATATGAAAACCCGGCAGCCGGTATGGACAGCCAAATAGTGGCATTTACATTTGCGCCAACGAACTGCAGAGGAATTTGTCATGTTGCAGAACGCATTGACCAGAGAACGTCTGTCTCCTACGGAAATTCTCTACGTGTAAACTAGACCAAACAGTATTTTTTCCACCTCCATAAGTTTGATCGAAATAGTATAATAGGGTGATGTTAGACACTGGAACTCGAGCTACGCAGAGCTTGCTATATAGACTGATTTCTGCATCTGACCGCGCAATTCAAGGTAACGGTCGATTTTGTGGCGAAAGTTTTACGTGCCGCCGAGGGAGCGACATCACCGTGTGGCACTCAGCGTGGCTCTATGTTGGTCCCTTGCTAGCTGACCCGCGGGGCAGATGTCGAACGCTGGGTCAACTCGATCCCGTCTTGCCAGTTGCCAGGACGGGGGGACCAGCTACCGATACAGTACAGATACAACTGTGCTAACGATCACGGTAGCGAAGCCAAGAACATGGCTTTGTTTTTCAGACGTTGAACGGAACTCGTCTGGAGCATGTTTACATTGTTTCAGAAGTATACATTCTGCTAACAAAATAATGTGGGCATTACACGGTCCAACGGTGATGAACTCTGGCGTCTCGCTGCAGTCGCCCATGTCACGCGACGGCTCCTAGAGGCACGCACGCTTCTCACTGTTGCCGCGAGAAGGGGAGGAGGGATCCCAGAGGACGGCACTACAGACAAGTGTTACTGCTCGCCGTGTGCCCTGCCGTGGCATCTTGTCCGGACGGTGGTTGGGGCCGGCGACCTGGCCGGCACACCTGTCAGCGCGGCGGCAGCGGCCGGTGGTGCTGGGAATGCTGCCGGAGCTTCAGCAGCTGTCACACCTGCATAACTCTATTCCCGGCAGGGGGGCTAAATCCGCCCGCTCGGGATTTTTGCTTGTCATTTCTAGGGTTTTTGACGTAGCTTCACGAAACTTGGTGAATTTTCCTAGTTCTTCTTTCTACATACTGTTTGTTTAGGGGCGAGGCCAGGCAACGTTTTTGGGAGGTATCTCAAGCCATTTTTCGCCTTGTTAAGGGTAAAAGGAAAATCGCTTCCAAAAAGAGTCTTTTTAAGATAGAACTTAAAACTTTGTATGAATATATAGGTAAATAGTTGGGCGACGTACAAACACAATTTTGATCATCTGAGGTCACTTTGCAAGGTCAGGCCAAGCTCAAAGTCAAAATTTGGTTTTAAGGTAATAATTTCGATGCTATTTTTTCCAAATGCCAAATCCGGAACAAGTATAATGTAGAAGGGTACCGTATACTTGTGTGTCAAGTGTCAGCTTGATATCAGGTCGGGTTACGGAGCTATGACCTAAAATGTCAGTGCGCGTACCCTATATCACAATAGCCATAAAATTGAATTTTTGAAATAGAGTGAATTTAAATGATTGAAAACGTTTTCAGGTAATCTTAAATGCACACGAGATCACCCCACGTAACTCCAAGGTCATTAGAGGTCATTTAAGGTCAAAGGTCACAAGTTGATCTAAAGAACATGTGACCATGACAGTTCCCCCTTTTTCATGTCCCTGGCACCGCCTATGCTCACATTATCCAAACATTGTAATACAATCTGTACTTCTTTAGCATAACATGACTACCAGAAGCCAAAAAAGCGCTTTTACCTTTTTTGTTCATTTTATTTAGTTGTTGAAAAGCTAATCCTCCTATTTTCGAAACCCTGTGAACGCCTATGAATTTTCTCAAAATCTCAAATATGTGTACCAACGATAAAAGTCCAATCCATAATCTCTCGATTCATGCTAATGTCATCGAAATCGGTCAAAAAAACAACGGAGTTATAAGAAGTGGAAAAATATTCCCTGTTTTGATATTTTTTCCCCATATATCCAATAAATTTTGGGAACGTCTTTCTTTAAAAGTGTAGTTTACATTATGGCAAATCGATTGCTGTTTGTTGCGATGAAATTGGATGTGTAGTTCTCGAGATCTCGTGGGGGGGGCAAATCCGCCCCCTGCCAGGAATCGGCCATACCGTCTAGCCCTCCGGGAACAGGGTTAAGGAGGGGCAGCGATTCTCTTCTGCGTGGACGTCGTCACCTTTCCGTTGGTGCCCGCCTCCAAAAAAATCCTCGAATTTCGGGCACTTAATTTCCAGGTTTTTTTTAGTACGGGAAACCATTTTCCTGGGCACAGCCCTGAACGGCTAGATATAGTTCGCAGGGACCTATGAACAGGGAAAATGAACGGGCTCCATGCCCGTTCATTTTCTCCAGACTGGAGGATCCTGCCATTTTGAGACTATGTATTCCGGAGAAAATATGGCAAAATGAGTTGTTGCTGAGCAAAACAAGGCCGCTAAATAGCAACAGAGTCAGGCACGATGATGGATCCGGAAGAATAATTATCGTTATGTGCGGTGAAACAGCTAGAAAAAGTCATATTTTGTACATCGCTGACCTTACAGTCAATGGTTCAAAGCGACAGCTGTAAATTTTGCACGAATTCTTAATCGTAACGACACAAGTGGCAGCAGATGACGCGAATATTGAAATGTTCGTACTGGTAGTTGAAAGTGGCGAAGTCAGTGAAATTCTGGGACTTTTGATGCCATATATTTTCTGGCAGTGACACATGCGATGAGTAAATGACTCCATGGAATGAGTAAAAATGTTTTGTTAATGTTTCGTAACAACGGGAATGAGAAGTGCTTCATGTTTTGAAAAAAACGAAGGAGTGCGAAATATTGTAACACCTGAAATGTTTTAAGAATGTGACTCCAGCCATGCCTAAATAATATGGGCGTAACAGATTTTACAACCGAGAGAAATGAAACAAATCGCGCCGCCGGCGCGTAAAATTATCGCAGGCATTCAGGCGTAAAACTTTACCGGAATATGCGGCTGCTGCTATCTGAGGCGAAACCGTCAAGAAAAATCGTCTCCTTGCAGATCTTGGACTTTTGTACTTGTGTTTATTCAATCAGGCCCGTGCCCAACCAAGAATGTCAGGAGGCACGCGCAGCTTTGTTGTGGCGAAGACACATTTTTACTGTCCTGGAATATATTTAGCATGTACAATGTTTCGGGTAATTCAGAAAGGTGGCCTAAATGGCCTGTCACCACCTAAGTATATACGTGGATTTGCTGTGCAGATTTTCATCCGTTGTCCATCAAGGTACAACACATAACGATCTGTTCAATGGAAAACAAAATTATTTTCCGTATCGCCGCAGCGGAACGACTTATTTGTGCGCCGTTTTTTTATTAAATATATGTTTGGTTAGTTACGTGCGCAACAGCGACGAAGACTCATACTTTAACCCCATCATAACTTTTCTTTCAGTTCGATTACTGAGATATCCGACTTTCTATGTTTTATTACACAGAGTTACCAACACCATATTACTGATGGGATGCGAAGAAGACGGGAACGTGATAAGACTAAGTTCATGATACATCCAGGGGATTAAAGACTGCGTGTGCTAAACGGTGATCCAGAGTTTCGACTAAGTCTCTGGAACCTATCCGAGATTGTTCCCGGAGAACCCAAGGAGATCGAGATATTGTGTCTCATGACGATGACAGTTTGCTGGTGATCTGTGAGTGACTGTTATAGGCGTGGGAAACATGTCTTGCCTGAGTGTCAGCTTATACGCAACGAGAAACCAGTTGACCGGTGATCACTTATCTACAGCATCAAAGTGACGATTAAGTGAAACGAATTTGATCTCAGATGTGACAAGTGTTACTCACACTCCAAAAGATCACACTTACCCTCACGCTATGCGATCACTAACGAGCCTCCCTCACATTCGGAACATGAACTCTCGCACCAGCCCAGTGAGATGTCAGGAAGGGAGAACGACTGCTCTGGGTGCGACCAGTTCGGTGCGGCCTGGAACAGTCGCAGCTCACTGAGAACCGTCCAGTCAGCGGTGCCGGCCCACTGAGCACCTGCAAATGTTACAGTCTTGTGGCATGCGGTAGTTGAAAGAAATATAGATATTTGCCTTATTTATCTTATTTATAGATACATGCCTTATTATATAGATATTTACCTACCTGTCCGAAGTAAAACTCCAACGGCAACAAAGTCGTATTAAAACCGGAGGTCTCTAGCTCAAATGTTCTAGTGCCTTCATATCTGTGCAATCAAGTAGCCTCCCGTATTGTCTCAAAACGAGGTGCCCCAGTTCATTTGTTCCAATGGTCTCCTATACCATTAAGTGGCCTTATATTGTCTCACATCGAGAGACCTCCATCCCACATGTTCCAGTGGTCGCCTATGCGATCAGGTGCTCTCATATTGCGTTAAAATAAGGGGCCTCATGTCCACATGTTCCGGTGGCCTCCCACGCTATTAAGTGGCCTTATATTGTCTCAAATCGAGAGACCTCCATCCCACATGTTCCAGTGGTCTCCTATGCCATCAAGTGATCTTATATTGTTTTAAAACGAGGAACCTCCAGACCACATCTTTCAGTGCCCTCCTTTGCCATCAAATGGCCTCACATTGGCTTAAAACAAGGAAACAAAAAGGAACCCCGCAGGGGCCCCAAAACCTTGATAACCCCATGGCCCTTGGTTAGTCCAAGAGGGATATGGCCCCTTGGCTCCCACTCCTCCGACGCTGAGGAGGGAACAAGGTATGGGGTTATGTTGATTAGACCTTTCCGGGTATGTGTGACCAATACACGTTTACATCTTTTATCGAACTTTCGTTCAATCTAAGAGGGTTCTGCCTGGTTACTACAACGTCACACAGTTATATTTACGAGGGCGGGCTGAAAAGTTTTACCTCCACCTCAATAAAATCCAAGCGCATCGACCGAACTTAACTAAACAAACACAGGAATTTATTCATCTATCATTTATCTGCATCTTTCATTGATAACTATACACACGTATTTTTCAACATAGTCCCTCTAACTAAGACACATTGCTGCCAACGTGCCACTAATTTGCGGAGTCCGTCAGCGAAGAAGTCAGGATGCGATTCCCGCGTCCACTGGCGCACCGCTGACTTCGCCTCTTCGTCAGATGAGGAGTGTATTCGCAGCGTGCGAAAAATATTGTATTCTGTGCAGGCACGTAGCCAGGATTTTCCTCAGGAGGGGGGGGGGGCAAGTGTCAAAATTTGTCATATACCAGCGGCATATGACAGCATTGGAACATGAAAAAAGAATAGGAAGAGCAACAATTTTATGTAATTTGCCTCATATTTCACACATAGGAAAACATAACGTTTGCTTTTGCAACATGTATATGATCACTACTCCGTATTGGTGCAAAATCGTCATATATCTAGTGAGGACCGCTTGGCTCAGGGGGGGATGGTCCCCATGGTCCCCTTTGCTACGTCCCTGATTCTGTGTGAGGTTAAGTAGAATCTTTTCCGGACGTGTTCGCAACGTGCCAGCGTTTTTGCTCACAATTTTTTTTTTTAAGATTGATGACAATATCTACACATGCAAGACCTTGTCTGTCAAGAACTAACACCGGACGTCGCACATCGCAAATCAGCAGTGACTCGGTTACGAACCTACTTTATTTCATGAACTTGAATATACGCTTGAATCTTCAGAGCCCACATTGTTCCAGCGCAGTTGTTGGTTGGCGATAAGGTAATATAACTGAATGCGTCTTCTTTGGTTTCCGTTTTCTCCGGCATGTCTCTTCAGACATTGGCAACGTCACCCATACAACAACCAATTAACTGATTAGTCACGGCCACTGCCTGATCCGCACGTTTATTTAATAGCCTTGGTCCGCAAGTCCTATGCATGAGCCGTAACCATGGAAACTGCGTGTAACCTAACCAGTTTATAAATGAACCTATGACGCCTTTTCTGTTTAACTTTCTCCAAGTGACGGAAAAACGTTCTGCGCGTCCGACAAAGATTCTACGTGACGTCATGTAGAATCTCCATCGTCCGGGTCGCTGCGAACGCCAAAACGCGCAGAACCTTTGGGGTACGGCGCCATGGATGACGTCGACGGCACAGATGCTACATCTTCCGCTGCCAATGCACCCGAGTACTGTTTACCCTTCCGGCGTTCCTTCAGCTTCCTGAACAAGTGGTCGTCGCTGGGAGCGAGGTCAGGGCTGTACGGAGGATGCGGTAGCGCGGAGATCCCTACCTGCTGTATGACGGCAGTTGTGGCTCCGCTGGTGTGCGACCTGGCGTTGCGTGCTGCCGGATTGTCTCACAGGGGTTCATCCCTTTCCTCCTGATATGATTTTTAAGTTTTTTTAGAAAATCTATGTAGCGCTCTGATCTCACGGTGTCTCCGTTTTCCAAAAAATCCGCGAGGATAATTCCTTGGTAATTTCAAAGTGCAGTCGGCATGATTTTTCCCTGAAGCTTGAGATCTGAATTTTCTCCGATGCGGCGAATCTTTCTGAAGGTATTGGATTGTCATGGATGGATTCAACATGATCAACATGGTCATGAACAACGTGGATTGTCTCTTATTTTCAGGGTCATAATGGTGTATCCATGTTTCGTCACCTGTCAAAATGTTCGTCCAAGAAATTTCGCCTCCGTTTTCCACATGGCCCAAGGGTTCTTGTGAAACTCGGACCCCTTCAGCTTTCATCTCTTCAGTCAGTTTGCGCGGCGGGCGCAAACCTTACGATATTCAAAAGCATTGATTATGTGATCAGCTCTCTCTTTAGAAATGCCCAATTCAGTCGCGATTTTGTTTCGCTTGATGCGACGATTTCCACGAATCAGTCCGGCGGCACGTTTTCGGTGAGTCTCGTCCGCTGCTGTCACGAGCCTCCCCGACCGTCGCTTGTCACCATGAGTTGCATTCTCAGCGTCATCATTTTTCAGCCTTTTTGCATAACGTCTCACAGCACGTACGCCCACACACTAGTCGCCATAAACCGCTTGCAGTTTTTGGTGGATGTCGACGGGATTACCTTGCTCAGCACTGAGAAATTCAATAACGGCACGCTGCTTAAACCTCACGTCCTCGCCGGTTGCCATCGTGACGGCAGTGATCGAGACATACGCTGCGAAATTTCTCTCGCATCATGCACATGCCAAGAATCATTTTGATTCCAACTTTTACATGGCTTCGAAGGATGTCCCATTGTAACGATCCTGAACCATTTTTAACCCAGTATCATGGACCGTAACCAGAAGATAAGACAGGAGGCAAGACTTTCCAATCCGTCCTCGTCTTGTCTCTTCCAGTCTCGTCCTCTTCCTTGTCCTCTGGACAAGGAAGAGAGCCACCGCATTTTTTCCGACGCTGAATGATCCCACTTGGTGCTCTAATACGCTCGGCAAGGGCAGGGCGTATGAGAACGAGAAGTGCTATTGATCTTAAGGAAAATAAGGCGCAAAGTGCATATGTCGCTCAGGAAAATGGCCAGAAGATGGGCCCAATTGCGAAATTCTAGCACATGAGTATGGTCATGACGCCACATAACACCTTTCGTGCGTCTTTCGTTTTTATGACATTGAAGTACACAGCTATATGATGCTATACGGACGACAATGACACCTGCATACCATTGGTATGGTTTCACGTGAACAGACCACGATTAGTTCAAGCGATCATTTGGGACATCACAATGACATTCAGCTATACCTTCAGTCGGCAAAGATGAACGAACACATCGGGCCAAAAACAGCCGCGAATAGCCGTTTGACTAAACAAATCAGGAATTTTGAGAATAGTGCCCCATAAATAGTGCGTACCGAGAGAAAGTCCACGTGAAAACGCCACAGCTGATCTCCGTAAGAGGGCAACCGGACAAATGTACGCAGAGAAAATGTATGTATGGAAAATTTACTTGAGCAAATGCACGAAAGCGCAAATATACGTGCTGCAAATGTACGCATGGTAAATGTGCGTAGGCACAGATGTACGTAAGCGCAAATGCCCGTATGGCAAATGTACGTATGCGCAAATGTACGTAAATGTAAATGTACACATTACGAATGTACGCACGCGCGAAGCACATAAGCGCAAAATACGCCGACGAAAGAATACATAAACATACATTCATAGAACTAACTTGAACTGCCTCATGATAGGCATGTAAACTACCTCTGCTGATTGACTAGCTGGGCTAACAGTTATATTTTGTTTGAAAACTAGTGCAAAACACTTTTTCTCTTCTTTTTTTGCATGGGAGGGTTGGTTCTTTCATGTAGTGTGCTAATGATCAGAACTTTCAGTTTTGTTTTCGATATGCAAAGGAGTAAATCATTCAGTGATGTAGTCTTGGGAAGGCCTGTGGAAGTCATGTTTAAAGGTCAACGTCTGTGGAACGGCACTGGTGAAATGGTGGCATTTTTCATGTTAACCAGGTACCGCCTAAGATCTTACCCCATCAGCGACAGCTTTGAATTGAAATCGACCCCCTCGTATCTCAGGAACTGAGAGCCCGATCTAGATGATTCCAGCGCAAACAATAGGGTGTATCTTTGTCGTCTTAAGATGTGAAGGTCGAGCTATTGCGTTGGACTGTGACGTCACTGGTCACGAAAATGTCGGAATTAATGGCCAGAAATCTGCGGTGTTTGTAATCATACCTAGCAAGCGTATCAGTCGAGTGAAGACTTTGAAATTCTTATGAAACGAAAGATCATGGTTTGGCCTATCTGGTCTGATGCGATAAGTGCAGTAAACGTTATCCTGCAATTGCCTGGGAGAGTCTGAAAACTTCCGGTTGCGGGGTTACGGCTGGATTATGCGGCTGTTGTCGCCAGACGCTAGCAGTGCCATCACACTCCTGGCCGCTCTTTCCTAATCAGATTTGGCTCTCCCCGTCTCTCGTTGTGCTCTATCAATTTGTGGTCACGCGCACATCGCGCGATACGATGCTCACGTCTCGTATTGTTAATAGTTTGGAGAGCAGGAGCAGCACCCGGCGGGCAGCCGACATGGCCGAAGACGTCCGGTGGGCCGGTCCGTCTGACGTGTATCGGGTCATGGACACCAAAGTTTTTTTCGGATTGGTGTGTTTTGGGGGCATTTGGATACAAAATTTAACTAAGTTATGGTTGGAAGTCAGTCATGTTCTATGAATCCGTTGGATCTCAGTCATGAGACAACTTTCAAACTGTACGTTCACAATCCGCTTGCTTTTTCAATTCGTTATGAGACGATATGTATTTTTTATCTTTCTCTTGGAGGCATAGGCACCTTAATGAGTAAAAGCTCATCGCGCTCCAATCAACGCGCGCGGCCGAAAATCGCCTGACATCAGGATGCTGTTTTTTTTCCAGTTTTGTTGAAATTCAACACATGACACTGCTTTTCGCAACAGTTTGTGACAGTTCCATCAATTGATAGGTGCCTTTCATAAATGTCGTAATCCGCCATTATTTCCCAAACGAATTAGCAAAGCGCCTTGAAATTTTCAGTGCTCCTTACATTATCTGCCGTGTTGCTGATAACAAGGCAAAGCAAGTAATTTCAGGTCACGTCCAAAGGCATCTTAAAGACAGCCACGTTTTGCCATCCGACGTTCAGTTTTACTTCGCTGATTCTTTGTCAGGGATTTCACTCTGCATGGTAATGTGGATTGGATTACACATCGGCATGAACAGACGGCAAAACACCATTGACTCCATGGTGTCAGGAGGGGGTTCTGACACCGTCTGACACCGTCTGACACCGTCTCCTCGTCAGGACGGTGCGTAGTGTCTTTGGGTACGTACATTTGCGTATGCATACATTTGCCATATGTTTATTTTCCTTTACGTCCAAATGTCATTACGTACATTTCGGTGGGCGTGCATCTGCCATACATATATTTGCGCTTACGTACAGCTGACCTTACGTACATTCGTGCTTACGTACATTTGCGCCTGTATACACCTGCCAAGTGTACGTGTGCGCTCGCGTACATTTGCGTGCGTACATTTGCGTACGTACATTTGCCCGACGTACGTATATTTGTGGAGACGCACACGTGTGTCATGGAATCTGTAAGAATTGCAGATATAGGTCTCAGAAGAAATGGAAGCCTTCTGGATGACACTGACATGATGCAGCGGCACAACTGGAATGCGTCCGGATGAGTCATTAGCGAGACCTGGCCAAGTCATTTCCGTTAACGCCGGAAAACGAGACAAAGGCATTCCGTTCTGAGTTCGCGACGGCTGTTCAGCCCTGGGCAGACTGTGCGCACACTCATCCTGTCCAACGGCCTCACAGCCAATAAAGCTCAGGGGTGCGGGCCAGGGCAGTGACATTGCCAACTGTCTGGTCGCCACCGCGTAAGGACCGCGGGCCGAAGACCACTGCGGGGCCCACAATGACACGTCAACACAATCATTCGTCTCGCCGCCACCACATCGTTAGCGGGACATGAAAGGAATGCGAGGACCACGTAATGTTTCAAAACAAATCCGCCTGTTCCAAAATACTGTTTTGAATTTACAGCCTCTGACAGAGCACTGTGGTGGACATCCCATCGCCAGGAGTGAGAATGGCTATGTGTTTTTCTCCAACAACCCTGTGGGCAGGCATGGACTTCGCATGAGCATTTGCAGCCTTCCATTGAACCTAAGCAAAGAGAAAAGACTATAAACTGAACAGCTCTTTTCATGGATGAAAAAGGCGCCGGATTTGTCAGTTGTACGTAAAAAATGTACGTTTGATCATTATAACAACAAATCCCCTGCGGCCTCAAAATGAAGTTCAAAACCCCAGAGTTTTAAGATTTGGGCAGTATGTACGTTTCTAGTTCTAAGGGATTGTTTTGCTGGTTACCCATGACTATGTTCTACAGATTCAACTCGCGTCCAGCAATGAAGACCATGATCGCAACCTGTCGCATGTACATGGACGGAACATGCCATTGGGTAAGCAGGGCGGCTACCCTACTACCTTTGGAATATCGTAACATTCGTGCAATACTTACGGCATTGCACAACAAATGCATCACAGCAGCTGCGGCTCTGAGTTTTCTAAAACCGCTGCTAACATTTAACGTTTCAGAACGTTCCCACGCCTGTGTGTTAGCCACGACAATGAACAAGTATTTGAGAAATTACAAGAATGACCACTTTCGCCGGGGCTAGACACAGAACTGAACCGCGAGACGAGACGTTGCGTTAGTCCAAGTGGCCGGCGGATCCCGGTCGGCGCCAGGGAAGGGACCGGAGCGCCACGGGCTGCGGGACGGAGCTCTCACCTAGGTGGGAGACGGCCAGACCGGTCCGGAACAGGGCCAGGCCGAGCCGGGCCAGCGCGCGCCGGGCCTCCATCCTGCAGCAGCGCTGCCGTCCAGCCAGACGCGGCGCGCCGCGGCCGCATGTGGGCGCGCCCGCTCGCGGCGGCGGCGGCGGCCAGCGGCGGCGACGGCCGCTGTCACGTCTGCAGCGGCCGCTGGCAGCGCGTGCGGCCGGTCCGTCAGCTCGCCACTCTGTCGCGGCGGCCGCGCGTCCCTGCCGCCGGCGCGCCGGCCTTTGGCACCGGCCGAGGTTCGGAAATAGCGCCGCCGTCTGCGACTGCCGATACCGGCACCGCGGCGCGGCCTGCCGGCGCGGCGGCGACGCTCGCGCAGCGACATCTAGCCGTGGCGATGGCAACTCGTAGTTCACTGTCGACCGTCGTTCTTTGTTCTGCAGCCAGCGTAGTTCCTTTGCTTTAGCACAGTGCTTACGGTGATTTTAGCTCACCATGCTTTCAGCAGCGCAGGCGCTTGGGGGAGGTTAAATAGTGGTATGGGCACATTGTCGTCATAGTGAACCAGTTTCCATTCAAAACCCCGTACAAACCTCGCTGCCAAAATTTGTAAGCAGATTTTTGCGACACATGAAACCCAGGACTAACATCTCCTTTCTTGACGCCCATGGCGCCAACGTTTGTGGCCTCATAGTTTTCTGATGTGATGTTTTGCCAGGAAACTGCCTTTGTGACACTGTGGCACTGTTGCTCCGCAAGTCCTTAATGTTACATAATAAGACTGTGGAATTGTTTCTAAAAACCAAATTATTGATGATCCTGTCAAAGTATATTGCGCGCATTTTCGATTCATATCGGTCCATTTTCTGAAAGAAGATAAAGTCCTCATTATGTGGGCACGTGGCGCGAAAAAAAATATGAAGGTAACGACTGGCCACCACTTGTAAAAAAATCCTAATTTGTTGTTTCACAGGACTCCAGTAGGCGGCAGATTTCTATAAACTTTCTTATGTGTGTTTGCATGGAATGTCTCCTCTTTTTTACCGCGACGCGCATTTTCGGCTTTCAAACATGCTCCTTCCTTTCGTCTCCTCCAATGAATGTGAGTCCCAAAACTCCCAGTAAAGGTGGTCGGCTTTACCTTCAGAAAGCCAAGTTGCCGTTTGTTACCATTTGACACGAGGCACAAAACATGCAATGTCTGCAAAGGAGTCTGAAGCTGGTTTGAAACCTCGAAATTGGATCAGGAGGCGTTCTTGATCCGCGAGGTCTTCTCTAGGTCTGCGTGCCTCGGGCCAGCAGCGACGCTCCTCGTGGGCCTTTCAACCGTGTCCATAAAATGAGCAGGAAATTAATTATTGCGCTGAATGAATGAACAGACCATGGGTTTCATGGTTCCTCCCCCATTCGCACCATGGGTCTCCTCCGCACTTAGTCGTCAGTCAAGCCCTCTCGAATCGGAGAGAGAAGGCGCTCGGATGAGCAGTGAAGAATTAAAAACTCCGAAAATGTTAAATCTTCTCGGTACTAAATCATTAATGACCATTAAACCATCCCGGAGAGGAGCGGAGACCTTGTCGGCGCATAGGCATGTTTTACAACGACAGAACGGACAGACTGACGAAAGCTCGTGGCGTACCAGGTCATGCGGGCAGAGGAAACGGTGACAGCATCGCCGTGGCGCTGTGGGGACGTCGTGGAACCCGGTTTGCCGAACAATGTCACAACTCTGCCTTTCTCACACCAATGCAGCAGCCAGACCGTTTCGAGAGGGAGGCCAGTGTGGTGGCTTCCGTGGCTTGGCCCCCAGTAAAACAGAGTTCGATTTGCCTTGTTCATCGCTAGTCATATTCTAATATTGGAAATTACGGGAATGCCTCCGTTCTTCCGAAGCTACCCATTATCCAAGGAGACTTATGAATTATGAACTTATCAAAGGACAGCAAGGTATCATTGACTGGATAACGACCCCACAGTGCTTCTCCACAAGCATGGACAGTGTCTTGCTGAAAGACAGCGATAAAGGACAGTTTCCGAAAGAAAAGTTTTCATAACTCGCTAAGTTCCTAGGACATGACAATAAATGTACTCCGGATGTTTGTCTGACTGAAAAATGCTAGGCTCGCCCAGATTCCTCATTTTGAACTAATCATTACTGCATCATCCGGACCGTGATAAAATAACAATGCGGCCACCATCTTCACGAGTTTTTGATGTTCCATAAGCAAGGAGAACGTAAATGATATCAGAAATCACTGGTATGTTATAATGGCAGCTTTCACACGGACGTGATAGGGATCTTGCCAACATTTTGCAACGTTGTTACATCACATACAATGCCCTTACATGCGTCATTAAACATGATTCTGTTTTTCTGGTTCTTTTATGTGGAAAAACATGGTTATCATTTGTACCGTACTGACAACAATTCTTATTAACAATTCCTTATATTCAATTCAATTCTTTATAACAATTCTCAATATAACAATCCGTAACGCTAACAATTCTTTGCTGTGCTGCTAACAGTTGCCATTTGTGTATCACTGGCTTACTGCCAGCTCGACGATTTGTTCTACATTAAAACGATGCCTACCTTCTTCTGGTTAAGCATCTGGTAAACCTGTCGTCATCCAGTGCCAGAGTTGGTGGCGCAACTAGAAAAATGATGAGCGCCGTCATCATCCCGGAGCTTGCCATGACTCTAAGCCTTACGGGCCAGCCGGCGTTGAGCGCGGCGGTCAAAATCGAGTTTCGGGATATTTCGGGATATTTCGGGTTTCGGGAGCCCATTCGCCGTCATACCGGTAAGTCTTCCCGTCGTGTTTCGTGCAGGTATCTCCAATGTTCCAAATGATGCGAGGAACGCATGTAATACCGATAGTCATCAGCGCACTTACGGCGCTAGAGACACGGGTCCTGGGAGAGGCTGGTTCGGGCCAGCAATGTCTTATACTGTACCTCTGAACTTTGGGCGTGGCCCATAAGTGCTAAAAAAAGACCTGTCGTCCTCCCGCTTTCATGAGTCCGAAATGCACCGCTGTGGTGTTCCGTTGTGGTGTTGTTGCTCTCATTTTCTTAGTTCTGATTTACTTGTGTGTTTTATTTCGATCCCGATTTTGTTCAGACTGTGTATTTTGTTTTCATTTTCATCTTAAGTTCATTAATTTCTGTTTGCGTATCTCTACGCGATTGTTTGTATGTGCGTCTGTTATGTACATTTTCTCACGCTATGACTGTGGCTCAGCACCGGTGAAGCTCTTTTTATGTAGCTGCGGTACTCAGTTCTGTTAACACCCAATCCAAAAACTGAAAACCAATAAAACAATCTTCCGCCGTTATCAAAGTGCTACGCCTTTTCTCTTTGCCTGTTATCGTGACGGAAATTTTCATGCGTTAAGTTCATTATCTTCATAATTTTGACAAACTATTTACCGGCCCGTAAGACACTGCTTTCCAACGGCCCGGCATTGCGCCATCATTTCCAGTCACATTTGGAATAACAACGGATTAATGCTTCGTTTCGCTCATAGTGACGCGGATGAAGTCCCTACCGGCCACCACCTTAACGGAAGCGGAAAGGGCGTTGGCCCCATGGAGCAAGGGACAGCACAGCCGATCGTGCGTGCAAAACGCGTGAAATTGGTGAACACAGCCCGGTTAATGCATCCTCACCGCTCGTGATCGCCCAGACAGGAGCAGCCTCGTCGCAAACATCTGCAGAGGTCGGCGCCCGGGAGTTGACTTTTTAACAATGGTAATGGTATGATCAAGAATGCGCCAGACGTCAGTGTTTACTCTCCATGCATCTTCTCATTTATCAATACACAGTTAATCCGTCCTGTGTAGTTTTTCGTCGCTGCAGAGCGGAGGTGCATTAACTTGTCATGGTATGGGCTGAATATGTGAGCAGCACCTCAAGGTACACAGGAATGGCAGAAAACCAGCTGTTTATCCTCTGCCGAAACCTTTTTCAGCGAACTATTCTTCGTTTCCGGTTCAAACAAAACTCGTTAATCTCGCCGCCTAACCCCCGGCTCTTCTAAGAACCATAAGCCACACTAGACGGCATACAGGCCAACAACCAAGGAGAAAAACTCGTTAATGTGAGAGCGGGCAGGCCGTGGTATTTTTCGGAACAGCTTCATTCCCTGAATTTAGGTTTAATATCTCGTGCAACAAATCTCGTCATACAAGACACGATTTACATTTCTCATGAGCAGAACTCCATGGAATTGCCACAAAAGTAGAAAATCACAGCGATAAACGTAGCCAGAGATCAAGAACACACAAACAGGGAAAGCTTCCCTGGAGTGTCTGACCCTCTGAAAATACGCCCATTTTAGCACGATATCTCGTCATCAGATACATCCAAGGAAGACACCGGTGTGTCAAATCCTGTGAATTGTTTTTACTGAGGTATTTGTCAGTTCAACGTTCCTGATCCCATATTCGTTATCACCTTCGGCTACGATCGGCGCATTTTAAGCTACTTCATTTGTGGCTGACCGAGTAATCAGGCCTCTTAGGATGATGGTCGCGACCACCTGCACCATACTGACCCAGTACTGGCAAACAGGAAAATGTTTCGAAAAAAATGCATGTGGATGAATTCGAACTGAGGTCTCCAAATCTGCTGACAATGATGTTTGCCACTAAGCTTTGTCTCCACAGCTCAGATGTGGGGAACAATGTCAATAGATACATTGTTTTTAGATACATGTCAACAGATACATAGATACCCTCGGCTCGATTTCAGTCAGCAGCAAACCGTGAGCCCAAAACTTCTAGCACACATTCGGGATCCGGATCAAAACCACATGATAGCCAAAATCAATGTCAGTCTCAGGTTATTATTATTATTATTATTATTGTTATTATTATTATTATTATTGTTGTTGTTGTTGTTGTTGTTGTTGTTGTTGTTGTTGTTGTTGTTGTTGTTCTTATTGTAATATTATTAGTTATTAGGGTCTCGACTCGGCCCTAATGCCCTCCGCATTGATATTTCGGAGTCTCCTAGCTCGGGCCCAACCGAGGCCACATCGGATCCAAGAGAAATCGTAAACCGAGCCCGAATTAACACAGATCCGGACCTGAAACGGTCCTGGTTCAGCCCGATCGGCGATTGGGCTCACCCCAGCCGGCCCCAAATGGGCTGCCTGATTGGGTCCAGAATGAAAAAATGTCGCATACCGGAGAAAGGTCCGAAGCGGGCCCCTATTGGACAAGTCCAATCTCCCTGTGTGTGCGCATTGGCCCCGTCCGGGCCTGAATCGGGCTGACATTGGCCCCGTTTGAGCCTGAATCGGGCTGACGTTCCCCGATTGGGCCCAAGTAATATGCCCATGAAATTTTTACGTGGGGTGTACACGAGTTAAAAGAATCGTGTGGACATATAGATGTGGTTACACTACCTAAAATAAGGGGCAAATTCGGACATGCAGGGCAATAAATGCTCCGAATGTGCCGAAATAACCCCATTCCATACAATGAATAAATAATTACTTGGTGATTGGTTGATGTGAGGAGTATCTGAAAATGCAACCTCTATGAAATGAAAATCTGAAAGGGGTGATCTTAATAAGAAGATATCCAAACAGCCAATACGATACCGCCGACGATGGCAGATAATTTTCGAGCACATCGTAGCGCTTTCTCCGAAACGATTCCTCTTCCGGCGTAAATGGTGCACTTTTACGTATGTTTAAGCCATACCTTCCGCGTTCTCTGTTGCAGTTGTTGCCCGTTCGCCGGGGTACTGATTTAAAGCTCAGCATAGAAGCGTACGTCTTTACGGATGGTCCAGTTTAATTAAGTGGCGGATTCTCCTGCGGCCGCCGAGCGGCGCTAGGATCGCGACAACCGACTGGCCGGTTTTGCCCGGTCCGTCTTGGCCGAGCCGTCAGAGCCTCTCCGGGCGGAGCGGTAGGTGGGCGCGAGTGACGGCAGGACGCTCACGGTGCCGCCGCCAGTGAGACGCGGCGACCGCGTGACGGACGGCGATGTAGTCCGGAGCTGGACTGCCGCTGCCGAGCTCCAGAGACCTGTCCTGAGAGCTGACCAGAGCTCCTCTGTCTGAGTCGGCTCCAGGGCTGTCTTGAGCGACTCTGTTTGAGCTGTGCGACAGCCAGTAGCTGGGCTGATTTGTCCAGAGTTGGATATCGCAGACTGCTGGAGAATGATTCGGTGAGTACATGAGTGACTTCATTAAATGAAGCGCATTACACCTCAAAACGTATTTTTTTACGTTTGTTCCCGCCTAAAGGCTAGTTTATTAACTTACTGACATACCTCACTAACTGCGTTACATTCACACCTCTCATACTACTGCATACTCATAATCATACATCTCGTGCTCATACACACAAACACGATGTCATACATATTCGCCTCCCACCGTCATGTACCAAAACCACCAACCAGTTTAAAACATATCTTGAGACTGACAGCCAGTCTATGAATCTAGGGCATAAGTATTGTTTTCGTCACTGCGCTGCGTTTCGGAAGACCAAAGCGCCAGCGCCAGTGCAGTCCAAGGTCACAAGTCCAAGGTCAGATTAGTGATGTCTGCTGGCTCCATGGTGCATGTTTCGGCTTTGCTCCCGATCGATTTCGATTCGCCTGTCGCACATGCCGTGCGAATACGGCTTCGGATGTGACGCTCGGTCTGTTGACCTCTTAACAGAGGAGAAACTGCCCAGGTCAGCAGTAGAGTTGCCGTCGTGCCCAGGCCCGGCATAAAATTGCCCCGTCGTGACCAAGCACCGTCGGTAAACACCCCCCTCGTACCCAGGTTCCGGCGTAAAACAGCACTGCGCCTGCACCCCTGGACTGAAAGCCATCTGTTCAGCCAAGAGCGTCATCCATTTAATATTCCACAAAATCTGCAGTGAAGAGCGTTGGGTTGGCGAAACAGAGGACGCACCAGGCGCAGGCTATGGTAATGAGCAGACGAAGATCATTACATCAAGCTTCTGGGACGCCTCTGGGAGATAACCAGTTATGCTGAACGAGTCGGGTTAGGGGAGGACTGACGACGGAATACACCGGGCCTACAGCATATATCTCAGCCTAGTACCATAGCATTACATCTGTGCTGGTGACATACAATGCATGTGCTGGTGACATGCAATAAAGCACTGTCTAGGCGCGGCTCAGAAGTATCTGCCCGGTTACACGTCAATTGTAACCACTGAAACAAGGATGGCACAAACGCAGTACAAGTTGCAAATGAGTCCCGTTTGGAAGAATCGGTCTTCATATATCAGTTGTCACTTGGGCACTTGGATATTCGTGTTGTCTGTCACTGCTTACAATACTTGCTTAGCTTGCATAGTGTTCTGATACTTTGTCCCATCCTATCTATATTTATATATATATATATATATGTATATGTATATGTATACATATATATAACAGGATAACATATAGCATATAGGACATTATATATATATACATATATATATATATATATATATATATATATATATATATATATATATATATATATATATATATGGTACGCTTGAACGAACAATAACCAGCCTTGTCTTGACAAGATATACATACATCTGTCAGTGATAAAGTTCAGTGAACAGATGAACGGATAAGAAACAAGCACTGAGTGAAGGCACATGATTTCTGTAATCCTAACGCATATGAATGGCCCAAAAACATTCCATCGATATCAGTCCATGCCAAGTTAGATAAAATAGTAGACTAAGGTAAGCATGCGCCATTGGTTGCAAGCCGGCAACAACATACCCATTCCATCCCATCCCCATTTGGCCTTGCGCAGTATTTAGTACAAGATTCATATGACGAGTGATCACTTGTTCTTCGCGATGAAGTAAATGTTGACAACGCTACTTCTGGCAGTCTGTACAGATGAGTCCTCACGACTTCTCAGATCTCGTCAGTATTTTAAATAACAGCTGGTGGACACTGAGTGATCCTGCACGAAGCGGTGAAGTCCTATGACGACCTGACGTCAGTTCGCAGAATTTTCAATGCCGGGTTTCGCGGTGGCGCTGTCACCATTATTCAACTCCATCCAAAGGAAGTACACGGACCGCATCACTTCTGACGTCGTCGAAAACTTGCCCAGTTTCATAAAGTCTGATGCCCCAGGCTGACAGCCCTGAAAATGGTCAGCGACCAGACCTGTGACGCCACACGTCACACCACAGGGCAAACACCGGCGTCACTCCTCCGCCACAACGCAGTCGTTCCGTCCAAGCAGTCGTGCTCCCACTTCAAACCCAGGACCATTTTGCTGCAGTGCTGCCACCGCTGGGGCGTCTCGGTTCAGCCTCAGGAGAGCTCGCCGTCCTCGATCGCCGGTCAGCTACCCCGGGCAGCTCTATCCAGAGCTCGGACCGCAGGACCTGAATTAGCTCGTGCTGGACATATCCTACCGGGTCCGATGTGACCAAGCCACCGCAGACTACATCTATCCTAATCCGATCTGAGTTAACCGCTGTGGGCTCTGCTAACCCCTGCAGGCTGAGTTAATCACTATAGGCTGAGATAGCCGCTGCAGGCTGAGTTAACTGCTGAAGGCTGAGTTTATCACTCTAGGCAACCTATCTTCTGAATTGAGCTCGCCTGAGCAGGTCACTCCGGGCCTAGCCTGAGGTGATCTGAGTTAACAGAGCCCAGGCCACGGCTGTCGTCTGAAGTGATCTGAGATGATCTGATCTGGCAGGACCCGGGCCATGGCCGTGATCTGAGTTGATCCGATTTTACAGGACCCGGGTCACGGCTCTGAGCTGAGGTGATCTGATCTGACAAGACCTGGGCTATGGCCATGATCTGAGTTGATCTGATTTCACAGGACCCGGGCCACGGCTGTAACCTGAGGTGGTCTCAGCTGATCTGGTCTGACAGGACTCGGACCACGGCTGTGATCTGAGGTGATCTGACCCGGCAGGAGCAGAACACTGTCCGTGATGGCGATCCGCTGCGGCATCAGCTGGCGGCTCAGTACCCTCTGGCGGCGACGGAGGCAGCTGCTGCGGCGGCTGCTGGCCCCGGCAGCACTGGCCGGCTGCCTGCTGGTGCTGGTCGTGCTGGAGCCGTCTCAGCCGGCCCGCTGGCCGCGGCGCTGGTCCGCCCAGCAGCAGACGGAGGAGTGTGTCAGCCTCGCCCGGAGTCAGCCGGACATTGACCTGGAACAAATAGGACCGACACTGGACTTCAGCGTGAGTGGCGGGCGGAGATCACAGGAAACCAAACGTCCTCCACTCAGGATGACATTGTGGCTGAATTTGACGAAAGGATTTTTCATTTGTTTTCCAGTCGGATTGAATGTTCTATTGCACATCTGTAACACTGGCGCTTATTATGTTGTAGTTGACAAGATTTGTCGCAATTGTATGCAATTGTAATCTTGAATCAGCAGGCACAGTTCTTTTCACCGGCTTTACCGCGATAGAAAATGAGAAAGTTGCAAACGATAACTCGATGAGTAGTTATATAGTCGTAGGAAAACGCTTGAATGACGTATTAATCTTTTAAGCCATCATTAAGACACCCTCGGTTTTTATGGCAGGCCAGCCTCAGCGAAGGGGACGAATTTTTGAATGCACCCGTGAGGGAGCAATATCATCACCGGAAGTTCAATGCAAACCTACCCCTCAAGGTAGGTATGTTAACAGCAGGTGAGAAACATATGCTCTATGGTAAACTGGGCAATGGAATCTAACCCTGGGGAGAAAACAAGCGGGTTGTCTCTATCTCGGGTTTATTTCGTTATTATTTTTTATTTTTTATTGTATTTTGAGTATCATAGTAAAAACACATTTAGAGGGAAACATCATGCATCCATGTACATTAAGGTGGGAGATACCTGAATTAAGTGATTTGGAAAGCTATGTAATCCGGCATTAACAAGTTATTTCAGAATTGAGACCACGGGATTGTCAGCCTCTTTCATCACTTCTCTACATTACGGCTAAATCGCAGTTTCCTGTACGCTCGATTTTAATGCCAAAAGCACAACATAGGAATAGACAGATGTATTAACTAGATGTAGGACGAACATATTCGATTATGTTTTTGGGCTCCCGACAAAGCCTACCGTGAACAATTTGTGCGCGCAGCTGCGATGTCAGGGGTGTGATTATTTAGCCCCAACGGGCATCAGCAAGTATGTGAAAAAGTTACATGCGTTCTTTTGCAAGAAATCCAATTTTTTCTTTGACCACTCATTCAAGCTGGATATCCGCAGCTGATGAACTTTAGAATATGCGCGTAGTGAATGCTTGACTTTGTTATTCGCTTGACTCATGTTATTCACGTCTAATTCCCCAAACTGTGGAAAACTTGGGGATGTAAAGAAACTCGCTTTGAGTGCCCTGGCTGTAGCCTTGCTGGTCTTTGCATAGAAAGAAGAATCTTTTCTGTAGCTCTATGAACCCGGCGTCTCCTGGTCTAATATCTGGCTGTCCAGAGTGCCCTAGTGTTCTCCGATGTGGCGCTGCACTGACCGTTTGTGGGTCGAGGCGGCTCGGTGCGTCTGTCTGTCAGGATCACCTGGCGTCCTCAGCAGTGGGCCCTGCTGACACAAGGATCCTGGTTCTCAGATCGTCCTGGTGCCGTACTTTCACGGCGAACGCCACCGGACGTCTGCTCTGGAGCATTACCGCAGCGTCGTCAGGCCGGCCCTGGACTCGCTGGTGGCGCAGATGCCGAGCCTGCCGCTCATGACGTTCACCTGGACCGACGTCGGCCTGCTGCGCCTCTGGTGGAGCCAGTAGGTCTCGCTAACGGCAGATGGTATGAACAGCTCCGACCTCATTTGACACGTACGTTGTTGGTTGATGGGTTTCTTTGATGAGATCCTGGACCAATGTTAGTCTGTTGCATCTCTGGTGGAACCAGTAAGTACCGTTAATGGCAGACGTAATTTAATCTCATCTCCCTCGCTCCAGTGCTGGTCAATAAGCTCATTTCTGGCCCGTCCGTGACAACAGAGTTTGAGTACTCCAGAACTCCAGAAAGATTCAGCCACCACTGAGAGTCGTTGCGATAGCAGAAGCTTCCGGTAGCGGAAGCTTGAATTGCCTCTTGCAACAAGAGTCTGAGAGGAGTGAAACGATCTTTCGGCTTATCTACGACGCTTGCAGCTTCTAAGAGATTCCGAGTTCGAGCTCGCCGAAAACGATGCCGCGATGGAACCACAGACCATTGTACAAGTGTTTAGGGAGATCCCAGCCTTTTGACCGATCAGTCGCCTATGTCATCAACAGCGCCATTTTAGCAGATTTGTTGGCTCAAATAAAACTAGTGCTCGGATCTTTCGCCAAACTGTGGTCCCTACCGCGACTTACCCAAACAGGGGCCGTCCATTCCGACTCCCCAAACAGGAGCCGTCCATTCTGACCCTCCAGACAGGAGCCGTCCATTCTGACTCCCCAGACAGGAGCCGTCCATTCTGACTCCCCAAACAGGAGCCGTCCATTCTGACCCTCCAGACAGGAGCCGTCCATTCTGACTCCCCAAACAGGAGCCGTCCATTCTGACTCCCCAGACAGGAGCCGTCCATTCTGACTCTCCCTATCGGTAGCCGACAGGCGGGTTTTCCTGGCCAGAAGCAGTGGCCCCCATCCCGAAGCAGTGGCAGTGCCTTCCCTGTCCTCGCCGGCAGTACCTGTGGTACGTCACCCGGGTGTGTGACGCGTGTCACCCAGACGTGCGCCGGCATCACCCAGACATGTAACGTGTGACGGTGTTGCTGCGCGGTCCTGCCGGCCGCTCTGTCTGTCTGCGGAGCCGACGAGACCCGACTTACCGTGACGCCAAGGTGTCACGCCAGTCCTCACCGTTACGCCTGTCCTGCGGCGTGATTGCTCTCGCAACGGGGGTCAGAGCCCGGAACGGGACCGACACTGAGCCCGTAACGGCCGGCTCTCGACCTGAGACAGTGCTCATCTGCCCGAGAAACCGCCGCGGGGCAGAGATAAGTCATCCTGGCCTGACGGCGGCTGAGAAACCAATGGGCGCGTCAGACGCGCCGGGTCTCGCCGGAGATGTCTGAACATTGCCACCGGAGCAGCGACCGGTCCGACCGCCTCGGGCGGTAACGTCACTGTTCTCACGGCGCTGAAAGAGAAGCCATCGCTCGGCTTACGGACTTGAAATTCATCTCGTAGGCCTCAGCGAACGACATGACTTTGTGACTTGACGTAGCTTTGTTCTATTTTTGTTGTCTTTTGGACAGGCAAAAGTTGCAACATGTTATCTGCTACCAACTGCAGTTGCGCGAATTCAGCCGTTTGACGTCTGCAGGTGGCGGCCGTTCTTGGCTGGCGAGTGAACTCTGGTGATCAGTGCGGTGTGATTTCTGTTCTCCAGGGCTACACAAGAGTCGAGGAACACACTCGCCGACCTGGTACGGTCAGGACGTGTAGAAATCACTACCGGTGGTGGGCTTCCTCGAGAGGAGGGAGACACTGGACTGCGTTCAATGCTAGAGCAGCTTACTGATGGTAGGTTTTCTGTCGTTTCCATCACATCACGACAAACCTGCAGCAAAGTTTGTTTACAGCGGTGTAGGAGCTTATTCACCGGGCTCTTCGTGGTTCTACAATGACATTTCGTCCTCGGTTTTTGCAACCTCTGTAATACGCATTATGGCTCGTACATAAAACCAACAACACATTTCCCTTTCATGTATCTAAAGCTCGCCATCTCATAATGTCTCACTCGAAAAACAATGAGTCGAACTCACCTTCCTGTCGTGTGTTAAAACACCCGTCACCCACACGAGAGTTCACTGGTTCTCAACACCAGGGTCTTCGCTGAATAATTTTCTGCTTCACAAGAACAAAACCATGCCGAAGAATTTTCTGCTTCACAAGAAGAAAACCATGCTGAAAAATTGGCTGGTTCGGAACGGCGAGGCCTTCGCCGAGCTAAGACGCCACACGCGGGCGCCTGCGAATTTTCTGTGACGAGAGTGGATGAGGCACGCTCGTCTTTGGTCACGTGACCCAGCAGGTGTTTACCTCGATTCCTATGGCGTGAACACATCACGAGCACATTGTCTCGTTTCCGGTCCCTTGGGCTCAGTACCCGCCGCCGTGACTGAGTCGCGTGCAGCTTTGGTCCATGGTCAGCCTGAAACAAATGTTTTTATGCGAACCCATCCACGTTGACACGCGCCGTGGAGCGCCCATGAGAATGGATAAGCGGGACATCGGGATCGCTAGCTGTTACAGGAGCCGTAACAGCTGGACTGTTCACAGTTCCACTGGGAAACTCAAAGTCCTCGAGAAGATAAGACATTTTGAAATCGGACATTACCACGATGGCTGTAATCATTATGCGCACGGACGAGTCAACAGCCACTGTTTTTAAACACTAAACTCACAACCACAACGATTTTGTCATCTGACGCATTTTGTCTTTCTCCTTGTCGCGCAGGCATTTTATCGGTAAGATTCTCCAACGCCTCCGACAAGCGATGACGGCCAGATCCGTTCATATCCCCTCCTAGTGTGCATTGTCATTGCACCAGTCATTGTTCATGAGCCCAGCTGCAGGCCATGGCCGCGATCTCAGCTGCATTAGCTGGTGCGGTCATGATACCATGCTGAGCAGTTGGCCCCAGCTGCAGGCCCTGGTCGCGATCTCAGCTGCATTAGCTGGTGCGGTCATGATACCATGCTGAGCAGTTGGCCCCAGCTGCAGGCCCTGGTCGCGATCTTAGCTGCGGCAGACGGTCCGGTCATGACACCATCCTCAGCAAATGGTCTTGTCATGATCCCAGCCTCATTGCATGGTCTGGTCATGATGTTAGTCACATGACTGGTGTTAGTAGGTGACTGGCTTCTGCAGCCAGGGACGTAGCCAAAAGGGGCATGGGGCCATGCCCCCCCCCCGAGCAAAGTGATCTGCACTAGATATATAGCGATTTTGCAGGAATACGTAATGGTGATCATATATATGTTGAAAGAGCAAACATTGTGTTTTCCTGTGCGTTAGATATGAGGAAAATTACACGAAATCTTTACTTTTTCCCATACATTTCGCCATATACCGTTGTCATATAACAAAATTTGACATGTCCCCCCCCCCCGAGGAAAATCCTGGCTACGTGCCTGGCTGCGACGGGCTAGCGTTGGCCCGCTGTGACTGGCTGCAGCAGTTGGTTTGCTGTGACTGGCTGCAGCAATTGGCCTGCTGTGACTGGCTGCAGCAGTTGGCCTGCTGTGACTGGCTGCAGCAATTGGCCTGCTGTGACTGGCTGCAGCAGTTGGCCTGCTGTGACTGGCTGCAGCGGTTGGTCTGCTGTGACTGGCTGCAGCAGTTGGCCTGCTGTGACTGGCTGCAGCAGTTGGCCTGCTGTGACTGGCTGCAGCAGTTGGTCTGCTGTGACTGGCTGCAGCAGTTGGTCTCCTGTGACTAGCTGCAGTAGTTGGCTTGCTGTGACTGGCTGCGGCAATTGGTTTGCTTTATCTGTCTGCGGTAGACTGTCAGGATGCAGGTGTTCCGCAGCCCTGACAGTCGGTCTGACATAGAAGTGTTCACCGTCAGATCACCTGTGGCTGAAGCAACACCTGAATGTGATGCCGTTGACGGGACTGACGTACGGCCGTGAGGGTCCAGGCAGCACCCTAATCCACTTGCTCAGCCAGGCCGGCATCAAACAAACCATCGCCATGGTGAGTGGCCACCGCGGCATTAACTGAACTCATCTGGATCCCCCCTGACCACCACCCCAACCAGTGGCCTGTTTTCACCGGCCTTTCGATATCTGGCAAACTCCCAATATGCGATACCTTTTCCGATACATGGAACTTATTCAATCATCCAGCCTATCGTAAATAGCAGTCGTGTAGGGTATCACGCACTTACGGGACATTTATCAATTTCCGTCGGTTCTCGGAGGCAGCATTTGGCAAACAGAAGAATACTGGCACCCGAACAAACTGAGATATGGATCGCATAGCAGAACAGTGTCTGGAGCTGCTCTGGATGCAAAGCTGTAGTCATTCCTCACCGCTCTTTTCTCACCTCGGATATCATTGTCAGCTGGGTCCACCGCAGAGGACCGTTCTGCACGATAATGTCAGATGCCACTGACTTGCCGTCACGTTCAGAATTCAGACACTGGTTCCCCATCTTTCGAGGGTATCACTTTTTTGCTGGATGAAAAGAACATTTAAAAATTGCGATTTCGTCATTAGCATGCCTCTCTTACAAGAGCAAAATCGGGTTTTCCTGTCCACAGCTACCTAGCTCCATGTCACGTTTCGTTGGCTTTAGTGACTAAACTTCGATGCCATTGTTTTTGTCCCCATGGAGAACGTGCCACGGGTATGGAGTGAATACCTAGCAGCCCAGCAGAGCGTGGATTTTCTGTGGAGACAGCCCTGGGACCAAGGTGGAGACCACGCAGTTCTGACGCATCTGAATCTTCAGACCAGGTAAGTCAAGGACTGAAGTTTCATTTGCCCCTGAAAACTGGCTGTGCAGTAAATATTATCTGTCTCCTTAACATATTACGAGCCGATGTCAAGCACATCAGTCAAATGCAGGTTAAATGCGCCTTTCAAACGTTTGTGCAGCGGTGGCAAACACGTTAACCTAAATGATAATTTTGCTTCCGGTAATTGTCATTTATTGTCGGAAAACAGCATATTGGTGAGATGTACGAGACATTTAGCATAGTGATAAGTTAAAGATTCATGGGTGTCAAAGGGTCCACAGAAAAGCCCATGTTCGGTAATGGCTGCTGTGTCCCTCTTGATATTCTACTGTTTTCTTTGCCGTTTCCATTAAATGTATGCGTCCTGCATACATTGCCATGTCGCATTTTGCTCTGGTCATAAGACATTTTTCGCTTCCATCATCCTATCGATTTTCGTTCGGAATGCGTGACATGTTTATTCTTATTCTATCAAAGACTTTTAACAACCTTTGTGGAGCAGTCCAATGCATTTTCTATTACTCTTCTTTTCAGTTTCAGCAAAGACAAGGCGCTATTTCTTCCCGAGTGGACCTTGTTAAGCCTTGTCAGAAAACATACAACATCGAGGACAGTGGCGTAGCCAAAGGATGCCAAGAGGACCGTGGTCCTCCCTTGGAGATGAATGCTTAAGTTTTAAACGCACCAAAAATGAAAACATATGAACAAAATCGTGCACTCCATAATAACGTGGCCGAAATCCCAGGAGTTTCAGGTCTCAGGAGGCTTGGTTTGTCCTGACCGTTTTAGTGGTCAAATCCTGGCTACACCCATGATTAAGGCGCACAGTTGCTTGACCTCTTCCGAGTTGACCTTGTATTTGGGGTTCGCCGCCCGTTACTCCCACATTCTCAAAGGTGCTCGGAAAAACCTCTAATATTCATGTAATGTCGCTTTAAAACGTAACGACTTGGAAACATTAAGTTTTCCTTACCTGTTTCCTGCTATTTCATTCTTGCTTTTTCTGCGGTACTGCCAGGTCGCCTCAGGTCATTGAACTATTTTATGAGTTAACAAAGCATTTAAAAAAAACTGAAGCCAACACTAGACTCTGCCAAAACATGGAATGAATAAATGAGAAGTACTGCAACAAGCAGTCATCCATTCTCTGCAAAATACATTCTTGTCTTTTTCTCAGAAATGTCACTGGAGTTCTTCTTGCGATGGGTCAATTACCTGGGTTTAGGCCATTTGGCTAAAATGTCTTCTGTAATGTAAGTGCGAATACAATTGCTTTACCACCTCCTTGACTGGATGGATGCCGAATGTGTCTGAGCTTAGACTCTCGTGCTTTTCTACCTGACCTGACCTGACATGACCTGACATGATAAGGTATCGACTGAATGGCCCCAGGATATGTTTGGTGGGTTTAAATCGTACGACATTGCGCAAAAATCTTGCATTGTTAGTTTCATGTGTTCTTTTATTTCTTTATGATCTGTCATATCTTCACCACTTGACCTTGGTTGGCTGCAGCGTCGATTGGATGAGACACCCTTATTTCAAGGGTTACAATTCGTTTTCATGCGTGCTGACCTAATTGGATCTCCTGCTATTCCCTGTCAGTAACTCATCCGTCATCTTGAGTATTATGTCATAATGTTTAGAGCGATGACGTCGTCTGACTTTATCTGACCTGATGAGGTGAAATAGCACTTTTCTGGATTTTCTAATTTGTTCCAGTTCCTCGAATACTTCGGAATCCATAATGTGCTTCACACGACCTCGACCCTCATAAATGTGCACTGGTGTTTTAAAATGCTTTAACCCTCACAAAATCCGACGACATTCTAATTGGGATCACTTTAATCTCCATCACTTCATTTGTTTTCGAGATAGCGTGGGAAGGTTCCGGAGACCGTCCGACGGCGTACGGCGCTGCATGGCTCCAGCTGTTCGCAGCTGAAGCCTTAGCTCGCCACAGTGTTCCGTCCGGGCCGTCGGCCGTGCGTGTCGGCCGCCCGGCCGCGCGTGCTGCGGCGGTCAGGTTTGCGCGGTTTTTGCGGCGCTCGCAGCCGCTCTAAAATAGCGGTCCTGTCGCTTCCGGCATCTGGCCAGACCGAATCACGCGACGCCAGCCACCGGGCACACTGGAGCGCTGACCTATACAGCAACGCACCAATCGAGGTAACACCACACAATGGGGAAACTGGTAGGCTGACCAAATATGGGAAACATCAACCGGGGTACCACCATGCACCGGGCACACTGGTGCACTGATCTGCACAGCAACGCACAGACGGGGGTATCGCCACATATTGGGGACACTGATGCTTACCAAAAATGGGGAAACACCAACTGGGGGAAGCTCCACCGAACTGGATCAGAAACTCGAACAGACGCTGCGCACATTGGTGTGCTGACCAAACGCGGAAAAATATCAATACTGTCAGGACACTGGGGAGGGGGAGGGGCTCCAGCGGCGCGAAAAAATGCTAGGCTGAGACAAACCAGTATGGTTCGGCGAAATTTGCCAAAAAAGTTCCCGTATGCGGCTTGTCACAAACGTTGTCACAAAATGACAGCAGTTGGACGCTGGTGGTCAACTGCTTCTGTTAAGAGCATAGCAGAATTGGCAAAAAAGAAAGGTTTTTGCGATGGGCCTTTCAGCGATCAGAACTATATAGCGACATATCGTCGTTGATAAGAATAGTTATTATAAAGCGGTGGTATGTCACTGAAAATAAAAAAAATAGGGCCTTGATATTGAAGGTAATTTCTTACTTCGGTATTTTCTGTGCCGGTTGATAGTTGTAAAAACCTGAAAACCTTTAGCTTGTCAAAAACTTGTGCGCTTCACAAGTCCCTACTCTGTTATACACTCTGGTGGGTGAGTTGGCTGTTTTTTGCACCTCTGAGGGGTTACACACGGAGGAAAGCACAGACCGAAGAGTATCAATGCCGTTTGACACATCCAACAGCCAGCTTCATGGCGTGCGAATCACTCGCGATAAAACTGTGGTGTAAATCACGGGAATGTATGGCTGACTTACTTCCAAAGGTGCTGGTGATGTAAATCTGCTCTGTATTCTTTTTTACTTCTGAATACATTGCACTGGGTGCCATGAACATCCCCCAAGATTTCCAATGAGGGATACGTTCTTTGTGGTGACCAGCTATTAACTCCAAGCTCTCGATCAGAAGCTCGAGCGTATCAGAATAGGTTTCATGACGTGATTTATTTCATGCATCCGACAGCAGTCGAGACGAGTTGTCCAATTTACTATTGACCAATTACACACGCTTTGACGCGTGACAAACGAGGCTTACTGCGATTGGGTTTGAAACTGCCGGAACTGGGAGTTAATTGCTGTTTTCTTCCGCTATCACCCTGGCTGGAAATTCCGTCTGTGTACTCTGGGTTGAGGGACTCAGGAAGCAGCAAAAAAGTGCTTATCTGAGTATGCGTTGTTTGTACCTTACTCTGCACTAGAATACCTGCTTGGCATTCCATTAATCTTGCATATCTTTGCTGGTGATTGTCGGCCGAACAAAACTCATGAAAAATCGCCCAGAGGTGGAAGGCCAGAGGGTATTATCCAGAGATGGTTGGCCAAATGTGATCATCCAGAGATAGCCTGTCAGATGTGATCAGTCGGAGATGGTCTGCCAGATCTGACCACTCAGAGATGGTCAGTGAGAGGCGATCAGTCGGACCATGAATATGTGTTTTGCGTGTTAAAACTATACAGTGATCATACGGACGTATATCAAGGATGAGAATGTGAAAAGAATGAAATGTGTAAAGATGAAAATGTATAAGGACTTCAAGCAAATGATTCAAAAGATCACGTTTTTACGTAAACCTTACCTTTTCTTGGAGTACGTTTTGCGTGGTTGCCAAGTTACGAGCCTCTGAAAAGCGTCACGGCGGTGTTGCGTCGGGTTTGACCGTTCAGTACGACTTTTCCTTTTCGGTGAAGTAGAACTCTTCCGGCTGACGTGTCGTTTGTAACAAACTTCGGCGTGTACAGGCGTGACGATTAGTTCGCGACGAAAACGAAACAGTCTGCGATGGACAGTCTCCTTGCTAGTTAATGGCGCTGGATTTCGTCTGTCTCTTGAAATCGCCCGGCGTCCATTAGGTCAATAAATGGTTTGCCACCACGGATGATTGCGCTACGCCTCAGTGTAGCACAACTAACGGCGCCCAGTGGCTCTCAAGACCGTTCTTCAGTGTCGAACGGAAATAGGATCCTCAGCTGGGCAGTGATGCATGGGATCCAGTTACGTCGTCCAGCGATGTTCGTGTTGATTTATTGCAGCACGAATTCACTTGGAGATTTATCTAGGACACTGAATTGATTTAAAAGAGCAGTCTGTCAGGTAATCGTCTAGCGCGAGCAACTCATAAACGAAACGTCATCATCGGGTGACATCATTTCAAAACGCCAATGAAACCATAACGTTAGATTTGGCAGCAGCGACCATCAGCTGAGCAGAACACCGGGGCTGAGCACAAGATCTCTTGGGCTAGGTCTCTGGCGGGACAGAGGCTGAGATTGTACGTAATGTTCAGCCCAGGACTGGCATAGGAATCATGAGATGCAACAGAAAACCAGAGATATCGCACTTTCATTATTGTTTATGTGTTCTTCCTCATTTTGGGCCTTGGCAAATCCTAAATTCTTCCCTTTCAGGCCGGGTGTTACCGAAAGGCCATTTGCAAGGGGTGCATTCTTTCCGTGAAAGCCAGCTGTATGCCATTTGGTGCAAACGAAGCTTGAAAAGACGCGGTCACAGGGCTGCTTAATGGGGCTTTCGTGGACTTTCATTTGGGGACTTGCGTCTGCAAAGATACATCAGCGAAGACCCTCGCCACGTAGTCCATTGTCTGAAATCATGTCGAAAATACCAGTGGTACAAATTGTACGGAGTAATGTCAAGAAACGCAAAGGACATCGGAATTGAAGGAACTTAGGAAACGTTATTGCCGTAGAAAATAAAAATGCTGCACCATCCCTTACTCCGGAAACGCCTTCGCCTTCATGCGACCCCCAGCGTACGTAGCGACGTGTCGCGTCTGTGACAAGCACCCCAAAAGGCTCAGGAGGCTGCATGAGAGGGATTTTTGATGGTAACATCTTAGTTACCAATGTTGCGGCTCAGCAGGTAATCAGTGAAAATGAATAAAAACCTAATGTTTTTTTCCCGCAGATTACCATAAAAACTCCGAACTTTTATTTTCACAACTTAATTCCCGCATTGCTTAAGGGGAAAAAACAACACTGGATGCGGTGCTTATCTGATTTCGTCTTTGACCTAATCTCAGATGGCAGAAACGTGTATCAAAATGACCCCGAAATGTTTTTTCTTGGAAAATGTCCATGGGTTCTGCATATCAGCCCAAAATGTTAGATGATGGTGAGCAATCAAACATCTGTGGGTGCCGGTCTCAGCTTCCTGGATGCCCGGGACGCTGTCGGCTTTGGAAAGCGTGAGTCGTCTCTGTAATTGTAGGCATTGTTTGTGCCCCACTCGAAATCGCTGTACTCCACAAAACTGCTTGTCATCGCAGTCCAGCACTTAACCCTATTCCCGGCAGGGGGGGCGGAATCCGCCCCCCTCGGGTTTTTTGCTTGCCAATTCCAGGCGTTTTAACGCAGTTTCACGAAACTTGGTGACTTTTCCTAGCTATTCTTTTTACGTGCTGTGACAAAATTTCAAAATTCTGTTTTGCTCAGGGGCGGAGCCAGGCAACGTTTTTGGGAGGCACCTCATGCCATTTTTGGCCATGTTGAGGGTAAAATGAAAATGTCTGCCAAAAACAGAGTTTTAAAGCTAGAACTTAGAACTTTATATGGATGTATAGCTAAATAGTTGGACAATGTGCAGATATAATTTTGTTTATCTGAGGTCATTTTACAAGGTCAGGTCAAGGTCAAAAGTCAAAATTTGTTTGCCATAATTTCGGCGCCATTTTTTTTCAAATACCCAACCCGGAATATATATGACGTAGAAGGATGCCCTCTATTTGTGCACTAAGTTTCAGCTTGATATCAGGTCGGGTCACGGAGCTATGACCTAAAATGTCAATGCGCACACCCTATATTGCAGTAGCCATAAAATGAAATGTTTGAAATAGAGTGAATTCAAATGATTGAAAACATTTACAGATGATATTAAATGCACACGAGATCATTCCAGGTGACCCCAAGGTCACTGGAGGTCATTTAAGGTCAAAGGTCACAAGTTGATCTAATGAACGTGTCACCTTAACAGTTCCCCCTTTTTCATGTCCCTGGCACCGCCTATGCTAACATTATACAAACATTGTAATGCGATTTTTACTTCTTTAGCATAGCATGACTAACAAAAGCCAAAAAAGTGTTTTTACCTTTTTTGTTCATTCAGTTGTACGAAAACTAATCCTCCTATTTTTGAAACCCTGTGAACGGCCATGAATTTTCCCAAAATTTCAGATTTGTGTACCCATGGTAAAAGCCCTATCCATAATCTCTCGATTCATGCCAGTTTCATCGAAATCGGTCTATAAACAACGGAGTTATAAGAAGTGCAAATGTACCCCCCATTTTGACATTTTTGCCCCCTGTATCCACAAATTTCAAAAAATTGGAAATTTCTTTTTATGAAAATGTAGTTCACGTCGCGGCGAATCGATTGCCGTTTGTTGCGATGAAATCGGACAAGTAGTTCTCGAGATCTCAGGGGGGCCGAATCCGCCCCCCCCCCCCTGCTGGGAATCGACCATACCGTCTAGCCCTCCGGGAATAGGGTTAAATCATTCTTCTGACAGCTTTTCTGTCCGTCTGGATTATTATTCAGGTGCTCGCTTTACCTCACCTCGCATTCCCTTTCTCCATGGGGATGGTGCCGCCGGGGTGAAACCGAGAAAATGAAAAGCTCAAGCGAGACCTATGTTATGCCAGACCGGGTATTATGATCAGAACGTTAAGTGCCTTTACTTGTCCTTTTGCTTTATTTTGTGTTTTTTAATCTCCGTACTACGAAGACATTGCATTTATGGGCCTACGTTTGGCTGGGAAAAACATCGTCGCCACGCTTGACCCGGACGTGCGTGAAATGGAAAGAACTCGTAAAATGTTCGCTGACCTGAAGACATAAAAACGTTTAACCTTTTTATTCAGTGTTTTACTGCACTTATTTGCTCATTTGTTTTACTTTTGTGTTGTTTTTCGTGCCTATGCTACGGAGACGTACTTATGGGCCTGCGTTTTTCTGAGAAAAACATCGGCACCATACCTGACTCCTACGAACTCGGACGTGCGTGACTGGAAGGAACTCATAAGATATTCGTTAGCCTCAGGGCATAAAAACGTACGTTAATGGTGGGCTTGTTTTCAGAGGGACCGCTGATGCTCCCTGCGGTCTGTTCAGACCAACCGCCAACAACTGTACTCAGCCGGGCCTCACAGAGAGTCTGCGTCAGATGATTCTGGGCGTCACTGATGTTAACGTCAGGGTAAGGTGTCAAACGGTCAAAAGGTCCACCTTGCGGTCATAGGTGGAATTGTTTCGCAAGTTGTTGTGGCAGAGGTCAGCCAGGCCAGTCCCATATGCTCCGTTCCCCTCCCATTATTTCCCCACCGAATTTCAACCACTTCATTTTCGACTCTGATGGCTTCAAGGAAACTTTTGTTTCTCCGTCAATTGCAGGCTTATACCGCAGCTTTGCGTGATTTACTTCATGATCTGTACGTTTCTGCGGTGCAACTGGTTTCTAATGATGCACTTTATAAAGTTACTTGTTTATTTATTATTTGCTGTTAGTGCCGAAGACACGGGATTTTACGTCCCGGCGTCAACTCGTCACACAGCGCATATCAAATACAGGACATCTAAAATCTAAGTTTTGAGAAAAAGCACAATTTCTGGTGTAGATGGTTCTATACTACGCCCAGTTTTGGAAATACTCGCTGTTAAAAGCTGGTGTGGCATGCCACTTCAACCTTTCAAGTTTGTGTGGCGGAAGCCACACCCGTATTCTCTACCTATGTTTGCGGTTTAGGATGGTGATGGTGACGTGCAAATAGCTAACATTCAAGAGGGAATCGGAACACAGGTTACGTGTATTAATGTCAAAAGTTCTTAAAAAAAGTTGTAATCGGCTCTCAAACATTTTTTCACCCTGCTTCGGTTTCAAATGCCGCGGTTGATTTTACGACGAAGTTACACTACACATTGCTGGTTATGCTGGCAGTGGCCTGCGCCGACAAAAATGCTTTCCTTTTGCTGGATAATCTCACTATCAAGGAGACCCATTGGCGTTGTTCAAGCTGTTGTATAGTAGGTACCTTATTTTGGTTTTCAACTTCGCTTTTTCAGGAAAGCGCCGAAGCCCTGGTGGCTGCGGCCGGAAAAGCTGCATCTCTGTCTTTCCGCAACGTGGCGCTGGTGATGGTCGCAGCCGACTTCCACCATTCGAACGGCTCCGCCTGCAGCGAACTGTACAACGGCCTGTCACAGCTGGCGCATCACATTAACGGCAACGACCAGCTGCAAGCCGAGGTGGAGGTAGGCACAGCGACCGCCTTTTTTCGTGCTTTTCGCCTGAGAGCCAGCCCCAGTCTGCCGGGCGATCTGCAAGTGGTCGGCGGCCGTCTGCCCAGTCTGACAGACGATCTGCCCAGTCTGACGGACGATCTGCCCAGTCTGACGGGTGATCTGCAGTCGGTCGGCGGCCGTCTGCTCAGTCTGCGGCCGCTCTGGGCGAGGGCCGCGCGTCAGCTGGAGACGCGCCTGTACGCCGCCGACCTGCTGTTCGTCTGGGCGCTGGGCGTGCATCTTCAGCTGCCGCCGTCTGACTCTGACATTCACATGGCCCAGTGTTTCCACGGGCTGACAGCCAGCCGAAGCCGGATGGCCCTGCTGATGGCCCCGGATGGGCCGCACGCCGGAGCAGGCCTCCCCAAGCAGCTGAAGGTCGGTGCTGGCCTGCTGTCGCGCGTGAAGAAGATGCTGACTTTGTCGCTGCTGCTCAATGTGGGCTGGTTTCACAGCACTCCGAAGGCCTTCCGCCAGTACGCCGACCTGCAGCACGGGCTGGGCACCGTTCCCGAAGACCTGCAGCTGACGGTGGAGTCTGGCTCCACTCACCAGCTGTTGATCTACAACTTCCTGCCGCACGAGACAGCGGAGCTGGTGGAGTTTGTGGTGGAGACTCCCAATATTGCCATCCAGGATCACCATGGTGCTCATGTGGACATCGAACTGGCGCCTCAGGAGAGCTCGTTCAGAGTTAGGTTTATTGCGCCGAGTTTGCCTCCACTCTCGTTGGTGACCTACTACGTAGTCGGCACCAACCTTGACTCACCGCATGCATCGCTGTCGTTCGACCAGACAGACGAAGAACTGCCGGACACGTTCTCAATTGACAACGACAGGTTCGAGGTGCGATTGAGCAAGGCCGGCTTCATCTCCGGCATCGTGGACAGGCGTCACGGAGTGGAGGTCAAGCTGGAGCTGGGCCTGGCCGTGCTGGGGACGGCGCCAGAGGGCGGTGCTCTGGTCGAGCAGGACCTGCCGTGTCCTGATCCCAGCTGGTCCCTGCACGCGGACGGTCTGATCTCGGAGGCCGCCCTGCAGTGCGACACGTGGCGCCTGACGGCCCGCCTGACGCGCTCGGCAGGCGCCGTCGGCCAGGCGCTCCGCCTGCAGGTGGACCTGACGCCAGGCGTCGCCGGCCGCCAGGTGCCGGTCCTGCTGCGTCTGCGGTCGGCGCTGAGCTCGCGTTGCGACGGTGGCTGCGGCTTCTTCACCGACGCCGGCGACTACCAGCTGCTGCGGCGGCCGCAGGCGGGCCTGCCCGGCGGTCTTCAGCCTGCCACCAGCCAAGCCATACTGCAGGACGACCGGCTCCGGCTCAGTCTGCTGCTGGACCAGGCTGGCGGCGTGGCCAGTCCGGCAGAGGGCGCCCTCTTGGCTCTGCTGGACTCTGGCGTCGACACTGACGGCAGGTCGGTGCGCAGCTCGTTCCTGCTCCTGCTGGAGCACCTGCCGGAGCCGTACGGCCTGACCGAGCCCGCTCTGTTCGGCGCCAGCCCGCTGGCGGCGCTGCTGTCGCAGCAGCTCATCACTCCTCCCACGCTGATGCTGGGGCTGGACGGCGACGCGGTGCGGATCCACGCGGTGCCGCAGCTGCTCAGCGGGCCGCTGCCCTGCAGCTGGCAGCTGCTGGCGCTGCGCCAGCTGGCGGACGAGGCCGACGTGCGGCGGCCGGGACGGAGGGCGCTGCTGACGCTGCGCCGCCGCCGACTGGACTGCCGGCTCTGGGACCAGCGGGACGGTCTCGGCTGCCGGCCGGCGGCGGCCGCGCCCCGCTTCTCGCCGCTGCTGGGCCTGCGCTGGCTGCGAGAGGCCTCTCTGACGGGCGCCGACGAGCGGCCCGACGCGCCCGCGCTGGACGACCTCGACAGCGTCCGGCTGGAGCCCGACCAGGTCCAGTCGTACGTCGTCACCTTCGGCCGGCAGCTGCCCCGTCAGGAGACGACGGAGCCGGCCGAGCCGGAGGGCGCCGGGCGCGGCCGCGCCGCCGGGTCCCGGCGCACCCCGCTGAGGGCGGCGGCGGCCGGCTCCAGACGCCGGGCGGCCGGCCCCTCCGAGCGGCGGGCTGGCGACGATGCGATAGGTCGATCTTCGCCCTTTGAGTCCGAACGGTTTCCAGACGAACGGTTTAGCCGACTGGAAGCACAGATCGGGAGTGAAATCATTGCCTGATGATGGCATTCGGCCTGTTACGTATACAACAACGTACATGGTATTGGCTTTAAACCCGCATGATTCTAGACTCAAGTGCATACACTGTATTTTGCATAGGAATAGGTATGCATTGTAATGCACGTCATATAGCCGTGCGTAATAAAAGACCCATGGCGATCAGAATCTGAAAATACAAAACCTAGGAATTTGGCTTCATAGGGCCGCAGGAAATGCAATACGGCACAACGCGAAGACGTAACTTTTGAGAAACTTCAAAACTGGTCACGCCACTGAGCCCAAAGTCCGGAGTTAGAAAACTCAAGTCAAGTGTAAAAGGGGGGGGGGTCCTTCCGGATTCGGACCGTATCACGACACCAAACAACGCTACGCACCGCCCAGCGCCGATTTACCCTCCACCGTGAGTCGTCGGCCGAACTCGTCACGGGAAGCCAAAAGCACCGGTATCACCGTTTCGCTCGCCTGCCACATGGCCGTTACGTGTGACCCGGCACACATTGATGTGTTGCGCTCACCGCAGAGTAGTCCCGGCACCCCGCACTAAGGAGGGCAGACACCGTCTTCACCCAGGGCCGTACATTAAACATTTTTCGTCTCGACGTTTCTGTCGGTATCGGTAAGGTTTAAAACACAGTGGAACAATCAATAATTGAGTGATACACGGAGTGAGAAAGAATGAAACCACGAGTTTCAAACATATCGCTCGAAATCAACAGTTCTAAGGAAGAAACCATCGGAAATCCAAACAAATCAAATCGTACATTTGGCCAGTGCGAACGTTTGCGTTTTATACACCCAGGATGCACAGGGAAGCCCCCCACCCTTAAAGGCCCAAGCCCACAATTTATCCCCGGTCCCAGCAGCTACCCCCAAGAGGTCACGGTGCGGAGTGCACCGAAAGCCAGGCCTTCGCGACCCACATCGCGTGCACAACGGGATGGGTCGCTTACCCCTTTGGCGCATGCGCCTAACCCGGCAGCAGCATCCTAGGCACCTGATGCAGCGCCCACCGCCTCCTAGCGGCCGAGCGCGGTTCCACCGCCGGTCGTAACCAGACGGCCGAGGCGACCGCCGCTTGGCGACGGGCGCTTAAATCAGGCATCCCTGGTGCCAGTCATGCGCAAAAGGTGGCGCTCGCGCCCACCCACGCAGTCCGCACAATGCCGACCGCAGAGCGACCGGGCTAAAATGTTTCGCCGTGGCGGGCGAAACATTTTACACAAGTTGTCAAGTTTAAAGTCGAAGGCTGAGGTGCACATCAGTCAGTAGCTTTTCTCAGGTTTAGATCCTCGCAGATGTATCTTCAGAATCATGATTTACACACTATCTCATGGATTGCGACAACTTGCAGCTGTCGCGGTGAGTGTGGAAAACGAAAGCGGAAATTTCTACCTGAAACTGCTATCAATCGGTGGCCGTTGCCCGGCACTCGGCAGCCCCGGGACAGTGGTCTCTGAGATCCAGACGTTCATATAAGTGTGTTGAAGTGACTCGCAAAAGTCTTGACATGAGCGAAAAACGATACGAGGGATTTTGACGCGAGGTCGACGTCAAATAGTGCAGACCTTTGCCGGATCAAAACCCTTATAAAAATGATCTTTACAGCTTAGACTTTGATATGAGCAGGTTTCGAAACGCTTTTGAGCTGCCGAGATTGGGATGAAAAAGTGTGAAATAGTACCACTAGTACCGCTTTATGACGCCGCTACAGATATCGCAAGCCAGCGAGTTTGGCTAGAGCCATCTAGCAGCTAATATAGCTACTAGGTTTACTAGTCCCTTTCGGGAGA
Source organism: Capitulum mitella (assembly GCA_030062745.1). NCBI lineage: Eukaryota > Metazoa > Arthropoda > Thecostraca > Pollicipedomorpha > Pollicipedidae > Capitulum > Capitulum mitella. The sequence continues at coordinate 26,468,529 of CP099849.1, forward strand.
TGGCTGATGGTGGCACGAGATGGAGATGGGACGAGACTGCTGGCGCACTCCATGTATTGCTGTAGGGCATTGCTGTATGTTCTCGGGTATCTCGGGCAGTGGGAAAAAATCTTTCAGTGTTTCGAGAGGTTTGAATGTAGTGAGAGCCATGTTAAGATGCCTTTCTATGCTGTGAGGAAAGGATTTCATCCTGGAATATACCTGACATGGTAGGTTGTGCTTCATGTCTGTTGAGTAGCATCCATTAACCATTTGTTTCATCAAAGCACAAAAATGACCGTCAAGTGGAATAACTGCTCTGGAGGATTTTGTTAACAATCTCTTCACTGATCGTTATCGACATTGACCCGATTTTCTCCATACGTGACTGTGTTCTTGTCCAACAATACTGGTGATGATATTCCACTTCAGGTCAGGTGTTAACTGTTAGGGTTTTTGGCCTTTCATATGCTAGCACATTAAAACAGAATTGGTTCTGACATATGTATTTTTTGCAATGTCATGGTAAGTTAAGTTCAACTGAAACCAGGCAAACAACAGTTTTATCCCAAAAGCAAGCTGTAAGCATCAAGCAGCTTGTGCAAATGTACATGTCATGCCTTCTAAATTAAAATCTTTGCACAAACTCACAAAAGAATTGCACAAGCTCACTAACAAGCAAAAGGCACATGTACATATGCAGTATGCATACATCAGGGGATGGGAAGCATATGCTGTGACCTGCAAGAAATGTAATTTATAAAAATAATGAAGTCTTAACAATTGCTGCACAGAGATGTTTGTCCATTTTGTCTCTTACGTTTAACACATCAGAGTTGAGTTCAGATTTTTGTCCATTTTTGCAAATGGTTGGGAAGTGTTCAGTTGTTTATAACAGTATATTTTGCCATTCTGAACAACAACATTATGCATATATATATTGTGGGATGAATTCGCATCATGTCATGGTTGATACCACCTGCTGCCTAAGTTACATTGTGGGAGACCATGGTGTATGATTGTGACAAAGTTTGGCATGCAAAATAAATTCATTAGCCATACATGAAATTTTCACCAGGTGGTGAAAAACAGCATAAGGGGCATAAAAGCCATACAACAAATGGTTTTAAGTTGAATACTTTTGATTTGGTTGCTGCATAATATCACCTCAGGATGAAGAAAGTGATAAAAATTGCCAAGAAATACCATCACTTCATTCATTGCTGACCTCTCTGGGGTTAGCTCAGAAAGGTTGAGGTTCAGAAGGTCGAACTACTGCCACCGCTCTGCCATTTGTCTGTTTGGCTTCTGCTCCTGATCTTATGGTAACAAAGTCAAAAAGGGCAATTCCTGAGACGAAGGTATTTAGGGCCTAATGACTTCATTGGTACAACCTAATGAATAATGAAAAAGATGACTAACCTTACCTAATCTAGCCTGACCTTAACCCTAACCCTAACCTAACCTAACCTAACCTAACCTAACCTAATCTAATCTAATCTAATCTAATATAATATAATATGACCTAATCTAACCTAACTTATACACACAGGCCTTATACACACAGGCCTATCTTATACACACAGGCTCCACAGCACAGGCTGTGTGTATAAAGAAAAAAGACTGGATATGGGGAGCTGGATTTTGGAAATCCTTTCACAAAGGACTTTTTATTATGCTTTCTTGTATGTGGTTGTGTTGCTCTCTTACAGGCTTCCTTGTGTATTTTGCCATGAATTGTCGGCTTGGCTGGCAGTTCCAGGGTGTGCCATCCCCCATTATTGAGGTTTTTTACATGCAGCATATGGCAGTGATTGGAAAAAAATTGTCTAAAATCCTTTGTGTACCCTCCCCCTCAATAATTTTCAAAAATCTCCTGGCATCTTTGTCAGATCTTTGTGCTTCTGTCAGTGATAATAATTCCATTTGCTAAACATTAGTATTTGTTTTCAGGTCCAAACAAATGATCAGAAGGCTCAGAAATGTGTTTGAATGCACTGATGTCATGAACTGGCTACCAAGCAGCCACTTCATGCTGATTTCTATTTGATTTCAGGGACGAATGTAAAGCGCAAGTAGATCGTTTTAAAGGGGCACAGTTCAAAAAGTTCGCCACCCGTGAGGAGGCGCAGGCCTTCGCCCAGACCTCGGCCGAGCGCGACCCCTGCTGCCGCGAGCCAGGCGCCCTCCAAGAGCTCGTCCGCCAGCTGCAAATCCCCGGCGACCGGCGGCCTCGGCGGCAGCTCGGCGGCGGTAGGCGCCGGTTCAGGTCCCTGCTCTCGGACAGTCACCTCAGGCGGAGCGGCCGGCGGCCGGCGGCCGGCGCGCCCCACCCCCTACCTGAAGCCGACCCGGGCGCACCGCGAGCCGCCGCCGGCCGAGACCGCCGCGTCGGGGGAGCCGGCCTCGGGTGAACCGGTCTCGAAGGAGCTGGACTCGATGAAGCGCGGCGTGGACAGCGCGCGGCGGGAGCTGGCCGCCCTGAGGAAGCAGATCAGCCGGTACAGCAGGTGCGAGACGGCGCCGGCCGCCCCGCCGAGCGGCGCCGCCTCCCCCCAGGAGCCGCCGCCGCCGGCCGCCGCACCGGACCAGTTCGTGGTGGACGCCGACGGCTACCTGAACGTGTGGACGGACGGCGCGTGCTCGTTCAACGGGCAGCGGGGCGCGCGCGCCGGCGTCGGCGTCTGGTTCAACCGGGCGCACCGGCTCAACGTGTCTGCGCCGGTCGACGGGCCGGCCACCAACAACAACGCCGAGATCCAGGCGGCGCGCGTGGCGCTCGAGGTGGCCGCCGGCGCCGGCCACCGGCGCGTGCTCGTGCACACCGACTCGCGGTTCGTGATCGACTGCGCCACGCGCTGGCTGGCCGGCTGGCGGCGCAACGGCTGGCGGCTGTCCGGCGGCGGGCCGGTGAAGAACCGCGCCCAGCTGGAAGGGCTGGCGCGCGCCATGGAGGGCGCCGAGATCAAGTGGGTGAGTGCTGCGGACGGCACGTGTGGAGTCGGAGACCGGAGCGAAGTAGGTGGCTGTGGGGAGTGCAGGGCAGTGTGAACAGTTGTGTTGCTTAGATTGCAAGTTTGGGAATTTGTTGCTTGTGTCATGGTATGCACCTGATATATATATATATATATATATATATATATATATATATATACACTTGTCACGTCTGCCATGGGTACCAGCCTTACAGCATAATTTCCATTGCCATACAGCATACATCCATTCCATTGCATCCATTCCATTCCATTCCATTGCCACCCTTATGCCTACCAGACGACGTTTCCGCCGCCCAGGCCGTGTTACGCCGCCTGTCGTCGGTGACGCGTCACGTGACGGCGTGTGACGTCTCGGCTGACCGTGCCCTGTTCTCCGGCAGAACTACGTGCCGGGCCACAGTGGGGTGAGCGGTAACGAGGAGGCCGACCGGCTGGCGGTGGCCGGCGCGGCCCGGTATGAGAAGCCCGTCTCGTCGGACCCGTGACCGGGTCTGGCGCGGTACCGGCGGCGGCCGCGGAGTCTGCCTGGCCCCGGGGTCGGGAGGTCTACCGTCCACGGTTAGGCAGTGCAGTCTGTGATGGGGCTTCTGGCTGCTCAGGAGTGGCATGTCGTCGGATGGAAGGGATTGTTCCCCTGTGGGTTTTTCGCGTTTTTGTGAGGTGATAATTGTGTGGCAAATATAGGTTGCCTAGAAAATTGTGCACTAAAATGTTATACCTAAAATTAAAATGTTATACCTGGGACGACTATTAACTAGAATGTTACGCCTAAAACGACTCATAATCCGAACCCAGACTTAATATGATGCAGCTGTTTTTAACAAAAGCAGCTGTGAGTTCGCGTGCTCTAAATAGCAGAATGTTGGCTTACCTCTCAGCTGATATGCCACGTACGGTGAATAGGACGTGTGCACCCATTGGGAACCACTATCACTGCCTCTGTCTTACGCGGAAATGTAGTTCTCTGTTCCAACAGTCAAAGCAGTTAATACCTTCTGTGCGTTGTTGGTAAGCATTTTAGTGGTTTTGGTCCGCATAGCGGCGTCCCACGGCGGCCAGTCCATGCGGTCTGATGGTGTCGCCATCTATACGTGGGCTTGCCAAATTTGACACCAGGTGACAGGAATGCGCGCGAAGAAATGAACACCAAGCGCGGAGAATTAGTAAACAAAGTACCCTCGTTGGACGTCACGCGGCTACCGACTTACTTCTCTGAACAAATTGGGTAAAAATAAATGTGTGCAAACGGCACCGACGGATGATGGAAATCACGGGGCGATGGCACTTCAAACTCGGGCCAGGTCCAGTTTACCAGGCTGCTGCAATCTGTTTATTTCCATCGTGAGGTGAAATGTTGTGCCGCAGCCCGTGCCGTCTGATTCGCAACTTTTGAATTGCGCCCAACGTCGAAATCTGGAAATTTTTCCGGTTTTTCAAATATTTTTTGCCATGCAACGTCAAAACACGTCTGGTTTAATCACGCAAAAGCCTAAGGGACCCGTCCCCCTCCTTCCATGCAGCGTGTCCGCTACGGAAGCTAATAGTTCATGAAACGGATACATCTGCACCTAGCATACAAATGTTAATATTTGAGCAGGCTGGCTGGGGTCTGACACGAGGTCATTCGCCGACCTAGCGAACGGGCGCAGCCATAGGGGGACCTCCCCCAGGCCGGCGTTTTTTGTGAAGTCCATTGCATATCGTCTTCCCAGCAGGCGGTTTTCCTGTGATTTCAGTTCACACTGAGCTCCCCCTTCGGAAAACTCGTGGCTGCACCCCTGGCCCAGCGCCACCAGTTCTCGAAACAAATTCATTTGCCTAGGAAAAACCTACAACATGGGTTTCCTTCCCTCAGTCGGTATCGGAAAGATTGAAACGAAGGATGCACACAAGCACGACAGTCTTCAGTTTTAAAAGGCAGCGACATCGGTTAACGGACTGCACCTCAATAAAAAGCGCAGCTGATTCGCACCCATACGGCGGCCGGAAGCGGCCAGTATCAAGCCGGAGTAGCAGGTGCCGAGTGCCGCTGGGTTCTGCTCTGGGTTCTGCTCTGGGTTCTGCTGAGACAGCACCCAAAAAGGAGCGGCGGGCGAGCATTCGACAGGATGTTCCGAGTCTGCCGCGACTGGAGAACTGTGCCCGTGTGGGGCAAAACGCGTGCAAGGAGGAAGGGCGTCTTCATGTTCGACGCCCGGTGCTCTTTGAAGACATCTCGTCGGTGGACCAGATCTATCGTGTTACATCAGCCAAGCACAGCGATGATTAGCTAGACATGACTGCTGCAAGTAAGAGCCGATCATCAGTCCCGCAGCGAGAGTGATTATTTTTTTGTCCGTGTTGTCGCAAGGCTTCACCACGCTTTCGGACGCGCAGTATAGGTGAGATGACGCATTCGATTAGTGACTGAGACACATCTGATTGATGCATGACGCACGTTTGGATCGGGACTGAGAGACTTCTGATTGGTGGCAACGATGTTTGACTGGTGACTGAAAAACGCCCGACTGACGACTGAGACACGTCTGACTTCTGACCGAGAGTCTTCTGACTGGTGACGGAGGAACGTCTAACCGGTGACCGCGGCGCCCCTGATTCACGACTGAGACGCGACAGGACAGTGACGAATCTGGTCGCGCAGGAACGGGTCCGTTTCCGGCTGCGAGCTCGCGCCGCTGACCCCCCACCCCACCCCCACCCCCATCCCCAGGGCGGCCCGGACAGATGACCGCCGGGCGAGGTAAGGGACCTCAGCGGACAGGCCAGGCACTGGTGTGTGTATATTATTCCGCATTCCTGTCTGCTTGATTGATGGATGAGGCGAACGTTGTTATGCATGAAGGTAGTACTATATTCCTTTGTGAGTGCCTGGGGCTGGCCATCAGAACTGGAACCAGTGGCCATAGTTATTGCTTGATGTATCGCATCTGGAGAAAGCTTCCATCCTCAGACATCCTTCCTTGAAGGGAACTTAACAAAGTGTTACATCGATGGCACCCTACCGATGTTTTGACAGCTTCTGGGCTAAAAATATCGAACGACTCCCTAACTAGATGTCTGCAATACTCAGGGATCACCAACAGCATTTGAAAACAAGGATTGCAATCCAATCCCAAATTCTCAACACCGAAAGAATGTAACTCAACCTCAAACTCCACAAAACTGGAAGGACTGCAATCCAATCCGCAATCCCTTTTTTAATCCTTTCTTCGAATTGTTACTGTTTGCTTTAACAGCCATAACAGTACGCACCACGGTGTTTATTGTTTGTGATGGGGTTGAGAGTCAGCCATTGCACCACAAATGTTGACCCTTTTATGAATTTGTGCTTGGCGAGGGGGCAATAACTAACACACATTGGGAAGGAATTCTCTCATACCGCTCTTCCCTTATAAGAAAAACATGATCTCGTTTTTCATACAGTTCGTTACGTAGCGGCCAACTATTACCTTCTTGAATACATACCTACTCTTGAATACATGGGGTCCGGAGGAAGGGGGAAGGGCAGAGGAGACATTCCTCCAACTCCTGATGAGGGCGACAGTCCCTCCAACTTTTCTGGCAATCCCTGTCCGTACGGCCTGCTCCGAGAGAAGTTTCTACACTCCGAGGCGTCTGAAAACTTCGTAACGCAGCACCGCTGGCCAAGGCCGACTGAGCTCGCTGGTTGTGGTCCGTGGCGCAGCCAGGATTCGGTGTAGGAGGGAGAGAACTTAGATTAACCCCCCGCACCCCACCCCAAATTAGGGAAATGCCCCAAATTTTGTTCGCTTTATTTTCATGGGCCCCTAGAAATATACTAAAACCGTGCTAAATTACAGTTTGGATACTGCTATTGTGACGTCACAATGACGACCGCACGTGACAAGGCGACTGCATTGAACGACTTCCACCGGTCCTGCAACCAGATCGGGTTCGATTCTCGATTGTGGTGTCGGTTTTGTTAATCCTTTTGTGCGCTCTTTACTTCCGCCCCTTTTTCCCTCTTTCATTGGCAGGCTGGCCTTTGGCCTGGCAAGATCTTCCAGTTGACGTCAGTAGCGGGTCGGCGAGCGCTGGGCAGTCGGCCTCCCGACTCGCTCTAGTGCGCAACCAAGAAACTCTGCACACTTATGGCCACAGATAAGGCGCACATGGAGATCGACAGCAAGTCAACTTGACCTTGACACTGCGACGTTGGGTCCTTCGCATGTGTAAAGCCATTTAAGTAATGAGTTACATTAAAGCAAGTAATAGATAAATGACAGTAGACGAGAGGATTGCAGAAAAAGTGCATTCAGATCGAGGGGCGTCGATTCCTGTAAATGATTGGGGGGCCGAGCCCAGGGCCCGACAACCTAACCTCCCCCCAAATGTAGATTTCTTGACGGATTTAGCCCACTTCATTTTGACCAGCGGAAATTTATTAGTTTTTTGTTACTATTGATCAAATAAAAATTGCACTTATCCCCATATATATATATATATATATATATATATATATATATATATATATATATATATATATATATATATATATATATATATATATATATATGTATATGGGGATAATATATATACATATATGGGGATATATATATATATATCTCAAAGATAGATGGATTGCTTTAGACTTTATTCTTTACTTTCTGCCTATTTCTTGTCTATTGCGACCGTTTTACGCTACTATTACTCATTTCCCCTTAAAACCGGCGGAAAATATTGGATGGGCCCAAACCAACATTGCCCGGGTCCAAATCAACATTGGGTGGGCCAGGGCCCTCTCAAAAGAATACGAATCGACACCTCTGTTCCAATCTGCAATTCAGCCCTTTGTAATTAATTTCAATTCATTTGCAGTGCTTAACAAAAAGGACTGTAATCCATGATTGCAAATCTTCCGATTCAAACATTTAATCATCCCTGACAAGAGCAATCGAAAGCGTCCACCCCAAAACTGAATGGCCCTGGTCAGGGGCGTTGGAACTGGAAGGGGAGGGCAGGGAGGGTAGCTGCCCCCCCCCCCAGCCTTTGGGTAACATTTAACATTAACCTTATGGGATTGCATTGAAAGAAACAAGGTAAAAATCGCGTTTGCCCCCTCCCCCGTCTCCATAGAGGCTTCATCGTTTCTGACCCTGACAATGCAATGGGTAACGACAAACGCACAAAAGCGGGATTCGTGCACAGTGATGGCCTGTTGGCCATCGCTGTGCATGAATCCCGCTTTTGCCCTGACCTGACCGTGGGGCACAGTAATGACCAGCAGCAGCCCTCACCAGACCGTGCACACAATGATGACCAGCAGCAGCCATGACCAGACTGTGGACACGGTAATGGCCAGCAGCAGCCATGACCAGACTGTGGACACGGTAATGACCAGCAACAGCCCTGACCAGACCACGGACACAGTCATGACCAGCGGCAGCCCTCACCAGGCCGTGGGGACATGGTAATGACCAGCAGCCCTGATCAGACCGTGTGCACAGTAATGACCAGCAGCCCTGACCAGACCGTGTACACAGTAATGACCAGCGGCCCTGACCGGACCGCGGACACGGTAATGACCAGCAGCCGGTGTCCGCGTGTGCCGGTCACCGTGTGGTTTCCGGCGGCGGGCCGTTCCCGCGGCGTTGATGTATGGAGTTCACACGCCGGCGCAACCCTTGCACGCTCCCGGCACACGATCGGCGCCCGGCGGCCACGGAAGTACGCACCGCGGCCGGGCGAGCCCGCGGCGGCGCGAGCTGCGCCAGCTGCCGGCTGACGGCGCCGCTCAGGTCTCAGCTGCAACGGTCTGCGGTCAGCATTCGACGTTCTCAGACTGTTTGACTTTGCCTGTAATTGGTCGCGACCGTTAAGCGTTACTGTAGGAAATAAACAATAAATATTACCGCCTGAGAGCTGTGAAAGCAGTGTTTGTCTTGATCACGGCACTCGTGCCGCGGGAGATGAAAGACTTCCTGTCCCGCATGCAGGTAAAGTGCACAATGGGCGTGGTCTGTTTTTGAACGTTTTTCTTTACGTTTAAACCTTTTAATATCATCTAGGTGTAGACATGTGTGATAGAAAATGAGGAGCATGATCCTATAAAATTTCGTGCACGCGAATGATTTTGAAGCATTTTGGTTGATGAACAACAAAAGAACTTCTCGCCAAAGTAAACAAAGGCTTTAGAAAACAGACGTGGTCTTATTGTTTAGATTTCGTTTGGTGATCTGATGTTAGTTTTTGGCAATCTTATGCATAGCAATGACAGCTGAAGGTCATGTTTCTGACCATATTAGTGTGTCGGCTGGTCAAAGTCCGGCTGACAGAATGCAGGATGCACCAGTTACACAGTAATACCATCTACATGTTTCCAGTGAGACATAATGCATGGTTTCCAGCAAAAATGTTGACATATTCATATGGATCGTATTGTTTTGATTAAGACAGATGACATTTTGAGACACCACATTTTCTGCGATGTTTTACTTTGTTGCCAGCTTAAATTTACAGAACATCGTTTTATAGGAATACGTGGTTACCTTGACGGTACTGTTTTCTCAATACGAACGACAATTCTAGGCTGGTTTAAAAAGGCTGTAGTCGGTCCAGACCGATACACGTAAAACTGTTCCATTCGAATAAACGCCAACCTCGGTACCAGGCCGGCTCTATCCTGAAATGACTGAAGTCAAATCACATTCTGCAGTGGATGTAACGCCAGGCTTGTTATCTGTTCGCAATGCATTTCTTCAGGATTAGTAGTGATTAGTTGTCTATTTGACACTCAGGTTGCAGATGAAATGCTTGCTTCATTATTTCCTTTTTATACGACATTGAACATGACGTTTCTCCTTGCACTCCGGCTGCCGCCCGCCGGCGGCCCTACAGGCCGGACAGCGGCGCTCGTCATTACAGGAGAGGAGCGGGCGCCGCCACAGAGGCTGGCCGGCCAGCACCGCACCTCCGTTTCCGGCGATTACCGATAACGTGCGAACATCTCGAGCATTGACAATGCCCCGCCGTAACGCCGCCACGGAGTAAAACGCAATCAAATCGTAAACGCTCCCTCCCCCCGATACGGCGTGAACAGGGAGATCTGCTGACATAGCTGGGCGCTTCCGGGGGGGGGCGGGGGAGCGGACAGACGCGGAAAGGTAGGTAGTAGGATCCCACGCTGTCGTGATGTGATTGTCGCGTTCCGTCCTACGTACAGTCAGTCCACAACACGGAAACAGCTTCCGTCGATTGTTGATACAACCTCAATAATCAGCGCAGCTGGCAGATGTTGACGTTCGACCTGTTCGGACTGTTCAAAATGGCGAAGAGAAATGGGCTTTATTCGAACTTGTGCAACGTATAAGGGAGAAATACGCCCCTCATTTTTTTTTAATTGTCTTGTTTCGCGAATGCATGTCAAACAAAGAAACGAATATGCGGGACATTTTTTCGCCCAAATATTCCACCTCTTAACGGAACTGCAGTACTGCGAGCCGTTCAAAAATAAAGTTATGAAAATGATCCGGATGTTTGCGAGGCTGTTGACTCGTTATATAAAAAACTCGTAAGGAATACCTTCCATTTTCATGTTGCCGAGGTACTGTATAATGGCGAAGTTAAAAAGTTATACTAGGTCATTCAGTTCTTCAGTCCCAGCCAAAAATGTGAAATAACTGTCAATATTTTTTTTCATCCTCTCGTATTAAAGCTGCTTGTTCCTTTGAGCTTTTAACACTTGAAGAAAATGATGTATGAAATCATGCTTAAAACTGCAGTGACCTGCTATGTAAGATTCTGTGCATTCGATATTTACCATTCACTGGGCACAAACATAATGTAGGTAGGTATGTGGAATTAAAGATGCGCTGGCCACAGTCAGCTGCTGGTACTGCGGTCGAACCCATAGCGGATAATAGTTCACATTTCCGATTCCGATGTTATTTGCAGTTGCTGTTGATTATCACGATTGGAAGAATGAATATCGTGATGCGGTGGCACCGCAGTGATAGCTGTTTGATGGAACGAATATGCACGGTAACAACCCGGGGAGGGTGCAAAATTGGCAGTCGTGTGTTGCTAAGGAAAATGTCCTGAGCTCGTCACAGGATTTCATGGCCACAAGTCGTCTCATTCCATTGCTCCATAAAAATGGTGTTTAACAGTTACATACCATTTCTTCGAGCCAACGTTTGCTTTGTGGAAAACCGTTGGTCCTTTAACTTGAAAATGGGCCAATACCCGTAAACTTCTTAAGGATATTGACTATGCACGATTAAAAAGTTCATTTCAGTCTTTTGCACAATTTCGGGTCATACAAAAAGTTTGTGGTCTTCATTTCCCAAACATATAGTTCTGCCGATATGACTTTTATTTCCCTACAGCCCTTCGATATAGTCCCCTTGGTTCCCCATCATAGCTTCCCACCTCTGCGGCAGAGACTTGATACCACGTGCCACGCTGTTTTTATTGGACATTTTCACCCCATGGACTCGGACTCTTGGGGCGCTGTCAGGTTCCTGAAGCGCCGTCCCCTCGACGGCTCCTTGAACTTTGGGAACAGGTCGAACTCCGGTGGACTAAGTTCTGGTGAATAGGGTGCGCTGGGAAGCACCTCCCAGCATTAGTTTTCCAGGAAGGCCACGACAACCCCGCCTTGTGTGGAGTGACTCTGTCATGGAGGATCACCGGCCGGCATTTCAGCAGCTCTGGCCGCCTCTTGCAGAACGCCACCCACAGACAGTTGCTCAAGTAGGACTTGTAGTACTCTCTGTTGATTGTCTGCCTTGATGGGACCACGTGGGCAGTGAGCACGCCCTCGTGAGCTGCGGTGGTCATCATCTTCAAGCCGCCAGGGGCGCCCCGCACTTCTCTCGGCTTTGTTGACTTCGGAGCCCTCTACTCTGCCGACTGGCGCTTCAGATCAGGCTCGTTTGACCTAACCCAGGTCCCGTCGGCCGCAGCGGCGCGTTAAAAGGACTCACCCTCTCTCTGGAACCGAGAAAGAAGCTGCTGGGAGATGCTCAGGCGCCGCCCCTTCTCTCTCCCACACACTCAACGAGTGAGGGACCCATCTTGCGCACACCTTGGTCGTCTGAAGTTCCGTGGTCAGGAGATTCCAGATCGACTTGGCGCTGATCCCCACTTCAAGACAAGCTCTTCGCAGACCTAGAGCTTGTCCACCTTGAAGGGCTCCTGCACTGCCCGCACGTGCTGCTCTTATAGTGCCGTCGTTGGCCGGCCGGCACGTTCGTCGTCATAAATGACGAGTCTACAGTCGCGAAAAGATCTGGCCCACTTTTTGCTAGCCGACCGACCAGACCATCGTTACCGCATGTTTCCTGCAGAGCGCGGTGAATATCCGCGGCTGATTTGTCCCGCGTGACATCGACCTTAGGCACGACGTAGGCACACCGTAGGCACACCGTAGGCACGTGCTCTTCGATCGAGATCGTGGACATGGCGGCAAAACGCGCTCAAGAATGACAACTGTATCTCAGGAGTCATTTGAGACATCCTTATCAAACTACCTGGAAAAAGAGAAAAAGCATGTGTACAAACCATACACCATACAAATTGCGTTTCGTTACATCAGTTGGAAAAAAATGTTGTTATAAAAGCCTACGAACTTTTCCACGACCCTCGTATTTTCACGACACTGCTTGTTTTATGCACGAAGTTTTTACGCCACTGCTGGTGGTTAAATGGACATTTTTCATGTCTAAAGGCAATTTTAGATTTAATCTTGTGTCATAGGCACCGGCACAGTTTTCCGAGTGAGAATATCAGCTTTGTGAAAATCCATGACATGATAAAGGTATGGATGTCCACAGCATCTAAAATCATTACATACATCAGACATGCTGTAATGATGTTTTGGTGAAGACCGGTGACAATTAACGCGATAGCTAACGAACAAACACATCATGAGGTTTTTCCAAGAACCTCGCGGAAACCCGCACCAGCGGCTGTCATTTGGTCGTCAGCCTCGTGCTCGGCCTCGAGGGTACGCCGTCCTGTAATGGCCGGAAGCGAGGTCGCCAATCGCGCCACCCCGACACGTTCGCCGCCTCCGGGTCACGTGACCACGCCGGCGCGGCGGAGGAAGCGTCAGAACGCGTCTATTTCCGGCGCGTCGCCTGGGTACAAAAGCGACGCCTCCCATTTGTCATTGGCTAAACCAGCCCTGGCGCGGAAACTGCCGGCCCTGTTCCCGGGCGCGCTGGGCTCTAATGACCGCCGCCTGGGAGGAAGTGGACGGCCCGGGCCCGGCGCTCGTGGCGCGGCGAGGCGGGTGATTGTCGGAAATACGGGCGGTCAGCGGCGCCGGACCGCTACCCGGCGACGGCGCGGCCGCGACGGACGCGGCGCGGCGAACGACCGCAGCCGAACCGGCAATCGGCAGCCAGTGCCGGCCGGCCCGCTGAAGGCCGGACAGTCCGCGGCGCCTTCCGGCGATTATTCGCGGCCATTGTATGCTGCAGGCGTTCCTATCGCCGTACAAGATCGATGATTAAAAACGTTTTGACTCGAAGCCTGTGTGAGCCAAGGCTGAGATTCGGCAGCAAAGGACGTGACATTTGCAGTTGTCCGACTTTAATTCATCATTATTTTGAACGTTCCCTGCAGTGGTACAAGCTCGATTTTCTCTGCGCGTTACTGTGCTAGGATTTGCCTTTTGATGCGTTTCAACTTCCTTACAGTGACACGCCTTGCTGTTTGTGCAGTTTCTTCTCACTCGTTACCATCGTAAAGAAGAACATAGCCCCTTATCATCCACAGCTGAACAAGTTTCAGATGCATTCAGTTAACGATCGATATCTACAGCTTGTTCATGCATGACACTTCTGATGTACTTACTGACGCACTTCTGTCGAAGTCACTACACAGATACTTGTACCAACATGTTACGTCCCAGTGGCCACAGCTGGAGGAGCCGTCCGTTCCATGCCTTGACTACAGCCGGACCACCGCACGATTTCCGATCGCCCACCCTCCCCTGCGATTTCCGGCACCGCGCCTCCCCGCGGGCCGCATGGCGCTGTTGTGCCGTCTTGCGCGCGCGGTTCAAGGCCGCGTCTGGCCGGGGCGACCTTTGACCCGGGGCGGCCCGGACGGGGAGGGGAGGGGTTCGGGGCGCCCGACGGTCGGCGGCCGGCGCCGACAGGAAATCGGCAACTGTCGGGATCACGGCCTCACGGTCGACGCTCGCTGACAGGTGCGCTGCCTGCCACGGTGGCTGTTCGGGCAGCCGGCTCGGCAGCGGCGGCCTCACCGAGAGGCACGCCTGGGTCGGCCAATCAGAACTTGTCGCTTTGTGCTCTTTCGCTCTTCGCTGTCTGGCTGACTCAGATCAGCACGAGTCTTTGTCTCGCTGACTCAGATCAGCACGAGTCTTTGTCCGGCCACTGCCTGTTTTTTTTTGCCGAGGTCATGCGTATTTGCCGCTACATCGTAGTTATCGCTACATCCCAGATAAAGAGAGCATGCCTCTTGGAAGGAGGATCAAGTTGATGTTCACGTTTTTTGAGTTTTTTAAACAGGTTTCGTCCGAACGATTTGCTGGTGAACGAAACGGCTGTGGTGGTGTTGAATGTTGAATGATGAATGAAACAAGACGGTCATGATGGTGGGAAATGCAGCCAAGCAGAGCTCGTTGCGTGCGCTCCGATCCCTGCACTCGGTCGTGCAGTCCCTGGTAACGGCTGATTCTCTGGCGAAAGCTTGACGCGTCGAGAGTACGGCCCGGCCGTGCGCAAGTCATCGAGACCTTCTGTTGGCCAGTTGCCAGCTGACCCGTGGGCCAAAATATTTATCGCCGAGCGAATCGAATCCGTTTTGTCAAGCCAGGGAAACCAGCGTCGTTCCATTTGGCAGATTTCAAGGACGCTAAGTAAAACTTCATTTGCAGTTATTTCTCGAGTTCCCGTATTTATCATGACATGTGTGGGGCGGCCCCACTCTCTGGAACCTCCATTGAGGTCAGCATGTGGCGGTTTGTGCAGTGTAACCGGTACTGCCTTAGTTTATTGAGGCAGCCAGTCATTGGTGCGGTAGGCAGATCAGATCAGATTCGATATTTCAGTTCTCGTTACATAATGCATTACACTTTGCGGATATGTAAAAGAGCCATAAGCTTGAGTTCTAGCGGCCCTCCATACGCGCAATTTTCATACATTTAGGAACTCAATATCAGGTAGCAACGCTTGCAAACAGAAAACGCTCATCACAGTCACGCTCTATATGACCGATACTGAAGTCCACACCGGGGGATGCGCTCAGCTCCTTTAACATGGGGTGGGGAGGGTGGCAAATCGAGGTTCTTCGTGAAAACAAGAACTATTGCGATGACGCGATTGGGAATCAGGCTTATCGGCTGCTCACGCCCCACTGTATATTGTCAACGGCGAAATGGCGTGTAGTGCTGCTGTCTGCTTCGTAGTCTGTGAGAAAAATTGCTTACAGAAGTATCAAACTATGTTTGTAGGAAATAAAGAACTGAGTAGAATGGCCTCATCAGAATATCTAAAAAGCGGTGAGAAATTTTGATAATAACGTCAGTGAGTATTAACTAGGGCGCCAAGGACATCGACCACGGCTGCCGACTCGGCAGTGGGCTCCCTGCTACCTGCTCCTACATCGGCGACTGGGTATTATCTCCTCGGTAATAGTTTTAATAAGTGGAGAATACATCATAACTCAATTTGAAACCGTGCCTCTCTGAATTTGTCTCATAGGTTGTAGTATGTATTACAGGACTTCAACAACACTTCAACGAGCTCCACGACCGCCGACCAGTCGATAGGCAGCCACCGCTAACCGCCTCGTATCGGCGAATGGCTATGCAGTTACGTTATTATGGGTCTAATGTAAGGAGAAAAAGCATACATCAGTCTGAGGCCTCCACCATCCACAACAGCCTGATAATTTGCACTATCAGACACAATGCGCAAGTGCGTTGAAAGGCGGCCGACCGACCGCCAAATCCTCAAACGCATCACGGCGGTCGCTGCAGTAAGATTGCCGTCGTCACACTTCGTCACGCACGTTGTCACACATTTCGGATCGAAGCGTTCTACCCGGTTTACCTGGCCTTCAGTCCACATCAGTCGGCTACAGCGGTAGGTACTGAGATCCACATCAAGCGGACATTGTGGCACTAAGGCACAAGGTCTTATAAATAGGTCACTAAGGTCCACATAAATAGGGATGCGGGGAGCGGGGGCAGGGGCAGCTGGCCCTCAACTTTTTTTTAAAATTTCACATTGGTCCAATGGGCGTTGATTGGGAAGAATGTCCTAAAATGGTTCTTTGCCCCCCCCCCCACTAAATGTGGAGGAGTTCCCGCGCCCCTGCAAATGAGACGGCTACAACCACCGGCATTGATGTCCATACGTGCCGGCCGCAGTGACTAGTACTGAAATCCATGTGAGCCGACCACAGTGACCGGAAATAACCTTTGAGCCAGCACCTCTGAAAACCTACCAACGTCACTGAATATCGGCGATCAAATGAGGTGCAGCGGCTTTGTGCACACATTCCGGTCTCTGTCCTTGTCGGGTACTGATCGATAGGCCCGACAATAATCGTGATGTCCTTGTATTCTTCTCCAGCAAGGGTTTATCCGGAATTTCGCCAAGGAGGTACCTAGGACAAAGCTAACCCTCCTGAAAACTGAAAACTCCTCTGATTTCGGGTATTTTATTCCTGAGTTTGGATCTTTTATTTATTCGCATCTTTGGTGCTAAACAAGTTTCAAAGTTTCAATCCTGTATCTCCCCATCCCTTGGCTGCGCCACTGCTCCTCTGCTGAAACCCGTCGGGTTCAAAATCTCCGATTTTTACACGTCATCCAGCCAAAAAGAAACACGCTAACAACTTCTTTGCAGTTTGGTATTGATGGAACACGGAAAGGCAGGAGGTCACTGGCTTTGGAAAGAGAAAATGCTTTTCTATCAGGCGCATCACTACAAATGAAAGTCGGAAAGTTTGCTTCGTGGAAACACAAGTCTTAAGGAAGCATGGGCATTTTTTAGGCGAAGTGATGACTACAGCATTGATATCTTTGAACCTTTTGTGATGAAAGCCCCAGAAATAGTGCACAGGCCAGCCCAGACACGGTGTGGTGCTACTTTCTTGTGTTGCTGCGAATTTGATGTTTGGCGGTGCAGTAGACCTTGAACAGGAAGAAGACTGCCGCTCGGACACATCCACTGACGGATCCAGATGGAGGGAATTGGGGTCATGGCCGCCGCCCCCTTTGCTGGGAACCCCGGAACCAGTATGAATATCGGCCCGCGCTTGCCGGCGGAGATTGCTAATATTTCGTTTGTGACGCTACAATCTGTTTGTATACGTACATCGTAATTTTCGAAAATGGCGGAACAAAGTGGCCAAATCCATTTCAGGGGGAGAAGTCCCTGTCTGGATATAGTTTGGGCTGCACGGATGGAGACCCCTCCCCCCATTACATGGCCTGGATCGGCGTATGAGGCGTCAACGTCAAAAGTTTTTCTGTGCTGTCTCGTTTTCCTTCTTCATATGCGGCATTAGCACCGAGTTGCTTTTGTTCCCCGATGGCTCTGGCTCCTTTACTACGGATGTTTAACTTGTGCATGCCTTCGTCTATCGTCATCCCGATTCAGTATGTTTTGGTGCATAGCCATTTCTACATGCAAACGCATATTTCCTTTAAAAAAAAAATAATAATTCTCTTTCACATTCGATGCCTGAATGTGTAGATTGTGAACAATTCGGCTCTGGAAGTAGATGGTGAAGCTTCTGTTTATAGCGCTTGTCTTCTGCAAGTTGTGTACATTATTACTTAGACGGAGAGCCATAATATTGCAGATTGGCTTTTACCAAATAATAGCCACGTTTTAAGCGTGTGATTAAGGACGGTAAGTATACAATTTCCATTCATCATCTGTGTCCCGCGCTGGCAGATTTTTTTGCGCCTATGCTTTATTTGAACCCAAGAGTGCGTCAAAAAACGTCACAAACCGAACATGACCAGTGATGGCCCATTCAGGACTGGCACAGGCCGCTTTGAGGACAATGGAGACCTCGAAACGAAAGTCAGGAGAGCCCCTAAGAGTCTGCAAGAGGAGAATGACCCTCAACTTTCTGCCCTGGCCCTGTTTGCACCGCAAGCGGCCGCAAACGTTATTCCGTGTGCAGTGCCCCGTTTGCTGTGGGTCTGGGAACAGATTCAAAAATATTCAAAGCCAGGAAAGTTTCGCACGGTGCGCCGACGTGGCCATTGTTACGCAGCCGGCCGTTTGGCGTGCTTAATCAACCCAACCGACGACGAGTCGAAGGTCGCGACCCGTCGGCGTTCACAACACGGCGCGGGCGATTCAAAGGCTGGCCAAGTGGCGCACGGGGTCAGGGGTCACGCTTCAAGGCACCGGCTCCCCACAGCCGCGCGGCAAGGGCACCAACCGTTGGCACCCGGGTCAGAGGTCGCCTGTAGCCATAGTAACGGCCTCGGTCGCCATGGTAACGCGCGGCTTTGCTCGTCGAGTATTTGCGGCGGCGTGGGCGAGTGCAGTCGGGCCCACGCAGCTGCCAATATCGACGGTGATCTGGGTGGATTATAGGCACGTGACCGGCTCGGCTGCGACCTCTGACCCGCGCCAGCCGCCCAGGACCGGAGGAGAGCACGGGCGGCAGCCAGGGGATGATGGATCGTCGGCTACCGCTGCGAATAATACACTCAAGTAAGTGGAAAATTATCGTGTTACGGATTACAATACGTCAGGCGGTGGAATGCGTGTTTGTGCTGGAGCGCCGACCATAGATAAAGCTGTTTGATGGCCTGCCCCCGATGCCGCAGCTCTCGGTCCTCCGTCTCGCGAATCGGTACAGCCATTGCTTTTCAGATCTGCAGGGTTCACATCTCGGTACTTTGTGGTCAGCGCTCTTGGCAGGGTCGGGTATGCAAATGACTGTGTAAAGTCCATCTGTCTGCAGAACAATCGCAACTGCAGAGCACACGTGATACCGCGCCATCAATAAACTCGCATAAATTAACAGCAGGCGGCATGCTTGTCTGATATCTTCGACAACAGGCGCGTCAAGTGGGAGCATGCAGTATCGTGACGCGAGTTGGCTCACTTCGCCAGAACTTGTCTTGCTGATGTTGACACGGGCGCACGTAACGTCTAAAATCCACACAGGACTCAGACAGATTTGCTTCTCAGCCCGCATCGCTGGCGACTCGGCCGTATTTCTCCGGTCTTTGAGCGCTTGGCTATGTTCGCCGCGCTCCCCTGAATGCAGGATGCGATGTTGCGTCGTAAATTAGCGCGGCCACCCGATCCATCACGGCAGCGCCATTCAGGGTCCGGTCGCTGGTGACTGTCGCCCGGCCGCCGGTGTCTGGGACGCCCCGCCGGACCGTGCTCTCCCGTCCGGCGATGATCCAC
Organism: Capitulum mitella; assembly: GCA_030062745.1. NCBI lineage: Eukaryota > Metazoa > Arthropoda > Thecostraca > Pollicipedomorpha > Pollicipedidae > Capitulum > Capitulum mitella. The sequence goes on from CP099849.1 coordinate 26,487,898, forward strand.
TGCCGGCAGACCGCGGCCCACACAGCGGAGGCGGTGAGGCTGCATTCCGCGGCGCGGCGAGGCTGCAGCGTTCACGTACGTGGCCCTCCGCGCCCAGCCGCGAGAACGATTGGCTTCTTTGTCCACTTCGGCGCCGCTGCTACCTGTGCTTACCCCCGGGCATTGTTCGGCGGGCAGGTGTGATGAGCTCCGCCGGCGGCGGGTTCGATGGAGGCTGACACTCGTTTGGGTGGTGAGGTCACCCGGTAACCTTAGCTGCGTGGTGTTCGGCGCACTGTGTCGGCTGCGGGCAGCGCGCGGCAGGGTTCTGTGGGGCGTGAGGCCCGGTCCTGACCGGTCCGGAGGTCTGACCGGGTCCGCCGCCACATCCATTAGCCGCCGCCGCCGCCCGCGGCCGAGGCCTTGGCAGGCTTATGGAGAGCGCCGATGCTAATGAGCTGCACCAGAGGCGATCCTGCAATGTCGGCTATGGCAAGCAATGAGATTAGTCTCGGGAAAACGTTTTTTACAGATGCAGGTATGGACTGATGGAAGTAGTTCTTCTCGTAAGCAACGGGCAAACGGCATGCATTCCATCGGCGTCCATTTCATACGTTTTCGTTCGTTTTACATTCACTTCAGGTCCGCTTCTGGGAATTGAGACATGTAGTTATACAGTGCATTATGGGTACTGGGTAGTTTTTTTACAATGGAACGAGAGAGTAGGCGCACGTCGGCGGCCGGCCATGCTCAGGCCCACGACCGGTCGCGGCATCCTAACGTGACCCCTCGAAGGTCACTGACGTCACCTAGCCTCGGGTAGCCGGCAGCCGCCGCCCCGCCCGGCCCGGTCCTGCCCGGCCTTTCCCGGCTTAACGGCGCTACAAATAGCTTTATCCATTCAGTAGTTTTTATTTTACATATCCTTTAGCAACTCATCTGTTAAAACACCTCACGACGTCCTGTCGAGGTCATGCAAATGCCAGCCTTCTCATCCGGACCGGTAACTGCTGTCCAGGTCCTTGCTCCAACGTCTCTGTGACCTCTTGAACTTACCAACCGTCTGCCGCTGTCCGGGGAATTCAAAGGCGAGCGGAATGCGCGGCGCAGGCCGCACCGTTACTGTCCTGCGGCCGCCTGCAACTGGCGAGAGCGGCGGCCGAGCGCCGCTGACGGCGACCACGGCGGCGGACGGCGGTCCCCGCCTGATCGGAGCGGTCACCGCTCCAGTGCGCGCCGCGCCGCCTGCACCGCCTAATCTGAGCCCGTAAATCAGCCAGTTACCACACGGTCATTGGTATGGAGCCGCGGCGGCGGCGCGGACCGGCCGAACTGGTGCAGGCGGCGCGCGGCCGCTGCGCGCCCCGAGCCGCCGCCGACCGCCGGCCGCCGGCGGTCGCCGCTAAGTGACGCCGCCGGCGGCGCGGTGTCATCGCCGGACCGGTCCGGCTTTGAGTCGCGCCGCCGACGCCGCCCGAGTCGTCCGAGTCATCGGCGCCGCGGAGGGGAGCAGGCCGATGACTGGCCGTTCTTAAGCCGCGCGGCCGGGTCGCGCCGCGATTAATTTCCTTTTTAATTATCGTCCGTCCCGCGTCGGACCCACTACTTAAGTGCCAGGCCGAAATCAAAGCCCCGAGATAAAGGAAGCTGCAAGTCAGCCGGGCAAACGGGCGCTGGGTCGAAGGTTATCCAAGCATCTGGGGGCCGGCGGACGACGCTGGCCGGCAGCGCGGCCGGGCGGTCGGCGCCCAGGAATGGCGCCAAAAAACGGCCGCTACATTAGCCAGATAAAATCGGAGTAGCGCGCGATCACGCCGCCGGATGCTATCTCGTCCTGCGGGGAGGCGGCAGGAAAATGGCCTGCAAGCGCGCGCTCAGCCGGTTTAATGGGCTTGGCTGCTGTTGACTGCTGGTAGACCTGCAGGTTATTGCGATTGGGATATTGTCCCGCGGTATTTTGCGGGGCACTGTTCGTTTGCTAGTATGCTTTTGTGGGAGACGTGAGAACGATACCAATTTGTGACGAACGTTATACCTGTTGCTGTGGAGCCATTGTGCATGCAAATCAGCAAGCAGAGGAGGAAGTCAAACCAGTAGGCTTTGTCGAATTCAGGAACGAATTTAAAGCGGCTGAACGTCATAGCCTACGAACGTCCTGATAAATTTCCTTTTGACTGTTAACTTGACAACGTATCTGTATGTTTGGTGAAGCAGAGTGTAGGCGCTAAACATCACTGGAGTGCTTCGCGCAGAAGCGAGCACGGCTTACCCAACTGGTATTAACATATAATAACGGTTGTGGGTTTACTCGCACGTCGTTTAGTCATGACTGCTTTCTGCCAGCACTTACCCCCACCGACGCTCACTGACACATTATTTTTCGTAGTTAGTTCGCCTTGATTTTCTCGGCCTTCTTAGCAAGGAGTGCTGCAACTTGCAGGTACATTATTTCTTTCCGTTTTGGGCATGAACGTAAGGTTCTGTGTGTCGTGGTGGATCGGAGAAGGAACACTCCTGGTCTCCTAGTCCTGGGTGGCTGGTAGAGAAAGCAGAAGAGTGGCGGCTTGTTTTCTACGACAGACACCACAACTTGCAAATATTCAACCAAAGTGATGCGTTGAACACCTGGGCATCATGCTCTACTGAACTCAGACCGGATGCAGTCGTTTCGCTCTGGGCGCGGCGGTGGCCGGGTTTTGGACGCCGGGCCGCGGCGGAGCCGGCGTCCCTGACCTGCGGCCCTGCACACGCCGCCGAGCCGAGGCGAGCCGAGACGAGGCGAGCCGAGCCGAGCCGAGCCGAGCCGAGGCGAGCCGAGCCGAGACGAGGCGAGCCGAGCCGAGCCGAGGCGAGGCGAGCCGAGCCGAGCCGAGCCGAGCCGAGCCGGGCCGAGCCGAGACGAGGCGGGCCGAGCCGAGCCGAGACGAGGCGAGCAGAGCCGAGCCGGGCCGGGCCGAGCCGAGGCGGGCCGAGCCAAACCGTGTATCCGAAGTATCGCGGCCGCGGCGTCTGACCACGCCGCTGGGTCCGGCCCGGGTCGCGGCCGCGCCTCACCAGGAGGTCGGTGTCCTGGGGCGGCGCCGCCGGCCGGTCGGGGAGCGGCCTGTCGTCACGGACCGGGTCAGCGACGGCCGACCCCGCGCCGCTCGGCGCCGCGCCCGGCCGCCGCTAATTGGCGGCGCTCTTTGATTCGGGCGGAGGTACGACCGGCCGCCGACGTGCGGCGTCAGCGTCACCGGCCCCGGCTCCGGAAACGACCAGAGCAGGCTCCGGCTCCGGAGGCGACCGGCGCGGGCTCCGGCTCCGGAGGCGACCGGAGCAGGCTCCGGCTCCGGGGGCGACCGGAGCGGGCTCGGGCTCCGGAGGCGACCGGAGCGGGCTCCGGCTCCGGAGGCGACCGGAGCGGGCTCCGGCTCCGGAGGCGACCGGAGCGGGCACCGGCTCCGGAGGCGACCGGAGCGGGCTCCGGCTCCGGAGGCGACCGGAGCGGGCTCCAGCTCCGGAGGCGACCGGAGCGGGCTCCGGCTCCGGAGGCGACGACCCGGCGCCGACGGAACGCCGACTGTCCACTGCCGGGGTCGTGCACGAAATGCTGTTTTGCGAATGACTGGGTTGTTTTTACCAATGCCACTTCATTTTTTTTTGCTCAAAACGACTTAAGCAAGCCGTGGAGCCTCAGAACCGTCGTTCTGTATCGTCTCAGTCATGTACCACCCATATGGCAGGCCATGCTGTTGGTAACATACAACTGCTGGGTCATCCCGCCGACCAGGACGTCAGGATCGATATCACGGGTGTGGTTATGAGGCACCGGTCAACGTCTTTGGATATGGCTTGAAAGGACGTCATCAGGCATGCCAGGAGTGCCCAATATAAAACTGTGCAAGAAAGATGTACCCCAAACGTGTGGTGCACAGTGGTGGTTCTGGTTAGGTTCTCTCTGTGCTTTTCAAGTTTCACTAACATAAGGGTACCTGTACCACATGAATACCACATGTACCACATGACAAGGCGAACAAAGACCTTTTCGGTTTTCTTGTACAGTTTCTTTTTTCAGTTCTAGAACAGGCCAGGAGTCAAAGGTCAGGTAATGTCCAAATCCGATCTGATGACCTTATCATATAAATTCTCCTGTTACCACATGGCGCTAATTCCGACCATGGCTGCTTTGCAACTGCTCCCATAAATCCGTATATTCATAACTGACAATTATCGCGCGTTGACCTGACCTGTGACTTCATTCCTGGCCTCGATTAATAAACGGGTCACGTTCGGGACGTTCAGATAAAGAATTTTGATTGTCGTTCCAATGATTCACTTGTTTCCAAAAGACAGCGGGCAGGAGGAAATGACCCACCGACAAAAGCATGGTGGCAAAACAAATCGCAGATGTGGTGTTAATCGGCGTGATAGCAGCTCGCAGACGTTCGTCTTGCAGGCGTTGTTTTCTCTAAAACCACAGTCTATATTCGTCATCTTCTGGCGAGATGAAACATCTCACTGGACGAGCGCATCTTGCAGACTGCAGGCCCGGGCGGCACCACTGCTGCTCATTCAAACGCCGACGACCGCCGTCTGCACGGTGGCGCGAACGGCCGGGGTCGTACTGGACCGGACCGGTTGTTTACGAGAGCGGGGGGAAACGGCCCCTGGCGGGCGCGCCGGTGAAGGGCGCCCTGCCTCGGGGCCCAGATGTCCTGGCTGCCGGTCCTGGCGGCGCGGTCGTCGCTGCACACTGCACCGCCCGGCTGCTGCTAACGGCGGCGTGATCGGCGAGTGAGGCAGCCAGAGGCGGCTGCAGATGAGAATGGATGGACGCGGGCAGTCGTATGTTAACGGGCGACCGTTCTGAGTGGGCGTGTTTGTCTCAGGCCATCATGCCGCAGTGGTAGGAGCGACTTTTAAGTTCGGTGTACAACGATCATGAACAACCAGTGGCGTTCTATCCCACGTGCTCCACGGTAGGTTGACGGCCCTTTATGACAGTGACCGCGTGGACCGGTAGGCTTGGTTCTGTAGAAGGATGTTTATAAGAGTGGTATCAAGAGGTTGTTAAATGTCCAAAAATAGAAGACGATTGTTTATTTGAGCTCAGCAGATTGCAGGGTAATAAAGGGCGGTGTTGATGATTAAGTTGGTCAGTTGACCTCTGTGGCCTTTTCCAGGTTATCCCATTGGTTTTTAATACTCAGGTCGACGCTTCAGGCAGCGATGCGTTCGAAGTGCAGCGGAGGGAAGAGTTAAGGGACCGCACTTCTAGTCCCGAAGATTGAAAAACATTAACCTCGGTGTTCTAGCCCGTATGTTCTCAGAGGAGGGGAAGAAACGGTTCACCCAAAATATTTTGAAAATGTTCGATAGGATATAATATATATATATATATATATATATATATATATATATCATAGGATAAGATAGGGCCTTTTGTTTACTTACAGAAGGACCCGAAATATTGCCTCTAGTCATAACCTTGAAACCTAACTAAATGTGAATGCACAGTCTGTTGTCTAAGATGAACGAAGGCCACTCATGACCGCGCCAGGCCGCGACAAATGTCTGCGCCTGTGACCACCGCGCAGATTGGACTGAGATATGCCCGTAATTAACGTAAAGATCCCATTTAGTCTTTTCCTGGTAGCTACCTGGGGACATATTAAGTTGGACAGTTACGGAGTCTGTAACTCGGTCGGCCGGTAATAAGGTAAGTGTCATATTCGTTCTATGCGTTCCAGAAAATTAGGATGAAATAGGCAGTCTGTCTGTCTATATGCCTGTCGCCTCTTGCTCTCGATCGCTGTCTTTCTCCTGTGCCTTGCCGCAAACTCTCCCCTTGCTTCCTCCTTCCTTTACTTCCTCGTCCTCTCGCTATCCGCCTCTCTTGCCTTCTTGCTGTCTCTCTGTCTCACCCTGTCGCTGACAGCTGAGACTCGCTGGTTTCGACGCCACCCTGAAGCCGGCGGAAGCGCAGCCCGTGCGCCGGCGGAGGCGGCCACCAGGCTCTGCACGTGCTCGGTAATGGTGGCTCCACGCCGGCTCTGCGCCGCCCGGCGCGGCTCCAGGGCGCGGCCCGGCGTGCACACGTGGGCACCGGAGGTCAGCCGGGTCGGCCTGTTTGATTAGCCGCTGCAAGATAAGCGCGCCAGTCACGCCCCGATCCGATCTCCGCCGGCGGATTGGCGGCCGCGCGTCGGCGGCCTCTGCCGGCAGACAGGCGTGGCCGTACATCGGCCGTCTCTGCCGGCGGTCTCTGCCGTGCATCGGGGTTCTCTGCCGGCAGACAGGCGGCCCTTCATCGGCGGTCTCTGCCGGCAGACAGGCGACCGTACATCGGCTATTTCTGCCGGCAGACAGGCGGCCGTACATTGGCTGTTTCTGCTGGCAGACTGGCGGCCGTACATCGGTGGTCTTTGCCGGCAGACAGGCGCCCGTACATCACGGCTTTAATTGGGACAACCGGCTTTTTTCTCGGCCATCTGATATCGGGCTTGGTCGTTCCTGTCGATGCTCACTGCGAGATCGATGAATGACCTGGTGACAGTGACCGGCAGTCGATGTATGGCCCGGGACGGTTATCGTCGGTTTTGGTGACTGGGAGGAACGTTCGCCTCACCGGGCTTACAGAGTGAAATACCTCAGCTGCTGTGCAGACTCCATCGGGATGCATTCCTGTGCACGCCACGACCGAACGTACTCAGCATGTGCTCTCCGGTGTCAGTCTGTCTCCGGGTTCCCTGCCGGTGTCAGCCTGCGTCCGAAGGTGTCGATCGGTGTCAGCTTGCCTCCGGAGGATGTCTTCCGGTGTCAGCCTGTTCCCGGAAGGGTGTCATCTGGTGTCAGCCTGTCTCCGGGGGTGTCGTCCGATGTCAGTCCGTGTTCGCGGATGCCGCTCGGCCGGCAGGTGGCCGTTGGCGGCGCCACACCGCCGGCCGGCGCGGAGGTATGTGTGCCGTCGAACGGCGTGGGACCCGGTCCGTCGACGCGGCAGCGCCCGCGGCCATTCCGTGAACGTGGCGCCGCCGGTGATGGCCGAGCCAGGATGGGTGCTTCGCCAAATACGGCGTCAGCGCGCTCAGGAGTGACGCCGAGATTACCGGCCGACGCCGCCCGAGGAGACATCTGCCGGCCGGCGCCGAACTAATTACAGTGCCGCCCCCGTCTGTCCATAACTCGTGCCGGCCGGGCGCGGTGTAATTTGGACGGTGACCTGTGGCCGGGCCCGCCCCCGCCGGCCAGCCGACCCTCCGCTGACCGGTCAGCCGGCCGGCCGGCGGCCTCCGCTGGCGGCGGCGGCCGTTTTTACGGCTGGGCCGGCCGCTCCAGATCCCGACCGGGCGTCCGGCGGCTGCCGGCCGGCCGGCCGCGACCGCCGCAAAAACGGCCGCCGGTGCGTGCCAGCTCGCCGCCAGACTCGAGATGAGGCTGCCGGTGGCGCTCACCTGCACGCGAGACCTGTGCGCCCCGCCGCCATCCTGAAGCAATGGAACCATAAAAAGTTATATGCGCCGTAAAAAGTCCATGTTTTGTCAAACACACGAGCCGTTAATATTGATGGCTGGCCTGCTGGCTGACGGTCGGGTGCGCCGAAGACGCCTGCAACGAGAGCGCCGACTGACTGCCCGCCGGACGTCCCGGTCTCGGCCGATACGGTCGCCGTTTTTGCCCGCGTACCGCCGGCTGCGCCGTCCGAGCCGTTCACACATGCCCGGTGACATCGCGCCGTCTTTGTCTCCGCCGCGCCACTCAGCGTCGCCGCGGCAAAAAGCGGCGTCCTGGCGCACTCGGATAAACCCATCAGTAGGCATGCCGGCGATGACCGGAACTGATAAAAGGTTGTGCGTTTTTCCCCGGCCGCTTCCATCCCCGCCTCGGGTCCCGCTCCGCATGCGTTGACTCGCGCCGATGTTTTTACCCTAGAAATTATAGCGTTGATAAGTTTTTGATAGGCGGCGTTTTTCTGGTGTTGGTTTTTGCCGGCCGGTGGAGCGGGTCGTGTGGCTGCCCTCGGCACCCGGACAGCTGCAGCTCGACCGGCGGTGCGCTGGAACCACTGGGACGGACGCAGGCGGCGCTGAAGGACTAGGCGTCACTCTCTCGGCGTCCGTATAATATGAACCGTTCGCCAGTCAGTGTACAGAGCCCCATCCGTGGACTTGCCATCTGTGGGCTTGCGTTAGGGGTTATTTTGTGGAAAAACATGTCTGTTTTTCATATTTGTATTCATGGACGGCATTAATTTGTATTAATTGCTACATTAAATGCGACTTCACGTGCCTGCGTGTTTACGAAATGTCACTTAGGCGTCCAGTTGGGTCTCTTTCCCCCACCTTCAAAGACCGGCTTCTGTTTCGGACTTACAAAGATCAAGTTAATGAGTTTAAAGAATTTACATACTACAAAGAGCAGTTTTTGAACACGACACAAAATCCGGTGGGAGACATCGATATACTTTTGACTGTTTTAACACTAAGCAGGGCGTTTCCTTCGTTTTTGGTCCATGGCGATGTATTGCTTCCCCAAATCAGACCAGACACCGTTCTGCTCCAGCCGCGAGCAGGCGAGACGTCGTTGGCCATAGATCCGCAAGGTCCCGGTCCGGGTAGATCTCGCGAATCTCCACGCATTGGCAGTTGCTCCACTTTATCGCGTTCGTGTTGTCTCATTGGTCACGACCTCCCCAGGCATGATAGGTTGCAGAATTAATGAATGTATCTCATCTGCAATGAGAGCTCCTGGGCGGAATCGTCCCTGAAGAGCGCCTTTCGGCTGGTTTGACATCAGCCCCAGAGCCATTGGCTGGCGGCCAGTCAGCCCTGCAGACCCGTACCACCTCTGGGTCTGGGGACCACCAGACGTGACCGAGAGTGGAGAGACCTGCTGCCATTTCAACCTTGCGGTCTCTCCGGATTGGTCCTGCCCTGATGCTGTGGAACAGACTGCTGCAGTCTGTGCGTTTATCAATCTAATACCCTTCGATAAGTCCTAGCTGGTGAATTATCACCAAAGCTGCCAAGAACAGGGGCGACACGCTAAGGTGTGAAAGGGGATGTGTATACCTACTGTGGCCTCATAATGGGCTCAGACACATTTCGGCGATTTACGTCCTGAGTGAAAAATATGAGAAAAATCACCATCACCGCTCACCGCCCCGGCGAGACACCCTTTTTAGTGGATAAATGACTCGAGAGAAAAGGAGTCGTGAAAACAAATCTGTTAATCTTTATGAACTTGGTCCCAATGGCTGCTGGGATGGTGTTAAGAATCGGAGTCCGTGTTAAGCATAGTTTGTTGCGCAGTCTCCGATCCCTATTCTGGATCGAACAGTGCCGGGTAACGGGGGATTTTGTGACGAAAGCTTAACGTACCGCCAGGGGTGCGACACGACGACGAGGTAGTCAGCTTTAGCCTCTTTTGACCAGCTGCCAGCTGACCTGCGGGCCAGACATCGAGAGTTGGGGCGACTCGAATCCCTCCTGTCGGGAAGGGGAAACCTGCGCTCTACCAACTGAAGAACCGATCACGGTTTCTGAGATATTTTTTCGGACGTATGTTATATTTATCAGAGGAACACCGGAAATCTGTTTCCGTTTCCAGTCCTGCCCAGAATCCTGGACCCGCCATTGCCAGGCACTGCTTGGCGATCCACGTGACCCAATTTTCGCGCCGTCAGCATGACCGCCCGGCCATCCGCGGACCGGCAAACGGTCCGTGTGTGCATTCGCGCGGCGATCACCGGGGCCACAACAACTGCAGCGGCCGGCTATCGGGCGATCGCTCGTGATGGTCGAGCCGCTATCTGGGCGGCCATCGGGCCGGCACAGGCGCAACACGGCGCCCGGCCGCCGGCCGCGCCCATTACCGCCCGCGGACGGCGCGCCGCCGCCGCCGCCGCCGCCGCCGCCGGCTCCGGCTCCGGCTCCGGCCCCGGCAGGAGGCGATTAGCGCGGCGCTGCTCTGCGGACGGCAGAGGCGCGTGCCGGCCGCGTGCCCGCCGGCGCCGGCGCACGCACGCTACGGCTGGACGGCGGCGGCGCTGCTGCGGTCGGCACTGCACGTGATGGAGAGATAAACAGGACCCGTGCTTTGGATACTTTCGGGCAAATTCATGTTCTTTTGTTTTTTTGCGTGCATGCTGCACTCAATTTGTACCTTGTGTAGCAGAGTACTGAATTCTTTTTTTGCCGACCGTAATCCAGGAAAACGTGGTTATATCACCAACGTCGCCTATTAGGCAACTAGATAGTGGCCCATTTGTTTGGAGAGCTCCCGAAATTTGGGCTACACTCTGCGAGACCTAATTTATGAGTCATCCAGGGTCAGATGGATAAAACATCCTGGTGGTTTCTGCACTGAGTATGCCAACCCCCTTAAAAACGTGGGTAAGCTACTGGCACTGTGACGATTGTTGCAGTTAATGCGTATCAAAGCATAAACGTGGCAATGTCTCCGATGCCAACTGAAGTCGAGTCTTAATGGTGGTACGTGAATTAGTTGGACCCGCTTATATATTTGTCATACAGAGTGCCGAAAGACTTGTGTGTATTTTTAGATGGGAGAACGCTTGGCTTGAGATTAAATGAGCTGGAGAAGAGATAAACGGTTTAACCACTGAAAAGCCAGACGTATCAAGCATTCGCAAGACTCGGCTTAGGAATTTGCCCAATGTTTGCAAAAGCGTGCGGACGGTTTCCACCGGGTTAGGTAAGGATCAGGAGACCTTGCAGGGTGATCCCGCAGTGTTGAGCTGTGCAGTATGGAGCTGATAACAGACGGCGGAGAGACGAAGAGCTTCTGCCTTGATGGTTTTATTGGCGCCTCACGTAGTCTTCTAAACCGGCTTTTGTAATATTTAGTCAATTTAATCAGTGAAAGAAACGGAAGTCCTCATGTCCGACCCGAGGCCGGAACACCAGCCAAGTGAAAACGTCAGGCGCGTTATGGTCTCTTCCCAGGCCGGTCCATTCGCCGGGCTCTATGTTAAACACGTTCCAGCCGGGCGAAACGCGATAATGGGCGCCTGCCACGGCGCGGCGATAGGGTGACCGGACGGTGAGCCGGCCGGCGGACGGCGTCCTGCGACTCCCTCCGGCGGCCGGCGACTGAGTGAAGGCTCCGGCCCGGGGCGCCGCGCCAGCCCTGACACGGCGCCGATAAACACTGTGGTTAGGTGACCTCTGGCGGCGGTCTCTGCGGCCCGGCGAATTCAGCAGGGCGGGCCGGCCGGGGCGTCACGGGCGACGGTTTGTCGGCGCTGTTCCGCTGTCGCAAGGAGAAGAGGCCAGGCGTGTGGCGGCGTATGAGGCCTGATTTTCTTTTTACGCTATGTAAATGTGGCGCGTCAGTCTGGTTTTCTTGCGGCGAATTTTGCTTCACATGGGTTGCGACTTCCCTTCACCAGATACCTTCCAATCTGCTAGGCCTGTTATTACTAACCACCATGTGTGTAGCAGCCCATAGGGCACGTCGGCCAGCGCCCGCACCACCATGGCGGCGGCCGCACCAACTCTGACTAATTCTAGCATTATCTCTGACGCGTTCCGGGGGAAGAAATGGCGAACAAATAGCTCCGCCCTTAACAATTTTAAAAACGTCCCTGCACCCATGGCAGCCAGGGATCGAAGGAACGCTTCAGACAGTATCGGTGAAAGCAGGACAAGTGTTCTCTGCAATGTGCAAAGACGATCTTTGCGGCGTTGCATGAAACGAAACCACTTAAAAAGGGTTTTGTGTTCCGCCTTCATTGCTGTACACGTTCCATCTTATCCCGTCTAAAATCAGTGATTTATGTTGTAGCTCATAGCCGTACACCCTTTGAAGTTTGATTTAGCATTCCTTGCGGGTAAAATTGTCAACAGATAGATCCGTGATGAACACAGAAAAGCACAGAACGGTAAAAGATCAACTTTTGGCTTCTTCCTTTGAAAAGTTGACATGAATGACATCATACTACATACATGTGAAAAGGAACTCGTGTCATATGTGTGCAATGTGCATGGTTAGCTTCAAGGTTTGACTAGAAATAAAAGCAACTGCATCGGCGAATGAATAAGGGCCCATCACGTTAGCGGGAGCTGTCAATATACGCTTCAGCTTCGTTGCATTTTGTTGCTTTTCTTCAGGATATTCGACTTCGCCTAATCACTTTTTCTAAGACCGCCTCTGCTCTTTTTAAGAAATCCAAAGGTTTTACAAGATCTGTAAAAATAATCATCACGTAAGTCACGAAGTGCCAGCGCAACAGCAGAAACGATGTGGCATCGTCACAGGAAAAGAAACGTGGTGGCCAAATTGGTCCCCTGCATGCCAGTAGGGTTGATGTTGACCGCATAACCTCACCATTGGACGAAAATCGCATTTTTATTCCGTTTTCTTATTCATGAATTTGATCAGGATGGTTTCTAAGACGATCCTAGTAATCGGAGCCCTTCCTAAACCAATTGTTTTTTTCAATAAACTACGAGCCCTACACTCGATCGTGCAACCCTGGTAACGGCCGATTTTGTAGCGGAAGTTTAAGTTCCTGTCATGGGTAGGGACACGACCGTGTGGTAGTCAGAGTGACCCTATATTGGACGGCTGCCAGCTGACCCGGGGGCGAAATATTGAGCGCCGAAATGACTCAAACCCGTCTTGCTAGGATGGGGAGACGAGAGTTAACCAAAGGCACCACAGATCACAGCAGCCGTGAACAAGCGTCGCCGAGAAAAAATGTCGCCGTCTTCTTCCCTTTCTTTGTGAGGTCATGGTTTCGAAAGACACAACAAAGCTAAGACCGCGTCTGATAGGGCCACATGAGACGCAGTCCAGACCAGGAAGATGACGCGGTGTGACCGCATTTCATTTACGCCGTCCGTCTCGGCGTCGTAAATACCAGAACCGGGCCCGGCCGGTGGCGATAAAGCGTGGACCGTCCCTGAAGGCCTGACCGCCGTCTCTCGGCCGGCCCGGGCGCCACCTGTCCGAGCTGTCCTGTGCTGGTGTCCACCTGCTGGGCTGACGCCGTCGACCGTGTCGGAACGGCGTCCGGAGGATGCCTGACGGCGTCCGGAGGATCCTTGACGGGGTTCAAAGGGTCCTGACGGGGAGTCCGGCAGATCCTGACGAGGTCCGGAGGATCCTGGCGGGATCCGGAGGGTCCTGCCGATGAGTCCAGCAGAGGCTGACGGGGTCCGAAGGGTCCTGATGGGAGTTTATTTGGTCCTGAAAAGAGTCCGCGGGAGCTGGCGGGTTGCAGTGAGTCCCGATGGGAGTCCGGTGGGCCACAGCTCGGCTGTTGAACGTGACAGCGGGGAGAGTCTGGATGCTAGATTTGTATGCCAGATATAAGGTATATGTATGCCGGATTTGCTAACTTGGTGGGGCGTCTCCTGTCATTCCGTGGTTCTGTTCAGGTAGCACAGGGACTCCGTCAGCCCCCTCACCCACCGGATGCCGCACAGGACGTGGTCGCGCCTTGGCACAGGACGTGGTGGTCGTTCAACATTAGAAGGGCATCGTCACCCTCCTGAATCCAGGGCACCAGCGCGCCAGTCGGCGATTGCAAGGCGCTCTGTCTGAAGCCATCTCCCGGAGCAGGTGCTTACTCACAGACGACCGAGATTAACTGCCATCGCGTATGCAAAGCGATGGCCTGCTTGTGTCAGCGGCCGTCTGAGGCGCTGGATACTGGACTGGGCGGGCCGCTCTCCGCCGTAAAAACTCGCCGGCGCGTGCGCGCTGTGCACGAGCCCCGGCCAGCAGGGACCGGCGGTCGGCAGCTGTTTCGGCTGCAGGAATCCGGCAGGTCCGAGAGATGAGCGGAGATCACGGCAGGTCTCGATACAGGGGTGGCTCGGCACTCCACGCGCTCTCAATCCACTCCTGCCGATGACTGGGAGGGACGGGGAAAAGGACATACGACTTCGTGTTCACGCCGATCATCTTGGCGTTATTGCGTTTTCGTCTTGCAAAAAAGCGAAACTAGGTTGTTCGGGCATCTCAGATCGCCTGACTTTCTTTGCCGTTGACTGAATTCCCTCCTGCATAGCGGGCAGTTTGCTGCTGATGGTTCGCTGTTATCATGAACTTGAGCTGCAGTAATTTGCGCAGACTAGCATTCATTCCATGTTCAAACAGACGTATTCCTTCGTCTAAGCCCTATGTCTTCCTTTCCGAAGACACCTTCGTTGTTTTTATTCATCAGCATAGTCCGAATGTGCTGACCTGGGTAGCGTTGTGATCAGTTCATAGATCACAATGACGACCTCGCTGTTTTGCGTTGCAAATGCGGGCAGTTTTGCCCCAGGCGCCGGGCCGGATGGCGGTGTAGTATTCTTATCGCGCCCTGCAACTCCACGACATGGCCGCACCGTGACCGCCCGACCCCTTCCGGCCGCGGGCCAAATACTGGAGCCCGGTCTGAGGCTCAGGCCAGCGCGTGACGGGCTCTCGTGTCGGACCTGATATCCGTCACGTTACGGCGGTGGCAGGTGACGTCATCCGGGCCGGGGTGGTCAGATGGTTCTGTTTGTCAACTCTCACATCTGTAGGTGTTATTTTTCCGCCGCAGATGGTCTCAGCACTCCACGGTGACCGGTGCCGATTCGGCGATGTCTTCCGATGACTGGCCGATCCTTCCGTCTTTGGCTATGCCGATGGCCGTCATGCAACCGGGCTGACGTCCCATGTTACGCGTCACAGCGTCACGTGACTGAACCTTGCTGCTAGAATGTCTTCACGATGAGACATGCAGGATAATGACTGGAAACGCGTAAATGAACAAAGATGAATCCACTTGCACATTGTTATTGCAAGTGCAACATCGATGATTCTGGAAGTTAACATTGAGCCTGTGACGACAGAACTGGCCCAAAATTGCTCCCGACAACGTCAATTCACAGACGCAGTTTCATCCCTGTCAACAAGCAAACAAGAAAACATGGTGAGAGACAAGTTATGACACACTTCGAAGAAACTAGCTCCGTGCAGCGAAAAGGCCTGGTGTAAAACACAAGGTTATTGCCCCTTTCTCCTCCCACCCAAGTAACTATGCTTACCCAGTCATGTACCTGCAATTAGTGTAGCAAATTCACATGGCATTCGGGCGTGCCAGTAATGATCTAATGAGATCTGCGAATTGTGCGGCGGCCGTTTGTTTGTTGGGGGCAGGCGACGCCGGCGCAGCCATGAGGCAGAGTCCGGCGAGACGTCCCGTGCACCTGACGCCTGGCGTCCTCTCGTCCGGCGCGACGGGGTGGGGCGGGGACCTCGCCTGCTGTCCGTCCCTGCAGGCCGGGCGACAGCCGAGCCGAGCTTAATGGAGCGCTTTCGCCGGCCACCATTGTGAGGCGGCTGCGGAAGCGGTCAGTGACTGGGGCCCGGCCGGCAGGGAGGGGCGCCAGATGTCGCCGACGCCGGCCGGCGCGTGCGGTCACCGGCCGGCCGGGCGGCGGCGGCGCGCCCTGCTGTCGCCGCGCCGGTCAGCCAAGCATGGCGGCAGCGGCCAGCTGACGGCCGGCCGGCGTGACGCTGCACTCCCCCCCCCCCCTGACCGGCCGGCCAACGGCCCCCCGGCCCGGCGGCGGACGCAGCTGAGGCGCTGGCGCCCGCTGACCGGGCCAGCTGTCGGCCCGGCGCGCCGACTGAAAGGCGCCGATCGCTGATGCGCCTTTGTGGGCCGCCTGGGAGGACGCGGCGATTAATGGTGCGGCGACGGTCCGGCCACGGCTGGCTGGCCGTGTCTTCTCTCCGCAGCCCGCTCCCCGGACCGGGCGGCGGGCCCCGCCCCTCAGGCCTGTCGCCGGACTGGGATTGACCCAGGTCCGACAGTCAGGCGTGGCGTCGGACTCATAGTGACCTAGGTCCAACTTTCGGGTCTGACGCCGGACTTTTAGCGACCCAGGACTGATAATCATGCCCGACGTCCGACCTGTGTGACCCATCCCTGCCACTCAAGTCTGCCTGAAGTTGGGAGGGTGCTTGCATATTCTCGCACCCTTGCCGTCTAAATATTGCAATTGTCTCTTGGCTTCTTTTACTTTTGAACGAATCGATATGTTGGAATCTATTCTTGTTACAGGGTTTTCTGCTGCATAATTAAGCGTCAGAAATGAATGCATGTGCGCAACTGTGGTTTTTCTTCCACTTGAGCATACAAGCATTTTGAGGACCACGCCTTAGGAAATGTCGCTCGTTGGGGCGCTCCAGTTATCGCTAACTTTACCGAACTTGTTATGAATCAAACATGCATCCTGAGCGCCAATTATCATCAGTCCTCCGCGCTGGGCTGTACGATCTGTTATCGAATTCGGCGAGGCGTGTGTCCGCATCACATCTCAATCTCCGATCGGCGGTAATGTCGACCAGCGGGCGAGCTCGGCCGAAATTCTGTAGGCATCCGATCTAGTGGACGAGCCCGAACTAAACGGGAAGAACCCATCCGGCCACCATCTTCTCCGCCCTGAACCGAAGATAAAGATGTCGTTTTCGTCCTACAGAGGGCGCCCCGCCGAGTGGCCGGATAAACAACACTGCCGATACCTGCGATAGGTGGACCCCCGCTGCCGGCCGGCTCTGATGCGGAGCTGTTAAACCTGGACTGCTGGATCGCCGAGCCACGTGGCCGCTGACGAGGGCGTTCACTTCACTCTCGTGGCCAGAGGATGTAGCTGAGCGGGTTTGTTTATCCTGAGACTGCTTAGGGGGCACCTCCGCCTGCAGTGGCAACACAAAGACCTCTAGAAGTCAGTTCAAAGGACCAGGATAGGTGGGGTCTTAATCGAGTGGTGCGGTAAAGCAAATGCCTCGAAATCGCCAAAAGGTCTGCTTTACGCCTGAACCTGGAATTAGTATTTTAAATAGGGGAATGTGCAACTTGCACTTTGAGATTGATGAGTTTTCTGTTCTTCTGACATTTTTATTGCTGTGTTCATAACCCAAGGAAAATTTGAACTCTTACGGCCACCGACCATATACTCGCTGTTGACCCTTCCGTGCTCCTGGCTTTTCTCCGCTAAATCCGTTAGTAGCCGCTGCCTTGTTCACTCCAGCTCGAGTGAACTATGTCGGACCGGTCCTGAGTAATTTGACCAATATCTTTATGAGAGCACCTGGCTGGCCGGCGTTGTCTGGCTTTTAAGTGCGGCCATAGCCGGCGGATTTCGAAGAAGAGGCTGCCGGCGGCCGCTGGCCGAGGCCGGTCCGACTTCTGACCGGCGCCGGCCGCCGCCGGAGTGAAGAGCGGCCATCAGATGGGGATCGGGGCCGGCGCGGAATGTCGGGCCGCGTCGCCGGCTAGCGGTGCCGGTTTTTGTCTCGGGCGGATGACGGCGGCGGCGACCCTTCCCGGCTCCGGATCCCGGCGGCCGCGACGGCCCCGGCGGCCGCCCGCCCCGCCTAATGATATCAATTTGTATCGGCCGCGCCGCCGTCTGACGGCCGCCATTATTTGCCGCAGGAAGATCCATTTAGATTGCTCTATCGGCGCCATTGTGCGCGCGGCGCCAGGTGCGAAAGGTCGGCGCCGCTGCCGGGATAACCAGCCGGAGGAGCGTCGACTCCGCCGCTGCGGGATAACCGACCGAAGGAGGACCGTCTCCACCTCTGCCGGGATAACCAGCCGGAGGACCGTCTCCACCTCTGCCGGGATAACCAGCCGGAGGACCGTCTCCACCTCTGCCGGGATAACCAGCCGGAGGACGAGAGACGGCAGTGGCGGTCACTCGGTCCACGATCTCGGCCGGCGGCGGCCTCCGATTACGTCACCGGATCGACGGCTCCACTGGTCTCCGCCGCTCCGTGGTGACTGGAAGGGTTCAGAGGTGAAAGAGTTGGAAGCCAAGTTAAAAGTTAAAGTAAAGAATGTTGTGCAGAAAGAAACATCATGAGAGACGTGACGCTGTTTTTCTACTTGCGAGCGGTAAAAATGGTGACATTTGCACCAGGCCCAAGAGAAAGTGGATATAATGTATTGATGTAGGCATAGGTTTAGGTCTGCTTCGTTATAAACATAACAAGTTAGGTTTTGTGTTTCGTAGGTTGCAGCAGTCGAAAGATATAATCGCTTTACAAATGCACGATAGAAGAATGAGGAGTGTAGACGTTTCCGCACTTGTCATAGCATTGATGACACACAGAACATGGCTGAAGCATATCCTCCCCAGTTTCAGTTTTGAGTCTGCCAGTGGAGTGTTGCGACATATTCGCAGATAAATGAGTCTCTCCGCACTACACGCAATGTTTGTCCTGTTCGGGTTTTAATATTATACTTCCACCGCTCGCCATCTGGCACAGCAAGAACACGTGAATGTCCTTGAAGGGGCTTTGTAGCCGTGCGATGATATAGGTGTATACCTTGTTCATTCAGAACGATACAGAAACGAGCCGCTGTTTTAACCAGCATCAAACAAGCGCGTGTGATTTTTTCACAAATGTCCTATCGGAAACACAATTGAACACAGCTGTTCGTCAAAACTGTTTGGCCAGTGAAAACCGCCGTTTGTAGACAAGTGAGCCGTACACTGCTGTCTATGGACCAAGCTGGGCGCGCATATACCATCCCCACATTTAGAATCAAAACTGTGGTAAATGCAGTTCTGAAACAATTTTGCATGTAACGCCATGACCGAATGAGGCTCGTTAAAGTTCTTTCTTCTTGCGTGAAAGATATAAAGGAACTCAGAAGCTATTTTCACCCCATGAGCTGTGCACGATACAGCATCTATCTTACTGTGTTTAGAGGGCACACGGATATTAACCGTAACCTTACAGCTGCATCCCGTAACACTCCGTTCGAACCAACTACTCTTTCGTTTATCGCCGAGATCATCACACGAGAGCTTTCTAAAGATGAGGCCGTTGATCCAGTTCCAGACGGACTCTGCAGCGCGGCAGAGGCTCACTCCATTGAACCTCTGCGGTAATATAGCCATGAGAGCGATTCGGCGGCCGTGAGGTGGGCGTCGGCACCTCGTCTACGGGCGCCGGGCGGCCGGTCAGCCCGGCCCTGCAGGCGCGGCTGCCGGGTGGCCGGTTCGGTACGGCACCAATCGCCTGCCGCCGCCGCCGGCCGTCCGTCACTCAGCGGCCAGTTCAGCCGGCCCGATCGGCTCCGGCCGTCACGCGGCACGGCCGGCCGGCGTGCGGCCGCCGCGTTAGCCGGCGCGCCGCTCGTGCGCGCCACGGGCGCCGCTGCACGTACAGCGCGCGGCCGGCCGGCGGCGGCGGCGGCGCGCCGCGTTCCTGTGGGAGCGCGCCGGCCGCCGGCCCCTGGCAGCGGAAGCCCGGTTTTTGCCGGCGCCCTTCCTGGGAGCTACGTGTCGGGGTCGTTCCGTTGAAGGCGGCTCGTACATCGTGCGGCTGCCATTGTCCGTGACGGGCGCGTGAAAGCGCCTGTGTCATCGGCTTGCGTGAGATTTTCACGAAACTGATGTTGACCATTGTGGTCGGGGATCGTCGGCCTGTCATGTTAGTCCATGCGCTCCATCATGGGCGTAGGAGCCCATAGGGCTGGTAGCACTGAGACCCTACCAACTTTGGAAAATTCTAACATGCGCCCTATAGTGTTGCATGCAAAAAATGGCCTCGAAATGGCTCTTGCCCAGCCACCTTTAAAAAAACTCTCCCATGCATACGCATTATAACGTAATCGTTAATTATCATTGGAGGTGATTTCATGTACCTGTTGACGTGGGTTATAGAAACGCCTGACTGCACGGCGGCTGGCCGCTGGTTAGTGGGCACCGGTCGCCGTTGGTCCAGCTGACGGCCGCGCCTCAGCGCATTGCAGTGTTGGAAACCTGTTTTTTTTCCTGGTGTCGGAGTCCAGATTCCTCTTTTGGAGTGTAAAATGTCATGCGTTTATGTGAGAAACATGGACTAACTAGGTGCCTTGCAAGCACATATGGCCAGCAAGGCGGATCCAGTGGGTCCGTTTGGGAGGGAGGGGCAAATCAGTTTCCTGGGTCTACATTAGGGTGGCACTTATTCGACCGTAATTTTTTTTTTGGAGAATTTCTACGGGGACGGGCATCCAAACTGTTCTATCCCCGGCAAAAAAGGTGTGTATTTTTTGGGAAAAATTCTTATATTTAGAGGTCGCTCAATGAGGTCAAAGTTTTTATTTTTGGGGGAAAAGTGATTTTTTTCATTATTTTGTTTTTAATGTTTCTCATTCTAAATCTGTCATTTGTAGTAATGAATAGCATCACACTTGACATAAGTAACATATATTCAACACTCTTGGTTCCAGGTAGACCCCCTCTTCTCGAGTATTAGCCCCTCAAAGGGGGTGGGGGGTCTCATGTGTGCCCAGCTCATACCAGCTACCACTCATTTTCGCCTAGTTTGCAGTCACAGTGGACTTGTGTGCGTTCGGAAATCTGCACCGGTGCTCCTCGACGACCTGTAGCAGGAACTGCTTCTGGTCCTCGTCCTTGGTGAGGGCCAAGTTGAACTCCTGCATCAGCGCGACGTCCCGCTCCGCGAAGTCGTTGACGACGCAGAGTGAGTTGACGCGGCGAGAGGCGGCGTTGTAGGAAGGTTCCTCCTCCCAGTAGGCCGGATCCTTGTCGAGGAAGTCCGTCTCCAGGCCGAGAAGGGTGAAGAAGCTGGCGGAGCCAGTCGTGACGAAGTTTGCCACCGTCTTGTTGGAGACCGACGCCGCGGTGAGCTCGACTTGGGCTCGGCGAGGGGGATCCTCGGGTCCCTTCTCCTCGCGTAGCGCTATGACCATCTCGCGCTTGGTCGCGAGCGTCACTTCCTCGTCGAAGAAGGCGAGCGCGACCAGTCGCTCGCTCAGATACCAGAGGTGACGGCCGAAGATGGCGGCCGTCGCCTTGGACGCCGGCTTGTTCTGGTACTTGAGGAGCGACTTGAGGAAGCCGAGGTCCTGAGCCGGGGCAGACGCCGGAATCGGCGCCTTGAACCAGGCCGTGACGTACGTGGAGACCACAAACGTCACGCCTCGCTGGATGCCGCTCTTCTCGGACGCAGTGAGCCGGAACTGTGCGCGGAAGAGATATATTTTCACAGAGTAAATGGCCTTGGCCATCCAGCGCGCCCGGTGCACTGCACCGGGGCGGGCGATCCTCACACCTCGCTTCGGAACGCCGCCCAGGACAATCGTGGCCAACTCCAGCAGCTCGCGGTAGTTATCACGTGGGTGCTGGTCGTCGAGGAGGCGGTCGAACTACGCAAGGAGGCCGTCGCGGCTGTCGTGCAGGTGTGGCAGCATATCGCAGTCGTCGGAGGGCTCCGGCGCCGTCCTATCTAACGATGCCCAATTTGTCTGGAAGCGCTTGAATAAAGGAACGTCCGGGCCGCTGGACGGGCCGAGACAGGCGGTGAACGCCTTCTCCAGGACAAGTTCATAAACATGGTGGCGGCAGGCCAGGGGGAGCACGTCCTGGTCGAGCCGCTGCTCGATGATTGTGCAGGCCCCGGCGCTGAGGCCGGTGTTAGAGGAAGTGGTGTCGAAACTGAGCGCCCTCACTCGGTCGTTCACCTCCCAGTCATCGAGCGCCCCGAGGACAGCGTCAGCGGTGGCCTTTCCGGTGCCGTTGGGAAGCTTCGGCACGGCCAGGAGCTTCGACACGCCGTCAGCGGAGATGAGGACCGGAAGTCGGTCGACGGCTGGTCCGCCGTCGACGCCTGGAACGATTTTCCCGTCCCAGTGGACCATGAGCGGGACGGTCGGTGCAAAGGCGGCCTTGATCTCGGCAGCCTTAGCCTTCCGGAACTGCATCCGGGACTTGCGAAATGACTCACGGTTGGTGACCAGCTCTTCAGGTTTGTGTCCCAGGCTCCGAGCCGCCGCCGTCAGGACCGCAGACACCATCGCGGTTGGACATCTTTGTCCGGTCCATCGCGGCGGCTAGCTCTGTGTTGATGAGCTTCGTTGCCGCGCGGCGACGAAGTACAGCGCGGCGGTAAACACGCTGCTGTAGAAGTCGAGGGGCCCGGGGTCGATGGACCGGGCGAGTCGTCGCCGTCGCGCTCTTGGTGGACGGAGCGAGTGGGGCTGCTGACGGCATTAGAGGAGCTGGAAGAGGCCAACTGCGCAGTCTCGTCGAGAGTCTGCCGCTCGATCTCAGCCGTCTCTCGATATCGCTGTGTCGCCTCCTCCTTCTTCCGCTTCCGCTTCTCGAGGGCGGCCAGGGTCATGTTTTTCGCCGCCATGCACCCGCGCCGCCCCTTCTCGCGCTGGGCCTTGAGGAACTCCTTGTCCTCGTTGATCGTCATCGTCGCCAGAGCGTCCTGATGCGCGATGTCGAAGAGACCGTTCGCCGACTCGACAAACTCCTTCTCCTTCGTCTCCTGCGTCTTGGTCCGCCGCTTCTTGTTTTTCTTGAACGCCTTCCACTTCTCGTGGAGGCGGATGATCTGTTCCTGCGCGCGCTGCCTTTTCTGCATCGGGATATGCGCGCGCTCCCAGAAGGGTATCACGACGGTCATTGTCATTGCCGCCGCCTCCTTTACCGTCTTCTTTTGGTCCAGGTGATGGTAGAAAAAGTGCTGAAGCACTTGTTTCTTCGAGGGGAGCTTGCTGCCGGTGATTGTTTCCTCCACCGTGCCGAGTAGAAACACTTGCGTTTTCGAACGAATGGCAGAGGCCCAGGCCATGCTAATTCTGTGCGGAAATAAAATGAAAGCGGTGTTAGGAACAATATTATTTATGTTATCTATACATCGCACACAACACAAACATTAGAACACTCACCTCACCTGAATGTTGACGTTCCTTATTCGCCAGGACACGACCTACAAGCACCGCAGCGTCCCCATGACTGAGCCTGAGTCCAGAGAACACAAAACGTTTCGAAACGACCCGACGAAGCAATTCACCCTTACACCCGTCGTGGAGAAACGTTTTACGCTTCCTGAGCAGAGCCAGAAGGCAGGTGCCCAGAATCACAAGTGTTGAATAAAATATGTTATTTAGCTCAAATATGATAATAATCAATGCAAGAAATGTCACATTTACATTGTGAAAAAAAATTGAACAAAATATTGAAAAAACCAGTTTTTTCGCCAAAAATATAAACTTTGACCTCCTTGAGCGACCCGTAAATATTAATATTTTTAAAAAAAAATTACACACGTTGTTTTTGCCAGGGATAGAACAGATCGGCTGCCCGTTCCAGTAAAAATTCAAAATGTCGAAAATAAGTGCCACCCTAGTCCACATGTTAGGTCATCGGAGTCGTTGACCGGGGGGAGGGGGAAGGCGGCTGGCCGTGAGTTTGGAGTGTACTCCAGCCGAGTATGGATGGTAAACCACAAACGGGGGGAGGGACGCTTGGCAACTTCAAACTCTGGTTGAGTAGGAATACTCATGTCTTTTGGGGGGCGGGGCAAATGACGATTTTAGAGTAGAAAATTTTTCTTAGAGTACAAGTTTTTTGGTTCTCCTTGACGCCAGAAAACGACAGTTTTTCCAACACTGGCGCGTTGGTCGGGTGCCGCGTGACCAGCGACACCTGCCCGGCCGGCGGCCGGCGCCGCGGGTGGCGCTCCGGGGCGCCGCGTCCCGGGGTTTCCCAATCTCGGCCGGCGCGGCTCGGCTGACCGCCGCGTCGGATCGGGACGGACGCACTCGTCTGACACCATTCCGACGACGGGCCCAATTAAGCGGCGACCGGCGCCGACCGTCTGACCCGCCGACTGCCCGGCCGGCGGCCGCCTGCCGCGCCCAGCCGGAGAGCCAGAGCACGCCCACGGCTGGCCTCCGATCTCCACAGCCGGCCACTGTCTGGCCGGCCTCCGGTCCCCACACAGACAGTCACTGTCTGGCCGGCCTCCGGTCCCCACAGCCGGCCACTGTCTGGCTGGCCTCCGGTCCTGAAGCCCTGTCGGCCGGCCTCCGGTCCCCACAGACGGCCACTGTCCGGCCGGCCTCCGGTCTCCACAGCCGGCCACTGTCCGGCCGGCCTCCGGTCCCCACAGACGGCCACTGTCCTGGCCGGCCTCCGGTCCCCACACAGACAGTCACTGTCTGGCCGGCCTCCGGTCCCCACAGACGGCCACTGTCTGGCTGGCCTCCGGTCCCCACACAGACAGTCACTGTCTGGCCGGCCTCCGGTCCCCACAGACGGCCACTGTCTGGCTGGCCTCCGGTCCCCACAGCCGGCCACTGTCTGGCCGGCCTCCGGTCCCCACAGACGGCCACTGTCTGGCCGGCCTCTGGTCCCCACAGACGGCCGTCTTAAGGTCCCCTGGTCAACTGACCAGTTGGACACAATTACGTCGACCTGCACTGGTCGTTTCGGAGTTGTGGGATTAATGGTAGGGTTGATGTGTGGTGAGGGGATTAATGACAGGCGAAGAGCACTTTATTTGTTCTGAGAAGACGGGACTTACGAACATGCGGGCAGGGCATGACCAGGGCGAGAAATGGACGAGTTCTCCTGGTGACCGATTACCTTTTCCTGACAGAATAATAAATGCGACCGGCTCTGTCACAGCAAGGAAAAAGTTGTCCTTGCAGCAACGAGCTAGTTGTTTCTTGTTTTCTCTTACAATGGCAGATTAACATGCCGCGTATGATCGGTTTTTTAACGTGTGGTTTTGTACGGGAAATAACCATTTTGCTGCATTTAAAAACGATCAACTTTTGCTGCATTTTACCGGAATTCCATACGGTTTATCTGTTCTGAAAAATAGCATTCAATCATGTACGTCAACGACAAGCACATTGGGCTGGTTGGTTGCCTCATTGGTTTGCCGTAAACCCTCATGGTGACAACGACTCCCGGTTAATTTCGTACGTTGTCGGGCGGTTAATTTTACTGGGAGCGCACTTGTGAAGGCTCTTCTGTGTTGCTGCTTGGTTAACAACAGTGCTGTTTGTGGTCTAATGGCGTGTGTTTTCCGGTATCGCCCTCCTCCGCCTGAGTTTCTGCTGGCTGTTGACGGCTGCTGTTGATGGTGTCTGCTTTTGCTCTGAGCCTCTGCTGGCCGTTGACGGCCGCTGCTGGCGGCGGCTGCCTCCGCCGCCTGGTCTGAGCCAGCCTGCCGGCTGTCGGCGCCCTCTGGAGGCCAGGCGGCACGCCGAGACGCCCTGTTACCGTGACCTGACCCGGCCGGCCCCATCACTTAGCCGCGGCGCCGATTACCCGTAATTGGAGTGTAAGTCGGCGCAATTATCGCCTCACGCGCGCCGGTACCGTCTCGGCGCGGCCGGCCGGCCGGGCGGACAGGAATGCGCCGCAATCGGCGCCGGGAAAAACGCGGCGCACTCCGGCGGCGGCGGCGGAGCGGTAGACGGAGGCGGAGACGGAGAGGCGATTTTCCGCCGCTCGATCGCCTCTCAGTTCGGCCATCCGGGGAGTTGGGCTTGCCGTTCACAGTGGTAAAGCGGGGATACGTTTCTCGGGGGGGGGGGGGGGGTGCAACCCCCCTCAAAAAGGGGGAAGTCGCGGAAAGCGGTGTGTGACTGGAATGCGTGACGTTAAAATACGTTCCTTCTTTATGGGCGTAGATAAAATGTCTACGGAATCCTGCGTTTTCCCCGAAGCGCAATGATCTGACAGAATGACATAAGCCCGCTTTCGCCAACTTGGTGTAAACTGCATACGTTTGATCACGTGTTAACAAGAGTCCAAATGCGGTTTGTCCAAAAATGGATGTTCTTGTGAGCATGTAGCTACTCTGGTTACTCAGATCACGCTTGCCAGATCTCCTTATTTTAAACTTGCTTAGTCTTATCACAGCCTTGTTCGATATTCAGAAGATAGTCATTTGTCAATTGTGATTCTTAATGTTTTGGTTTATCCAACATCCAGCCACGAACGGCCCAAAATTATTATTAAACCATGCCTGTGATTCTCATGGGCTCTTCTTATCTCCTCGTGGTTCCGCCTCTGCTGACAGTTTGCTGTTGACGTGTCTTCTCAAGACACCATTGTTGCGACATCCCCCTCGCACGTGACGTGATGACCGCCGATGGCCGGACGTCTCGGCGTGTTGCCCCTGCGACATCCGGACACCCCGCCTGACATGACCGCCGATGGCCGGACGTCTCGGCGTGTTGCCCCTGCGACATCCGGACGCCCCGCCTGACCTGATGACCGCCGATGACCGGACGTCTCGGCATGTTGCCCCTGCGACATCCGGACGCCCCGCCTGACCTGATGACCGCCGATGACCGGACGTCCCGGCGCGTGCGAACCGGGCAGAAATCCGCGAGGAAGTGCACAATTTGCCGCGGCGGCGTCCGAGCGTGCTTTAAAGGACGCTCCGTGGGAAGATCCCGCCGCGCGGTGAGAAAGTTACACGGAATGAATGAAGTTTTCGGAAATGGTCGCCGGGCGTCCGGCCGTGGCGTCCGGAACCGCGGTAATATATGGCCTGGCCGCCTGTGCCGTCTCAAAGCCGGGCGCGGCGCCGGCCACCTGCCGGCACCTGCGCGGGACACGTGCCGGGCTGCACGAGCCCTGACCGGGCACAGGCTCAACTACAGGGCAATACAAAGAACAAAGGGTCTTATGAAAAACGGCGGTGGCCTCAAAAAGTCTTGGATGTTTTGACATTTTGATCCCTTTACAGGGTGGTGGATGGGACTTAAATTTAGGCTGGGACAGAGGCGCGCCCCGAACAATGCGTTATATCCGCCTTTACTAAAATTAGCAAATAGCGGTTTCGGAGATTAAAACGCCCCCGGTATGTTCGATACAAATCAATGAACATGGTGATATCTGCAGTATAGCTGTACCGGTGAACCAGCACCAGCAAACTTGCAAAATAAGTTTATGAAAAGTTCTGCCCCCGGTCTGACAGGCCTGTGTTATATATTGCTATTTTCTTATTATTATTATTACCATTTTGTATTATCACTAGTCCAGCGTATATATCGGTTCTTTCCTCTGAGATTCAGAGACAACCAGCAGTAGGAGTGGATACAAAACATCTAATTTCGTTTACATACAGCTTGTACTGAAGGTTTTTTCTGGGCATTCTTCCGTTTTCCATACAGTTTTGTGGCCATGGGGCTTCTCTACTTCCCTTTTTTGAACCATGCCTCCACTGTAACACAGTTATGAATTCCCATGGGTGCTCTACACTTCCTCTTGCTACGGCAAAACGGTGCCTGACCTTCGGAATAGATTTATAGGTTTTAGGGATGTTCCTGCTTAGTAAAGGTCCTATTACCCGTGAAGTGTCATTGCGTGCGTGCTGTTTTAATGGATCCATTTTTACGAATATCAGGGAGAGCGCAGCATTTTTCGTTGATTTGAAGTGATGACAGACTTACCCTAAGTAAGAAGAGGAAAAGCGATCAGCGTCCGTGATGTTCTTCACAAAAACAGATCCATGAAATGCAAACGGTCAAGCGACTTGAGATGAATTAGTAATGAGTACACCACCTGTAACATACGTTTCTTTTTGTCCGTTTTTTCTTGCTAAAATAGGTATGTCGTACGTTATGGAAGTGCAAATTGATAAGTTATTCCGATCTATTAAATCGCAAAATTCCATGTTTTCGGGGTTCAAAGCAATATCCCCGAATATCATTAAATGACACTTTCACTGTCGATTTCGTATAGTTTTCAGTTCGTGCAATTTGCCTATAACAGATGCGTCACGTAGTGTAATGAGAATGAAGAAAGAAAACTGACAAACTTTCAGAGTCTCGGGATTTAAAGAGATTTGAGAGATTTAGATTCAGAGTTCCACAGTCACACGTCTCTTGACCTGAGAAAACCAAGCCTGTAGTCTTCGATATCGGTCTGTAATACCAGTAGAGAAACACTTTCTGAGGCAATGATGCCTCGACGTTTTACACTTTTGGAAGTTCAAAGCGATTACCCATGGTTTTTCCTTGTGTCCTGTTTGATCGCATCATGTTTACAGCTGTTGTGCGACGTCATGGGAGGGCGCCTATGCAGGTCGGTTTTACTTTGCGTCGACGGATGATTACGGAATATACTTCCGATAAATTACATTTTCTGAAACCTGGACGTTTTTTCAGAAAAAGTGAATCCTGGAGACGTTATGAGTAACATTTTCTAGGCTATCCCAGTTTGTTTATGAAAAGTTGGCCCAAGATTTTCGTTGTTTCTACTGCCACTACTACTCCGTTCCCCTTAACCTTCGCCAGCACAGGGGTTGCGAAAACCTCTCCCCCCCGAGGTTTCTCTCAGGTTACCCTAGCTTGACTGCTCCGATCTTTCTGAAATTTTGCAGAGCTGGGTTTTGAACCTTCTTACATACATATTGCACCAAAAATCTGAGGTCAGTACCTTGACAGGCCACTGACCTATGACCTCTTCCTCGAGGGCATGTCATGAAGAAGTAACGTTATGGTGATGGTCTTCATCGAAATGCAGACGTTTTAAGGTTTTTACGACACTCATTATTACCAGATCTTACAATGGGGTGTTAACCATGACGTCAGTTAGCTCCGCACTGTGGCCCTTAAGTCAAAATAAGGAATTTTGATCAGTGTTCTTTATTAATCTTTTATCGACCTTTGAGGGATTATGATGTGGCCGGAAACACTGCTTGGAGTAGAAACAGAAGTTGGTAAATAGTTCCCTTTTGCCTCATTAGAAGTCGTTTTGGGTGCGTTCAGTGAAGTATAAGTGCGTTATTAGCTTATCGTTCATCATTTGCCGAATATACAAAGCCCGGCACAAGCAAGGTACAGTTCATGCGAAACGAGTGCTCCTCGTGGACGTCTGCTTTTGTTCGTTCGTGCTTTTTAAAAAATGAGTAATGGACCAAATGATTCCGATCGACTGCAGACCACCTTGGTTTTGTACGCATAAGGGGATTCGCTTGATTGAATCTTGCCTTATGCGTACATTGGCCCCAAATTCCGGACATCAGTCATGTAGGAGATTTCCATGGATGTCACTTATTGACTTTTATTCAGGGAGGGGAAAGAGCAACGCATGTGTTGACTGGGAAACGCTGAAACCCACCACACAATGACATTGTTTGCGACTGCAAAAGGTTTTTAAATCCTTTTTAATTGCAGATATCTACAGCCGTAAGCAAGCATTTTCTTATGTAAAAAGGCGTTTCATGGGATAAAAGAAACTGAATTTCACTCTGCATGTAGTACATGACAACAGACGTTCTGTAAAGAAAAAGTCCTGTTCAAGAAATCAAGCAAAGATCAACCCCGCAGTTGCAGGAAAATGTCAGGTGGCCTTTGTGTGAATCACTATTGCCTTCGCTTGATTAGTATCAGTGGTTCAGGTTCAGCTCGAGCTAGGGCTAAAACCTAACAGCGACAAAGAACAGAGAAGTATGTTGGTGAAAGCAGCGCAGAAGGTCACCGGACAATCCGAGCAAACAGCTGAAGTTTTCATTCTTGGATTTATTGGTGGTTATATTTGCCTCGTCTATGTCAGTACACTGACAACCACAGCATGCCTCCGTCAGGATAGCATGCCGACAAAATGTGGCACGTGAGGTTCATCCATCCAGGTACTTCCTCGCTGCGCTCAGTCGCGCGTCCTTGTTTATCGCAGAAAACCGGGTCCTCTCTGTCGTCGACCATCAGTAGTTGGCCTTCAGCACGCCGGGTGCCACTATTGGCCGACCGCTGGCCAGAAGACTGACGCCCTGTAGAGCTGCAGCACACTGGTCGAGAGTCTAATGTCCTGTAGAGCTGCAGGATGAACACTTACCGGGAGTCGGACGCGTAGAGCTGCAGGAGGACCACTGGCCAGGAGACTGACGCCCTGTAGAGCTGCAGGCCACTGGCCGGGAGTCTGGCGTCCTTTAGAGCTGCAGTACCGCAAGCCGGGGTCTGGCGCCTTGTAGAACTGCAGGAGAACCGTTTGCCGTGATTCTGGCGCCCTGTAGACCTGGAGGATCACTGGTCGAGAGTCTGATGCCCTGTAGAGCTGCAGGATGAACACTTATCGGGAGTCTGACGCGTAGAGTGCAGGAGGACCACTGGCGGGGAGTCTGACGCCCTGTAGAGCTGCAGGAGGGTCACTGAGGTCTGCATCGGCCTCTGCATTCGAATAGGAAAACTGCATTGCTGCACAGCGTTTGTTCATTTCTCAGTCACAGTTAAACCAGATTGGTACGGATCAGTAAGAATCGCAAAACCTTCAGTGCAGTGGCGTATGGGTAATGTCACAAATTCAGGAGAAGTCCCTACACTTGCTACGTCTAGAATCTTCGGCGTTCGTCAGAATCAGGGACGGCTGATTGCGAAACCTGCGAAGCAAAGCCAACATCGTCCGCAGTATACCGTCGAACTTCTGCGATGGCCGTTGACTTGGGCATCTGTCGCTGGGACTTGGCGAGGGGACAGATGCAGCGTTTTGTGCGAAGGCGACTGCCGGCACGGCATGAGTCTGACTGGTGGCCGTGCGCATGTGTTTTTCCGTTGCCGTCGGGCCGGGTTATTCGGTGACGACGCGGAGTCTCGGGGACGCCCGTGCTAGCGCGAGCTGGCCGGCCTTACCGGCGCTGAGCCGATCAGGAACGGCCGTCGACGGCTTAGCTGAATGGAAACGCTGCGGTGGCCAGGTGCTCGGTAGATGAAGCCGATTCCAGGCCTCCATACATTGATTCACCGGCGCCAGCTCAGCGTTGTGCTGCTGATGGCCGCGATGTCTGGCCTGGTCATTGGCTCCACTTGAAAAGCATGTCGTGAATCAGTAACATTGAGACGTAAAGTTGTGGTTTGCTGGAGCAGAGCTTATCGTGGGCTTCCACGTACCACCTGTTCATCAACAACGATTACACTAGGTGATGAAATTCTATTGAAACGGCCGTTTACAAAATTGCCTTTTCGTGAGCTCCACAGTTCTTACGTGGCACGTCTCTGAGAAAAGCGGTTTAAATTCCGTACGGGGTTATTAGTAACAGTATTTCGTGGATTGAGCGCTCTGCTTTTAGTTTCCCTGAAATGCATTCAGGAGTTTTAGGCTGGTAAGGTATTGGTCTACGGATGATAAGCTGGTCATGCCCAGCAAATTCCTGCTTTATCCTTGTGTTCCACATTCCTCATTTTGGATTCCATTTGGTACGGAAAGTTCAGTTTTTATCTCATTGTGCAAACTGCTAAATTGTTTTTCAAACATGCCCTGGTTTCGTTTCCGATAAAGAAAAAAACGAAGGCGCAACGCAGTCGTCATGAACAAGGTGCATTCTAAAGAGCATTCATTCAATATCTGACAGCAATAATCGGCACGATTACATTCAACTGGCATCGTTTGATATTAAAGGTTTTATTCGAAACGCATGATTTACGAGATCGTACTTGACGTCGACTTGGAATTTATTGATGCTCGCTCAAGAATAAAGGAATAATTTATGTTTTGCCTGCCTAAAAAAAAACGAGCTTCTTCCAGCTGACATGACAGTGTGAGGAAGCGCTGACAGGGGAGAGAGAGAGAGGGGGGGAGGAAAAGAGAGGGGAAGGGAAAGAAGGAGGGAGAGAGCTGTCGAAGGCCGGTAGAGAAGGTGACCTCTCCTGAGTCCCAGGAGTGGTCGCTCCGGGCGGACAGGAAACGCCCGCGGGGACCGGCGGCCGAACACCAGTCAACAATGTGTCGGCGACTCACGCTGCGTGTCCTCCTTGATTAGCGCACCTCCGCTGGCGGCGAGCCGGGCCGGTGATTGGTCCGGACGGCCGACCTCCGGTAGCGCGTGCAGCCGGCGATTGGAGCTCGCCGGCGGTCCGGCGGCGCTCGCTGGCCGGCGGCAGGTGCCCGGCAGGTGGCTGCCAGCGCGCTCCGCGGACGCCGTCGACGACGCCTCGCAGCTCCGCTCGCTCACGGCGGCCGTACCGGGCTCAGCACGCGCAGCGTCGGCCGCAGATCGGGGCGGTGGCGACAGGACGAAGGGGCCGACACGGACCGGCCGTCAGATCGCAGCGCGGAGGGACGGGGACGGAGTGGCGGCGCTCGGCGCGGGCGATAGTGTCCGACAGCGGCGCGCGCGGTGAATCCAAACATGACCGATCTCGACT
This sequence comes from Capitulum mitella, assembly GCA_030062745.1. Taxonomy (NCBI): domain Eukaryota; kingdom Metazoa; phylum Arthropoda; class Thecostraca; order Pollicipedomorpha; family Pollicipedidae; genus Capitulum; species Capitulum mitella. The sequence continues at coordinate 26,519,792 of CP099849.1, forward strand.
CGTCCGGACCCGTCATCTGGCCCAAGTGGTGCTACTCAAGTGAGTGCGGCGAACCCGCTTCGAAAACCGGGACGAATCGTGGATTTGTTGCTTTTTTTCCACGCACCCATTGATCCCTGTCCTGGCGGCGTTATGTTTGTTTTGCATTGTTTACTTCCGTGCGTGGCTGTCAGCAACAGTTAGCACTGAGTAAATATTTTGATTTGATTTGATTGAATCTGCTCATTTAATGAGGTACTGGAGCTCAGTTTCTTAGTCTGATGTTAAACCTCTGGCCTGTTACCACTTTTTTAAAAAGCAAGAATAAGCAAAAGCAGATGCCCACGAGGAACCCTCGTTTCGTATGAACTGTACACTGGTTGTGCGGCTTTCTATATTCGACGAATGATGACCTTCAGGCTAGTAAGGCTTCGTGCTTCGTTGGCAAGCGCTGGTTTCATCATTGTGGTAACGGCAGGCGTCGCGCCGTGCCGCTGCCATACATTGGTCCGTTTTTTATTCAGATCCCTTCGACCGATTCCTCCCCGGAGCCCATCGATGTTTTAGAACCGTGGCTGGAGTGGATCGAAGTTAATCACGCGTTATCGGCAGATCAGCGTTGTCTGGCGCGTACTAAATCGGGCTGGGTCATTGTGGTCAGTCTTCTGACATCAGGTGGACTGAAATCGTGTTCTTTGTGGGGATCGACCCATTTGATATATTGATTGTGGTGTGAATTCGCTCGTGGGATTCTCGTTGTACATTTTACCAACGAGTAACTGCGGGAAGTGAACTTATTTTAGATGTGATGGGCAAGACAACAAGAAAATAAACTTAACTGGCCAACTTTTCACGGTCTACTCAAAGATGTTCAAACGTCCTTGAAACCCAAATCGATGCAGCTTTTTCTTCGGCGTTTTAGCATCTTTCTGCGTCACCTAGTGGATGTTCTTTAGTTGCTGCTCTGCGCTCTTACCTCCCTCCCGTGTTGTTTCGGAATTTTGATATGGATTTGCATGTCACTGGTTGACAAAGAAATGTATCATTCTTCTTCCCCCAACTGTTTTCGTTTCCTTTGTCTTGCGTCGTCGTACCTGTCCGCGTCTGAACAGTTCATCGGTTTATCACAAACGACAATTCTAGTTCAATTTCAGTTGTAGGTTTCTCAGTAGACAGGAAAGGTTTGAAAACGTGATGTCTAGGACAATGATGAATGGTCTCTTAATCATGGACCTGAGTGTCGTCGGGCATTGAACAACGGACATTTGAACTGAATACGAACAAAATCATTTAAATGTTTGTGCATTCACACAACTTCTCCTGTTGTGAGCAAGTGTGCTCCTTGTGAAATAAGTTTTGCACAACACAAATTGGCTTTGTCCGCTCGCATATTTTATGGACATTTCATGCTGTACATGAAGTTCATCACGTTCGGTTAAATTTGTAGTAAAGCTGTTAGTCCCAGTCAGAATTTCCACCACGGTATTCTTTGAACAGTCATTTCCGCAAAGCACGAAATCCCCATTGTACAACGGCCAGTGGTCTGCGAGAATCGATTCGTTAACGTTACCTGTTACGGCTATGTTCAGAGACTTCTGTGCATTAGCATGCACGATCCAGTGGCTGAAGTGGGTCTTTCTCCGACGACTTGCGTGGGTGGCGGTGATGCGCAATAACTCGGCCACTGGAAAGCGCCCACAAATAACGCCATCACACGCCTGGCCCCGCTCGGTGAACGCATCGCTGTCTGTGTTAGCACTGTCCGGTGCGGCTTCGTCTCCGATGTGGAGCGGACCGGGGAACTGTCGGCCGGCCCAGGCCAGTCTGGCGCTGCACTGTCGATCTGCCGCAGACAGTTGTCTGTATCGTCGCCATTGTATAACACACTGTCAGGAAGCGTCCGCACAAGTGGCGATTTTTCGCCGTCTTGCCTATGTGTAAGAAACCCATGCAAACATGTTCGACCAGTCCCCTTCATTCAGACGCCCCTGTCCGGCCCCTGTCTCCATCAGTCAGACACCTCTGTCTAGCCGGCCTCCGCCAGACACCCCTGTCTGGCCGGTCTCGCCGCAGACACCTCTGTCTGGCCGATCTCCGTCAGTAAGACACCCTGTCCGGCCGGTCTCCGTTAGTCAGACACCGCTGTTTGTCCGGTCTCGCCGCCGCTCGTCACGTCCCCTTGACATGAATCTGATAGCCGATCACAGCGTCGGGCGACCCTGCAAGACGGCATTTTGCGGCTTAAAAAGCGAAAATCGCCGCCGGTCGGCCGGGGCCGCGGCGTCCTTGGCTGGGCGGGCGGCCGGCGCTCGTGACACCGGCTCCGGTCCGGCCGGTAAAATGCAGCACCACTTTCTACGGCGCGGCCGCGGCCGGGTGCCGTGGCGCGCCGCCCGCCCCGTCCGGTACGGCGAACGTCACCTTGAGCGGTGACATGCGCCGCCGTGGCCGGATCGGGCGCCGATAACCTTTCCTGCTGCGGCCGGCGCGTCCGCGGACGACGGGAAGTCGGGGGGCCCGTCCTGCAGGGATCGCGCGATGTCGTCGGCCCCGTATTGGGTGCGACACCCAGTGAGGGGTTCTGACGATTTCGCAGTTGGCTGCGAACCGGACCGTTGTGAACCCAGTGAGCCTTGCCGCTCCAGGCATTATCTGAATCATGGATCGACATTAGGTCAAGGCAAACCGGGTGAGCCTTAAGCTTGGCTTAAGTGGGGATGGTTCGATGCAGCCAAGCCCCTGCTGTATGTTTCAGATACATGCTGGGGATTACAAGCTGCCCAGCTGGCGGCCAGTCGGATCCCGAGCCGGCTGACGTCAGGCAGCGCTGACGTTAAATCAGCTGTGACGCCAGGCCAGCTCTGACGTCCGACCTCAGCCGGCAGACATCAGGCAGCGCTGACGTTAGGTCGACCGTGACGCCAGGCCGACGCTGACCTCCGACCTGGGTCGGCTGACGCCAGGCAGGGCTGACGTTCGATCAGGCGTGACGTCAGGCCCCGGGCAGTGGTGCCGGCCGCTGGGTCCCGAGAGAGGCTCGCTGGAGCCGCCCGAGACAATGGGCATTATGCAGCAGCGGCCGACGACATACCGGGGCCGGCAGCGACCGGGGGCGAATACGGCCGAATGGTACCGCTTCTGTCGCCGGCGCCGGGCGCTGAGCTGGCCAGAGCGCTGCCGCCGCCGTCCGCAGGCCCGGCTGTGCGTCTGTGCTCGCCTGAACTCAGTCCGGCGCCTCGGCGAAGGTCATCGTTCCCGGACCGGCATCACTGCTGCGGCGGCAGATCTGCCCCGAGGCCGGTGACTTTCACGTCCAGGCAATGTTGTGTGCCTGCTGGCATGCGGTCGGTTATGCTGAGGGGTGACCAGCTGTCATCTGCTCAGTGGCTGAGGTATGGCAAGATCTAGCCAGCCCGTCCGTCGCATTGTCAGTGGCAGAAGTCGTGACTGTATTTAGGCGGTCCAGCAGTCATTGTCTCCGTGGGTGAGGTCGGGCTGGATTTATGCGGCCCAGTCGGGATCTTCTCACAAGTGGCCAGACAGGCTGACTGCCTACGCATGTGCATTTAGTTAATCACGCGAGTAAATCATATCTTCTGTTTACTTGTCATCCAATTAGTGAAGAAAGTACCCCTCCCATTATGCTAAGTCATGCATGAAATGCCCATGGTAATTACAATAAGCGAACGCGGCCGGACGAACCGGCCAGGGCCCCGCCCTTTCCATATGTGGACCACACCTTGTCCCTCGTTACTCATGCCTACGTACGCTTCCAGCTGAACTCCGGTGACCCTTATTGTTTTAGCCGGGGCGGCGCGGCGGGCGGCGGCCAGCTGCAGCACCTCTGCAGCGGAGCCGGCCGCCGCCGGCCCGGCCCGCTCCCGCCCGGCGGGTCAGCAGCCGGCCACTCGATACCATCGGCTATCGACGCCGCCGGCCGGCCAGTTCGGCGGCCGGCCGCCGCCGCGCTCCCGAATTCTATTGAGCGGCTAATGACTGCCGGCCGGCAGCGGCGGCGGCTCGCTGCCCGCCGCCGGCCGGCAGCGTTCCGGCCTCGCCCGGCCGCGCAGCGGGCGGCGAGCGTGGGCCGGGGGCGGCCGCGCGGCGCGTGTCGGCGCGCGGCCGCGCCGATTCGCCACCGAAAGCCCGCGCCGGAGAGGGGGGCGCACGCGGCGACAGGCGGGGGCCGCGCCGGCCGCCGGCCCGCCGCGCCACCGGCTGGCCTCCAGCCTTCCCGGAATCGCCCACTCCCATCGCATGCAGCAATGACACGGGGTCAGCCGGCTCCGGCGATGGCCGGATAAGCTGCGAGCGGCGGCGGCGGCCGGAGGACTGGCGCCCGCCGCGCCGAGCCGCCGGCCGCCTGCGGTCTGCTGAGCCGCGGGTCCGGGCAGGAGCGGGGATCGTCTGCTGAGCCTGCCCTGTTCAGGGGGCGGCACCGGGGCCCCGAGACCCGTGTCGCCCTCGGCTGTCGGCAGGTGTCGGCCGGGCTCGCGGCCTCGCGGTGATGCCGATCAGTGGGCAGCTGACGACGTGCCGAGCCGCGCTGCTCAGAGCGGCGCAGGCTGGCACGGCCCTGAGCGCCGGCCGTGCCACGGACCTTCGGCAGCCTGAGCTGTCTTAGCGGAATCTTCTAAGCTCGCCTGAAAAAAGAAATCTGACCAGCTCAGCATGGTTGTGGGATGGAAAGTTACTGAACCAGCTCAGCGCAACAAAATGGACATGAACATGCCTGTTGCTGAGGTCACACGAGAAAACGAGGCAAAACGTTCATACACCCAGCGTAGCTGAACTGTAACATGCTATCCGCTGCATGCTGCACTCTGGCTTGCACACGCTTTCGAACCCTTTCGCAAGGAAACTACGTCTTTCATAACGACATATTTAATGGTAATTGCAACCATACTAGTACTGGTTAACACCAGTTCCTGTTTGCTCGCTGATTCCATTGACCCGACCCAGCGGTCCGGCGCGTACCCGGTAATCCCGCAGCGAGTCAGGGAACGAGTCGGTTAGTCTGCGCAGACTGCAGTCCTGGCCGGCAGCAGTCTCTGTCCTCCGAGACCAGCGCCCTGTCCTCGTCCTCCCGGTCGCGCTGGCCGGGCTGGCCGCGATCTCGGCGATGATTGAGAGCTTCGGCCGGCGACAGCGTGACAGGGACCATCTCCGAGACAGATCTGAGGTCGGGACGTGCCGCCAGACCGGGCTGCCAAGAGGATCGCCTGCCGCGCCGAGTACCCCGGAGAATATTAGGACGTCCACCGGAGATACACATCTGGAGAGGGCGTCCCCGATCCTACACGTCCGCAGAATGTGTTCCCATAACAGACGGCGGGCGGAGGCGGGCTGGAGCCGTGGCCAGCGGCGGGGCTGACCTTTTGCGGGTACGTCCGAGGGCGCCGGCTGACGACTGCTGTCCTCTGCCTCCTCAGATGCTCAGACGGAGAGCTCGGACCTGCCGCCGGGCATCAGCCTGACGCCGGCCGTCAAGAGGCGCCGCAAGAGGACGCTCGAGCCGGCCGACGTCAAGCGGGAGAGCAACACGCCCGACCGCAGCCCCAGCGGCTCGCCGGGCTCTCTGAGCTCGCAGCGCTCGCCGCACGAGCGGCGCAGTCCGGCCACGCCCGTCTCGGCCGCCGCCACCCCGGCCACCAGCCAGGCCATGCCGCCCAGAAACTACAGCGACTTCATGCGCAGCCTGGCCGCCAAGTACAACAACAACAATCCCAACGAGTGAGTGCACCGCCTGCTGCATAGTGGTGGTGAATGGCCAGTTCCGTGCGCATCTTTGACAATAGTAGTATTCATTGCTACTGTCACTGATGTAGCAGTCCCTCAGAGGTCCCGTGACACACGCCCAAAGTCTGGGTGAATTATCTGTGTGACAGCGAGCTGTTGGATGTCCGGTCCATGGTGATCTGTCGACTCCGCTGGTGATGTGTCGGTGTGTCATCCATCGTGATATGTCGATGGTAGCGCTTGATGTGTCGGGGTGTGTGATGCCCCGGTGGTGGCGATTTGTGATGCTCCTATGGTGGTGATGTGTGGCGCGTCAGTGTGTTGTCCCAATGGTAGTGATGTGTCGATAGTGATGTGTGATGTCCCAGTGGTGGTGACGTGTGATGTGTCGGTGGCAATGTGTGGTGGTTTGTCATTGATGTGCGATGAGTCAGTGGTGATGTGTGGGTGGCAGTGATGTGTCAGTGGTGATGTGCGATGTTCCAATGGTGGTGACGTGTGATGTGTCATTGATAATGTGTGGTGTGATATGCCGACGGTGATGTATCGGCGGTGATGTGTGATGTGCCGGCGGCGATGTGTCGGTGGTGATGTGTGATGTGTCGATGGTGGTGTGTAACATCAGCGGTGATGTGTGATGTGTTGGTGATGATGTGTGACGTGCCGGCGATGATGTGCGATATGCCTTCGGCGATTTATCGGTGGTGATGTGTCGGTGGTGATGTGTGATGTGTTGGAGGTGATGTGTGACATCAGCGGTGATGTGTGATGTGCCGGAGCTCTGCCGGCGGTCGGCCGTCCGGGGGGGAGCGATGACCGGCGACGTCCGACCGTGCCGTGATTTACCGGCCGTCCACAAAGTAGCTCAGCCAGAACGGCTCTCACGGGAGCTCTCTCCGGCGGCGGTGTCTGTCGGTGTGTGCGTGGGTACCGTGCAGGCCGCACGGGCTAATGACGGGAAATGTGGAGCTGCTGCGGCCGACTGTGCCGTGTCCGGACGGGGCCGGCCGCTAGGCAGCCGCCGCACGCCGCCCGAAACCAGCACAGAACCGTGTTAGTAGGTGTGCCGATTTTGACGTGGTGAGTTCGTGGTGGATCGGCCATTGGTTTTTAGACTGTTCCGAAATGACTACATTCCGCGTCAAACCTGATCGATACAGTCTCAAATTGATATAAGAGGAACCTTAAAACAGGATGTGTGTGGTCAGAAATATTGTGGCTTTGGTTGACGTCGGCAGATCAGTCGTAAAAGCCGCTACAGGTCGTTGAAAGCGAGGCTTTAAAGAGACCATCTCTAGGGCTCATAACGATTCATTCAAATCGTCACCTTCTTGAAACGGTCACGATAACATTGCGTGAGCCTTTGAGCTTCATCTCGTCTGCGGGCACAAAAACGCCCCCTGTCCCGGTATGACATCTAATTTGGATTCCTTTGACCCTATTTTCACACTTCTGATAAACATCTTCGGCCGGTCCCGTTTCGGTTGATTGGCCACACGCGAGCGCCCAGAGGTCGCGCGGGTCGGCCGGTACGTGCACAGGACATTCAACAATTACCACCGGCGAGCGTTCGCCAATTACGGGCGCGAAATTCCCGCCGCCCGGCGTCTGCCGAGGGTCAGAGGTCGCGCCCGGGCCGGCCGCGCGCCGCCGGAACGTGACCGCGCGGCCACGTTTCGGTAGCGCGCGTGATGAGCGCGCGCCGCGCGCGTACAATTGTTCCCCGGCGAGTGGCACTGCGCCGACAATCGGCCGGCAGAGGCTGTTTTTGTGACCTGCAGTTCGCGTGGGACGTGTGGCCTTGACGGGGGAAAGGGTCCTCGCGCCTGGCTCACCTGGCTGTGATTGCCTCCTCCGCCCGATTCTGTGCCGACTGGAACGATCTGGCGGCGTTCTGAAGTGACTGACGAGTGAAGGGGTCTGTCAAACGGGTGCTGCACTCATCGATCACGACACCTCATGGGCGCCGCCAGGTGGTCACATCCCCTCAACTTTCTATTCGCGGGGGCGTTTTTTTCTTGTCTGAAGTACACATACCATCAAACTGAAGACACGTGCCCCAGGGAGACCCTGGCGTGTCGTGAACGATGGTGTGCACCTTTCTTGGTGCTGCTCACATCCCAATATATTAACCCGCGCACGACCGTCGGTCCGTCCCGAACACCGGCGACTGGGGGGGGGGGCAGTTGACTGCCCCCCCCTCTAACTCACGAACGGTTGGTCGCACGATAAAAATAAGCATACCGTTGGAAAGCCTGTCACGAGTAGAGCTCGAAACTGGTCTCATTTTTAGTTTTAGATAATATGTAAGCCAATTTACGCCCTATATATGTTTTCTCATAGCCGACTGCATGAGACCGAGAAATGGCCTGAATCTCAAGGACTGTGACTAACAACGCATAGGTAAAGGCACCAGCGCACAAGTAAATGTCCGCAGATGCCGATACACGTCTAATTTCCCCACATTTGTTCAATATATACGCCGAAACGTTGAGTTAAAGACACCGTCATTCTCCCGTCAGCCGACACTGTGCGCTGCTGCCGTATGCGGTACCAAATTGACGGGAACTAATTTTAGCGTTCCTTTATTTTCGCGAAAAAAGACGATCTATGTCAATTTTATTGATCTTTGTGGTTCTTGTGATGGTTTCCCCATGCTTTAATTTTGGAAAAATTGATTAGTTGCCAATCTACAAAGTTGGCGGAGCTTTATTCGCGAGAGCCTGTTTATTTCCAAAATATGCTACTTTTTCAAACTTTTTGAGGTTCCTGGTATTAATTACGTCTGTGCAAGCTAGTTCTCCCATTTTCTACCCATTCTGAGAAATTCATCGTCGATTTTGACGGTGGTACATTTTGGCCTACTACAGTTATTCGTGACCTGACCTCAGGTCAATGGCTGGAAGTCACTGATACTTTGCCCAATGACGGTAACTAGATGTCTGCTCCACTCCACACTAAAAATGTTATGGAATATTCCGTCAATTTCCGAAAAAAACGGCGACATAAGTTAAAAATGGGCTTGACCTTAGGTCAATGACCCGGAAAATTCCGAAAAATCTGAGATAGCAGATTTGTTGCATTCATCACGATGACTAATCCCTGAAAGTATTACTGAGATATCTTGTTTTGCGAAAAAGTTAGAGGGCGCTAAACTTTTTTTGACATAGGTCTGTTTGACCTGGCCTAGGTCAGACATCTGACCTGACCTGAGGTCAAAATTTTGATACGAGACGTAAAATTGATGGAGCAAAAGGTATACAAAGTTTCGTGACTCTGTGTTTGTTGGTTCTCTCTCAATCCCAGAAAAACCTCAGGGGGGGCAGTCAACTGCCCCCCCGGTCGGGGACGGGTTAACTTACCTTGTGTCGCTAGTAAGGCTGGTGTCACAAAAGGCCATGTATCGGTTTGCAAACATTCGTTTAAAATTTAAGCGCCAATTCAGCTGCACAAAATTTCTCCTGTGCGCCGGGTTTTCCCGGATGACCGTGTTGCGCATCAGCGCCCAGCCGCGTGGGCGCACCAAAAGACTCCCGCTTGTGTTTGGACATCGGCTGATACAGTACCAGTGGGCGGGCCACGACACGTTGTATTATTGGATTCCCCCGCCAGTATCCCCTGATACTGGCGTTGTCTTTTAAAACGGACAGCAAAGTCCTCCGTCTGGTAAGGAAATGGAGAGACCCTTTCTCGTTGTGTAAGGTTGTTCAGCGTTGTGTAACGTTGGCAAAATCCGACACGAGAAGTCGATATCTGGGGGTAGTTGAGGTAACATGAATGGGAGACCTGTTTTCCCGTCCCCCTCCCCAGCTGCCACTGAAATCCCATGGTAACTGAGTTCCCAGCCTGCGACTCGCCAGTTTCTGACCGGTGAGTCAGCGCGGGTCCACCTGAGCGCTGGCGCTGCCAGGGGTGGCCAGCCGACACCTGAGCGCGGCCCTGACCGTGCCACCGGCCGGCGCCGATAGGTCATTTCCCGTTTCGATGCCGCGTCCCACCCGGTGAGGTGATATTTCAGCCGGCGCCGCCAGAGGGCGCCCCCTGGCGGCTCGGACCGGCGTCCAATCACTGGCCGGAGCGCCGGTCAGGCCGCGCGGCGGCGCGCGCCGGCCCGTTTCTGCATGCCTGGCCGCGGACCGGGCACCACCGCCGGAATGTCCGCGGAGCTTTGACCACGGGCGGCGCCAGAGAGCCCTCCTGGGGGTGTCGGCAGGTCAAGTCGGCCGGCCTGACCCCTGCGTCGGCCGGCGACGTCATGCGTTGCCTGGCGCTGCAGCCGGCCGCGCCGGAGGCGGCGCCGTGCCGGGCCGGGCCGCCGGCCGGCTTACTGTTTGCTCTGGTGACTGGTGGGAACTGTCGCCGCGTCGGCAGCGGTCCTTCCGCTCCAGCGGGCCGGTCGACGTCCGCGGCATGAGCGGTCGGCCGGGGCGGCCGTCAGATCACGGCCGGGCCGGGCGGGCCGCTGGGTCTCAGAGGGTCGTCTCCTGCCGGCCAGACTCGGCCAGAGACCCGTCTCCTCTCGGCCAGACTCGGCCAGAGACCCGTCTCCTCTCGGCCAGACTCGGCCGGAGACCCGTCTCCTGCCGGCCAGACTCGGTCAGAGACCAGTCTCCTGTCGGCCAGACTCGGCCAGAGACCGTCTCTTGCCGGCCAGACTCGGCCAGAGACCAGTCTCCTGTCGGCCAGACTCGGTCAGAGACCGTCTCTTGCCGGCCAGACTCGGTCAGAGACTCGTCTCCTGTCGGCCAGACTCGGTCAGAGACCCGTCTCCTGTCGGCCACACTCGGCCGGAGACCCGTCTCCTGCCGGCCGCACTCGGTCAGGACCGTTTTAACTGCTTGGGACGAGTCGGCTTCGTGGTGTGGAGCCGGAGGCCGGAACGTTGATCGACAATATCTCGAGCTCATTCCACCTTGCACGGTAGGACAAACAAACGTTTTAAACCACATGAAACATTTTAACATGCTTCTGCCAGGCCGTTTCATGTTATCAGTCTTGGATAGCGCGTCTGTCGATGGCACTGGGCATTTCGGCAAAGATCTTGTCGCCGTATTCGTTCCAGCCGGCCATTCGCATGGAGATCAGCTGGGTGAGTTCCTCCAGGACCGACCCCGGCCGACGCTCTATCCAAGACCGGCAGCCGAGTCTGCTCCTCCGTGGGTGACCCCGGCCGGCACCTTATCCAACACCGGGAGCCGGCCGGGCGTTGGGCGGCGCGGCAGCGGTCGGCCGGGCTCATTCCGTATGGATGGAGTTTTTCGTCCGGCCGCCGCCGGTGATGGTCTGCGTGGAACGGCGGCGTGGAGGCGCCTCCGAGCCCCTGACCCGGCCACCTTTTTTAGCATACAATCGGCTACTTGATTCCGGAGGGCGGCGGCCGCTCGGCGGGCTGCTCGCCTATTACCTGGCGGCGCGCGGCGAAATAGGAGTCGGCACCCGCCCAGCCGCTGCTGGTCGGTCCCCGGGGCTACCGTTACACGGTCCGCCGGCGCATACGCGCCAGTTATAATGTTTGCGCCCGCCCGGCTGCGTGCGCTCCGCAGCGAGGGCGAACGGCGTTCGCTGATCGCAGGCCGATGCCGCTCCGCTGTTTGCACTATGTGAAAGCCGAGTTGGCTGACCGTACATGAGGCCAATATTGACTGTTGCCGGGACGTAAGTGGCTTGGGGCCCACGCGTGCCGTGCCGGCCCGTAGCGGCGCCGCTTTTTTCTTCTCGGCGGCGGCGGCGGCGGGCAGAGGGAGGCGTCCCGCCGCCGGCGTCACGACACGCTCGTAATGAGGTGACCTCCCGCCTCGCCGGCCGCCCCGCCCGGCACGTGCAGTCGTGACCGCAAATGACCCGAGCTGACGCGCACCGCTTCATTAAGCGCCCTATGGCTAACAGATGGACGGCTTTACTGGCGGCGCCGTTCGTAAACCCAGCGTGGTGATCGGCAGAGCGGCCGGCGCCGCCGAGAGGGTCGGCTGATTTACGTGGCGGCCAGAAATGAGCCGCTCCCGTTTCCGCTGTGTATGTATTGGCTCGACCGGCGCCGTATGTATGGGAGGACCCACCGCTGTGAGGCCAGCCCTCGTCCGTGCCGGCCTGGACGGTGCCGTTGACTGGCCGCATGCTTGTGCCGCAGGTACTTTGCCGGACAGACAAACGGCCTTCTGCGCGGCTTCGACTACAGCCGGTACGGCCTGAAGCCGGGCCACACGCCGCTGATGACGTCACCGACGAAGGAGGACGCCAAGAAGGAGGAGGTGTCGGCGGCGGTGGCGAACCCGCTGCTGGCGATGCACCCTCACCTGGCGGCGCTGTCCGGCCTGCCGATGCTGGACGTGCTGTCGATGGTGCGGCCCGGTCTGGCTCCGTCCGACTACCTGTCGGGCCAGGGGGCGGCGGCCGGTACGCCGCCAGCGAAGCGGCCGCAGGAGGGAGCCCCGCTCGACCTTTCGAACATGAAACGGCCCCGGCTGGAGAAGGGGTTCAAGGAGCTGTTCGGCCTGAAGGACGACGAGGCGCGCGGCGGCAGCGCGTCGCCGCGGCCGTCGCCCGAGCCGGCCGTGCTGCACGGCTCGGCGTGCACGCAGCGGCCGTGCTCGGCGGAGGCGGAGGCGGAGGCGGTGGGCTCGTGGGGCGTGGACGAGGTGTGCTCGTTCGTCCGCTCTGTGGACGTCTGCGCCGAGTATGCCGAGGTGAGTGTCCGCTCATCGTTCTCCGGCCGTCGGGCGTTCCAGCGCTTAACGTCCAAGACAATGACTGGTCAAACACGAGCCGCGGCCCCGATCACCCGCCTGTCCCGCATATTTAACAGCCGGGAACTGGGTCCGGGCGGCCGCGCCTAATGACGCCCGTGCCGAGGCCCGCCGGTGTGGACAGAGCCCGCTGGGTGACAGAGTCGCGCCGCATGCCCGTGTCGTCCCGCTCTTTGTCCGGAGACAGGCTAAACCCGGTCTTTGGACAGGATTCGTCTCGGGCCATAGCGCTGCACGCCGACGTTGTCGGCCGGTGACAGCGGCGGTCGTAAACGGACGGCATTTCTGGGCTCCTTGTCGCCGACCGGCGGCCCTCAATTTATACTGCCCGCCAGCTAGGCGGTAATTAGCTCCGCTCGCCTGAATGGGGACTTTTTCTGGCAGCTTAGCCTGGCCACTGTGACCTTTGATAATGGAGGAAGTGCGCTGAGGCGCCGCCCGGCGCTTGTCGTCCATGACGGGCGAAATTCCCGCAGTCTTTTCGCTCGTTCGGCGCGTGGTCTTTGACGTTGTCCGGGCATTAGGTTGCTCCGCCGACACCGCTGTCGATGTGACGTATTGTTTGAGGGGCGGTATGGACGGACGGACTCAAGAATGGATTCTTGCGCTGACTGCAGCCAAGACGAGGTGCGCGGAATTTGATTATCCGTTGACTGGGGCGCGGAACAGAAGAATCTCGAACTGACAGTGGAACGCTGCTACTACGTATCTTCTGCTTATCCTACCGGAACGCTGTCATCCTCCACTCGCAGCTAACTTCGCCAGCGCCGGCTGGGCTGGCGTGCCACGTGCGCGTAGCTCCTGAAGAGGTTCGGGCGCTGTCTCATAGCTCGTGCAGCACGAGATCCAGTTATTAAAGGCCATTTCTCATCGCTCTCCCCGCGGATCCAACAGTCATTATCCGTGAAACCGGGATCGTATTTGGCCTAACGACCGGCCGACAACAATGATAACCATTACCCCCGACCTGGGCCAAATATTCATCGGCGCTGACCTCCGGTGACCCGGCCGTGTCCCGGCATCCTTTCAAGTGGCGTCTGACGGCGCTACCCCCGTCTGTGCGCCGCGCCAGCCGGCCGGGCAGAGGCCGGAGAACAGGGAGGAGACGGCGAGAGACGGGAGAGAGAGGAGGAGGAGAGCCGCCGACCGGCCCCGCTGCCGGCTGTTATCGCGTGGAGTCGACACCGGAGCTGGTAGCCGCCGGTCAGACATGCCGCCCGTGTCAGAGGTCAGGCTCGGCATACGGCCGGTCCGGCGGCGGCGGCGGCCGCGGGCGGCGCGGCGGCGGCGGGGCTCGTAAATGCCGGCCGGAGGAGCCGGCCGCCGGGCGGGCGACTCCTCCGGGGACCCGGCCGCACCTCTTTGTTTACGCTGCCGGTAAAATTAATTGGGCCGGCGTAAGGTCAAACCAATTGGACGGAGAGCTACAAATTACCAGTGGACTGCGGCATGATGGATCGTGTTTGTTTTCGTGATGGATGGGCCGGGACGGACGGCGGCCGTCGGACGAGGCGCCCTGTCATCCGCGCCGCCGCCGACGACGGGGCGGGCCGCCGGCCGCCGCCCCGTCGCCGCCGCCCGACGGCCGACGGCGGCGAGCGCGCGCCGACTGTCGGCTCCCTCCGCGGGAGCCGCTCCATCACAGCCCGTCACGCTCCGGCCAAAGGTAGCGCTCAAACGCACCCGGGTCTTTAACCGGGGGCCAAATGGCGAGCATTCGAAGTGGGCGCATTCCAGCGATAACCAGCTGGTCCGCGCGCACAATGCCGGCCATTTTCGGTGGCCCCCGGTGACCTCGTGCCGACGCCAGAAGCCCGGCTCCGATTCCTGAACTGGCGCCTTTCCGGGAGCGCCGGGAGACGCATCACTCATCTTTCCCGCTGTCGGGGTCAGCCATTGACCCCGACATGTGTTTAAATAGACCCCATATGCCAACGCAAAACCGGGTGGAATCAAAAGCGGATCAAACTCGTTTTGTGAATGTGGCACAGCCTGATGGCCAAGTGCGCAGAATCCCGACTTCCAATGGCCTCTAGGCCCTTGCGCATTCCTCTACAAAAGACGAGGATTATGGCGACAGGGTAAATGCATATTGGCAAACCGGAACGACGGCGGAGTCCATTCGTATGCGTATTATCTTTGTTACCTGTTTCAACAGCGTCTCTAGCCGAATGGCATGGCAGCAGCATCTTGGCATGACATGGTGCAGAAAAACTTGGCAGACCATGGACGTATGCTCCAATTCAAGTAGTTCATCCTAAATAGCCTCTCCGCCGCAGAGAGTGTCACCGTAGACCACTTCTGTTGTCGGAGTTGCTCTTGAATCGGTCACGACTCGGGTGCCGTCGTCGTGTCCACTCTCTCGTCACGCTCGGCCTCCGTCGTCCGGTCACGTGACAGGGCCGGTGTCGCCGGCCGCGGTGACGTCACGGACCGCGCCGGACACGGCCGGACTTCTGTCTCGGGAGGCCGTGTCTCGGTGTCGGCGGTCGGCTGTCTGGAGGTTGTGTCTCGGTGTCGGTGGCCGGCTGCCTGGAGGCTGTGTCTCGGTGTCGGCGGCCGGCTGTCTGGAGGCCGTGTCTCGGTGTCGGTGGTCGGCTGTCTGGAGGCTGTGTCTCGGTGTCGGCGGTCGGCTGTCTGGAGGCCGTGTCTCGGTGTCGGCGGCCGGCTGTCTGGAGGCTGTGCCTCGGTGTCGGCGGTCGGCTGTCTGGAGGCTGTTTCTCGGTGTCGGTGGTCGGCTGTCTGGAGGCCGTGTCTCGGTGCCGGCTGTCTGGAGGCTGTGTCGCAGTCGGTCGTGTGTCCAGGAGGCTGTCGGCGGCGGTGCCTCTTCCCGTCGGCCGCCCTCCGTCACCCCGTCGGCCGCCCTCCGTCACGGACTCGACTCTCGGCGCGCCGTAAAGCCGGGCCGAAAACAAGCCGCCCGTAATCGCCGTGGTTCATCGCGCCACGCAGCTCAGGAGTAAGAGATAATAAATTATCGGCGGTCGTCGTAAACGGCCGGCGCGACACGGCGTTGATGGCGCCGCCCCGACCTCTCCGGCAGTTTTCGGCTCGTCTTTCCGGCGCAGATCAAACACGGCTGGACGGCCGGAGAAAACGCCCGGACCTGAGATCAGGCGGAGAACCGGCCGGAAGTGGCGTGGAGGCTGGTCACACCCGCCGAGCGCCCACGCGTATCTTGTGTTCGCTGTAAGATGGAAAGTGGTTTATCACGACCGCTCTGTATCGGTTCAGACTGGCCACGTTGAGTGTTGTCAGGGCGGGGATGCTGTCGTCTGTGCTGTGTAGCGAAGCCCGCCAGAGTTGTATGGGGTAGTGCCCCCTCCCGCAGCCTGCGTCAGCCGGCGGCGATACGCCGCTCGCAGGAAACTGGTGCGCCGCCAAGCGGAAACGGATGGCCGCGCTCACGTGGAAAAGAAAGCGCCCACCTTCGACGGAAAACAGGAAACGCCGCCCGGGGTTCATGGCGTTCTCAGGCGCGCTGTGGGAGCGTGTCCGGGTAAAAACGGCCATCGACGGCGTCTGCCCGGCGACCGTCACTGACCGTCACCAGTTGGTGATGGTGCCGCCTGCGGCCGGGAGCCGCCGCTGTCTCCCCGCCCGTTGACCAGTGGGGTCCCGCAGTCCCGGCCGTAGCGGTCAGGCCCGGTCCGTCTGACGGCGACGTCTCTGTCTGTTCCAGACGTTCAAGGAGCACGGCATCGACGGCAGCACGCTGCCGCTGCTGAGCGCCGAGCACCTGACCAACATCCTGAACATGAAGCTGGGCCCGGCGCTGAAGCTGCGCACGGCGCTCAGTCAGAAGATCGGCCACTGCGCCGTCTGCATGCACTGCACCCACTGCCACGCCGCCCCGAAGGAAGCTAAATCACAGGAGGCGTGAGACGTGTGACGAGGCCTGGAACCGTTTTGTTTTTCGTGATTGTCGTGTTTTATGCGTTGTTTCTCTGTAGTTAAGTGCAATTCCCTGGATAATTGTTGTGAAGACATTTGGCTGGGATCGTGCAAAATTTATTCCAGCATTACGCACGGTAGGAGTGCTGTTCGTATACGTGTTTCGACTGTGGCCTTTTGGTTCTTGGAAATGTTCATCATGAACCTCAATAAGTGCTTTTAACAAATAATGATACGTTTTATAAGAAATGGGTTGTTCCGAATTCTTGTTTCGTTATGTCCTCGGATGTCTGCTTTTTTGCTTTCAAGAGATTTGATATGTTTTTACGTTTTTGAACATTTTTGTTACATTGTCTGTTGCTTGAATTTACCTGCATTGTAGTAATGTGTGTGTTTAAAGATCAAATGAATTGCGGTAGTTGTTTGCGTGTAGTTCATACCTATGACAGTTCTGTTTTAAGAAGACAGGTTCCGTGTTGTCTACGAAACCGGTTGACTAACTTCACTCCTATGATTTTTGTGTTCCAATATTTGCGGAATGTTTCTTTAAGAAAAAAATACCCAAAAATTCCGCAGTGCTCTATACAGAGTATTTTCATACTTCCTCATTTCATATATGAAAACCTTTCATTTTAGACGTATGTTAGACGTCATTTCGTGCGTACCTTCCGAAGATGTGCATATTGCTTGTAACATTGTTCTATGCAGTCTTGAAAGGTCTGGGTAGCTAATAAATAGCACTTGTGTGGAGAGATGGTGGTGGCACCAAATACACTTTGTGATATACCATATGGCTGCTTGCTGTTTGCTGCTTGCCCTAAGAACAAGCGAAGATGCCGATAAGTGGCGCATCGCAGTTTGCTGTAGCGAGGTTTCCGTGGTAAATCCAAAGATGTGGAAGTCCAAATGTTAGCCCTCCCCAAAGTGCATCCAACTCTAAATTCGGACCAGCAAATGAATGAGATCCAAGTTTAATCCAGACTTCTACTTCCTAAAAAACTAATTAAATAACAACCCAAGGGCTGCTTACTTGGAGCCTACTTGGGGCGCTCTACTTCCGTTTATGTCTTCTACAGTAGGTGAGGCTTCGTATTCCCTGTGGTAGTCGAGACCTCAAGGACATAAACAGGTTGTGTTAACAGCCGACCACGTTGGAGTTCGGGATTGATTAAAATTATGCGTATAATTCTGCATGAAATTTTTCTTGTTTTGTGAGTCTGATATCCAGGATGACGGACGCCAAATGAAATGCATTTTGATTGGAGTCGTTTAAAACGACTAGATTGGACAAGTTTCAGACTGTCATTTATTGGCATGATTTGCATGTCTGTCTAACTTTGGTCGGTCCCTTCGTCATGCCTCGTGGTTGAATGACGCGCGCCGTCCCAAACCCTTCTCGTGGTGATCTTGTCGGTCTGCTGGGGGTGACGGGTGCGGCTGGGTGTAACGGGTGCGGCTGGGTGTGGGGAGGGGACTGTAGCTGTCAGCTGGTTTCAGAGAGACTGAAGGGTCGGGGGCTCCAACATTCGTGCACCGTAAGACAAATTCTGAGTCACCAATTTCGAATTCTTGTCCCATGTAAACAAAAAAAAAACGAGAAAAATTATTCCCATCTTTTAAATTAAACATGTTTTAACGGCTATCTACGAAAAGGTATACAACTAAAAAACCGAGGCATGACTGTTCCTCATGCCGTCAAGAGGTCCGTGTTTCTGGTCCAGAGTGGCCATTTGGAATGTACAGCGGTGTTATGAAAGTGAAATTGGCCTCGTAAAGACTTAGTGGACATTACACAGTTCTGAAGGGGCAGATCGTCTGAGGGGACCTAAAAAAGATGCCGAAATTTGAGAAAGCTCGTATGAAGATCAGAGGGTCCACGTGAATTGCCGAGGATCTTCAAGAAGATCCGAGGGCACCTGCAGTATGCGAAGGACGCCCATGAAGGCAGTCTGTATTACTCGCTAGTACTGTGGTCAGCATGGGAGTCCATTGCAAGGCACTGGGAGCTGCTTCTTATTGCTTCTTACAATGCTACACCTTATTATCATTGAGCCCTGTGATCGATGAACACATCTTGACGTCCCTCACTTCACTATACCTACAACCGAGTGCGCATTCATGTGATATGATTTAACTGAAGCGGTTGATCTAGTAAACAGAGAGGCTGACACCTTTATGACTCCCGACAGCAGCAAAAACATGCATTCTTTGTTACTGCCTTTGTTCATTCTTTGCGGAAATAGACTTGTCCGCTGCTAATGCACCGGTGTTTTTTTGACATTTTCGAATTCGACTGATTCGCTAGAAACGTGTATATTTATATCACAGCATGGTATCAAAACATGGTCGATATAACACTGGACCTCATTATGCCGGCAAAATAGCTCAGTCAATTCTATGATAACCATAACCATCAGAACAACAGAGGTCATTAATCGCAGTGCGCTGTGCAGGTACATGAATTTGTGAGTTTATCGCAGCTACTGTAACCGTTCGCGACAGCGGCTCAGCACGAAGTAGAACATTAGTTGATAGATGACACAACATGAGCGTAGCAAAAACGTCGAAGACAAGATTGTGTGAGCGGCAGTCAAGTTTTAAGGCGGTGCTAAGAAGTGATTATGAAGGATAACTTGTACATGTTTGGTCATAAAGCAACCATTTCATGAGCATCCACCAGGGATCAACATTTTCTTATCTACAACATACGTATAAGTATACAACATGGGCGCATAGCAGTCATGAATGTTGCATTTACAGCACAACTTTGTGTTCCCCAAGCCGTATGACAGACCAACACATTTTTAGCCTCTCACATTGATGCGGCCAGGCAGCCTTCCGCCACGTAACAACAAACAGATCAGATCTTCGGACGATCCTCAGGACGTTCGCGTCTCTCGGGCCTGAAAACCCACAGATCCGCGATGATGAGGACCCAGAGGTTCGCCATACCGGGCGGCGGACGTAACCGTCGCTATTGCTCTGCTGAAGCCGGGAGGTCGACAGAGGGGCTCCCTGGCGGCCAGCGTGCGCCCTTCCGCGACTCATGCGCCGTCCGTGAGCTGGCAGCTGCATTCTGGAGTCTCCGTGCGCAGCGTCCCACGGGCTGGCGCGGTGCCGGCCATCACTGTCCTTTCGCGGCGGAGAACGGCAGGAAGGCCCGCGCCGCCGGCTTGGCGGCGTGGCAGTGGGTGCAGTGCATGCAGACGGCGCAGTGGCCGATCTTCTGACTGAGCGCCGTGCGCAGCTTCAGCGCCGGGCCCAGCTTCATGTTCAGGATGTTGGTCAGGTGCTCGGCGCTCAGCAGCGGCAGCGTGCTGCCGTCGATGCCGTGCTCCTTGAACGTCTGGAACAGACAGAGACGTCGCCGTCAGACGGACCGGGCCTGACCGCTACGGCCGGGACTGCGGGGCCCCACTGGTCAACGGGCGGGGAGACAGCGGCGGCTCCCGGCCGCAGGCGGCACCATCACCAACTGGTGACGGTCAGTGACGGTCGCCGGGCAGACGCCGTCGATGGCCGTTTTTACCCGGACACGCTCCCACAGCGCGCCTGAGAACGCCATGAACCCCGGGCGGCGTTTCCTGTTTTCCGTCGAAGGTGGGCGCTTTCTTTTCCACGTGAGCGCGGCCATCCGTTTCCGCTTGGCGGCGCACCAGTTTCCTGCGAGCGGCGAATCGCCGCCGGCCGACGCCCGCGGCGGCGCCACCCCTCACAGCTCGGACGGGCCTTTAACCTCCGAAGCCATTCGATTTCCTATCGTCAAATTCAATTACAGCTGGGACCGCGCTAGGAGGAAGTCGCGTGGTTTCCTGATGATCTCCGCGGTCGGCGTGTGGGAAAGCGGCGAGCTGGACAAAAAGGAGTGTTTGTATCCTTTGCGGAGTTTAACGCCCGCAGCGGGCGGCTGCGACGCGAGGCGCGCATGCCATGAGAATGCCTGCGTGCGAATCCGACAACGGCCTTTAACACCGCGAATACGACGGCGCAGGCTCTGAGTGGCCGGCCTCCGGCGGTGGAGCTCATCCTGGCGCACACGCTGGCCAGCCATTACCGCGCGCGGCCTCCGGAATGCTCTAATTTCCAGCCGGGAGCCGGTGCACGCGGTGAAATGGGTCATCTGCCGGACGCCGCGTAAACGGCTCGTAACATGCGGGCCACGCTCCGGCCGGCCGGCCGACACGCGCACCTCCGGGCATTTACGAGCGCCGACCGTATTTTATTGGCTCTACTTTTTAATAAGCGGCGCGGAGATGGTCCGCCCTGATAGCCGGCCGGGCCGGAGCCACCAGCGGACGGCGAGCATTTGCCGCGCCCGGCGTCCGGCGGCGGCGGCGGCGGCGCGCGGAGAAAGCGACGCGGCCGGCCGCCGCCCGCCGCCCCGGCCGCGGACGCCCGGGAAACTTAATATCGTAATTTACCGGCCGAGAGCCTGCCGCGTCTTATCTCGACATCCGAGTGGACAGGGAATTATCGTCCGCCGGCGTGACGCCGGTCCGGTCCGGTCCGGTCCGGGCCGGGCCGGGCCGGGTCGGGTCGGGTCGGGTCGGGTCGGGTCGGGTCGGGTCGGGTCGGGTCGAGTCTGGCCGGGCTGGGCGCGGTGCTCCGGTTTCTCCGGCCGGCGGCGGCGGCGATGACGGCGCCGCCGCCGCCGCCGGCCGCCGCATGCAGCGGCCGATTTGTGCACGGTGCACGCTCCAGGCCGGCGGCGGTGCCGCCCGCTCCGGGCCGCTAATGTATGGGTGACGCGCCGCCTAATGGCGGCTGCGGCGCGGCCCGGCCGGCCCGCCGCCGGTCACGCCGCTCGCTGCCCGGTAAACACCACTGCGCACCCGATGAATGGAGTGGCCACTGAGCGCCCGCACCAGCGGCAATGACCAGCGGAAAAACACGGCCAACTGGGAAAATTGCACGCAATAACAGAAACAGCCGAGAACGACGGAATTTACCAAATAAAAGTTCGCCAACTACCTGCTGTTTTCCGCTAAGAATAACACTCTTCTGCTCACTTCAGCACTGCATCACGGAGTTCGTGCTAAGCCGGCCCGATTTACATAATCTGCATGCAGCTCCTTTCACGAATGCAAATTTTGCCTCAACAATCTGCGGACCGCAGGCACGACCGCCGGCGGTGCTCCCTCGTGACCTCCACCCTGCAGATCGGCCGCCCTGGCTGCTGCGCCCACCAAGGCTGGTGGCCGGCTCCCGCGCGGCGGCCGCAGCGGCCGGCGGGCGGGGCCCGTACTCCCGGCAGCGGTAGGGGTACCCCGCCTGGGCGTGGCCGGCCGGGTTCTGCAGGGCCCGAGGTCGGCCGGCGGAGGCCGCGCCGTCTGGCCGGGCGGCGGCGTCACCGGGGCGGGTCCCGGAGAGGCGACCGGACGGCGGCCTCGCTGCCGGCCGCGTCCTTCCGACACCACGTGACCTCGCTCCCGGCTCCCGTGCAGGCGGCTGCAACGGTGCACGGGGTCGCCCCGCCGGCGGGCTGCGCGGCGGCAGGACGGGCCGGCGCGATCCCGTCCGCGGGCCTCAGCTCCGTCAGCGTCGGACTGACCAGCTGCTGCGGACTGCAGCCGGCCGCTGGGCCCGGCCCCAGCGGGCGGCCGGCAGCCGACAGCCGGCCGCGGCGGACCCGGCCAGCGGCGCCGGACCGGCTAACGGCACCGGCCACTTGTCAGGCGGCGACAAAAGTGACGCGGCGCGCCGATTTACGGCGCGCCGCCGCGCCGCCGGAGACGGAGGCCGGGGGCCGCGGCGGCCGCCGCCCCGCCGCGTCCGGCGGCCGCCAAATCAAAGCCGGCCGCCGCCGCCGGCCGCCCTCGGACGGCGCCTTCGCACGTCGTTCGGCGCGGGGATCGGCGTGACCTTCGACCCGGAGGGCAGCGACACGACGCTCCTGGCCTCTCAGGCACCTGTTAGATAGAATCTTAATGAATTCTTCAGAGGAGGGACGACCACGCGGGCTTCTGGGGTCACCGGAGGTTGCCGCTGTTGTGTAGCCAGGAATTTATAGCCGGCCGCGCGCAGCGGGCCTCCAGTAATGGACGGGGTAATGGTGTGTTTGAATTCTCGATAATAATAGTGCGCCGTGCCCGGGTACCCGCGTGAACTCAGCATCCAGGGCTTCCTGCCTGCAACGGTACCACCCGCAGCTCCCAACCGAGAAAAACGCCGAGTTTTTGCACGGTGCCAGCCGGGCGGCGTCAGGCGCCGACTTCTGTCAGGCTTCTGTTCGTGGGAGCCGTCAGATGCTGACATAAGTCAGGCTTCTGTTCGTGGGAACCGTCAGACGCTGACATAAGTCAGGCTTCCGTGCGTGGGAAGCGTCAGACTCCTTCATGCTTTCGTTCGTGGGAAGCGCCAGACGCTGGTTTCTGTCAGGCTTCCGTTCGTGGGCGGCGGCGCCCTCCCTGGAGAGACTGAGAGCCCAGAGCAAGGAGAAAGGTGGAGCACGCCCCACAATAACGTGAGCCACCGCTCCTGGAGAGCCGAGGAGGCTGAGTGTGGCCGGCGGCGGCGGCGCTGGTGCCAGCAGGATCCGAGGCTGGCTCCTCTGGCCGGCATTTACGAGCCCCGCCGCCGCCGCGCCGCCCGCGGCCGCCGCCGCCGCCGGACCGGCCGTATGCCGAGCCTGACCTCTGACACGGGCGGCATGTCTGACCGGCGGCTACCAGCTCCGGTGTCGACTCCACGCGATAACAGCCGGCAGCGGGGCCGGTCGGCGGCTCTCCGCTCCCCCTCTCTCTCCAGCCGTCCTCCGGCTCATCTCCGCCGCGGCCGGCCGCCAGGCGCCACTTGAAAGGATACCGGGACACGGCCGGGTCGCGGAGGTCGCACCGGGCGCATACTTGGCCCCGGCCGGCCGTAATGGCTGTCATTGTTGTCGGCCGTCCTAAGACCCAGCGCGAGCCGGTTTCTCCCAATCATCATCTGTAGCGGGCCGGCGGCGGTGGTGGCGTGACCCGACTGCCCGGCCGCACCCCCGGACGGCGCGGGCCGTCGATGGGCCGCCCCGGGCGGGACGGGGGGGAAGGCCGCGGCCGGCCTGCAGACGGCCGGCCGCCGGCGGCGGCGCAGCCCTGCAGAGTGGGAGGCGCTGGATGCTATCTGCCGCCCGAGCAGCGCCAGATGAAGCCCCAGCACGCCCTCCCCATTATCAAAGGTCACAGGGGCGAGGTTGAAACGTCGGAAAAAGTCATCATTAACGTGAGGAGGAGAACCAATCTAAAAGTTGCTCCCGGTGGTTATAAATGGCCGCGAGAGCGCTTCCAGGAGGACTCGTGATTAGCACGGCCGGCTCTCGTGGCCAGTGGCTACAGTCTGAAGAGCCTGAGGAGGGCATCTGGAGCAGCAGCCAGCTCAGCGACCGCGCCAGCTGCAGCCGCACAGGCCGTGGGCGGGCCAGATCGGCCCCGAGCGACAGCGGGATGGAGCCCCAGCCTGCCGTCGCAAACACAGAGAACAACTCAGCGTGCCATGCTGCAGCAGCGCGGGCTCAGCGGACAAGACAGGGTGATGGATGAGCGGACACTCACCTCGGCATACTCGGCGCAGACGTCCACAGAGCGGACGAACGAGCACACCTCGTCCACGCCCCACGAGCCCACCGCCTCCGCCTCCGCCGAGCACGGCCGCTGCGTGCACGCCGAGCCGTGCAGCACGGCCGGCTCCGGCGACGGCCGTGGCGACGCGCTGCCGCCGCGCGCCTCGTCGTCCTTCAGGCCGAACAGCTCCTTGAACCCCTTCTCCAGCCGGGGCCGCTTCATGTTCGACAGGTCGAGCGGGGCTCCCTCCTGCGGCCGCTTCGCTGGCGGCGTACCGGCCGCCGCCCCCTGGCCCGACAGGTAGTCGGACGGAGCCAGACCGGGCCGCACCATCGACAGCACGTCCAGCATCGGCAGGCCGGACAGCGCCGCCAGGTGAGGGTGCATCGCCAGCAGCGGGTTCGCCACCGCCGCCGACACCTCCTCCTTCTTGGCGTCCTCCTTCGTCGGTGACGTCATCAGCGGCGTGTGGCCCGGCTTCAGGCCGTACCGGCTGTAGTCGAAGCCGCGCAGAAGGCCGTTTGTCTGTCCGGCAAAGTACCTGCGGCACAAGCATGCGGCCAGTCAACGGCACCGTCCAGGCCGGCACGGACGAGGGCTGGCCTCACAGCGGTGGGTCCTCCCATACATACGGCGCCGGTCGAGCCAATACATACACAGCGGAAACGGGAGCGGCTCATTTCTGGCCGCCACGTAAATCAGCCGACCCTCTCGGCGGCGCCGGCCGCTCTGCCGATCACCACGCTGGGTTTACGAACGGCGCCGCCAGTAAAGCCGTCCATCTGTTAGCCATAGGGCGCTTAATGAAGCGGTGCGCGTCAGCTCGGGTCATTTGCGGTCACGACTGCACGTGCCGGGCGGGGCGGCCGGCGAGGCGGGAGGTCACCTCATTACGAGCGTGTCGTGACGCCGGCGGCGGGACGCCTCCCTCTGCCCGCCGCCGCCGCCCCGCTGGTTTACATCTGGCGCCGGCAGAGGCCTAGTTGTCCCTCCCTCGATCCCCATAATGACCGAATATCCCCATAAGAGCTGTGTGTATCCTCGGTGTCCGTGTCTGGCATGCTCGTGCTGCCGTTGCTGTTGTTGTCGGGCTCGCAGTGGCTCTCCGACGGTGGCAGCCGTGCTGACCTTTCATCTCATCAGGCGGCGGCGGCCGGCGGAGCTGGGCCGGAGCCTGCCGCCGGCCCCGTCCGCCGGCAGCCAATGGGCCATCGACGCGACCAAAGGTCGGCCGTGTTTGTCAAGGGTCAGCCGCGTTTGTTTGGCGCTGGGGTAGCCAAACACAGGCAGGGGCACTGGGCCCGGCCGTCGCGTCTCATTGCACACTAGTTGGGCCGATCATTAAATCTAACGTCCTTCAGCCCGCGGCTACCTGACTCGGTGGTTTCTCTTGCCCGTGCTTAGCCTTTTTATGCATACTGTCCGGTTTCACCATCGTGACCTCGGCGTCTGCACGGACCAGCTGTGAGGCCTGTCCTGCGTCAGGTGACCCGCGCGTTCCTCTCGACCTGGAAATCGATCCGGCACCTGGTGGGGCCATCAGTTAGGTCGCCTTATCACCCGAGGCCTGTCACCCCGCCCGGCCCCGGGAGATAAAGCGGCCGGGGACGGGGGCCATCATCAATCTGTCCGCCTGCCACCGGGTACAGGCGGCGGTGCCGGCACGCCGCGCGGACCGTGCTCCGTATCAACACGGCCCCGGCCGGCCGGGCCGCCGAGTTCGCAGACCTGTTGACCGGCGGCGCGTCGTCGGACACCGGCCGCGGGTCGCCGGGACCGCCAGGTGGGCGACTGACGCCCGGCGAAACGTGACCCGCAGGCCGCCGACACGGGCCCGCCTCGGCGCCGGGAGCGGCCGGCTCGGCCCGTCCCGGTCAGATGGCACCGACTCAAGGGCAGGCCGCCCGGCAACGCACCTGAAGTGCACGGGAACGCCGGCAGTCCAGCGGAGACGACGGGGTAATTGCCGAAGAAGGCCGTCCTCGTTAGCACGATTCCGCGGTAACCATATTTACATGTATCACGCTATCCGCGAGAAATCATCGATCGTTTATCAAGCTTCAGAGAGCTGCGTGTGTGCTAGCATCCATCTCTGACGATGGAGCCGAATGCTGACCGAGCCGCGGGCCCGCGGCACGTGCGCCGACCACCAGCCGCCTACCGCACCCGGCGCCGCTAATACTCGACCTCCTGACCTCGGACGCGACCCCTGATCCGCGCCGGGCGCCGGCGGCCAGCAGGTCCGCTCCGTAATTGGTAACCGCTCGTTGGCGGTCGCCGTTGAATGCGCCGTGCACGTCGCCGGCGACCCGGCGACCCGGCGTCGCGTGCGTGTGGTCGCCGCGGTGTCGGACGGTAGGAGGTGCGGGCCGGCCGCCGCCGCCGCCGCCCGAAAAACAGGCCCGTCACGCCGGAGGTCGTGACGCCAGCGTCACGGCCTCGCCGCCGAGCGAGGCCCGGCCGGCCGGCCCGCGGTGTAAAAATGGTGAATCGCTCGACGCGGCGTCGTGACCGGCCGAACGAGTGGCCTCCGCGGGACGGATGAAAGGAGGAACGCGTCACAAATGGCTCGCTTCTGGTGAAGGACGGTCCCGGCGATTCGTGGTAGCAACATCCCTCGACGTATTAGATACTGCTGCAACAGTTGGGTCCAAATGTCTCGTGGCCAGAAATCCAACTAATCTATTTTTGCGAAGTTATATTCGTGGGATTTGCAGTGACCAAAAGCGATAAAACAGCCTGAATGACGAATATTTTATTCTACGTCTGAATGTTTTGCAACGACCTCTGTATCATTTAGCACACAGCACAAGGTTTTAAAGTACTAAGTCAATTATCGTGAAAAACGGTCGTAATCCTACGCTTTGCTCTCTGGACTGTCATCAGCATATTTTGAAGGTAATCAAATCGTTTTGAAACTGATGTCAAATCTAACATCATATGGGAAATTAGCCCATGCAGAAATGTGGCAGTGCGGATGCAGAAGGTTCTCAACGACTATGACTTCGACTTCCGAGACTTGAACGGGAATAGAATCAAGGAACTGATACCTTGGATAAAATGATGCAGTGAACTCTTGCACTCTTTTCGTCTGAGAAAACAGATTCCTTCAAATGTCAATGAAAGTAAACGCCGTGTTCTGCGCGCCTTCCGTCGCAGCGAACATAAGACTCTCATTCCCAGGAGTGTCAACCAGCAAAGGCGCCGTACGATACGGGCCAGCGGGCCGTAGACCAGCTGGACTGCTGGCCCGGTTTATCGGCCCCGACGGGTGGCGGGCGACGGCTGCCCAGCGGCCGGCCCCGTCCGGACACGGCACAGTCGGCCGCAGCAGCTCCACATTTCCCGTCATTAGCCCGTGCGGCCTGCACGGTACCCACGCGCACACCGACAGACACCGCCGCCGGAGAGAGCTCCCGTGAGAGCCGTTCTGGCTGAGCTACTTTGTAGACGACCGGTAAATCACGGCACGGTCGGACGTCGCCGGTCATCGCTCCCCCCGGACGGACGACCGCCGGCAGAGCTCCTGCACATCACACATCACCGCTGATGCCACACATCACCTCCAACACATCACACATCACCACCGACACATCACCACCGATAAATCGCCGAAGGCATATCGCACATCATCGCCGGCACGTCACACATCACCACCAACACATCACACATCAACGACGGGACATCATTTCTACGGGCACGCCACACATCACCTCCAGCACATCACCACCGACACATCATGCACCACCATCGACATATCACGATGGATGACACACCGACACATCACCAGCGGAGTCGACAGATCACCATGGACCGGACATCCAACAGCTCGCTGTCACACAGATAATTCACCCAGACTTTGAGCGTGTGTCACGGGACCTCTGAGGGACTGCTACATCAGTGACAGTAGCAATGAATACTGCTATTGTCAAAGATGCGCACGGAACTGGCCATTTACCACCACTATGCAGCAGGCGGTGCACTCACTCGTTGGGATTGTTGTTGTTGTACTTGGCGGCCAGGCTGCGCATGAAGTCGCTGTAGTTTCTGGGCGGCATGGCCTGGCTGGTGGCCGGGGTGGCGGCGGCCGAGACGGGCGTGGCCGGACTGCGCCGCTCGTGCGGCGAGCGCTGCGAGCTCAGAGAGCCCGGCGAGCCGCTGGGGCTGCGGTCGGGCGTGTTGCTCTCCCGCTTGACGTCGGCCGGCTCGAGCGTCCTCTTGCGGCGCCTCTTGACGGCCGGCGTCAGACTGATGCCCGGCGGCAGGTCCGAGCTCTCCGTCTGGCCGCCTGCCGAGGGAGGCCGGTGTTAACGGAGCTCGCCTGAAGCCGCCGCAGTCTGGACCGCAGGGCGGCGCACTTCTGCCGCCGCAGGGATACGGTCTCCTGTTTATGCTTTACATGCCGCCGGGGGATACGGTCTCCCGTATATGCTTTACATGCCGCCGGGGGATACGGTCTCCCGTATATGCTTTACATGCCGCCGGGGGATACGGTCTCCCGTATATGCTTTACATGCCGCCGGGGGATACGGTCTCCCGTATATGCTTTACATGCCGCCGGGGGATACGGTCTCCCGTATATGCTTTACATGCCGCGGGGATACGGTCTCCCGTATATGCTTTACATGCCGCCGGGGGATACGGTCTCCCGTATATGCTTTACATGCCGCGGTCCTATATTTTACATGCCGCCGGTTTTCGGGGATACGGTCTCCCGTATATGCTTTACATGCCGCCGGGGGATACGGTCTCCCGTATATGCTTTACATGCCGCCGGGGGATACGGTCTCCCGTATATGCTTTACATGCCGCCGGGGGATACGGTCTCCCGTATATGCTTTACATGCCGCCGGTCTCTATATGCGGGGGATACGGTCTCCCGTATATGCTTTACATGCCGCCGGGGGATACGGTCTCCCGTATATGCTTTACATGCCGCCGGGGGGATACGGTCTCCCGTATATGCTTTACATGCCGCCGGGGGATACGGTCTCCCGTATATGCTTTACATGCCGCCGGGGGATACGGTCTCCCGTATATGCTTTACATGCCGCCGGGGGATACGGTCTCCCGTATATGCTTTACATGCCGCCGGGGGATACGGTCTCCCATGCTTTACATGCCGCCGGGATACTTTACATGCCGCCGGGGATACGGTCTCCGTATATGCTTTACATGCCGCCGGGGTCTCCCGTATATGCTTTACATGCCGCCGGGGGATACGGTCTCCCGTATATGCTTTACATGCCGCCGGGGGATACGGTCTCCCGTATATGCTTTACATGCCGCCGGGGGATACGGTCTCCCGTATATGCTTTACATGCCGCCGGGGGATACGGTCTCCCGTATATGCTTTACATGCCGCCGGGGGATACGGTCTCCCGTATATGCTTTACATGCCGCCGGGGGATACGGTCTCCCGTATATGCTTTACATGCCGCCGGGGGATACGGTCTCCTGTTTATGCTTTACATGCCGCCGGGGGATACGTTCCGCCGGGGAACGGTCTCCTGTTTATGCTTTACATGCCGCCGGGGGATACGGTCTCCCGTATATGCTTTACATGCCGCCGGGGGATACGGTCTCCTGTTTATGCTTTACATGCCGCCGGGGGATACGGTCTCCTGTTTATGCTTTACATGCCGCCGGGGGATACGGTCTCCTGTTTATGCTTTACATGCCGCCGGGGGATACGGTCTCCCGTATATGCTTTACATGCCGCCGGGGGATACGGTCTCCTGTTTATGCTTTACATGCCGCCGGGGGATACGGTCTCCTGTTTATGCTTTACATGCCGCCGGGGGATACGGTCTCCTGTTTATGCTTTACATGCCGCCGGGGGATACGGTCTCCTGTTTATGCTTTACATGCCGCCGGGGGATGTGGTCGGCTCTACACAGAGAGGGAAACCCCGCACGGCCGCGTATTTTGTAACTGGCTTTGCACCAGTTTGCAAAACAATCAAAATGGACCGGACGCTGAATACAGCTACCATCTCTTTTAGACTCCCAAAACATTTATTGTCCATTATTCCATCATTTGGTGGACGCGTGAATAAGACTTGTGTTCTTCTTGTGCGATACAGGCCTAGTCAAGGCTATCATTGTCTTTATCGTGTAACGTGGGTGTAGCCACGGTTCGGAAATTCGGACGGACACCCTGACTGCAATTCACCAGATAGGTAACGCTGGGGATAAAAATATTTTTTTCGGGGGTTGCATGACAAACTACGGTTGAAATCCCTTTTGCTGGATTTCAAAGTTTAAGGAATCGTGTCGTCAATAGGAAATGCCTATTTGATACCTTAAAAATCAGGGGGGACAGATCACCATCTCTGGAAAGTTGCGGGGCTCATGTCCCCCGCAGTCCCGTACAGATTACAACCCTGCCTTGTAACTCCATCAGCTTTTGATAACTTGGCCTACAAGTCATCGTACTTCCTGATTTCATTCTTTTCGACGTTTAAACAGTAAAATTCGCTGTGACGGACTTCAACACCCACATCATATGCTGCTCATATCTCATCTCACGACAAAAAAAAAATGGAACTTCACGTTTTGTCCATCTGGCATCTGGCCGCATCAGCAAATTCAGCAAATGAATTCATGCAAAGCTGCTATCCAGAATATAACGCAATCCATAGCCATGCCATGTGGTATCTGTTGACAGCTGTTATAAAACAACGTTACTCGTTTATGCTCACGAATTATGTGCGCTGGTTTCGGAAAGCTGACCAGCGATATGCGAGGTAACAATTGGGCCTACACTATGTCCTCTCAAATACTGGCGCTGACGCCTCAGCCAACGTCATGAAAGAAACCGTCCGGCATTCCCAGTTTCTGGGCGAAATTGACCTGTCCGGCTGCAGTCACCCCGGTCTGACCCGTGAGAGGGTTCGCAGCCGTCGCCGCGCTGGCGCAGCCCCGAGCTCACACCCCGCTGACGCGGCGCGGGCCACTGCACGGCCGTCGCCCCGGGACCGGAGGCTGCCGCAGCCCTCCGCCGGCCTGACGCGGCCAGCTCAGCAGCGGACCGCGTCCTCCACGTGACCCGGGAGGCCCCCGCCGACCTCCCCCGGCGCAGGGAGGCGGCCGGGCCGTGGTTCAGCCGCCCGCTGCCCCGCAGGGACGGCCTGACCGGAGAGCAAATCAGTGTGAGGTTTTCCAGGTGCGCTTTCTTCTCTCTCCTCAGAAAACAGGGCAGAATGTTTTCGGCCGCAATGAGGATCTGTCCTGCCTGCAAGCACGGACGGAGCTGAGGATCACTCGCAGTCGAGTCTGCTGATGCTTTACAATGTCAAAATTCCCGGGGAACATATACACACAACAGAGGAACAATGTAATTTTATCCGTGCACGTTAACATAATCCGACAACTTCTCGAGCATTATCCGATCAAAATCCTTCATTCGTCATACAAGCCTCGTCAAAGTCTGATAACAAACATCGCAGTAATATGCACTGCTCCAGGCCACAAAAAACACCCGTTAGCCCCTGCTTTGAGAGAGGGCCTCGTTAATCTTTTGAGGTATGCAATCGTTTATTCCCGTGACGTCGGACTTGCAGGCAGCTTTGCGGTCGCAGTAACAGCGTTCACCAGCGAAACGTTCGCTGAGAGATTCACACTGCAGAGCTTTGGCCAACTTGTGGTGCCGCAAATGTTGATTTGACAACGTGCTTTGACTCGACAAATGCTGACCCGAAAACAATAGAATGGCCAATGAGTGGTTACTTGGTAGGTATTACCGTGAAATGACTTGTGAATGAGTTGTGTTTTGCATGAATCACCGTGAAAAACTAGCTGCAGTGGTCGTATATTCGTGATGGAGGAACTAAAGACAACCGGAAACGTTTCGGCCGTCTATAGAAACTTTTCTGTTGAATCTCGAGAGACATTTTTAATCCGTCACGAAATACTGCTATAGATCCTTGCCCTATCATCGGGTACATAACCCCTAACGTACAACAAGAAGCGTTCCTAATAGCGCTTGTATTCAAAGTCCTTCCAGATATTTAGTAAGTGCATGGCAAATGAAATGCGCTACAATTTACTTCCACCCCTCATACGTAACGCAACGCATGCCATTCAAATAGTTCACTAAGACCTCATGACTGCCCATGCAGCACAATGCTGTCTTTTTTCTAAGGGTCCATACTTGTTTTACCTTGATAGCAGCAGTTATCCTGTCTTAGCAGTACAGACCATAAGGTCCGGTTCATCACAACAGGTCGTGAACACAGCACTCTTTTGAAACATGCAAAAAGAGTGACACAAAAACAACAAGCTTGATATGTCAAATGCATTCGCCGCTGGATGCACACGGTCCATGTGTACGAGTTCAAGCGTGATACACGGTCTTTCCGAAACGGGAACGTTCACAGTCCCGGGCGATTTTAATCCCGAGGAATTAGTTTTCAGCCGTTCGTTATGCTTCTGCCTTTTTCTGTCTGACGAAGGAGAGTAAGTAAAACAGGACCAGCTCCATACGCTTGGAAACCCAGAAAGGTGGTAAATGAACAGATTTTAAGCTTCTGACAGCCAGATCTACGGGAACATTTTGAGTTAATACTATGAATGTAGTCTCATAAAAAATGCTAAAATTCACAGCGAATGTGGTTATAGTTGCTTCTTCTCATCCGTTATTCTCCTCTCGCTGCTAGTACTGTGGAAAATTTTAAAAGCTACCCATTTTTATGGTAACAGTTCAAGGCATTCTCAGTATACATCTCATTTTGCTGCAAACTTCGTAACTCCCCGAGATCCCTGAAGGCCACAAGCGACGTACTCAATTCTAGACATTAACCAATTTGCATGCATTGGAATTACGATTTCCCTCTCATTTCAGCGACTCACTTTGGCTTCATAGGCTTCTAGCACTGCCTTTGGTATGGCGATGACAGATGGGCACAGGTCGTGTGAGATCGGTACCATGTACCGATCTGAAGTCTGACATAAGCATCCTGCGAAAGATTAGTGCAAACGAAAAAAGGGCGGCTGGGTTTTCCTCGTGCGGTGACCGTGCGTGACGAAATCTTTACATCCCGAGGACTTCAATACCACAAGGAAGATAACCTACAACTAAACGAACGGACATAAACGTATCACGAAAGCCGACTGCAGTGCAGCGGCTTACGACACCTTAAGGATTTCGTCACAAACAGTGGAGCACGCGAGAGGAATGCAGAATTAAAACCTGCCGCGTTGCAAGTTGATTTTTAATCAAGACCTGGGAGCATTCATGTCACCGACAAGGTTTGCCAGCGACATTTTCGGCTGTATTTCGAAGTAAATAAAGATACGGCCATTCAAGCGCTGAAAAAAATGATGGCCGACTTGGTGCAAAGACGCTAACCACAAAGATTAACTAGGGTTGAAAAATGAGGAATTAATCATATTCCTCCTTGCTGTGGAGAAATTCTGGCTCAGTGTGCGGTATCTCCGTCCTACGTCAATCGTACAACGTTCGTGTGATGCGGAATCCCTAGCCAGCGTCAAAATTCCGTACGCATCTTGTCATTTGCACCGATCGTGCGCCGTTAAAAACAACTAGCTTTATGTGGACACCATTAGACACAACGTAATGGAGTGTTTAACGAGCGTTTAACGAGAGATGGACCTGAGAAACAACGTGGAAAATAATTGCAAACATACAGCAGCACTCATCACGTGGCTTAGATTGTAGGTTTCCACAAGTATGCACTGGCTGACCATCACCCATATGTCAAGACAAGAGTGGACAAACAGGACGCATAATTTTTTACATACATTACATTACATACATACTTACATTTATCGGATGAACGTCTTTGACAGAATCTGAGGAGAACTTACTTGAGTAACACCACTTTGGCCAGACGACAGGCCCAGTCGATTCCAAATCGGTCATCTTGTGGATAGCCACCTTGAAATTTAGGATGAAGTCCTTCAACCCACAAACTTGTTCCGAACTGTTTGTCTCTCAGGGGCCCACAACAGGTGCGGCGGGAGACAGGTGGCCTATATTCGGGTCCCGTTCAGGAGCACACGCAAACACCTGCCGTCGCTCCCACCACCGGCGGCCGACTGCGGCCCGACGGCGGCCCGCTCGCCAATCACAGCGCGCACGCGCTACCGGAGGCCAGGCGTCTCGACCAATCAGCGACCGGGATCCGCGCCGGCGGAGGCGGCTCGTCGGCCCGGTCGGCCACCGTAAGCGAGCCCCATCGATAACCGGCGAACTGGTTTCCGGGGCACGGGTTGGTGTGAACTTTTGTTTCCGGCGCGGCTCCGCGGTGTCGCCGCCAATGCGGTGCGGTGTGCTGCTAAAATAAAGCCCGGGCGCTAAACGGCTCCAGCAGAAAAGTCAAACTAGACGCGCCTGTTCGTTTTTCCCAGCACAGCAAAACTCCCGATTTTCCGCGATATCTATTGTATTCCTTCCCCCTTTCGCCAGAATTTTATGGCATGGGGAGCATACCCATGATTGATGGGTTTTCATAAATGAACACCAGGGCTGCCTCTTACCGCAAACTGACTGACGCAGAGTAGTCCAGCTCACAGTGATGTTTTAATCAGAATCATAGCCAGAAGAAAACGTTGATTGTTCATAGTCTATCATGTTCTTGGCAACTATCTTTCAAGAAGGTCACCCAAGAAATCACAGATACCCAATTTAGTATTTCGGAAGTAACATATTTAAAAGCGCAACCAAGGAGGTTAAGGTACGTGGGGTCAGCGGCCACCATTTGCATGTTTCTCGCCATGATAATCGATCCCTTTTTACGTCACATATGTGCCGCAGTAAGAAGAGTGTTGTGGACAGCAGAAACATAGTTGCTCGTGGAATGCTGGATTCACGAAATTTGAAATTCCATTCTAAGAAAATATGCCATATGCCAGATCACGACATAGTCTAGCATTCTGACGTTTGTTAAACCCAGGCCATTTGTTGTTAAGATGTGAAAAATGGTTATTTCAAATAATAACGATATGACCCAATGTCCCGCTCATTCCGGCCATTGCTGCGCATATAATTTGCTTGCGCACATTGCTATCCGTTTTGGAATCAAATCTGACCTGTCTTTATTGGCCTGGAGGCCAACAAACGGGTCACCTCTGGGACCCGCGTCTCAAGACCGTTGATTGCATGTCACACCATATAACTAGTTCGTTGCAATTGGCTAACTGGGACAGAATCTGCTCACTAAAAGGTGGTGAAACAGCCATTTGGAGGCCACATTCAGATTCTATAAGGCAGACTTTTATTCCCTGCTGTCTTCTATCTCCAATGAATGCATTGACACTACATGAGCGTCTGCAAACTCATGCGGCATTATCCAGTCAGCCTCCCGTGGGCACGCTCCTGTGCCTAGTTGAAGACAGGCTGCTGTGAAAACCGGCGAACAATCCATGAAAACATTGCGAAACAAAGGCCGTGTAAAGACCCTGGCGCTAGATTTACGGCCACCACTTGTTGTGTTTTGTGAGACCCGTGGGAAAGCCAAATTGACGCAACTGTTCTTTGTGTGCTTACCGCAAGTGTTTCAATAGCTTTTGGTCGAAATGAAAGATGTGCCAACAGGTTCAGCTTGTATGCTGCCTTCGTCTGTGGCGTGACTCGAAGATCTCCTGCTGTCATTATTCAGAACTTAAATAGCTTTACAATTGTCACTAGTTTTGCGAGCCTGTGAGCTTAACCTTCATTTTCAAACTGAAAATGATGGCTAAAGGACATTAGTATGAACTGCAGATATTTCAAGCCATTTTTCCAAAGCCATCAAGGCATTTTTATCGATATATCGGTAGAAAACCATTATTAATCGCCATCGCGATGGCGGTTAGTTTATCCCAACACATTTCGATTAGACATTTTATAACGCATATTTGCGTACATTGCATGTATTGCATGCATTCATGCATGCGCACATTGTACATGTTCCATATGATGCGTATCTTATAGTCCACGTGACCTACTCGATGACGTAAAAAGAAGCCGGACATTGGCATTGATGGAAACTAGCTGACGCCCAGGTCCACGCCCCTGTCGGAACGGAAACATTCACCCATACTCAGCATGAATCATGCCAAACACCACCCGATCCGGCAGCTCGGAGGACGACCTTCCATCCGGTCGTCGACAATGGGCGCCGGCGTGCCTCCAGGGGTCACCCGGCACGCGCCCGGGTCGCAGAGGTCAGCCTCGCTGCAGGTGCAGCACGGCGGCCGGTGTAATCGACGCCCGGCCCGGGCCGATCACGCCTCACGTGCCGTGAGGTGGCCGGGCGCGGCGGGCGAGCGCACTAACGGCCGTGTTACGAGCACGCCCCGGTCCGGCCGGATCGGCCCTATCTCGCCGCTCGGGCCGGAGTGGCGACCAAATGGAGGGCAGGTATCAGGACATGGAGTAACTCTGGGCGCGGTCCGTCCGTTCTGCAGGATATCAGACGTAATAGCTTTGGAATACATCAGTGGAAGAGCCCTACAGTCTGGGAAAACACTGCTCGAATATGCAGTAAATGCCATCTTCTTCTTATGTTGCGACGATTTGTTTTCAGAAGATACTGATAAATTCCATGACGTCAACCGACTATTTAGTTCAATGAAATGCCCGGTACAACCCGCTCTGATCTTCTACCAAGAGCTAGTAAACAGGCTAATGGCGTACACTGTGAGCACTTTGGGACGCTAACAGTCACACTGTAACCCCAGTTCCGCTAGTCCCACGCCACACAAAAAGAACGTTTCCGAAAACTTCATTCATTCCGTGTAACTTTCTCACCGCGCGGCGGGATCTTCCCACGGAGCCCTTTAAAGCACGCTCGGACGCCGCCGCGGCAAATTGTGCACTTCCTCGCGGATTTCTGCCCGGTTCGCACACGCCGGCAGGTCACCGAGTCGCGTGGCCGGCCGGATGTGGTCAGGGTCCGGACTGCGCCAGTGATAACCAGCGGTGCAGCCAGCGGATGTGGCGCCCCGTGAGCCCGCCTGCAGGGGTGCTATACCCATGATATCACCTCCCTTTTTCCAAAACAAAGAACCTAGTGTTGACATGAAAACTATTGTTCCTTACTTCCAGTAAGCGCGATACGTTTGAGCTCCAGAACAATTATAGACCGGCTTATCCACTGAATTATCAGCGCAGAAACGTTTTCATTGTTGATACGGCCAGGGACAATTCAGGCAGTTTTCACTACAATACCATAGAAATAACGTTAAAAGAGTTGATAGGGCCGCCTTCAGTCTAACAGACTCGCTACTCTAACTTCCCTATGGATTGCTCTGTGCACGCAATCAATCAGCGACGGATCAGCAGCAGAGATGGAATGCTTTTTTCATCCAGCGAGGGAAGGCCGGAGACATTTCGTACAGTCTTCCCCTCAATACAAATCATCTCCAGGTATGGGTCCCTATGTTTTCAGTCGTTTTTACCGGTATTTATTCGAAACAGATAACGTTCTCCTAAATCAAGAAAACTCACCATGCAGGTGGTGCAGGCGTAAGTAGGAAAATACGCTTTTTCGAGTGGGTGAAATTCTAATCGTTGGAAGTGCTAATGTCCCACTATCCGCCTCTAATCAAACCGATGACGGATCAGTACGGGAAGCTGGACCACTCAGCAAAGTCAATAAAAAGTTCTGGACCTTTCGAGGGGTAACGCTTCAGTATGCAGTCTTATTACATTGTCTCGATTAGCCGGGAGTTGTCAATAAAACGACGATGTCATTAATGTTAGTGGAAAATTGACGCGCAAACAGTGATTTTAAATGATGAATTTATAACTGGTTCTCAATGACGAATGACAACCAGTTTTAACCAAATGTCCATAAAATTGCTGACGGGGGGGGGGGGCAGGAACCTAGCGGCCCCTGGCCCGTCTATTCAGTTGTCTCAGCCCGACCCGAACACGGTCGCCAACCGGAAACGGGCAACAAACACCGGACCTTGCGGACAACGCCAGACCACAGGTGTCATGGCGGCCGGCTCCCGGTGGTCAGCTGGTTATCGATGGGGTCTCCACCGCCGGGCCGCGTCCTGCAGACTGGGCCGGTCTGCCAGCGGGCGAGCACGTCAGCAGAGGTGATAACTGAGGCCGGGTCTGTACAGACTGGGCCGGTCTGCCAGCGGGCGAGCACGTCAGCAGAGATGATAACTGAGGCCGGGTCTGTACAGACTGGGCCGGTCTGCCAGCGGGCGAGCACGTCAGCAGAGATGATAACTGAGGCCGGGTCTGTACAGACTGGGCCGGTCTGCCAGCGGGCGAGCACGTCAGCAGAGGATGATAACTGAGGCCGGGTCTGTACAGACTGGGCCGGTCTGCCAGCGGGCGAGCACGTCAGCAGAGATGATAACTGAGGCCGGGTCTGTACAGACTGGGCCGGTCAGCGATATAGCGAGACTGGGCCGGTCTGCCAGCGGGCGAGCACGTCAGCAGAGGTGATAACTGAGGCGGGGTCTGTACAGACTGGGCCGGTCTGCCAGCGGGCGAGCACGTCAGCAGAGGTGATAACTGAGGCCGGGTCTGTGCAGACTGGGCCGGTCTGCCAGCGGGCGAGCACGTCAGCAGAGATGATAACTCAGGCCGGGTCTGTACAGACTGGGCCGGTCTGCCAGCGGGCGAGCACGTCTGCTGAGGTGATAACTGAGGCCGGGTCTGTTGAGAGTGGACCGGTCTAGCGGTCGAATACGTAGCTGAGATGAGCACTGCGGCCGGGTCTCGAGCTACTCAAGGATTTTTCTGTGTCGATGGCGCCTCGCGTCCTGAAAAGATCGCTTGTAAATGTGCGCGAAAGAGACGATGCCTCGCAAATGGCAGATTTGATGACTGCTCTAATCAGTAAATGATTCGATGTTCCTCGTAGACTACGCATTGGCGAAAAACAAATCTTTCCACATTTGTTTGATATTTCCACCATCTTACCTTTCTTTCTTTGTGCCCGATGGCATTCCCTTCATTAAAAGATATTTAGGGCTGCAATGCAAATACGGCTACGTTCACTTCAGCGTTCCTCTTAGGTCGGAATGCAGCCCATCAAACTGCACGCATTTGGAAGCCGCGAACAAATTAAAGGAAAACTGTTCATCTGCCGGACGCTTTTAACGTGTCCCGTCCCGACTTCAGCGGACATGAAAAGCTTTTCGCTGATCGGACGTTCGGACGCCGAAGAGATTTCTCAACGTCACCGCTGCCGGAGGTAAGCAGATACCTGTGAAAGGACGACACGGAGAGGTCGCCGCCTGGCGTTTTCCTGAAGAGCATCAACGAGCCGGCCATTAATTTTCATTTGGGCCGTCGTTGTGCGGCGGTGTCAGGCCGGTGTCGGGCCGGGCGGTGACTAATGTCCGGCGCAGGTCCTTCTGGGACAGGCCGACCTCCTCGGCTCGGACCGGTCCAATGACCGGGCACGACGCTCCGCCCGGCCACCGAGCCGCCGGGCTGTGCGACATCCGGCAGCGGTCCAGCGATCGACGACCGGGCCGGGGGAACGCCAGGTCGGCGCTCTACTCAGCGCATGAGCTGGAACCCAATCAGTCTCCTACAGTGACAGTTCCGGGCACATGGTGTCCTAGCTGTTATACCTACAGGCGGGTTGGCCGCGACGGCTTGTCCGATCCGCCGCTGTCCGATCTGACTGTTTTGTCCCGATCTCTCCTCGGCTGGATGCCGACTACGGGAACGATTCGAGCCTGACGGTCCCTGACAGTCGACTGTTTAATGAGCAGTTCTTGCTCCATTTCCTACACCAGCACCAGGCGCCGTCTTGGTTCCAGTCCCTGTTCCCATCCAGATCAGTTCAGACGTGTCTCAAGTCATGCTCCAGTCCCGGTCCCAGTCTCTGCCCCTGTCTCAGTCCCTGTTCAATCTCATCCCGGCCCGCTGTGCCGTCGGTCAGCGGCAGTCCCTGTCCGTTTCTGTGAGGTCGCGGTCCTCTGGCAGAGGCGGAGGCCAGGATGGCGGGATGCGGCCTCCGCCTGCCTCTGCGGACCATTTAAAAAGGAAATAAATGACTCCCTCCCGCGGAGGATCTGCCCTCGTAATGGCCGGAATTTGTAATTGGATTTTCGATAGGAATGGTGTCGAGTAACACAGGCGGTCCCTCGGGTCCGTCAAGCGCGGAGATAGCATCGGCGATACCGTAAAATGAGATTGGGATTAGGATGACGCCTGAAATACGACCTCAGCAGGCTGATCAGCCCGCAGTTTTATCGAGCATTTCGTTAAACGAGTTAAATACACAGACGAAAAATCCGAGGCAAGGCTTCCATCATTTTTTTCCATAGTCTGGAGCCCAATCATAAAGCAGTTTTAGGCGTATGCAACACAACTTGAAATGTCGAAAAAAGTCAAACAATCTAAAATGTATAATTCTAAAAACGCACTCATTTTAAATTCTGTGTACGGAGATCTGCTAGTTTAAATATGCGGATTGTAGAGCTTATTGGGCGGCCAGACCTGTCCGATGCGAAGGCCGCCGATCAGCTGATGCCCCACAACAGATTCCGGTCAGGGGGACGCGGTCTGTTTTCAGTCCGGGGCGGCCCCGCCTGCCTGGCCGGGCCGGCGGCGCGGGCGGCGCCGGCCGACCCTGAGACGCCGCAGTTCCGGCGCCCGAGGCGGCGTCGCCGCGGCGGCCGCGGCTTCGGCGCCGTCGTCGGCAGCGTCGCCGGCCGGGCTAATTGGCCGGCGGCGGGACGTCCGGCGGCCGCGGCGCCGGAACGTGCCGCTTCCGCGCGCAGTGGGAGCGGGCGGCGCGCGCCCGGCCCCAGCGGCCATCAGCGCCGCGGCCGTGTGAGCCGGCGCCGCGTCGCCGCTGTCTCGTGTGAACGGCGGTAATCGGGCCGGGCAGGCAGCGGGCGGGGTCGGCGGCGTGCCGGGGAACGTGCAAAGTGGCCGCGTCCCGCTGCCGGCGCGCCAGCTTGCACGCAGTGCGTCCGCCGGCGAGCACACTTGGACAGTCCCCTGGGGCGGATATGTTTAGTGCGGTCCGACCTTGCCCTGGTGTCTGAATGCGTGATCTGTAAATGGGTCTCCATTGCAAGCCATATGAAAGCTCGTCAACCAGAAAAAAACACGGATTCGCATTTAATATTCTCAGCGCCTTTTATCGCACTAAGAGTACCAAGATAAGCACTGATAACGGTCGTTTACGGGCATGCTTTATGATGTACCCCTATATCTGAATGGTATGGAGCAACGGCACGGCATGCATCATCACCAATACAAACGAGGGCAGGATGTACTGGCATCATTGCATCATCATCACCATAACGTCAACGAGGTCATGAAACAGAAGATAAGGCCCGTTCTGTCGGAGAGCAATGCTCGGCTGGATTATGAGAAGCAATGCTTGATAAATCGTGTTCGTAAAAAGACAGCAGCCACGCTGGTGCTTCCCAGACGCAGGCCAGACGCGAGTGCCGTGCGTGCGTTCATACACACCGCATCAGACTGTACCTCGTTAGAGAGCCGCCGAGAATCCCTGGCTGTTGGCCTTTGACTGACTCCCGACGGATAGGCCATCCTTACTATGGCGGAACAAAATCGAATGCAATTAAATGACGATCGCCATTTTACCACCCTGTTGGATTGTAATTAAAAATTTTCACCCTGAATAACTAGAGCCAGTAAATTAGCCTAAAAATGGCGGGATTATGATAACCAATGTTTACTCCGTCATGTTACATTATTCGTTTTGAAACTCAACATTCGAACGGAGACACTATAGATGTGAATGAACGTTCATGAAAACGTACACTCTATACGTCCCGTCGCATGACGTCAGCAGAACCGCCGCTTACACCACTGAAAGCGGCACGTTCCTCCTAGAGCGTAGTTCTTTAAACCATTTATCAGAAATTCGGCCTTGGCATCTGCATGGCGTGAGATATTTCGCTGACTTCCGAGGACAAAGCCAGTGCCCGTGTGAAACCACCAGCAGGTCGGCGGCCGTCATTCAGAGGGATAACTGACGACCATCGGCTGCTTGTGCAGGCCACCGTCTCGGCCGCCCTCGGCCT
This sequence comes from Capitulum mitella, assembly GCA_030062745.1. Classification (NCBI taxonomy): domain Eukaryota; kingdom Metazoa; phylum Arthropoda; class Thecostraca; order Pollicipedomorpha; family Pollicipedidae; genus Capitulum; species Capitulum mitella. The sequence continues at coordinate 26,561,681 of CP099849.1, forward strand.
GCAACTGTCTCCGCCCAGATCGGTCAGCCGCCAGCGGGCGACCGCCGCCGCCGCCGCCGCCGCCGCTGATGAAACCTCGCTGACGGAGCGATCTGTCATCGGCCGAGCGTGACGACGGCTCCCAGGCCAGTCCGGCCGGGGAGGTCCCTGACAGCGCCGTCTGTCCCCGGGGAGGTTCCTGACAGCACCGTCTGTCCCGGGGAGGCCCCTGACAGCACGGTCTGTCCCCGGAGAGGTCCTTGACAGCACGGTCTGTCCCCGGAGAGGTCCCTGATAGCATCGTCTGTCCCCGGGGAGGTCCCTGACAGCACCATCTGTCCCCGGAGAGGTCCCTGACAGCTCCGTTTGTCCCCGGGGAGCTCCCTGACAGCACCATCTGTCCCCAGGGAAGTCCCTGACAGCACCGTCTGTCCCCGGGGAGGTCCAAACCGAACACCACCGTCTGTTCCGGGGTACGGCCTATGACTGTTCCGTCTGTCCCCGGGATCCCTGACAGCTCCGTCAGTCCCGAAGGCTGCCCCTGACAGCATCATCTGTCCCCGGAGAGGTTCCTGACACCATTGTCTGTCCCGGGACGGTCTCTGACAGCTCCGTCTGTCTCCGAGCGGTCTCTGACAGCCCCGTTTATCCTCGGGGCGGTCCCTGACAGCTCGGTCTGTCCCGGGGGCGGTCTCTGACAGTTCCGTCTGTCCCGGGGGCGGTCCCTGACAGCACCGTCTGTCCCGGGGGCGGACTTTGACTGCTCCGTCTGTCCCGGGGGCGGGCTCTGACTGCTCCGTCTGTCCCCCGGGCGATGTTGGACCGCCGCCTGCCCGGGGCAGTTCTGGGTCCGATCCGTTGCAGAAGACTGCCCCGGCCGGCAGGCAGAGAGCACCTGTCGTGGCCGCGTGCCCGGACACCCGGCAATTTGCATAATCAGCGGCCAGACGCCAATGGCGGGTTTTACACAGGATTTATTGACAGGCCGCGCACGGGTAATGGCAGGGTAGGGCGGCGCGGCCGGCCGCCGCCGCTGCTGCCGCCCTGCCTCCGCTCTCGGCGCCGTCTCGGAAGGGATGGATGGGACCGGACCGCCGCCGCTGCCGATTCGATTAGGACCCCCCCTCCCCTTCCTGCACCGGCGGCAGAGGCAGGCCACTCGACCGCCCGACACGAGCTTGCCGAAATTTTACTTGCCGAAACTGTCCCGCACCAAATCGTCCAGTACGTGGTGACATTGTCAGGGATACCAAAGTCATGTCCATCGAAACCAACATAGGTGGGCACTGGTCCGTTACTCCGTTACTCCGTTACTAACGAAGTTACTTTTTTGAGTAACGGAGTAACGAACCCGTTACTTTTATTTTACTGTAACGGACCGAGTAACGGAAGTTACTTTTGTGGTCCGTTACTCCGTTATTTTTTTGTCCGTTACTGCGTTACTGCGTTACTCCGTTACTTTTTAAACTCCTTACAGACACCGCCCGGCTTTATTTGCATCGGCACAAGCCATTGGCTGCTTGAATAGCCAACATCCAATAGCGTGCGGCGATACAGGCGCGGCTGGGCGCGCACTCAGCTGACAATCGCGGCGTAGACTTGTTGACAATATTCGTCAGCTGATAAACGTTGACGGCAAGCTGGCGGCAACGGTTCAGTGCAAAAGCCAGCTGACTTTGGTCTCTTTTGGGACAAAAGTATTAAGTTATGGGTAAGTTTAATATGATTTAAAATGATAAATTAATCAGTCGTCATTTTTCAGGCCAAAAGATTTCGAAGTTAGTGCCATTCATACTGGAACATCCAGCTGAGGGCAGTTTTCAATGTTGTCTCAAGTCAGTCATGGATTGCTTACCACCGCCACACGGTTCCCCGCCAAGATCACTCAAGGCTGTAGAGCACGTGATTACTGTTGTCATGACCTTGGATCTGTGATGTCCATGGGGCGATGGAGTGGTGACTGATTCTTGACTGGCCTGAAATTTTAACTACCTGACACTAAAATGTCCCATCAAGGCGTCTTTACGCCGCCACTGGAGGTCGAAAACCTTGACTCCGAGTCCGACGGTGCCTCAGCTTCGGAGGCAGAGAACGAGCCCGGTCTTGGTCACCCATTGCCACATCTAGAAACGTACTTTGAGTTTAAGAAGGAGGAGGGAAATAAACGTCATCTTTACGTGTGTCCTGTGCCGACCGAAAGAGGTTATGATCAAGGTCACAAGAGTAGCCTTTCAGACCTAAAGGCACATATCAAGAAGAAGCATTATTTACAATATTTCCAGGCGAGAACAGAATGTACACAATAAGTTGTCAATAGTGAAGCATAATTATGAAGCTTGTCGACTATTGCTTGGATTATTTGCCTTAACCATGTTCTCTGCAGACAGTGAGATTTCCATTAGCCTGCGGGGGGGCAGATCTGCGGTAATCTACCTTTCGGCCGACGCTTACGTGTAATTTTTTGTAGACGCCGAAGTGGCAATGCAAGTTGTATGAACAATTTAGCCCATTCAGGTATTTTTCCAAGCACTGGCCCTTACTGGGTATGTAAACTGACTTGGTTAGGTAACTCTTGCATTTTGATTCATTTGACACATGTTTGCCTTCAGCCGATACGAGTTAACCAAATCAAAAGCCAGGCAAATTGAACCTAACAAAAAATCGGTTTTACATGCCCATCTAGGGCAATCCCTGCAACCATACAGTAGGTTTTAGGTTAGGTTAGGTTAAATCATTTTTAACTTGGAGGACAGGCTGCATTGTCCAGGCGATTCGAATTACTACTACGTTCCCGAAAAAAATACCAACTGGCCAAAACACCTTTCGGCTGACACATTATTTTTTGTAGACGCAGAAGTGAGGACCCAAACGCAAACATGATATAAGCCGTTGCCACTTTTGCACCGGCGAAAAATATGCATTGGCCGAAAGGTGAAGATTACCAATTCTGCCCCCCCTCCCCCGCCCTCTCAGAAATCTCGAGATTCATTCGTCCATTGTTAATGGGATGAATGCCATTCAGTATGTTTCGACGAGATCTCTAATTCCGGACCCCAAAAATTCGAAAATTCCGAAAATATGGCACAAACTCCAAAATCTGGGGATTTTTGACACGTCACTGCGGCCATGTTTACCAAACAATTTTCATGGGAATAACATGGTTCAGCTTGGAATGTCCAAGTCATTGATATATCGAAAGTTGAAATTTAAAATAGAAAACCATAGGCAGTTCCAGGGAGGGCAAGAAGGGCGATTTTTGAAATAATAAATTTTCTTTGTTTTTGTTTATTTTGGGTGATATAAACATCAGATGTATAACTTGCAAGTCAGTTTAAGTTTATATGTAGCGCAGAGGTGGATCCAGGTAAACGAAATTGGGAGGGCACCATAAGCATACTAGTGTGCTTCCCCATTTTTCAAGACCTGGGTGTGCGTTCGCCTGAAAATGTGTGTGCATACGCATTGTTTAGGATGTGTATGACTATATAAATGAGTCAGTGATCTTTGTTTCTACACAGAATGTCACGATAGTGAACCGCACAACTTTGCAGCTTCACGCACAGCACATTACCGCCAAAAACGGGGCTTGGAACCGCCTCTGCGGGACCGATTTTTTTTAAATGTTGACAAAACACGTGTGTATGAATTCCATGAAATGCCAAAAAATCTTGTGGCGCTGCGGCAAACAGTGTGGGAGCGACAAGCAAAAGGACACGAAGAGCAGAATCTGCCCCCCCCCCCACAGAGAATAGAGTTAAATGAAGTGTTTTTAACCCGTCTCCGGCCGGGCTCAGAATGCCCTTTGCCCGGCCGGGGGGAGGGCGGATTTCCGCACCTCCCAAGATCTCGGCTCCTATACATCGCACGGAAAAAGGAAGACACCGGCGGAAAGGTTTTGTCAAACCGAGGCCAAAACATTCAGGAATTTAGACCTCAGGTCAGTTTTGAGGCCACCAGACGCCACGAAAGGTCAAAACACGTCCTTGGAATTAGGCAGACACAATACTTTGTCCTTGAAAAGCTGAAATTAAGGGACATATTCTGGGCCGTAAGACAACAAGGAGTTTATTTATATCAATTTTGGCCTTTCACAGGGGTCAGGTCAGGTCACATCATCGTTCCAAAATGGTCCACTTGTGATCGGCTAACATCCTCCGATGCATCTTACTTATGACCATGCTTTTATAACTAATCTGCATTTTCAAGGGTGCTGAAGAGGTACTAAAGCACCCTTGAGGTACCTAAGCACCATGTTAGGTTGACCCAACGGCCAGCTAAGGTCAACTAAGGTCAAATTGTTAAATGATCAGAATCGAAAAATTCAACGTTTTTACGGGGTTCGCGTTGCAAGAAGAATGTTTTTCCGCGGTCAGGAAATCCCATTGATGACCGGGAGAGGTCGCATGAGGTGAGCTGATGTCACTGATGTGCCTTGTATTTCGTTCGCCGCTAGTATCCAGCGCCACCTTCGCTGACCGCCGGTAGAAATAACAAATTGCATGACCATCTAGTATGCGCTTTATAATCTCGATTTGCCTTTTGCATTATCTTTACGCACTACAGAGACCAATCCAAGGCCAAGAAAACTTTTTGGTGCACCGCTCAGGTCAAAAGACATCATTGACCTCGGATGACCTTGGATGATCTCCAGTGATCTCGTTTTTTCCATGGTGCTAGGTAAGCTTTTTTGGCCGTGAATTTGCACCCAGCGTCCATGTTTACCTCAAGGATCAACAAACTGCCAATTCTGAGCAAACCGTTTGGATTTTGCCACCTGTAGTCCCATATTGGGTCATCACCTGACCCAAAGTCACTGGTGCTCTGGTGTCATGATGGCAGCACATGTTAGGGATCATGCTGCTGATAATATATGAGCATCAAGATCCCATAAAAATCGGTCCAAATTTAGGCCAAATCCAAAAATGGCTGAAACTGACCTCACCTTAGGTTACTGACCTCGAATTTTCCGAAAAATCCGAAATATACCAATTGCGCGTTGTATCATATTCTATTATTCCTGCAACCCGGAAAAATATAATATATATATATATATATATATATATATCACGACAGCCATGGCACAGCCTGCCCAAACACCGCCACAAATATGACAGCAGTCTGAAGGCAAAAGCCAACTGCTCGTGTTAAAACCGAAGCAGAGGTCTTTTGCAGCGGGTCTTTCAGCGACCAGAACTAGATCGAGAGAGTGTCATCGGTAACAGGAATATCTATCATAGTGCTAGTATCTTATTGAAAAATAAAAATGAGGTCCTGGCTTTGAAGCTAATTTCGCATGCCGACATTTTCTGTAACCGCTGACGTAAAATCCTGAAAATCCTGAGCCTGTCAAAAATTATAATGCCTTCAGAAGCCGCTACTCTGTCATACGCAAGTGAGTTCGCTGTCTATAGAGGAAATATGTTTTACAACCACAAAGCAGCATAAAAGACTTAAAACCAGCACTCGCTTGGTTTTCACTGCATTTAAAAAAGTAACGGAATAACGGAGTAACGGTAACTTCCGTTGCTTTTTACGACAGAGTAACGGAGTAACGAATAACGGACTGACTTTTCTGAGTAACGTAGTAACGAGTAACGAAGTTACATTTTTGAGTAACGATGCCCACCTATGGAAACCAATGGGTTCGCAAACGCAGGGGCAGTCAGCACATGCGGTTTGCAGGTCGCCGCTACGAACTGTGAACATACAGCAAAGTACTTGTAAGCTCGTCATACAACCGATTAATAAGGATATCTTTTGTACATTGAATGTTTGGAATAGAATCCACTTTAATGAATTTCCTGTGCTTATTTACCTTTCTCCCCTGGTGTCAGAAATGGATAATTATACTTTTTATAAGATTCTCAGACAGACCTATTGCTGCTTAAGCACCTTTAAAATGTATGAATTTGCTATATGGCCCTATAAAGGAGCATTTCTAAAAATTCCGAGAAAGCAAGACAATCCATGTAGCAATAGTATCAGTCCACTTTGCAAAGCTTCACATGTAGTGTGGAGGGTTTTTATTAAATGATGTTTAACGGCCACTTGGGTTCAGCAAACATTTTCTTTCTTACATCTTACGTTATCGCCAACAAAGGAAGGAGATGATACATCCAAACAACTGTTGCAAGTTTTCTTAAGCCGTATTGAGCAGAATTCTGGCAAAAACTCAATCCTTGCAAACCAAACAGAGCATGACTGCTATTGGAACAACATTTTTGAGATCTCTAAGATATTTCCTTTTGTCGGACTGTGAATTCCTATCGGCTTTGATATCGGAGAGGCGAGTTCTCCACGGGAATGCGATATCGCGACCTCTGCGCAGCCGACCAGTGGTGCTGCGGCCTGACGGAAGTACTCCGCTCCGCTTCTGAAACATTCCGCAAACTCAGCTGCGCCGGAGGACACGGCGTAATCGTGACCGGTGCCGGTCCTCAGTCGGAGGCAGCATTCCTCAGAGCGGACCGCGCGACGGGGGAGGGATGGCGCTTACCCGGCCCGTGCCGGCCATATCTGACAAAGCCTCTGGCCTACCTCGTCCGGACGGTAGGCGATAATTATTCATCATTAGCGCGTGTTGCTTCCAACTCGAGTAAGCATCTGTGGAATGTAGGCCTTCAGGTGCAACAAACTGTGATTTCGAGAGATAAAGGGACGCAAATTGAGGGGTGATTTTTGTTATTGTACCTCAGGGACTGGCCACACTCATATTTCAAGTAGCACAAAGAAAAATCAGCATCGACCTTTGGCATTGTTTCGTCATCTGTGTCAGTTGTTGTCCCAGATTCAATTTTATTACGCGTGCTCCAGCCTTGAGTTAGCTTCCTCCATAAAAACGTTTATGAGCGGAGGTCCCTTCTGAGCTGAGGTGAGGTCTTTTCACGTTCATTTACAAGTCCGTTTAATTCGCCTTTCTGGTTAAACACACCTTCAACAAACCTTTCTAGTTAAGGGCGGTCCGATCAGCAATGGCGGATGGGCGACCGTGTTGTTCAAAAACCCCGCAACAATATGTTTCAGAACAGTGACATTCGATGAGCCTCATGCCGCTCGAGGTCTAACAGACTAGACTGTCCCTTCGCCAGCCCTGCCTCAGAGATGTCACGTGAGGAAAGGTCGGCACCACGACAGCCAGTGGCCAGTGGCCCGCGGCGGTGTCTGTCGGCGACCCGAGGTGCTGTCTGTACGTGGCCCTAGGCGGTGTTGGTGTCTGTCGGTGGCCAGAGGCGGTGTCTGTCGGCGGCCCGAGGCGGTGTCTGTCGGTGGCCCGAGGCAGTGTTTTTCTGTGACCCGAGGCGGTGTCTGTCGGCGGCCCAAGGCGGTGTCTGTGCGTGGCCCGAGGCGGCCTCTGTCGGCGGCCCGAGGCAGAATCTGTCGGCGGTCCGAGGCAGTGTTTTTCTGTGGCCCGAGGCGGTGTCTGTCGGTGGCCCGAGGCAGTGTTTTTCTGTGGCCCGAGGCGGTGTCTGTGCGTGGCCCGAGGCGGCCTCTGTCGGCGGCCCGAGGCAGAATCTGTCGGCGGCCCGAGGCGGCGCTGCGCGGGCGGCGGGTTGAAGGACAGGCCGGGGCCGCGTCGCTCCCGTGGGAACGCCGTGACGGCCGTCGGCTGACACGGCACACGGCCTCCGCCGCGGCGGAGAAAGCTCCGACTGGTGGGAATGGGTCAGCCTCGGCCGCCGCCGGGCCCGGCCAGAGCCCGGTAGAGCCCACAGCTCAGTGAAACACACCCCTGCCAGGCCCCAGCTCAGTGAAACACAGCCCCCCCCCCCCCCCCACACGGACGGGGAAAGACCATCGTGGATTTGTTACGTAGTTGCAATGGCTCCGTTTAGTCCGTGTGAGGTGTTTTGAGTTGATTTCCGGCGACAAACAATTCCCAGAAGCCACGGGTATCTGCATGTAACCGTTCGGCGCGATGTAGACAATGCTCTGGAAAGAGAAACATCCGTGTGCGACCAAAAGGATCTCCTCTGCATATCTCATATCCTGCATATCCTGATCATATTTCACAACGTCTTTCTTTGCATAAACAGTCCAACTTTATAATCCCCAAAGATTTTTTTGCGTCTTCGGTGCAAGTGTTCTTAATCACTTTGGATGTTGGTGCCTGGCAAATAATTTGTTTAGTTTAGACGTCTCTGAATGTGTAGCTACCTTGCCAAGAGTCGTCCTTCGTCACAATTACCAAAGCAAAAAACGACAAAAACGGAGGCAAAAAAATGCGGAGGTGGTGTCGCAATGTTTGTCAAATTAAAGCGGTCTAAATGTGTTCGAGATTTAGTCTCAGGGCCAGGTATAGGTTCGTGGGGATGAGTTGACATCTTTCTCTCAAGAACTTGGTTCTAAATTTTCAGTGTCCGTTTTAACCCGCCGCATCAGTTCTTCCTAACGGACTTCGAATCTGCGTCGAGGAAAAGAGCGGCCGTTTTCAGCCACACAACTGATGCCGGTGAAACTGGATGGCCTCCATAACGACGCGGGGGCCACCAGCCGGCCGCCGCCGCCGTCACAGGCAGGCTGTTCCGGAGCGGAGCGGCGACCAATCTGTACGGCACGCGGCGGCGGCGATCCCCCGATAGCAGGCCGCCCCCGCCGGCAGGCTGTCGGCGGCGGCGCCGGCCGCCCGGGCACGAGAGACCGTCCGTCATCGGGCCCGCAGGCGCCCGGACAGAGGCCGTCCGTCAACCGTGCCTCAGACGGGGACCACTCGGTGTCAGAGAGCCCGTACCCCAGCCGTATCTCAGCCGTACCTGAGCTGCCCGTACAGAGGCCGTCCGTCAACCGCACCTCAGACGTACACCACTCGGTACTCTCGGTACCACTCAGAGAGCCCGTACCCCAGCCGTACCTCAGCCGTACGAACAGAGCCCGTCCGTCATCGGTTCGTCAGTCGCGCAACAGCCGGTGGGACAGCTCAGCCGCAACTCAGCCGCACCTCAGCTGCCCGGACAGAAACCTCAGCCGTCCCTCAGCGGTCTGAGGTCGTACCTCAGTCGCAGCTCAGCGGCCCGGACAGAAACCTCAGCCGTCCCTCAGCGGTCTGAGGTCGTACCTCAGTCGCACCTGAGCCGGCGACAGATGCCGGCCGGGCCGGGCCGGCCCCGCCCGCCGCCTCTCAGGGCGTGGCCGGGCAGGGTGCGGCCGCCGCGTCGCCGCCGCCGCCGCCGGAGGAGACGAACGGCCACCGAGCGGGGTCAGCCGCGCCGTTAACCCCTTCCGTTCGTAAACAAAGCGTGCAGCCGTCAGCCGGCGGCTGCACGTGGCTGCAGGTGGGAAAATGGCGCCAAATTGGCCGCCACGTGCATGGTAAGTGCGGCGTGCATAGCAGCGGCGGCGCTCGGCTGTTAGGGCATGTCGACGGGTCAGCCTCAAAGGTTGCCGCAGCTTTGCCACTCAATTAACGAGTATTTATTGAATGGGTAATTGCACATGCATCTTCCTCACCCTACTGAATAAGAAAAAGTACGGATTACTTCATGCAGCCAGGCAGAAAATGTAGGAAGAGATTCAGAAACCTTCCCCGCAGCCAGCTGGCCGGCAGGTTCTGAAACGCACGCCTCCGTATCGTTCATTGCTGAGTCCCCGCTTGCGTCGCAGTTTGTTTGACGCAGTTTGACGTCTCGGGTTTTGTGACAGTCCAGTCATGGAGCCCGGTCGCAGGAGCCTTTCCCGGACTGATCGCTTGCCTGGTCCACAGGTTCTGAAGCCCTTAAGGTCTGAAGTCACGAGGTTCCTAGTTCTAGCACCAGTGTGACTTCTGAAGTCAAGCACCTCCTTATGAGACTCATACGTCGATCATGCTTCTGCATAAGTATGATGCGTGGAACGTCTAAATTCCTCAGGTGCAGTGTGTCCTTAAAATCCCCTTCAGTGCTTCTGGGCCATCACAACTGTGTGCTCTGAAATATGGAACACTTCACCCCTGAGGCTTCGAATCCCGTACCCTGAGGGCCCCGGTTTAACGGAATCATCCGATGTCCGGAATTCTCTCACGCCTCTCACGCCTTGGGGCAGTCGGGTCCCAGAGACCCTTATGCCACGGTGCCCTCAGGCGGTGAATATTCTCCACTTCAGACGGTGGATGGTAAGGTCCTGGGGCCCTCACGTCTACCGGTCAGGCTCCCCGTGTATTGGACACTAACGCTTTAGAGCCTCCACGACCTGAGATGACCTCTGGAGCACCTTGTGTATAACATCTTTCGACACTGAGGGCTCATGATTCCACGCAGCGAGTCTTGTCTGCATCGTGGCGCGTTGGCGTTGTCCGTGACGGTGCTGGCCGTCAGGCGGTACTGGGAGCTCTGGTGATGTACGGCTCTGACGGCGCTGGCCGTCAGGCGGTGCCGGATGTTCCGGCGATGTCCGGGTGCAACAGAGCCGATCCCGGACGGTCCGGCCCAGTCCGGCTCGCCTCCGTCCGTCTCCGACGACGGCGACCGGCAGGTAATCTTAATGGATCAGGCTCTCCCGAATAATGGCCGCCGTCAGGACGCCGAGAGCGGATACAAATTGATATCATTAGGACGTGCTGAGGCCATATCTCGCGTCACAGCTCAACTAGCGCCGACGGCGCGCGGACTGCGGAAGACGGGGCGGAGGACGGGAAGGAGGGAGTCGGACAGGTGCCTGGCGCCGCAAAAAGGGTCCCGTCACGCGCCAGATCGGAATTTGGGACGGGCGCGCGTCTGAGGTCCCGCCCCCGGGTACTGGCCTCAGCTGTTCTCGTCGCTGTCCCAGGAACAATGGAGACTAAAAGACACGTCCGGCGACCAACGGCCAGCGGCCCTGGTACTTATGACACGAAGTTTAGAGATGTGGGGAACCATGGGAGAACATTCTTGAGCTAAAATTCGGTGTACCCTCGACCATGCCATAAGCTAGAAAGACATACTGATTGCTGTCCTAATGGCAGGGATATCTGTCAGTCTGGGTAAAACCAAAAGCCGGTGTTAAAGTGATGCAGTTACATTTGCCGACGGATGCTGGATTGAACAATCGTAAAAAAGCACTAAGCGAGGAAAATCTGAAGTCTTTCTCCCTTCACAGTGCACGGCAAATGACACAACAACGCTGTTTAATAAACATGCTGTCATGCGGGAGGTCCAGGTTTCCCCGTTTTGTCGCTTGTCTCGGAACCAGTCAGAGGCGTTCTGGCGGGGCCACGAACTGGGCCAGGACCGTCTGTCACTGAGCTGTTATCCCTGATGGGATAGTCCGGGCCGTTCTACCGGGACCATTAGCCCCGCCGGGGCCGTCTGGCCCTGAGCTGTTGCCCCTGATGGGATAGTCCGAGCCGTTCTGCCTGGACCATTAGCCCCGCCGGGACCGTCTGTCCCTGAGCTGTTCCCCCTAATGGGATAGTCCGAGCCGTTCTGCCGGGACCATTAGCCCCGCGGGGACCGTCTGTCGCCGGTGAGGCGGTGGCGGTCCGGCCGTCGGCCGCCCCGGGCCGCCGCCGAGCCCGGTGCCACACTGCGAAACGCCATTTGTCCGGGCCGTTTCAATTACGGCGGACGGAGGCTTTACGCGGCGCCGTCCGCGCGGCCCGGGCGCTGGGGAGAGGTTAACTAGCTCGATTCACCCCGCCCGGACTGGCCGGCCGATCAGACCATTAACGGCCTATCTCGGTCGAGTCGCGGCCGGCAGAGCGGACGGACCGGGGATAGAGGGACGGGGGCGGCCACCGCGTCTCTATTCCCCTCTCTCTCTTTCTCGGCTACCTAACCAGCCGTCAGCCGAGGTACGGCACCAGAGAGATGCGAGAGGAAACTGGCTCTTTGATCTACATGACAGGCAAGCGTTTTGTACTACTTTATGCTCCCTGGCTCAATACTTTCTGTGGTTGGCTGGAACACGGAAGCTCTGGGTATTTGTAGAATTCATCTGAATGGCGAATTAAATTTATCGTTAGTACCTTGGCCTAGCATGATTTATTAATCAGCCTACAACTTCAAGGCGTTTGCTCTGAATAGCTCTCAGCCAAAGTGAAAGTCCAACGTATTGGGCAGCATCATGAGTTTGGCAGACATTAATTACGCGTTAAATTCCGGATGGCCGGCAGCGGAAGGGCAGGAGAGTCGGTGGCCGGCAGCTTCTGCTTGATACCCCATCCATCACAGACACCGGTAATTGATGTCGACAGATCGGTTAGCGTTCTAGATGCATATAAAACCGGGAGAAAGCATCGCCACGTCCGGCACGATACCCAGGCTGTCAGAAACACCGCCATCTGGTGGATTAAACCCCACCTCATCATGGCTGGGCCGAGCCCGAACAACTGGCACTCAAACTCGAAACACGGATCGTGCGAAACATGTCTGTCTGCCAGCGCCATCGCCCAAACTGCGGTTCTGAGACCGCTGGAAACTAAGGGATCGTAAAGGGTTCCCACAGGTTGAATAGGAACATTTCGCATGCTAGGAAATAATTATGGATCACTGTCTGTCTAGGCCGATGCTCAAACGTCGAATGCGTCTCTGGACTGACCTGAAAATTCGCTTCCCGTTCTGGGGATCTCGTTGCCAAGCTTAAAGATATCTCAATCAGCAACGAACATATCATTTCTTAGATACCAAGGATGCTTCGAGATGTTCTTGGTCTTGTATCTCTCCGACCATTTGTTCATTTTTGCATTTTTTCTTTAGGAGCTGTATGAATAGCACAGCTGCCTATTATTGAAGCTGGTCCTAAATTGTATGAAGGAAACACCGGAAAACATTGCTTATTTGACCTGGATGGCCTAAAACACAACAATAGCAGTACTACTTAGAATCTTAAAATAAAATTTATCAGCCTGCGTTGTGAGTCTAACTTTCCAGTGTGCACGCTTCAGCGTGATTCTGTAACAGGCTTTTTCATTTGGTCGTTCAGTGAACCGTCACTGGCTAGACCGAGCATCTTCTCGCTAATGTCGGGTGCACCTTGGTCATCTTTCGCCTCAATCTACCTCAATCAATCTGCCCGGCACCAGAGCACCAAGCACCAGCGGGCAAGCATCCAGGTCTTTCAACGCCTTGCCATGCCAGTGTTTTCTCTCCACGTCCAATGACGCGCTTCACTCCAGTTCGCCCCCAATTCTACGCCTGAGTCCCGGCCCTGTCCAATGCTGCCCCTCGATCCAGTTGGCCGGCGCCTCGCCGCGGCGCTCCAGAAGCGCCGTCCAACACCGGACGGGGTCAGAGGTCAACTGTAACCCCAAATGACGCCGGCACGCGGCCGCGGCCGCCGCCAATTAGAGGGCCAGCCCGCGGGCACCGCCCAGAGCCCGGACAACAGGATAATGTCCAGGACGAGCCCCATAGGCCCAGGTGAATGCCGGCCTGCGCCCACTCATCGGCCGTAAAAAGCGTGCTCTCGGCTGAAGGAGGACGAACTCGGCTACCCTGCAGCAGTAGAAGTACGCCGCACGGAGGCGAGCTTTAGAACGGCAGGAGCAACGCTAAGACGCTGAAGGTATCTGTGGCAGCCTTACGACCTGCTTCATACTCAGGGCCGAGGCCCTAAAACAACAAACAAACGTTGTCGGAGGCCACGGTAAAGAAGCGTCGGGTTGAACCCTGTGCGGACGGCTTGGCGGCGCACAAAAACTGATCCTCTTACAACCTGAGCGGCCGCCGCAGAGCCCCGGGCGCCGGTGCTGAGAACTCTCCACGGGAGCGTAAAGGAGCCGGTGACGATCCTGCAGGCGGGCCGCAGCGCGTACTCGGCTCACGTGCCGCTAAAAAAGGACGTATCTAAGCACACCACAAGCGGGCGTTTTTGTACCGGCGCTTTATCATCGGACGACGCCGTGACAAGAATACCAATCTGGCTGAATGGCTCCGTGATTTTGTGTAGTACATAATCGGCACTGTTCGTTGGGTGAAAGTCAACGATGAGGCTCCGTAGTCATGTTTTTGATGTTCTCAAAGTTTATCGTGCGCTTTTTAAGCGCTCGCGCTTTAGCTGCAAAAACGAGAAAACGATTTGCATATCATGTCCAATGAGCCTTTTAGGCGCATGGAACCGCCAACCCATCGATACCAAGCATGCACCTACGGGACCACCAGGACTAGGGATGAACTTGCAACCCTGAAAGGAAATCAATCGAAACCTCAACAATCTGCCCTTGCAACGAAGCACTAAACAAAAAGAAGATAATCGGGTTATAAAAAATAAAGCTGCAAAGACCTTCTCGAGTCATCCTGCAGGCAGCAGCAAACGCGGTGATCATTCCGCGGTGAATCCAGATATATTACGGTGGGAAACCGAAAATGCGGGAGCGTTCTCAAAAACTCCAAAACAGAGCGCAGATGAAGAGGGGGCGTGGTTGCGCGGTGTCGGTCTCGCGTGCAGGTGAGCGCCACCGGCAGCCTCATCTCGAGTCTGGCGGCGAGCTGGCACGCACCGGCGGCCGTTTTTGCGGCGGCCGGCGCGGCTCGGCCGGCCGGCCGGCAGCCGCCGGACGCCCGGTCGGGATCTGGAGCGGCGGCCCAGCCGTAAAAACGGCCGCCGCCGCCAGCGGAGGCCGCCGGCCGGCCCGGCTGACCGGTCAGCGGAGGGTCGGCTGGCCGGCGGGGGCGGGCCCGGCCACAGGTCACCGTCCAAATTACACCGCGCCCGGCCGGCACGAGTTATGCACAGACGGGATGGTGTGAGTTTATTCAGTTCTGACTCGAAATGCATCGATTTTGATTCGAAATAGACTCCCAGTCGATCCTTTTAAAAATGATTTGACCTAACAGTAATTTAGGAGATGAATACCACTAGCAGGGGCAGACTTGAATACCGCACACCGGTGTAGAATCAAATACATACACGTCGTTTTTGAACAACAATGTCTTCTAGAGTCTCAATGGTTCTAGACAGTCTTAAATTCACAGGTCTCTGCGTATGTTTTTACCCACTACAAAGCAAGATCTACATAGAAGACCCTTTGCATAAGTTTAAAATGGCACCAGAAATAAGGGCATTTATTTCAAGGAGGCCACCGGGTAGGGAAGATGCACAAGTACTAAATTTCAGCAATTTTAAACACTAGTCTTATGGTGTTGCATGGAAAAATTGTACTTTCGGCCTTACCAGCCTTATACAAGTACCACCACCTCTGCAGGGACAGTGTTTGAAAAATGCAGACCCAAGGGTGCGGGAAGCGGGGGAAGGGGAAGGGGTAGCCCCGCTTTTTTAAATTTAGCACGGACCCTATGGGCGTTGGTTGGAAAGAACTGAGCCAAAATGCTTCTTTGCCCCCCCCCCCCCAACTGTGGAGGAGTTCCTACGTCCCTGTATGGATCCTCCCACGCACACGCTTTTCAGATATCTGAACATTATATCTGTGGCAACGACTGGAAGAAGCAGTCTGAAACCCTATTCAGATTCCAAAAAAATTTCGGAGTTGTCTAGCCATGACAGAAAGCATCGGAAGCTTTCCTACTGTCCGACAATAAGCAATAAGGTTTCCATCGCTGGGATGACTGCATTTCAATTCTGCTGCGCCATCTTTCATCGTTCATCACATCAGCTCTGGTATTTTGGTAATGTCGAGTGAAGGTTGAGGCAAAAAACATTTTCGATGACGGACGTTGCCAATGGCTTCTCCCATGATTTGACATATGCAATTCCGTTTACAGAATTAGTTCAGCTCATGACGCATGAAGAACTTCTTGAGCCTCCGCTGGGCTCGGATCAGCTCTAAGTTGTGCTCCAGTCAGATATGAAAGAGGGGGGGGGGCTGGCGACCGACCGCCGTGGACGCCGACTGGCTGTGAGACGACACTCCCGAGTGATTCACGCGCACAAAAGCCCCACTGGAAGACGGGGCGCTGATCTGCGTTGCTCCAAACCGTGTAAATCATGTCTTGATAGCGAGCACGACAGGAATGTTTCCAGAGCAGCACGGGCGGCCCTGAGGCCAGTCCAATCGGCCATGGGTCTCGAGATACCTCACGGGTGTCGTCCGGGCGGTCCGAGCCAGTGCCATTGATCATGCATCTCGAGACGCCTCGGAGGTGTCGCCGGGAACGCCTGCGCCGAAAAGGAGCGGGCGCCCCGCGCGCCCGTAACTCGACTTATGGTAACGAGCGCACACCGCGCCGGCGTGGAACGGCTATTTAAGAGACAGCTCAAAGCCCGGCCGGCCGGCCGCTGCATACAAACGAACGGCTCAATCGTCCGGCGTGAACACACGAAATTAGAGCGGCTTTCAGCGCCTCCTGCCGAGATCGGCGGATAGGCCGACGGCCCCGGTCTCCACGTACAGCGCCAGGCGGAGATTACATCGGGCCGGCCGACAGATTTGATCTGTCATCTTCCTGCAACCTGATATCGTGCAACACGGCCCGCACCTGCAAGCTGTATCGGACCACAGCGATTATTAGCCGCATTCAGAGTCCATCGAACTAAATCGTCTTTTCAGCAGCGCCGGCCGCCGAAACCTGGTAATAATGGCCGCGCTGTTTGGAAAATGAATCAGCGGATTCGGCGACACAAAAACGGGGTCAGAGGTGAGTCCGGTATATTTTTCTTGCATTCAGAGCGCGGCCGCTGGCCGGCGGGATGACGGCGGACGAGGTGCAATAAATAGCCCCGCGGTGCCAACAAAGGCCGCCATCGGCTTCCGAACGCGTCGGCCTGTTTGATGAGGGCCAGGACCGATCATTATAAATTGTCGTCATTTACACGGCGTGATGAAATAAGAGCAGCAGCGTCAGCGAGCCGAGGCGTTTGCGGCGGTCGCGACGCGCCACGATTGCCTTCGAAGCCGGGGCGTGGCTCCTGGACAGGGCGTGGTCCACGCGGCTCATTAAAGTGAAGCCCGCGGTAACGTCAAGGTAACGACCTGGCAATTAAACATCCCGGACAAAGAATATCTAGATTATGCTGATCAGGGGTGACCACTTTTATCGCTTCGTCACGTTAAGCTAATTTCCATTCTACCCGGTCCAACTTTTGTCTCCGAAACAACAGTGGCATTCTGTGTTTCAGAATGTTTAAATGCGTTTTACCGAGTTTAATCCCAAATGTCGCCTGGAGTGATTTCATCTTTGTCTTCTGTCTTTGGGAATAACAAGGGATCCCAAAAGAGCCACTAAGATGGATGGATCTTACAAACAATTTGAGTGATTGGCTGATTCATCCGAACGATGATGGCAGCTCGACTAACATAATATTATCTTTTCCCTGTCCATTAAAATGGAAATTTGCTAATGGTGGCACCGTTCTCAACATCCATGAATTCCACGGAGGAAAAGGGCAGAGTTCATGCCTTTTCAGCTGCTGGAACGTTTCATTTTACGCCCATGGAAGTCACATAGAAAGAAGCCCCAAAAAACCTTTAAAGCCCAAATCGCAGCCTAAAAAAGCCTAAATCGCATAAAATACAGCGGAGCCTTGCCAATGTCTCTGCATAGCCAGAATGCGACACTATTTCAATGGCAGAAGCGGACATTGGTGCAGCAGCAAATAAAACCTATACCACACGTTACCACACGTCGTCGGCACTAAAACGGCGACATGAATCACAAAATGCAACCGTAGATGAGGCTAGGATTCTCTGATCTCCCGCAAAAAGACAACACGAAACGATGTCTAGTGGTTGGGTTGTATTGGAAACATGTACAAGATCTATGACCAGGGACCGCGCAGCAGGGAAGGGGAGCAAGAACATATTTTTGTCCCCTCCCCCTAAAAACTGGAAGCCTCCATGTATCCAAACTGAAAGATTCGTTAATACACGTATGCTATCAAAATTCAATGAGTCCTCCGTAACTAGGCTAGGTGGTTGTTAATCGGATTCATGAGGCCATATTCTACAGCAGGAGGCTCCCTTCATGGATCAGACCTCCTTTATGAATAAGATAGTCCCTCTCTTGATCGGGAGGCATTGCTTTGTGTTAAGGAGGCCCCTTTATGAATCAGGAGGCCCCTATTCCGGGTTAAAAGGCGGCTGCTATACATCAGGAGGTCCCCTGTTCTGGAACGGTAGGCCCCTTCTATGTACCAGGAAGCCCCTGTTCCGGATCAGGAGGACTTTTTGGGAGAGGGAGGCCCTTTGCTGGATTGGGAGGTCCCCTTTTTGAATCAGGAGGTCCCTGTTCTGAGATTAGCATGTTCCTTCTTTGCATCGGGAGGCCTTTGTTCTGGAACAGGAGGCCCTAATTTGGAATAAGGAGACCCTTTGCTGAATCGGGAAGCTTCCTGTAGGGATCAGGAGGTCTCTGTGCGAGGAGGCCCCATTTTGTCTAGGAGGCCCCCTGGAAAATTCCGCCCCCTTTAACGCAAAATCCTTGACGTCGTCCCTGTCTGACTTGGAGCTTTGGGGGATTTTGAATGGCTCATGCGTGATTTTTCGATACGCATTTAATATTCGCAAGCCTGAAGTGGTTTCCAAAAGGTTTTGAAAACCGTTGCGCATGATCTTGCTCACGCTCGACGTTAAAAAGGAACAAAACAAAGCATAAAAAAGAGACACAGGCCCACAAGTAGATCGCAGAACTATAAACGCCCAAAATAATCCATTCTGATGAAAAATGGTCTTCAAAAAATGGTAAGTTTGCTTCCACTAGTGACAGCGGACGGTTGATTGCTTCGTAGCAGGAACGTGGGAGGCGGAGGGAGGGGGCAGGTACCCCCTCTCCCCAACTTTTATGCAGTTCAGTTCTGCTGACTTATGGGCGCTGACAAGAAAAACTGGCCTAAAGTGTTTGCTTCCCCTCCCCCAGCGCCCCTCCAACTCTGAATTCCGTGCCCCTACTTCATAAACAGCATAATCAGAAACTTAAGCTGAAAACATCGGAAGTTCTATGCGTACCATGAAAACAATATTTTTTTCTTTGCCTAGTACCTAAATGCATAGACACAGGCGCAGCCAGAGGGGATTCCGGCCCCCTTATGCCCGCATTTTTGTGAAAACCATGTACATTGTCTTCCCGACAGACCGTTTTCGTATGATTTCAGTTCACGCTGAGCTCCGCCCCTCCCTCCGACCCCTCCCCTTAAGGAAGTCCTGGCTGCGCCCCTGTGCACAGACGCGTCAATGCACTGAGAACTCGTGAAAAGCGCCCAGAGTCGATAGCCGGCCCGCAAAGGGCTCGCTAACAAAAAATGCAGCAGCTGACGTGTTTCGAGCGCGGATGTGCGGCTTTCTTCGCCGTGCGAACAATGCCGGCTGGGCAATGGCCGCCGGGCAGGCCTGCCGGCATCGGTTACCTGGCTGATCCCCAGGCCGGCAGTCGGCACACGCTCCACCACCCGCGGCCGTCTCGTCTGGAGGTCGGAGGTCGCCCCCAGTGAACCGTGTAATCTCAATCACCAGCCGCGGGTCAGACCGTACAAAAGCCTCTGTTTAGGCCGGTCCGCGGCGCGGCCGGCGAGCCGCCGGGCCGCCGCGTCCCCAAGCGGCGGCGTCGCCATGGCGACGGCTGACCCCTGACCCGGCGGAGGCGCTCGGTTAGCGCTCGTGCTGGGCGCCGGCGCGCCAAAGGCGTGACCTCCGACCCGCGCAGGCTCGGCGGCGCGCCGGGACGCGTTTGATGCCGCTGCGACCGCCGGCGGCGCGCGTGACCTCTGGCGGGGGTCGCCACGCGCGGCCAAATGACGCCTAACGAGCGGCGCCGGCTGCCGACCCACAAAGGCGCACCGCGGCGGCGGTCGCCGCGGCTGCCGGCCCGGAGATCGGGCGGCGAGATCGTGACCTGACGCCTGTTACGCGCCCGTTTACAACCCGGCGACAGACGGGCCGTGTTCCGCTCCGTCGGTGCAGGATGGCGGCGCGAACGACGCGAAGCAGTTAGAAATTATCAGCAGAGCATCTGTAATAGTGAGAAATAGGTGATTGGCTCTCTGAAGCTCCGTTCTCCTTTTTGGGGGTTGAAACGAGGTTTTGGGGTGTCCTGCGCCTTCGCGGGGCTCCGTCGGTGCAGGATGGCGGCGCGAACGACGCGAAGCAGTTCAGCAAATTCATCAGCGAGGCAGCATAATTCATGTAATAACGCAACGGGTGTGCGACAGTGAGAAAATAACCGGACAGTGGTGATTGAGCAAGTCATTCAATGAAAGCTGCACCAGGTGTTTCGCTACAACGGGTGATATTTTATGGCCAGACGGATGTAAACGAAGAAAGCGACGGAGACAGGAAGGAGTAAGAACCAGTTACCATCTGGGAGATATACATCACACAGGATGCATTATTTCGCAGGGCGACGATTCACGTTGAACGCCATTTCGAATGAGCTATCCCGCATGGCCAGCAGGCTGAGGCGGTATGGACCTTCAGAACGTATGGTGCATTGGCACCACCATCGGGGGTGTATGAGAATATGCAGCATCCACTCCGGGGACTGAAGCATGTTGTTAATTTTTATCTCCATCTTTTCCGACTTCTTTTAACGATTTCGATTCTGGGCTTGTACCAAAACGCTGGCTTTACTGCATATCAGTGTGTTTAAATGTTCCGGACAGATGCAGCACTGCGGCGACCATAGGCAGGGGGGGGGGCCGGGGTCTCCGTGCTTCCCCGGAACTGGCGAAATGTAACATTAACCCCGTGGTGTTGCATACAAAGAAATGGCTCGAAAAGTAGCCGGTGCCTCTCCCCCTTGCCGCAGCACGCTCCACCGCTACTGGCGGCGATGCAGCCATCTTTACTGTAACAGCCCGGCCCTGGGCAAGTTTCCGCTCCGCTCCCGACTCGGAAAGCCTTGTCAGCGTCCTCACTTTCCCGACATTGCAACGCTGCAAATTACCTACATACTCTCGTGGGCATAGAAACTTGGAAATCATTCGAGGGACTAAAAGTAAATTTTGGGAGCATTTTTCTTTGCCGTTCTCCACCATCGCCGGGAATGCGTCTTACAGAGGTACCCACAGAGGCGACGACTGCGACACAGACTGTAGCAGTGTTCTGCCGAACCTGCAGTGACGTCCGACTGAGCATCACCACGACCGGGCGGCCGGACGCGTGACCCGCCTCTCCACAGCGGCGGCGGCGGCAGCAGCGGCAGGAGCCTCGACAGCAGCAGCAGCGGCAGCGGCAGCAGTGGCCAGAACAGCGGGAGCTGCAGCAGCGATAACAGCGAACGGATTTTTTTTATGCTAGTCTTCCTGGAGCACTAGCCTTCCACCCACCGCAGGCGGCTCTGCTGCACCCCGCCAGAGACTCGGTACATCACCTGTAGCGGACGGTGTACCCGTCCGTGGCCGAGCTGGGATCATCACCGGCTCTCCGCTGGTGCCGGTCACCGTTCCGCACGGCTGACCGGGCGCCGCCGCCCGCCCGTGTGGTCCGGCCGTCAGAGGGTCCTCCCGGCTCGCGCCGGGCAGCGCCGCGCTGCCGGCCGCCGCTGCTTTCTCCCGCGGCGCTCGTGGCAAGAAGCCGACGGTTTTGCCGAGCCATGTTCGACCGGCGGCATTTAGGCATCGGCGGGCAAAAAGCGGCCGATCGCGCATGCGCCGGCGGCCAGAGGCGGGTCAGACGCGCGCGCCGGCCGGCGCTTCGATTACGATCGGTGGACTTTTTGTGAGTTTTTCATTAGAGGCGGCCGGCCGCATGGCGGGCGTGCCGACGCCTGTAATTAAATCAGGTCCCCGCCGGACGGCCGAGCGTGCTGGCGTGCCAAACGAGGCCCCCGGCCGATCGTTCAGAGACTCCCGCGCCCGCCGGCCGGCCACAGCATGCAGATGGCTCGGAGCGGGTCGGGCGGGAGTGAACCCGTGCCACGCAACCGACCGGCAGCCGGCCAGAACGCCCCCTAGCGGCGACATTGCCAGCATGGAAATCAATTGGGCACCACGTAATGGACATGTTTTGCATCGCGTTAAAGTAATTGGACATTCTGAGCTCACGGTAGGCGTTGTGCAAACGGGGGCCAATGGCGCTGCACAATGCAGGATCACTGGCAGGCTTTCAGATGGATTTCATGTCTGAACTATGGTAATGGAGATAGGCAAAAGTTCATTAGTATGCTAATCCACACCATATATGCCTTACGTTACAAATAGCGAAGGGTTTTTTCACACCGACACTGACTGACGCCAATACTGATAACGCTGGCGGATTCAGGGGGGCCATCTGGGCCATGGTCCCCAGCCGTGATAAGGGGGAGGGGGAAAATAGACATTTGACCCCCAAAAAATTCATGGGTATGACTATACAACCAGAGTTTGAAGTCGCTGGACATTCCGAACCCATCCCACTGTCAGCGTCTCCCGCCCCCCCCCCCCCTTCGCTGAATTACCATCCATACCCAGTCGCTGAGGTGCACTCCGAACCCACAGCCAGCGTCCCCCTCCCTCCCTACCTCCCTGTCTCGTTGTAGACGACTCGCTGAACTACCATCCACACCCAGGAAACTCTGGTTTGCCCCCCCCCATCCTCCAAAAAAACGGAGCCGCTGGATCCGCCCCTGACTGACGAACTCTTCGGTGTGCCCTGTTTGAGGAAACAACTGAACGGAAGAACAGGGCCACTTGCAGGGTCTTTCCTGGGCCAGGTTGCATTTCCTTGACGCAGGCTCTCGAGATGTTATCGAGCTTGACTCTGCAACACGTTTATAATAAGACGCTGCAAGCTATAGACAGAAGAATCTGATATGTCAGCCGGAAGACAATGGAGTATGGCCGTTTCGTACGCCGTTTCACTTTCCCAGAAGCGTGTGCAGCTGATGGTGGATGCAGTTTGACTCAGTCGTATGCTCGTATGCGCTGTCCGCTAGAGCTGGACGGTGTTCCACTGCAGAACTGAAGGATCTGACCACGGGAATGGTCCTCCTGTGTGTTGCACCGACATAGTCAAGCTGCACCTTGCAATCTTAGAAATCGGCTCATTCCATGTTTCCCGCGTTTTAAGTTGATTCCCCTCGCGTGTTCCTCTTCCTCTTCATCCATGTACTATTGTGAGCGGTGGCGTGACAAAACGAGAGGGTGCACGCCAGTGGACGTTAAAAGAACCGTGTTCCGTCATTATCAATGGTGACATCAGCATACAGTTTTTCACCAACAAGATCTATTTATGCTCCTTGACAATCCTCAGAAAAGAGGATCCTGAAAACGCCATCAGCGACATTTTTCCGATGAGCCGGATCGCTTCATGAAAAGTGGACCTGGGTGAAACATTCCGTTTAACCAAGCCGTCAACCATAGCTGGACGGCATTCTGCTGCGGAGCTGAGCGGTGCTCCAGTGCAGAGCTGATCGGCGCTCTGCCACAGGGGTGACGTGATCGACCTTAACCGCAGGAGCGGGGCCGGCGTCCCCACGCGGACCGCCGGAAAGTCTAATGGTCCGCCCTGGCCGGGGACGATCGGAAGTGCACGAGGTCAGCGGGGGATACGTGGGAGGCGAGGAGCAGGGTCCGCTCCAGCACCTGCCGCCATGGGAACAGGCGCAGACGCTGTTCCCACTCGTGTGCTAAACGTGTCGTCTCGTGTCCAATCTGTCAGCATCGACTTTGGTTCGACTGCGTTCACGCTTGTGCTTGGACTTAACGGAGCGGAGATGGGTGGCTTCTGTTTTGACAAAATGGGTAGCATCAGAGCGAGTTTCACAAAACTTAACATGCTTTGGCATGCCTCACTTCGAATGAGATCATTAAAAACATGTAACTAATCCAGGCTAAAAAAGCCTTTGTGGTGTAATCGTAGCCCAAAAACGGAAAAGATATAATGGATAGCTAACGCTCGTGAACATTATAAAAAAAGCTTTATGTCAAGACGTTTGAGCGTTCAATGTTAACGATAAGTATTGTTCCTATTCCACTGTACTCCAATTACATAAGTGACGGCAGCATCGTTTGAAACTGTAAAGTTTTCCTAACTTTGGCTTTTTGGCCCTTCCACAAAGCTTGCGATTGTTGTCTGCACGCTTTTGTGGTATGTGGTGATCCAGCCAAGAGAACCTCGCATGCAAACCCCAGCACAATGCCAAGACACTTATATGAATGACCCTAAACCACTGTTTGGACGTTTTCTTATGGGGTACCAAAACCTTACCACTTTCAAGTCACATGTGGTTGCACGGAAAAGATGGAACATGACATAACCAGGAAGTCTTATAAGAGCCAAAGGACACTTCGGCACATGGCAGTGAGCTTGCTACCGCACTTATGCGTCATACTTGGGTCTTACCTAACCAGTCTACCGACCTCGAACTATTCCGAAAACGTCGAGATTGCAGTCAGGGTCGGACAGCTGGAAAATGACCAGATTGCTGGTGAAGCGGGACAAGCGGAAAATTTCCCAAGAACACCGTACTACGGCAGCTGGACGTTCCCGCTGCGCAGTTGCTCTCTCCGTCACGCTTGAACGCCATGGCGCTCACTCCGACGTTGACTCGTCCAAAAGTCCGACAGCCATGACTCCCCGCGCGCTCTCGGCCGGTTCAGACCAGACGTCGCCGGACAGAATGACCGGCTGCGGTCGCCGTCCGGCTCCGGACGACCGGGTCAGTCCACTTCCGGCGGCCCCGGACGCGCCATTAGCGGCGCGGGCGCGACGAGCGCGGCGCACTGTTCGGCCAGCGTGACGCGTCTTCCGCCGATTACGGCCAAAATGTGCGAAACTCGGAGAGGCCGAGACGCGCCGCCGCGGCAGACGGCGGCGGCGGGGGCGGCAGCGGCACTAATGACGGTATCGGCGCCCCCGCGGTCGGCAACAGGGGCCAGTCCGCCGGAGCGGTCCAATGACGGGACGTCTCGCCAGCCAGTAAGAGCAGCGGCTAAAGGCCGAATCCAAACCTCATTTTACCCGGTTCCTTCAAACGAAACGCATTGTGGGGATTGTGTGATACAGAGCGACTGGAGCTGCTTTAATGTAAAAAGCGGGAGAAGGTTGAGCCAGTCTGTTGATAATTGTACTTAAATATATTTATCCTGGGCTGAAGCCTTTAAGAAACATGATAGAAACATGGTAAGCACCTAGAAAACGCAAAAGTAAACGGTAGACCTAATGCGAGACGAAGACGGTGTGCCAGACGTGCTTCCACCTCCTTCGTCCTGTCGTAAACGTTTTAAACGGCACGGAGCTACAGAGCGTTCGGCATCGACATCAGCTATCCGCTATCAGCTGAATCCGATTATACAAATGTTCCGAATTCTCCTGAGCGCAAAGGAAAGAATCCGAAAATCGTTTGCTGCTGTCCGCCAACGGCGAGCGCGAACATCAAAGCCGTATTGATGTTCCACGCTCAGTTCGTGAATGGCGGAAGCGCTGAAGACCGTCCATTCCGTCGATGATTGGCCGGATTGCCGTCTGTTCGGCGGCGGCGGACGCGGCGGTCGGCGGGCGCAGGAAGTACACACATTGACAATCGTGGCGCGCTTCAATGCGCCGGCACAATGGCCGGTCCCGTTCGCGGCCGGCCGGCTGTCTCGGTCAGCTGTTCGGGTCATTTAAACCACGCTCGCCGCGGTGGACAGCGGAAACGCGGCATTACGCAGACGGCGGCGCCGCCCGCTGACGCAAGCCGCGCCGCCGCCGTGAAATATGGCGGCGATGGCGGCGGCGGCGCGGTAAAGTGGAGCAACGTCGCGCCGCCGACGCGGCCACCGCTACGGCCGGCAAACACCACCCTCTGATGACAGCGCAGAATGAATTGGGCTTCCATGGAGGTAAAATGGCGACGTCTATCGACATAGTTACCGAGTGTTTTCGTGTCGGTTAAGAAACCCTCGTTAGGTGATGACGCTGCTGGGTTTAAACCAAATGGCTGTGGTTGACCAGAAGACAACGAAACGCCCGTTTTACGTTGAGAAGTTTCATCTGTCACTGAGACAGCTCCTAATCACGGCAGATCATCGAAGTAATGGTGTTTCGAGGCGATGTCTCACATTTCGCATAACATACAGCCGCTTCTATTCCAAATCGATGATGAAGGTTGAAATAGTAGAATACATAGACATGACCATAGTACTGAAGTCTGCATATGTCCAATCTTCTGATATTTCCAGATTAATGTTCTTCCTGCTGCGCTGAAATGTGCGAGCCTATTCGAGGAAAGACAGAAAGGGAAATGGACAAGACGAGGTATAAAATATGCAATCCGATCGATACTTTCACCTTCGCTTGGCCGTTGTCCAGAAGTTAGACGCAAGAGGCGATAGAGCGTCAGCAAAGCGTCTAAGCAGAGCGTCACGTCCAAAGAATTCTAAGTGGCATGAATAGCAAGTAAGCGGATGAAACAGGTTCAGAATAACGTATTTTGCTTTCAGGCTTACTGTGAGGAAATGACGGCAGTGCGACCTCGGTGCAGCGGGATGGCCGAAGACTTTCAGGCGTTGGTTTGCCCATATAGAAATATGGAACATTCGGCGTTTGGAACAACTGAAACAGACCAAGAAGTTTTAGTAACGCGTGAAAAATGCACTCCAAACAGCATAACATAAGCGAACGTTTGCAGTCCGAATACGTGCATGCTGGCTAACAAAAAACTGCCGACCGCAAAATAGTGGGTAAAGACATTACCGGCAGAAACGGAATTTTTACATGGAAGAAAATGATGTGTTCAACTGCCTTAGTGGAGTAGCGAGAAGTCATCACAACGATAATTTTTGGTGTATGTAATGGGTCATTTTTTAAAGAATTTGTTAGTGCAAGTTGCAAGAGCAGCACTTGTAACGTGGTCGATTGTGCTATTTGACATATCGTTCATATCTTGTGCCCAAATAGCGTAGCAGCGTTTTCCATCGGTGACTGCGCTGTCACTCGTTCGTGTCACGCTGCCACTTGAAGCCTTGGCCCCAACATCTTGCGTTTCGGAGATGAAAGATTCAACCTTTGAATACTACGCACACCCTAGGACAACGGAGTCTCCTTGTGTAACTACATCATCCAACTTTAAATAAACACCCATCTCTCTCCAAATGGCTGGCTTCTTCCAAACTCAAACCACTACAATGCCGAAGGCACATAAAGCGTTTTCTTCGTTTTCATTGGAAAGCCCCACAAATGGGGCCTAATCACATTATTTACGTCTGAGGCTTGACTCGGAAAAGCCTCGATTGAACCCAGACCTGGGGCCCGTTTCCCATGACTCCGCCGCCCCGGTGACCATCCGGTGGCCTTCGGTCACATCCGATCCACCCCTGACATGTACAGGGGCGCACGGGGACGCTCAATTTGGCACAGCGCCGATTATGGGACCGAGGTTACGCCAACGCTCATTATCAACCTAATTAAGACAAATCAAATCTCGACCGGCTGCCGTCCCAGCCCCACTTACCGGCGACGACCCGGCCGTTCCACACAAGGCTATTCTCCGTCATTGGAGGATAATTTGGGAATGCAACCTTCCGTAAAATTACGGGACAAAAACGCCCGTGAGAAAGTGCGCGCGGCCGGCGGCCTTCTGTCTGCGGTGTGCGGCGGCCCCGTTCACGATCCGCGAGCTCCGAGCCAAGGAACGCCCGAGAGCCGCCCGGGCCGACCTGTGGTCTCTCGAGGCCGCTGGGAACCGAGCCGACCGATCTGTGTCCTGTGGGACGCGCCAGGGTCTCACCGACTGATCTACGTCCTGTGGGACACGCCGGGGTCTCACCGACCGATCTGTGCGCAGTGGGACGCGCCGTGATCTCACCGACCGATCTGTGTCCTGTGGGACGCGCCGGGGTCCACCGACTGCTCTGTGTCCAGTGGGACGCGCCAAGGTCTCACCGACTGATCTGTGTCCTGTGGGACGCGCCGGGGTCTCACCGACTGATCTGTGTCCTGTGGGACGCGCCAGGGTCTCACCGACTACTCTGTGTCCAGTGGGACGTGCCGGGGTCTCACCGACTGATCTGTGTCTCACTGATCGACCAGCGCTGATGCCTTACCGATTGATCTCTGCCCAGTGAAGACGGACAGTAGTAACGGGCATTGACCTGGGTTTTGTTGCGGATGTCGGTGCACACAGAGGCTTTGTTTTGTTGGAGGCACAGGTAGTCAACCTATGTACCCATCTATGTTCAAAGGAGATGCGGTGATTCACAGTGGCTGTTCCGTGGACTGTAAAACCGGGGGAAACTGGGAATCATAAAAGACCGGTCCGATCACCTGCCAACGGCTTTGCACTGGCGGTTTTACCACCTGTCCAGGCGCCCGTGGGACGTGTGAGGTCTGGGCTGAGGTCATCAAGATTAGTCAGAGCTGTTCACCGCACAGTTCACCACAGAGACCTTGGCCAGTGGTGAAGCCGGGACGTTCGGCGACGGGTGCTGTCGACCGGAGCCCGTGCACCAAGGCAGCGCTTCCCTGCAGCCGAGCTGTAACTATATCGGCCATAAAGACTCTGGTCATGCAGCGTGACTGTGTGTAAACGTGCGCCATCACTGAAGCAGCGTGTTCCCACTCCGGCCGTCTCAAAATATTAAATAATTTTACCGCCTATTGGACTGAACTGTCAGCAATGAACAATATGCACGACGTCGCCACAGACAACGGATTCCACTCAGTAGGGCGTTTTTCAACTATTGCCTTGGTCTGAATTTTCGTTTTCACAAATTTTTGGGTCCAGTTCCGATCTATTAATTGACGTGTTGGTTTTCCGTGATGGAATTCCTAAAGTAATGGAGGAAAATATTTGAGGCATTTACATGATGCCCGTGAACAACATGGGGCATATTACAGACCAGTCGGCAAGCGTCTGAGCCTAAAAACAGCCAACATCCAGGAACAAGAAGAATATTGTGCATCTCGTCAACGGAAGCTTGAATGAAAGACTTCAGACGATTTTTTATGGTTTGTGTAATATCGGGTCAAAAAATGTTTGCTCTGTAACATGAACTGTTAGCATGAGCGTTGGACAATTCGTCGTAAGCGTAGAGTTGTGCCACCGACATCATCAAAAATTTTTAAACAAAAGTAGCGTTCAGCCTAATCGCAAACGTCAGGTAAGTGGCGACACCAGGGGTCTTGATTTGTATTCTTCTGAGACGGCCCTGGTTCACCCAATGTTGATTTGGGCCCACCCAATGTTGGCTTGGGCCTACCCAATATTTTCTGCCGTTTTTAAAGGTGGATGAGTAATAATAACGAAAAGAACGGCCACATCAGATAAGAGTCAGGTTCAAAGTAGGGAATAAAGTTTAATGCGATGTATTTGTCCATATTCCTATCTTCTGCCCATATACCTATATGCATGGGATAAATGTTTTTTTCGATAAATAGCACCAAAAACCTATAAATTTCCGTTGGTCAAACTAAAATGGGCTAGATCCGTTGAGAAACACACATTTGGGTGAGGTTAGGTTGTCGGGCCTTGGCTCGGCCCCCTAATCATTTTCAGAAATCGATGCCCCTGGGCGGCACATGTGTAAACGTTGGTCGCTGTTAGACCTACACTTCTACTCAATAGCCATGCACTGAAGCAGTACGAGATCAAGTCCTGAGACCGCATGGTCATTCAGCGAACAAGCAGTTTTGTACTGAAGGTTTTCGGTGAGCCAGCCGTCACGGTCCAGCCCTGTCACGCGCCGTGACGTCATTGCCGGGACCCGAGAGCACTGCTGAGAACGACTTATTGGTCTGACGTGGCATTAGTCTGGCAGCCGTCTGGGCCAAGGCTGTCAGTCAGGGTTAAGTTCGAGAGCTGCCCAGAAGATATCATTTTACCCAACATGCATAGGCTTCGAACAAGTGGAGTCTATGCTAGCAGATAATCCTAAGTCATGGATGCCGTTTCCGGGGAGCGATTCGAAATTCCGTGTCTTCACTCGCGCGTTGTTTGGACCATGTCTCGCAACAAGCTCATCGGAGACAGCACGGATATGCAGTGTTAGGTAACGTACCGAAGCCAAACCTGACTCGGCTGAGATCAGCAATGGCCATCTGTTGGTTATTCCAGTGCTGATTTCGTTATTTTATGGGGGAAATGTACTTGCGGCGAACACTTGACTGCAGATGTAGCAAAGTAAATGGTACATGTGAACTCCTTGTGTAATTTTGCAGTGGGGGCGTATGAAAAACACAGGTTGAGTCACTGCTTAATCTGCACTCGTGGCCCAGACTGATCACTGGCGGGTCTAGGGGGACATCTCAGCCATGGCTCCCCAATGACGACGAGGGGGCCAAATGGCCATTTACCCCCCCCCCCCTCCCCAAAAGACTTTGGTATTCCTACTCAACCAGAGTCTGAAGCTGCTGGAACTCCGACTTTAACCTATGACCAACGTCTTCCACCTCTCCCCCTCCCTCCCGGTGAGCGACTCTGCTGACCTACCATCCAGACCCAGGAAACTCTGGTTTCGCCCCTCCCAAAGGGAGCCGCTGGATCCGCCCCTGAGACTCATCATGGGTCACGGTGGCCAGCATGTTAACGTGCTTTGGGTAATGAATTGCTCTCACGCCAGGCTTTCTTAGATCCAGTGATGGTTGCAGTCAGGCACGTAGCCAGAATTTTCCTCAGGGGATGTCAAATTTTGTCATGCCACCGGCATATAACGAAATTTATGGGAAAAAGCATTAACTTTATGTATTTTACCTCATGTTTAATGCACAGGGAAATAAATCATGTTTGCCTTTGCAATATGTGTACAATTACTATTACGTATTCCTGCAAAGTCGCCATATATCCAGTGTAGACCGCTTAGCTCAGGGGGGCCATGGCCCCCATGTCCCCTCCCCCTTGGTTACGTCCCTGGTTGTAGCGATAATGTGTTATGTCTACGGTTTGCAAACAATCCTGGGCTAATTTAACCTGTGACGTCGTTAGCAGCTTTTAGATCATGAAATGGACCACAAATAGCACGGTCAGTTGACGAGCTATCATGTTTTCTTTTTTCTCTTGGAATAACCCAAATCGGCTGACAGAAAAACGTCCCAGTAACCATGGCTCATGGCCCATGGCCCTACACTTTTTCGGTGCTTGATTCATCCTGTCGGAGTGCACTGGAAACACTGCCATCAATGGCCTCCGCCAGGGGCGCTGCCGTTATTTCACATCGGGCAGGACTGTCAGGGTGGCCCGACAGAACTGCATCAAAATACAATCGCTCTTGCAATGTAAATCTTCGCACTGAAAAACTACTCAGGGGAAATGGAAATTCTTCTCTCAGCCTTGTTCGGATGGCTCTGATGATGCTCCTGGCCTCTATGCGTCCTGGAGGGATTATCTACGATTCGGCCCATAACCGGCTCCTTAATGCTGTGTGCACTGGGCTGCAATGGAATGCACTGGACCTTACCTGACCGTATTCGCTTCACTGGACCTCACCTGCATGTACCTGCCACACTGGCCCTCACCTGGGTGTACCTGCTACACTAGACCTCAGCTGGGTATACCTGCTTCACTTACCTCACCTGGATGTACCTGCCTCAATGGACCTCACCTGGATGCACCTGTCGCACGAGACTCAGCGGGGCGTACCTGCTTCACTGCAGCCACGTAGTCAGGATTTTCCTCAGGGGTGGGGCAAATGTCAAATTTTGTGATGTGTCACTGGCATATGATGAGGTTTATAGGAAAAAGCAGCAATTTTATGTAATTTACCTCATATTTAATCCACAGGAAAAATATTGTTTGCTTTTGCAACATATATATGATCATTATTCCGTATTCGTGCGAAATCGCCATATATCTAGTAAAGACCGTTTGGTTCAGGGAGGCCATGACCCCCATGCCCCTTGGCTACGTCCCTGCTTCACTGGACCTCACCTAGATGTACCAGCCACAGTGGACCTCACCTGGATGTGCCTGCTACACTGAATCTTACTTGAGTGTACCTGCTACACTGGACCTCACCTCAGTGTACCTGCTACAATGGACCTCACCTGAGTGTACCTGCTACACTGTACCTCACCTGGGCGTACCTGCCACACTAGACCTCAACTGGATGTGCCTGCTATACTGAGCCTTACCTGGGTGTACCTGCTACACTGGACCTCACCTGGGTGTACCTGTTACACTAGACCTCACCTGGGTGTACCTGCTACACTGGACCTCACCTGAGTGTACCTGCTACACTGGACCTCACCTGGGTGTATCTGCTACACTGGACCTCACCTGGGTGTACCTGCTACACTAGACCTCACCTGAGTGTACCTGCTACACTGGACCTCACCTGAGTATACCTGCTACACTGTACCTCACCTGAGCGTACCTGCCGCACTAGACCTCAACTGGATGTGCCTGCTATACTGAGCCTTACCTGGGTGCACCTGCTACACTGGACCTCACCTGGGTGTACCTGCTACACTGGACCTCACCTGGGTGTATCTGCTACACTGGCAGCCGGTCGGGTGCGCCGCCAGCGCGCCCGTCCTGAAGAGCTGCCTCAGACAGCGGCCGTTGTGGCGGATGGAGCGTTTCCAGTCCTTGGCCGACTGGCGGCCGGCCGCCGCCTGGAACTGGTTGGGCGTGAGCAGGCGGCCGCCGTGGAGGACGCAGGCGCCCAGCGAGCCCTGGCAGAGCCGGCCGGGCAGCAGCCAGCCGGCGGCCGGGCCGCACCGCACGGCCAGCGCCGGCCGGCCGGGCGCCAGCCGCGGCGGCAACAGCCGTCTGCGGCCGCCGGACGTCGCCGGGCCGGGCATGGTCCGCGGCCGCCGACTGTCCGACTGCCGGGTCAGCGGTCCGGCCGCAGAGGCAGCTCCTCTGACTGTGGTCAGACGCTGGATCAGGCGGTCTCCTGTCACTGAACGGTAGACCACAGGGTCTCTACACTGGCCAAACAGTGGACCACAGGATCTCCGCACTGTGACTTAACAGTGGACCAAGGGCCTCCTCAATGTGAACGAACACTGCGGAACAAAGACTTTCTGACTAAGGCTGACCACTGGACCAGAGGTTCCACTGAGAGCGGCGGCAGACGTCAGCCTCGAGCGTTGCCGCCATGGCCACTGCCTGCTGACGCTGACCGGCCGGACGGCCCGTGCCATCACGGCCCACCTACAGGGCACGTCCAGACACCGTCCAAAAATCACGGCGTGCGGTCACTCCCCACGGCCGACGCCGTCAAAAATACCGCCCCGTGTCGGCCGGCCGGCGTGTCAGTCTGAGTCACGTGCGGCCGGCCAGACCGCGATGTGGTCAGTAGTCACGTGGGTCTGGCCGGTCAGGCCGTGATGTGATCAGTCAGTCACGTGGGTCCAGCCGGTCACGACGTGATGTGATCAGTCCGTCACGTGGGTCCGGCCGGCCAAACCGCAATATGATCAGTTAGTCACGTGGGTCCGGCCGGTCAGGACGTGATGTGATCAGTCCGTCACGTGGGTCCGGCCGGTCAGGACGTAATGTGATCAGTTAGTCACGTGGGTCCAGCCGGTCGGGCCACGACCAGAGGTCGCCGGTCTGACTGCGGTGGAAAGGGCGTTTCACGGACCCACGCGCAGATCAGGTGCGTGCGACCTCATAGCGCGATCCGGGAACTTTCAATGCGGACGCACTTAAAAAAAAAATAAAAATAAATGCGCCAAATCAGCCTTTCGAGTGATCCAGCCTTCTGTCCAGCCCGATAACGACGGATGCGGCCAAATGGAGCGGGGATTGACAGGGCTCTCGGTGGCGAAATATTGGCCGATTGACTTCATGGCCGAAGCGAACGAGTGTACATTTCTTGATCCAAACATTTCTTGAAGCCGAATCCAGGCCTGGGCACAGTACCAACCTGGTCTGTAACTGCATACCAAATTTATTCTAGTTCAGCCTTTTATATATTCCGCCATTCGACGATACAGGGACACAGTATTCGACAACACCATGTACAAGATTGCCACCACTCGTCAATAAGCAATCATCATAGCAGGAACTAGGATTTCGCCACTTGCGGACACGCATTTGGATTTTATCCGAGCGCTTGTGTAAAACTTATGTTCGCAACAGAACACCAAAAATGCGCAATCACGTGGACCTGTTGCCGTCAGTGCTTTGGATTCCAGGGCACACCGACGGCAGGGTCATATGGCGTCTACGTGGACCTGCGTGACAGAATCTCTCACACGTTCATGTGATGTATTTCAGCGCTGTCATGAAGGCGCACATTATTTGCTTACTGCATGAAAAATAGCATAGCACACTGACCTGGCATCTCACATGTACCAAACAACACCACGCGGCCACAAGCACGACTCAGGCAGAACAGAGGCAGGAGGCTGTAGTCCAGGTCAACTTCATTTCCAGCATGAAGTCCGGCATCGTCACAACCTGAACAATGACAACAACGCCGTCGCCGTCTGGGGCGTGCGCAGCGCGTGAGGCCGGCCCTATGAGATCAACGGCAGACGAGACTTCGACAGGCACCTCCTCTCCCGGTCAGGGGCTTCAGCAGGTCGGCACGGGCTACGACGCAACCCGCTACAGCGACCGCCTCGGAACAGACGACACGCTGGGAAGGAAAGCAGTGACTCCATCCAGTCCAACGAGTCAGCCCTGAGTCTCCATGGACCGTTGTAGCGCACCGGACTTCATCATATGACTCCAGCGGAGCCCCGAGTCCTCCCACACCGGGACCGCACCGCCATCGACGGGACTAGAGTCTCAGTCGGCCTTCGTTGACTTCGCCGGCACCGGCTGGGGCGTGGCTGCCTTTGATTGGTGGACACGTCGGCACCGGGACACCAGGCGACCAATGGCGGCGCGCACCCGGCCGACGTAGCCCAGTTTCTCGTTGCTGATTGGTATCAAGATCAGTCTGGAGCAGGAGAGACAGCTCTGAATTACCCACGTTTCACCCATAAAGGAGATGCCGTGGCAAGTAAAAATTTAAAACTACCCTATGTCGATAACGATACACGAGTCGGGCTTTCGTGCATTCGCATTCGCTTAGCACAACCACGAAAACGCTGTCCGAGTAATGAAGAGAACTTGCATCTGGTTTCCTAACAATCCATTTCTTTCAGACGCCACAGCCGCCGAACCAGTCTACAAGCTGTCGCAGTGTCCTGAAATTACTTTCGGCTAGAGTGGAGGTGGAGGTCAGTATTCCTCTGGGAGGTAAAAAAGGAATATTTTAACTCTGTTGTGATTTGCATCAAAAGAATTCCATCAAAAGTTCGACTATTCTCCCTCTCACTGACACCCTATTGTTATTATTGTTGTTTTTACTGAAGAATACTGGGACAACCGGCATCACATCTTCCCCATTGCCTATGACTCATGGTTACGCATGAGTAGCAGGCAGTGTTGCTGTGCTGCAGGTTCAGTGGCCATCACTGTATTAGGTACTGCTCCTGACTCCAGACGAACCCTGACACGGAGATCCTGCTGCCATAAATGTATCACCAGCTAAGGAAGACTAAGTGCAGAATGCGAACGTGTTTATCATTAACGTCTTCCAAACTAGTACTCCACAGCACGCAGTCTTCGGCGGCACAAATCAAGATGCATATAATTACCGGGATACTCTAAACTTGCATCTCACAGCTAAAGGACTCATGCTGCGGTTGGACAGTTGAAACACAGTAACGGCATGTACCAAACGACGCAGCAGTCATCACGCACGTAGACCTTGATCACATGACAGTGGACTTAGACTAATGCGAACCTCGAATGTAGGCGAAAAAAACTTAACTAATGCGGACCCCGAGTGCAGGCGAATGGATGGCGATGATAGGCCAGCGGCACGCAGTACATAATGTCTGACGACACACAGTAAGCCAAGGTTGAACACACCACGCGCTTTTCGGCGGCACAAATCAAGACTCATATGATTACCGGGACTAAATTTACGCCTCACAACGAAGGGCCTCATGCCGCGGTTCGAAAGTTGAAACAGTAGCTGTATGTGCCGAATGACGCGACAGTCAATGCAAACGTTTAGCCAGATAGCGGTCTACTGCGAATGTACAAACTTAGAAATTCTAAGTATTTATTCCGTCCAACTTAAAAGTTTTATGTTGGAATGAAGGTGAATTTATGACAGGCGAGGAGCACACAATACATAATAGTAGGCGACACACAGCAAGCCAGTGTGCAGCAGAGCACACACTGCACGTTCGGCAGCACACAACATGCATAAGATTGTTCTACCCTAATCAGCAAACATGAACCTGAACTTTCTACCAAGCTCACTGAGTCGCTGCACCGTCAGGGACTGTCCTTCAGGGACTGTCTTTTCTAGGCTGGGACGGAGGGGCGTCAGCCATCGGTCTGCCACCGCGGAGGACGGGAAAAACTGGAGGGGTACGGCGTTCTCGATAATGAATACACCTTTCTAGGCGCGGACCTTCTCGTTTCTCTTCCTCTCGTCGAACTTACCCGCGAACCGACCCTCGCTAACCGTCTTCGTGGTCTTCCCCACCCTTTCTGTATCTGACTGGTATCGTGACAGTACCAGACACATCTCAGCCACCTCCGCTACATCTGCTATGCCCGTGTGGAGCCCCGCTCGAATGTCTTGAATGGTCTGCAGGACCTGTTCGTGGCACCATGTCCGCACCCCCGCATCAACCGCTTGTAGCCACGTCGAACCGTGCTGGTCTGCCTTGGTGCAGACACGTTCCATGAAAGTTCTGAACTGGCTGGCCGGGCTGTTGCCATCTCCGCACGGTGCGCCAGGAAGCCGGAGAGCACCCTGGGTTACGACACTGACTAGCTCTATGTCGCAGCATCTAAGTCTAAGCCATGCAAAACTCCTTTCTTACGTTATCCCTTTGGTTCAGCTTTCGAATCTTTCTTTTTGCCAAATATTTTATCCCTTTGTGGCAATCAAGGTCCTGGGCCGTTATGACGAAGCCAAAAATACTTCGTTTATATTTATGGACTTTTCGAGTATTGTAAGCTTTTTGAAACATGTCATTTGGTACTGTAGGAAGTCGAAGATTTTTTTTCCTTTTTTGATTATCATGCGGAAACCATATCCAATTGTCTCAGTTCAGGCTGAATGCAAAGTGGGTTTTGGGTGGGCCATTATTTCTGACTCCTTCCGACGAGGCGTCAAGTTTTTTTTCGACCCTGCCAAATTGGTAGCAAGATATGGCAAATCCGCACTGCTTCTCTTGTAACGCATAAATGCAGAGGAAATCACGAGGCTTTTGTGTATCGGACGTGAGCAACTTTTTGGAGCGTCAAAGTTTGACGTGGAGGTACATAAACACTGTCAAAAGTCTTTTCGCATGCGTTTGAACAGAATCTGAGGTGACGTCATTATGATCGTGAGAGAGGTAAAAAATAATATTGCTGAGTGTGTATTTCCACTCAAAATTAAGAATTTCAGGTCACTGAGCTGTCGAGACGAGCCCGGCCGACAGAATGTGTTCGCGTCTGCCCCAATGAGGTTGGACAGCGCCGGCCGGCCGCTCCGTACCGTTTGGTGCAGATGTTGTGCAGCGGTCCAAACGCCAGCGCCACCACGGTGCACACCAGGCAGATCACGTTGTACGGCATCGAGAAGTCCGGCGTGGGCAGCGTCACCAGCTGATTCTCCGCTGAGAGCCGCACAAACACCCGGCCGTCCTCCACCGGCGGACTGTGGGTCACAGCAAACAGTCAGACAGGACACCAGCTCACAGAGAGCACGGTATTAACAACCGGCAGTCCTCCACCGGCGCACTGTGGGACACAGCAAACAGTCAGACAGGACACCAGCTCACAGACAGCACGGTATTAACGCCCGGCAGTCCTCCACCGACGGACTGTGGGTCACAGCAAACAGTCAGACAGGACACCAGCTCACAGACAGCACGGTATTAACACCCAGCCGCACCGGCGAATTGTAAGTAACATCACATAGTCAGACAGGACCACACAAACACCCGGCCGTCCTCCACGGGCGGACTGTGGGACACAGCAATCAGACCAGCTCACAGACAGCACGGTATAAACACCCAGCCGCCCTCCACCGGAGGACACAGCAGCCAGACGAAGCAGTTCCTCAAATACAGCCGACAATTTCGATCGGTTTTATGTTCGATGGCATCACCCGCGGTGCGGGTGTCGGGTACAGTACCTGCGGTACGGGTATCGGGTACAGTAACCGCGGTACGGGTGTCGGGTACAGTACCTGCGGTAAGGGTGCCGGGTACAGTACCTGCGGTACGGGTGTCGGGTGACGTTGTCCGCTGGCAGCAGGGCCGACACCACGGCGCCGGGCAGGTAGAAGCCGTGGTTGGCGTCCGGCGGATACTCGTGCCATTTGAGGAAGGCCCGCTCCGCCTGCACGCTGACGGTGGCCACGCTGGCGGCCGGCACGCGCACCACCAGCTCCACCGTGTGCGGCCGCTGGCGGTCCCGGCCCGGTACCAGACGCTGGTACACTGACCGGCAGCAGAGGATCACATCAGCGGGATGCGGACACCGAGCATTGGCAAGCAGCAGGTGCCACTCGAACGGCAGTGGTGAGAACGGCCATCGAGTCAGGTTTGATGTTCACCTGGCGTATGCTTTGCGCCGAAGACCAGAAAGGCAGAAAACAGTTCGGCAGAGAGGAGACTGGCAAAAAGGAGCACAGACGACGAGGCGAAGAGATATCAACATAACAGAAACAAAGGGGCCAAGAGGAAAACAAAGACAGAAACACAACCAGAAAGAAGAGACGGAGAGGCGCCCTGCGACAGACAGAGAGGCGGCGGGACGGATACAGGGTCAGCGCCGGGTGCGCGCACCTGGCCGTATCTCCCGCTGCTGGACGGTGACGCGCAGTGTGTGCAGGTACAGCCGGATGTACCAGGGCACCACCTGCAGCACGGCCACGTCCAGCGGCCGCCCTCTGTCCGAGTTGCGCAGTTGCAGACTGAGACCCACTGAGAACTGGCCCGACCCTGTCGAACACAGCGCCGTTAGGCCGACCTTAACTAGCCGCTTAGACTGGGATAAACTGCACTTCACGGCAACGGATCACGCGGTAAAAAAAAACCTGTGCGCAAGTTGTGTACACACCGCCGATTAGTCCAGGCATTTAAATAAACGCCTACTTTGCCGTTCAGCGACATGGGATCTGGTCAGTTCACGCACACATTACAACAATGGCGACACAATGACTGGCAGCATTGTTGGCCTGCGTGATTCCATGGACACCACCTCGTCCGCAGAGTACCCGCTGGATACTGCCTTCCCGTCACTATGCACCAAAGTTCTGGCACCGCCCTCCACTGGAACATTAGGTCGTGCCTGAGGTGTCCCCTCGTCTGCTACCGGATGACGTTCAGTGTGTCTCATCTCTCTGGTACTGGGTAACGGTCCGTGTGACGGTTCCAACACCTGTCTGGTACTGGGTGACGGCCTGTGAGACTCACCAGCATGGCACTGGATGACGGCCAGTGAGACTCACCTGTCTGGTATTGGGTGACGGCCAGTGAGACTCACCAGCATGGCACTGGATGACGGCCAGTGAGACTCACCTGTCTGGTATTGGGTGACGGCCAGTGAGACTCACCAGCATGGCACTGGATGACGGCCAGTGAGACTCACCTGTCTGGCAGCGGATGACGGTCAGGGTATCTCACCTGTCTGGCAATGGATGACGGTCAGTGAAACTCATCTGTCTGGTACTGGGCGATGGTCAGTGAGACTCACCTGTCTGGCACTGGATGACGGTCAGTGAGACTCACCAGTATGCCACTGGGTGACGGTCAGTGAGACTCACCTGTCTGGTATTGGGTGACGGTCAGTGAGACTCACCTGTCTGGTATTGGGTGACGGTCAGTGAGACTCACCAGTATGGCACTGGGTGACGGTCAGTGAGACTCACCTGTCTGGTACTGGGTGACGGTCAGCGGCAGAGACGGGGTCCAGGTATAGCGGTGCTCCCGGCCGTAGCGGGCCACCAGGTTCGCCGCGCCCCCCGCCGTCAGGCTCCGCACGTTGTAGCCGGCGTACGTGGCCGTGTGGCCGGCCACCACGGAGCGCGCCTCAAACTCGGCCCCGGGACTCAGCTGGAACGGGTGCGTCTGAAACCGGCGGAGACTCCGTGAACGCCGGCAAGTACACCCGTCTCACGGCCAGCGGTGGGCCAAGTCCCTTCACAGAGGTGAACAGTGTTTCAGTTCACTGATGGGCGACAACTGCTACGCGTGAAAAAAGGGCGGCATATGCAATGTATCCTA
Organism: Capitulum mitella; assembly: GCA_030062745.1. Lineage (NCBI taxonomy): Eukaryota > Metazoa > Arthropoda > Thecostraca > Pollicipedomorpha > Pollicipedidae > Capitulum > Capitulum mitella. Next base: position 26,601,579 of record CP099849.1, read on the forward strand.
TTCATGGAGTTTGCTACATTACTGAACTCGACCTAGGCAGTAAAGGAGTTGACATCGACATCTCAGGGCACTTCAGCTACGAGTGCGTTTGGCGCCCCTTTCGGGAACATCGTCGATAAACCGGACACAATCTGGCCAAAAGACTTAGCGTCTCGCCAACATATACAGATGATAAACAGCGTGCACCGTCCGCATGAATTCCCACGATTTTTGTCGCCTCTGTACCTCGTTCGCAGCTGTGTCCACAAACACGTTACTGTGCCGAGCCAGCGCGCAGGCGCCGAACAGGCCGCCTCCGAACAGGGACTTCATGGACCAGTCCTGGCGAGGGGCGTCCCGGTGCTCGGCGATAATGGGCTCATAGACCAGCGTCACCGACTGGGCCACTTCGAACCTCGGCCGGTCACAGGACGGGTCCTACACCGCAAACAGACAGACGGGGCCATTCAGGTCACGGACCGCGTCATCTCGAACCTCGACTGGTCACAGGACCTGTCCCGCACCACAGACAGACGAGGTCGTTCAGGTCACGGACCGGGTCGCTTGGAATCTCGGCTGGTGATAGGACCGGTCCTGCATCAGAGACGGACGGGTCGTCTCAGGTCACAGATCTGGTCATCTCCAACCTCGGCCAGTCACAGAACTGGCTGTAGACCACTGAAATGGGATCAGGCCAGTTTTCCCTTAATAGCCCAGTGACCTCGTCTGCCAACTGGTCACAACGTAAATCCGGATAATCGGAACTGGACTTTGGACGGTTGGTTATTTTAAGTCGAGGATCCCTAAATGAGTGGTCACGTGCTAAATTACGTGGCACATTATGCAAAGTCAAACAGTCTTGAATTACATTATGCTGCCAAACAAACCTGAAACTGACTGTGGGAGGTCCTAGCACATGGGCTGGCAGGGAAGCATCATTGCAGTGATGGAGGGTTGATGGACGAACAACAGAACTACACAGGGTCTAGAGCTAAAAAAAATGATAGTTACAGTGCAAAAAGGTTAGTCAGCAAAGCCTCAAGGTCTCTCAATGTAAACAAACAATGCTGTGTTCCCACTACCATGCACATATGAATCATTCTATACTGGCACAAAAAACAACCAGCATACAGGAAGACATGGCGATGCAGGTTATGCAAAAAAGCATCAGAGGAGTCTGGCAGAGACAATATCAATGACAGTTTTGCCTTGCATCGGTCACCCACAGAAATCTCGGTAGAATGTCATCACGCAGCACTAACAAAAGGCTTCTGACAGAACACAACAGATGCTATTGAGTACAGCAGGTCACCTACGGTGCAGACCGTCCTGAAGTCGACGCTGAGCGAGTTGTAGCTGGCGCTGAAGAGATGCACTGGGTTCAGCAGAGCAGACAGACCTGTCTGAAGACAGCCGGTCCGGTCAGGGCGTAACAGGATGCTGATCGCGACAGATGGCTTGGCATGGTGAACATTTGCAATGTCCAGTGAATCGAGGAATGTTTCAAACGGCGGCAGAGGGCTGATCCGCGACAACTTTGTTCCATGTCCGACCATACTGTATTTGTGTGCTCTAATTTACACTGTATTTATGTACGCCCATGTTACAATTATCTTTAAAACCTTCTGAAGTAAAGCTATGACAAAAAAGCAATCCTTTCCACAAAGCGTGGAGCATGGGACATGCAATGGGGGATGGGGGCCTCTTCTCAAAGTCTGAGGGGACGCATGTTCCGACTGCGGGCCAAGCGTCGTACAAACGTTCCCCTATGCACACACTGTAGGCCTGTGGCAGCAGCCCTCACAGATACACACACAAACACAGACAGAGATTTCTATTAAGGTAATCCGCGTTAGGTTCCGGCCATTACACCCTCTCATCGAGGGATAAAACACGAAGGAAAAGTTGTTAGTGCTACAAAATACCACTGCTCACAATCGCTCAGGTAGTAATAGGTCGCCAAACAATCTGGCAGGGTCACGAAGACCAGCATGGCGGTCAGTCCGGCGCAAACGGCACATCGGGCAGGTGTCGCCTCTCGCAGCGATGTGTGCCCACCTTGGCGCCGCAGGGCAGCAGTTTCTGCCAGGGCGTCAGGTTCTCTGTGCAGGTGGCCTCCCGAGGCAGGCTGGCCACCCGCAGCAGCCGGCTGTCCAGCTCAGACTCGCCTGACACCACCCCTGCGAAACAGTCCGGTCAGCTGTGACACTTGACATATTTACAGCAAAGCACGTGCTGCCTGCGATGAACCTCCGGGGCAAACATCGGTTACAAGATACAAGTAAATAGAACAAACAGATCAAATACACGTAAGTCCTCACTAGCCAATGTGGCACCGGGCGCACTGGAAAGCCATAAGCAGATACCAAAGAACAACATCTTGGCGACCGAAGAAATCAGTAAATCCCGCCATCGAACAAACTATATGATGTCCATCAGCTGGCAAGAGTTAACAATGCAAGTCTGCCCGTACCTGACGGCCTGAATGAGATCTCCGGCGACGAGGTGACGGCCCGATCCATGAAGTTCAAAGATGCGCAAAACAGACCAGACAGGGCGTTCACCAAACTCCGCCACGCCTCATCCACACTGGCGACAAATCGCGGCACGGTTCAGCACTGTTCAGGTGGGCTGGCACTACACATTCTGTCCGGGAAACACGAGTACAATGACAAAAAAATGATGGCAGTGCACATACTGAGTGTTAGTGAGTATGGCAGGAACCATGACTGGAACTGATGGAGACCAAAGGGCCATGTTACCAAGCACAATTAATTCATTACTGCAAACAGAAAAATAACATAAGCAGTCCTGCAACCAAGCAGTTCCTGGGTCTACATGGTAGGTCAGTGGAGTCATTGACCAGGGGGGAGGCGGCTGACCATGGGTTCGGAGTGTACGTCAGCGGCCCAGTATGGATAGTAAACCATCAACCATCAACAGGGGGAGATGCTGGACAACTTCAAACTCTGGTTGAGTAGGAATACCCATGTCTTTTGGTGGGGGGGGGGCAAATGACCATTTTGGAGCACAAAATTTTTCTTGGAGTATGTTTTTTTTTGGTGCTCCTTGACACCAGAAAACAACATTTTTTCCAACACAGCCTGTAGCATAATATCAGTAATCCAGTTTTTACCAGAGCATTTACCAATTTCTGGGGATAGACATTTTTCTCCAACACAAAGCAGACTTACTCTGGTGTATCTGGCCTGAACCAGACCCAAAGCTGAGCACCTGTCCCAGCCTGCCTGGCTGGATAGCCCCACATCTGGTGGCGCCAGAGGCCCTGGGTAAGAGACAGGTGCAGCTCCTGGACATGGTGATGGGCAACGACCTCTCCCAGCTGCCGAGGCACCAGGTGAAAGTGAGGTCCTGTGAAATGAACATTTATGTGAGAAGTGCAAAGAATGCAATTAATGGATGTTTACAGAATGCAGACTGTACAGAGTATAATTTGTTATCAATACCATCTGCTGCACAAAATTAGCCACAGTTGTAAGATGAAAAAGATAAAGATAACAGGAATTGTTACCAAACATAAAAACACACACACAGACTAATATCAGGGCTGTGCAAAAAAGCAGGATTCACATTTGAAACTGTCATTAGTGTTCTACTGAAGTCGATGTACTTTACAGTGACAAAAACAGTAATTTGGTCAACCTCAGTTACATATGGCTAGACTGCATTAAATTTGGATTTATTTCCCCTGCATTAATGTTTAACCACAACTCAGTGTTTACAGTGTACCACAGGGACATTTTTCCCTGCTTTCCAATAATGCTCATCAAATACATTTAATTATCTTTGTATTGTATAGATGTCACTTCTCTGATAAGACTACATCTACATCTTAAATCTTAACTTTGTGAAATATACATGATCTAAATGCCTGATGTTTTTTCCAAAACAGTGACAGGGAGAGACAGAAGGACATATAACACTAAATATGCACACAGGTTGCTAAGGCAACAGCAGCATTACTTCCAGTCAGCAGCCTTCAGCCATAGGCCATCAAACTTCAGCCATAGGTCAGGACTATGATAGAGTCTTTGAAAGATAGAGTCTTTGGTTATACATATATATATTGTGTGCAAACCAAAGTTCTCCCACTATAAAGAAGGCTGTCTATTTTCATCATGCCCATACCCTGGGAGCCTGCAAAGACCATTTTTTTTACTTTATTTAGATTGTTTCAAAGTTTACAGGTTCAACCAGACTTTACATGAGCAGATTTTGACAATAGGAGACCCATTTTCTATGCTTCCACCAAAGAACATACAGTGAACCTGACCTCTCCTTGGGCAGAAATTGGCAATGAGAGACCTATGTAGTATGCCCCCCCAAGACAACAAAGCAAAGCCTTGTGATGAGACAGCACCACAATATCACATGCTATCAGATAATTATTTGGATTTGCCATGCAGCACATTTGCACTTAGAGATTATTTCCTGGCAAAAGCAAGGGACAAACATACAAGACAATGTTAGAGTGAATATTTATGATATATACCCCACCCATACCCTAGAAATATGTCATTCTGAGATGTGCAATGTGAAAAAATTGTTGAATATTATCAATTCATCCCTGCTGACATCTACACCAATGGTGTAATTGGCTTCTGCCTGAATTCTCCCATGACTAATTTGGGAACAGGATTTCAAAGGCTGAGGTATTTTGGCCCTTATGATGTCAATGCAATGACAGTTATAAGAATGTCTTAAAATATCATGGAATCATAATTATGATACATATGTAATAATAATGTATAATAACAAAATCTTTATCAATTCCAATAACATCAGTTTCTACAAAGTACATATGGCATCCTTGGAGTATTCAGTGTAATGAAGCCAGTATTGTGGGGCCCAGTCAAGTTTGCTTACAGTGCAATGAAACTCTACTTCCTTTATAAAATGTACCCATAGCATAACCAATGTCTCGTTTAGTATGGGATTTTGTGGGTACTTCTGCATGATATATTTAGCAAATATGGTCTAGGAAAAGGTGCAGATGTGACATATCACCACTGAGCCTCACAAAATGTCATTTAAAAAGCATGGGAGGAATAGAACATTATGTTCCAATGCAAATTTGTCCAGAAGATGTCTTATTTCTACAGGACATCTGTAAACATAAGAAAATGCAAAACAATGTATTGCTTGGGACAAGTCTTCAACAATTGCCTTTTCCAGAGCTGGTTCTACAGACTCTAGTCTAGTTTTTTTATCAAAATGGGAGTGTTTTCATGGCATGAGCAATCTGAGACAGAAAATAACGATTTGGGACTTCTCCAGCCAAACCCTCATAGGCACGGCAATCACGACGCACACGCATACGAAAACCTACCGGCAATTTCATCTGCATGGATCACAAAGTCAAACTGAGCAATGACATGACCACTACTTAACGGCTTAATCAACAGCGATTCATTGAACTCATCGACAGCAGCAACTGCCAAAATAAATGCACATAAATACAGTAACATTTTGCCGGTCCCTTTCAAGAAACAATGCGTGCAGGCCGCCATATTTAAGTAAAATTGCTGCCATTTCTTTCGGCTACAGTGTATTAACACCCGCACTGGAAGGGGGTCTTCTTGTGCCCCCTCCCCCACCTGTTTTTCTTGAACATCTCGAGAACGGATCGGAGCTGGTTGTTGCTACTTGGTGACATTTATGGGAATGAAACAACTCGTCGATGGACGCAGAAAAATCGGAAATCGGCTGGAAATTTTTTAAGTTTGATGCAAGCATTTGAATTTGCAAGCAAGCATTTGAAGCATTTGAAGTCAGGCAAACATAACGAAAGCGACGGTTGTCGCTGAAAAATGGGAACTTTGTGAAGAACCAGCGTTCTACCTAAAATTGCCGTTTGGATACAATCACGCGACGTCATTTGGGCATTAGTGATGGATGTACCAAGACCAAAGTCAGGGTTAATAAGGGTCAAGGTCATCAAAAGTCAAGGTCAACCAGTTTGTGACCTGATCCAGATTTGCTTTGCAATATGTCGGTTTGTATGAAATCTGCATTCAAAGACCTTAATAAAAACACGTGTGCGTACACCAGGGTCATTTCAGGTCAAGATCATAAAGGGTTAAGGGCAACTATTTTGTGACCTGGTCCAGATTTGCTTTGCAATATGTTGGTTTGTATGAAATATGCATTCAAACGGCCTACTAAAAACACGTTTGGCATACTGATACTCACATGTATATACCTACATATGTACATATACATACATACATAGACATAAACGCTGGAAGTGACCAGACGTACCATTGTTAGTTACCTTCACTGAAAGTACGCCAAAAGATACGTGTTTGGTTATGTTATGTTACGTGACCCTTATTTACACTCAAGCTATCCCGTGTTGCTCGGAATCTGACGTGCAAAAGATGAAAAAATGACGCCGTAGGTCAGTGATCTGGCATGACCTCGACCCGAAATCCTGAGTCAAGACGCCAAATGAATGGAAGTTGTCGTATTTCACATTTTAACGCTCAAACAAACACCCTCTCCCCGTTTCGTTCTAAAAGTTATACGTAATGGCTTGTACGGGCCGAGAAAGTGCCCAAAGTTGACTTTTCGACCCCATTTGACTTTGAAGATACTGACCTAGGGTCATGAAACTGTACACAATGTAAATCGTTATAGTCTCACCCTGTCCATACAATTTCATGTCTCTAGCTCTTTCCGTTTCCGAGATCAGAGGGGGCACTTCTGTCCCCCCTTCCAGTGCGCGTTAGCGCGAAATTCCCTTCCACTGCGCGGGTTCAAGCTCACTTGTGGGTGCACATAACATATTTCAGATGAGTTTGTCCTCAAGGGGTTAGCAAATGACTTACAAGTGCATGAGACTGTTCACATTAATGAGCAGTATGTTTGTAAAAATGAATAATCATGTCTTCGGCGGTATTCGGAGTCAAGGTTATTTCAAGTCACTAAACTTTTAAACTTAGTAGTAAGGTACATTCCCACAACGGATCGATCCATTCCAAGCAGTAGATTCCATTAAACAGGACCAATCAAAATATGCCAATCAAGTATGACATCAGTGGAGTAAATACGAGTGTTCTGCATATTTGCAGGTTCTCTGTCTGCAAATATGCGTCCCGGTCCAGGTCCCAAACGTGTTGACGGATTGGTACGTACCGCGCACGGTTCGAAATGTCTCGCGCACTATCAGTGCATGGGCTATCTTTTGTCGCGCTACGGGCCACGTTGACGCGAGATGCACGCTTCAAGGGCGATTTTTAGCCCGAAGGGATAGCACGTAAAACGGAAATCATCAGTAGCATCGTCTCGATGCCGGCGAGCTGTCTCGTCAACCACGAGTCGGATCGGCTCGAAACGCGTCAGCTTAATACGGGAATTAATTGGGCGGTCGTGTGGCGCACACCAACTTTTAGTGCGCGGCACGTGTCACGCACAAACGGCGGCAATATGGAAAACCAGTTTCCGAGCGTTTTGAAGACTGGGTGCTGCGCTGGCGACCAGAGAACGCAGCAATTCGGAAAGAGCTCCACGGCGTAGTTCTGTGTACCGTCTTTCCTTTGTATCCACAGCCAGACGCCTCCGGCGCACTGTTTGGGCGTCACGCCGCCTGGAATGGGGACAGGCACTCATTCTCGAACCTCTTATCGATTTCACTTTGACATCGCATGGAGGTCGTCATCTTTTTGCAATAAAAATTATGCCAACGTGTAGCCCGTTCTTCTGTGTCACACATAAGCGCAAAGGACGTTTTACGAAACTCTGTACTGTTCGCGGAGAAATGGCGCATGCTAAAGTGAGGGTGCCTGGCGATTGCATGTAGATCATTCATCACTGACGCCATATGCAGTTGCTCCAACGATCACCAGGCATCAAGCGTCAAATCAAATGTCTTGCCCCGATGAAAGTACGCATGACAAAACTGGATGTATTTTGATGTAATTTATTTGGTACATAAGCACAAGTGGAACATGTAACCTCGTAAAATAATCAGCCGACGAATTGTTTCCGCACAAAACGACCACAAACAGCGGCGTCCTGTCAGGCAAAATACAACTAAATTTTCTACAAGCTATTACGTCATGTTCTCCTGTTGCGTGCCAGCTGTACATCCTCGTCATATATGGCTAGAAGCCAGCCTCCATTACGGCTATGTCATAGCATATCACATATGGTCTTACTGTATATGAATAAAAAGCATAACACCTAAAAAGCATAACCGCTTCAACTGATGCTGATGACATCACTGATGAAACTACACAATGCTTTGTCTACCATACAGCAAGGGCCTGATTTCTGCTATTTTTTGCAGTCACTCCTCCCTGACTTTTCCAGGCTTCCATGTCAACGAAAGCATTCATTCCACACGCAACGAAGCATCTTTCGGCCGTGGCATTCCATTTTTCCCTAAGTTGGGGAGACCCTTCTCCGGGAATCCCGTTATCGGCGAACGCCGTTACCACTCAAATGGTCGGCCATGGTTCTTGCCAGGCCGCTAAGCGGAAATCAGCAAACTCCCTGTTTGAAAAAAGAGGGACAGTTTCCGACCCCGAGCCCCTGCAGGCCCCTGCTGGGCTCCCGTGCACCGGCGCCGCGAACCGTTCCCGTGTCTGGCGTCCGGCGGCGCGGTAAGCCTCCGCGGGCTGCGGGGCCGCCCCCTCCCTCTCCCCCGACCAGCGGCGGCGGCGGCGGCGCCTCAGTGGATCTCGCCCTCGCCGAGGTCGTCGTCCGGGCCGCCGCCGTGGCCGGCGCTGTCCACCAGCAGGTCGAAGAATTCGCTGTCCGAGATGCGCGGCAGGGCTCCGCGCTGCGACGTGTCCACGAAGCCGGGCTGCTTGCCGTTGTCGCGCGAGAAGGTGTCCTCGGCGCCGGCGCCGCCGAACGGGTACAGCTCGGCGCCGAAGCCCGGGTCGGGGAACGGCTCGCCGCTCTGCTGCGTCCACTCCTCGCCGGTCGACTGCTGCCAGAAGGCGCCGGCCGAGCCGGCCAGGCCGGTCGACGAGCTGTCGCACTTGTTGCAGGCGCAGCCGTCCGGCACGGTGAACGTCTGGTACATGGTACTGGTCTGCCGGTTGCCGTAGCCATCCTCTCGCTCGCAGGTCAGCTCCAGGTCCAGCAGGCGGGTGGCGGTGACGCCGCAGCACTTGCAGCCCGACTCGATCTGGCCCGAGTCTGGAACGGAGCGGCGCACGGTCAGCGGCCGACACGCTTCCTCCAGCCAGGCGAGGACGGCTGCCGCAACTGCAGCTGTCGCCATGGTCCACAGTTCCACAGGAGAGCTCCCGTGTATGGTCCGGAGACAGGACAAATGGACGAAAGGCTTCTGGCCGAATTCTATTTTGTCGAATATGAAAAGGTCGAATGTTTTTTGCCGTTATGTGAAAAGGCGAATAGCAAATGCCGATCGACGAATTGACGACATGCTTTTTGACGACAAACTGAAAAAGCCAATTTACCAAACTAATCGTGGTCTGGCTATACTTGAGATCCAAGGGCGCGGAGACCATCAAGGGTGTTCATGAAATAGAAACCAAGTAGCGGTGCTCTCACCTGTGTCGAAGAACGCCATCGAGTCGCAGGCACCCTGGCAGCGAACGACTCCCAGCACAGGCTTGACGTTGACGCAGTCGCCTTCCTTAAACATGCCGACTGTCTCCGGCGGCGGCACCACCTTGACGTGGCAGTTGTCTGGGGAGAAGACGACACATGCAAACGACGGCATCCGAACTCTGCAGCGTTGATGTCTGAACATATCTCCCATAAACGGGCTATTCGTTCTGAAAAAAAGAAAAAACGGCGCCCCAAGAGCAATTTGCATTCATTCACCCCGTGATGACTACAGGGCAGAGCAGTCGCCTCCGTCCCAGCGGCGGCGCCTGTGTGCGCGCGGTCCGTGCACTCACCTGTCCTGTTGCAGCGCTGGCAGCAGCCGGTCTCGTCCGTGTACAGGTTCTGCGGCGGACAGTCGCTAACATCGCGACAGAGCACGCCGGAGCTCAGCACGCCCAGCTGGTCGTCGAAGAAGTCCCGCTCGCAGGTGAACTCGGTGCAGCCGTCGGCCGACTTCCAGGTCTCGCCCTCGGCGCGCGCCACGCCGCCGGCGACGCAGGCCGTGCGCTCGCAGTGGCCGCAGCACTGGCCGGAGCCGGGCGCCGCCGGCACGTAGGTTTCGCCCTGCAGGGCGGCCGCCGTCAGACCGGACGCCTCGGCGACAGGCGCGGCACCCGCCAGACATGATGCGTGCAGAGCTGGCACGTACAACACGCCTCGGAGACCTCACAAGGCTTGGATTCAGACCGTTCATTTCATTCAGACCGTTCATCGTGGGAGTCGAAACTCGCATCTGACGCAGCGGTTTACAAGTCTAGGTTTTGTTATCTGGCAATGCAGTCTTTTTAAACAGCTTAACGGCTCTTTTTCGCGGCTGACTCGAGACATCTGAACGTTGCTCTGGGGCCCTCGCCACCGCTCCAGCTTGCTCACCAGTCGGCAGTCTTCGACGCACTTCTCCCTGACGGGCACCTTGACCACGCCGACCGTCTCGTCGGCGGAGCACTCCCAGGTGACGCAGGGATCCACGGGACGGCCGCCGTCCTGCTGAGTCCAGGTCTGGCCCGGAAGATAGTCCTGCGGCAGGACAAACGGCGCCGGTCACCTTCACCGAGCGACCTCCTCATACAACCCAACCATGCTCATACACGCCTGCACTCACAATATAGTATGTCCTACGACTTTTGCAACACGCATGCAGACGCGTCACACCAAAGTTCGTGCCCAGGTACTGCAGGCAGCCGGCCTGTGACCAAACTGCGCTCCAGACGTAGTCCCAAACATAACTGCGTAATTGCAGAACATCCAAACATAATTTCTCTCTTAATCTTATCAACTCGCTGTGCTTCGTAAAGCAAGCGCCCCTGACTGGATATCGACGCGTGAACCCGTCGACGAACCGGCCCAAGACTGAGAGTGCCCTGTTTCACCCTCGTCATCCTTCATCCCTCCTCAGGGCACGGCGACCCGCCGTCGCCGGTCGGGCGGCACACCCACCTTGCCGTTGTCCTTGCAGGCGACCCTCACGTGCCGCGGGCAGCACGGGTCATCATCCTCATCGTCCTCGTCGTACACGTAGTGCTGAACGTCGGCGGTGGGTGGCGCCGGGCAGACCAGCTGCACGCAGATCGGCTGGTAGAGCGGGTCGCCGCCGGGCACCTCGCGGCACGTGCAGTTGTCGCAAAAGCCGTCCGACCACACCTCGCCGGCGCGCTTCACCACGAAGCCCTCGGTGTTGTCGGCCGTGATGGTGCGGATGTCGATGGCCACGTCGAGCCGCACCAGGCACGTGTCGGGTGGCTGGCGGCAGAACTGCGGCGGGCAGCAGTCGGCCGCCGTGTCGGCCGGCGTGTGCAGCAGGAACTGGTCCGGGCAGTCCGGCGGCGCCGGGCACGTGGCCGCGTCGCAGACGATCTCGCGCACCGGGCAGCATGTGTCGTTGTGCTCCAGCAGGCGCTCGCCGGGCTTGAGCTGGCGCGGCTCGCTCGGCGGCGGGCACTGGTCTTCCGGCACACAGGCGCACACGGCCATCGGGCACCCGTTCACCGTCACGTACTCGACCACCTTGCCCTGGGAGGCGTCACAGGCCGGCTCGACCACGTCCGGACAGTGCGTCGGCGGGGTGGAGCTGACCGGCGCCTCGGTCGTGGTGACGGGCACCAGCCGGCACTCGTGCCGCGCCGGGCAGCACTCGGTGCCCGTGCCGGGCACATCCGCGGCCACGTAACCCGGCAAGCAGTCCACCACCGGCTGCGGAGGGCACTCCACCTGCCGACGGGACACGGGCCGTGAGCGGAGACACCGGACACACCGGACACACTGACAGCGGTCACACAGGTCACGCTGGCGGTCAGCAGACACACAGGATACCCTGACAGCGAACACGCAGGACACGGGACACACTGCTGGCAGTCAGCAAACAAACACGATACGCCGTCTGCAGACCGTCAAAAGCCAGCAGAGTCGCAGTACGGCGATGCCGGGCTGGCGTTGGGACGAGCACTCACCGAGGTGCACTGGGAGGAGCCGGACGGTCGGCACACGCAGGTAGTGCAGTTGTCCGGCCGCCATGTGTCGCCTGGACGGTGGCCGTCCTCGTCGCAGAAGTTACATTGGATCTGGTCCACGCACACGCCATCCTCGAACACCTGAGACATTGCCGGAGATAGCCAAGTATCAGTTACTCTGTAAATGACTTTGCGAACGGTAAATAACTTTGGACTTTGCGGCAAAGCAAAAGAGGCACCGACTAAAATGTTTACCAGAAGCAGGTAGCACGGATGTAGGAATGCGGAGGAAATTGCAATGGTTTAAGCATATTACAGGGAAGCTTGTGCTGTACACCTGATACTTATTATATTTACTTATCCCTATAATATAACCGACGTTACGCAGTAAAAGAGACTTAGCAGATCATGGCCACCCTTTACGTTCCTACATGGACGGAACGCATTGTTTCCCCGACTCTATTAAGAGGTCGCTACTGGTCATGCTGAGGTTCTTTGTAATGGCTACTGTTATTCAGATACATCACAAGGAAAACAACGACGAGTCCTTTGCAGTCTGTTCGGGAATCGGCTAAAGCCACGAAGTATCATAGTCTGCAGACTGGCGGTGGAGGGGAGGGGGACACAAAGAAGTCCCTGACCTGGCCCTCCGAACAGAAGCAACCGTCCACCTCAAACGGGGGGGGGGGAGGGCACGAGGGAACCCTGGCCTGACCCTCCGGACAGAAGCAGCTTCCATCTCCAGCGGGGGGAGGGCACGAGAGAAGCCCTGACCTGGCCCTCCGGACAGAAGCAGCCGTCCATCTCCAGCAGGGGGCAGTCCCGTTTCTCGCAGCTCTTGAGGCAGGTGCCGGTGCACTGGCGGTACTGCATGGTGGGCGGGCACGTTTCGTCCCGGCCGCACATCTCCGGGGAGCGCCACTGGGCGCAGAGGCCGCGCTCGTAGCAGCGGCGGGCGTACAGCTCCAGGTCGTCACACACGTTGTGCGTGCTGTCGTCACATCTGCGGCACGGCGGACTCTGCGGTGAGGCGGCCCTCCAGGTGTCGCTTTTGGATCGGTGCGGCAGAGACACAGGCCGATCGCGAGCGAACAGGGCGGCTGTGGTCATGCCAGTGAGATTGCTGATCTCTGTCCCCCCCCCTCTGCCCCCCATCTGGCGTTTCCGTGCCGAATGCGTCAAACGGTCTGCCAGTGGTGCGGCAGCACGCTGGCAGACCTGGACGCTGGACAACGGCAAGTAATGGACTCACTACAATGACGCTCGTTATGGACTCACTACAATGACGCTCGTTTTCATACGTCACTGACACGCCACGTGTGATGCCACGTCAACGAGTGCGACGTCACACGTCGCAAGCCGCATCGATAAGACTGCATAAACATCCATAAGGGAGCAGGCAGGCTTCTCAGACAGCAGGAGACTCACATGCGTCTCTGGCAGGCGGCAACGAACGGCGCCGGGTCTTCCAGGAGGTGGCACGAGCCGAAAATGGCGTCATCCAGCATCTTCTGACAGGGGTCGTCCTCTGCAGGTGGCGGCACGCATACGGCCCGCTCCTCCACGCACGAGGCGGGGTCCTCGGTGTCCAGCAGCCAGTAGGACGGGGAGGCGGAGGCCTCATCCTCGGCCGAACCGTCACAGTTGCCTGGCAAGTACAAATAAGTCATGGCTGTAGCTCCTTGGGAGATGGGAAGGTCTAGACCCCAATTTTCAGAGATCGTAATGTTAAGCATATCGCAATGGCTAGAAAGAAGCGTTCTGAGATCCTGTCGCCATCTTCCCAGCAATAATTTTCGGAAATCTCCATCCATAGAATGAGCGCATGTTCAGGGAAGTAATGGAACTCTGATAAGCCACAAAAGGCTAAATAACAAAGACGGAGCGGTCGATTGGCATACTGAAACAAAAATAACTATGATGCATAATATTCTAAACTTCTTGAAGGCATGGCATTTATAACTTTCGGCCTGCTGCCCTCATCAGAAGTGTGGCAAGCATCAGCAATTAAAACACTATCAACTCTATGTCGCCTCCCTCGTCACAAGCGTTCCTTAAAAGCATTCCATGAAGGCATCACCATTACTTTCGGCCGTTATAGCCTGTGCTGCAGTCTCTCGCAACCCAGCGCGCGCGCCCGTCGTCCCCGCTGCTCACCGCACACTCCGCCGACGCTGCCGCCGTACACCTTGGAGGGCAGGCGGACGGACAGGGCGCCGGAGACCGGGTGCAGGCTGACCTCCAGGTGCAGGCCGGGTACGGTCAGCAGCACGGAGCCGTGCGGCGGCTGGGATACCGTGCCCCAGTCGTACTCGTGGTAGAAGCCCTCCACCATGGCGCCGTTCACGAACACCTCGACCTGCCGGCAGCAGGCGGCCGGCTGCACTGACGCTCGGGCGACGGCCACGGGGGGGGGGGGGTCGAGTGGTGGGGTCTTCCGCTGTGGCCAAGGACAAGTGTTCCTCGAACATCTTCGTTGGTAGGTCAGGTGTCGGGGAGGAAGAAGAAGATGGTAGCTTGTCCAGGACTGCCAGTGTGGATGTGACAGACTTTTGCCCCGTAACAGATGAGTAATGAATTACTTCGGTAATGACTGAAGATCTCGTCTTTGGCCTCTTGGTGTTTCGCACACCAGCCGTGCCCAGTATTCACTCCCTGATCCTGAGTTAGCTTACAGCGTTATCGGAGCCTCGGAACAGGTCTCGGCGAGCCAGTTTATAGCGTTTCCTGGGACCTCGACCAGATCATAACGGTCAGTGTCCGGCGTTGCCTGAGTTTTGGAGCCGGTCATGGCGGGCCAGTTTTCGGCGTTACCTCAGACCTCGACCAGGTCATGGTGGGGCACTTTCCGGCGTTACCCGGGACCTGGTGGGCCAATTTCCGCCGTTGCCTGGGGCCTGGGCCAGGTCATGGCGGGCCAGTCTCCGTGTTACCTGAGGCCCGGAGCCGGCCCGGGCGGCGGTCGACTTTCTCGCCGGCGGGGCCCTGAGCGGCTGGGCGGACAGCTCTGCCAGGCTCTCCAGCACGGCGTCGCGTGACGCGGCGTCGGGGACCGGCGTCGGCCGGCTGGGCTTCCTCGGCCACGGCGCCGGCGTCGCTGGCTGATCGGAGGCGGTCAGCCGGGAGGCGGCCGACGACCGCAGCCGCTGCAGGCTGGAGCGGGGCCCGACGTCGAATCCGACCGGCGCCGACCCCGACCGGCGCGGAGCCGCAAACGTCGCCGGCGGCGACCGCGATGCCGCGGACGTTGTCGGAGATGTCGTCGTCGTCGACGCAGTAGACGTCGTGGTCGTTGTCGACCTGGTCGTTGTGGACGCCCTCGGCGCCACCGGCGCGGCTGTGGCAGCGGTGGGCCTTGCGGTAGTGGACGTCGTTGTTGGTGGCGTGGCCGGCGGCTGCGTGGCTCTGGTGGTCACCTCCTCCCCCTCGTCCTGGCCGTCTTGCTCCGCCGGCGTTCGGCTCAGGATCTCGTCGATCTCGGCCTCGAAGCGGCGGACCATGCGGACGAAGAGCAGCGCCGCCCGCGTCTGGTCGCGCTTGTCCAGCTCGGAGACGCGCAGGTAGGCGCGCGACACGGGCTCGGCGGGCCGCTGCTGGGAGTACCGCCTCAGCACGCGGTTGATCGTCTCCAGACGCTCCACGGTCAGCGGCGCCGGCCCGTTCTGCTCCGGCGACGGCGACGGCGCCGGTGTCGTCGTCGTCGTCGTCGTCGTCGTCGTCGCGGCCGTGGTGACCGTCGGCACCAGGCTCCCCTCCAGGACGCGCAGTCGGTTCATGAGGCGCACCATGCGGGCGGTGTGCTTGAAGGGCACCGGCTTCCCGCTGTCCTGCAGACGCTGGATCTTGCGTTCTAAGCGCGAGATCTTGCGGCGCACTACTGCGATGTCCGTGATGTCGCTGACACCGCGCTTGCTCCTGACCTTGACGACCGAGTCCCGCCTCTGGGGTTTGGACATGGAAGAGAGAAAGAGAAAGAGGGAGGATAGTGTCAGTCATAGCCTGAGCCAAAGCACGCTGTTTTCATGAACTGTAGTTGAGTGAACCAGCGATAGCTACAAAAGTAGAAATAAAATTCCAATCACTCGTGGTAAAAGGAAGCAGCAGTGCGGTATGCCTTACAGTGTTTTGTCTGTAAGAGTGACAGTGAAAGAGTGCGATAAGCATGTAAAGTGTAAAGGACAGAGAGAAAGAAGAAGGATGAGGCAGGGGACAGAGGCGGGACTCAGCCAGATCCACCCTTTCAAGATGACGTGCTCCGAAGTTCTTCGTCTTGCTAGACTCCGATATGCCATACTTACCCAGAATCACCTCTGACACTGACGTCATATGTCTGTCACCACCGAGATCCGCCAGCTTATGCCTGTCACCAGACACCCCACAAGAATCGGTCGCCATGAGAGCTCGCTGCTGGTTAAACTGGCGGGTGACGTCTAGAACGGTCCACAGTGACAGGGTCCCAGGTGCCGGCGTTCCCGGATGGCGGGAAGTGACGGTCAGGACCCGGAGCGGCGTCGGTGGATGATGCCAGTGTGCGGGTGATGGCCTCGGCAGTCTCCTAAGACACTAATACCGCCCTCTTGGAGGATGTGAGACCTCCACGGGCATCCCGTTCTCACTTACCATCCGTGACGTTTACAAATAAACGTTTATCACCCGCAAACTACTTTCATCAAGCACCTAAACAAACAGATATGTTGAACGTGACCAAACGTCAGCGGGTTTTTCCACTTGCATGCTGTGCGCCTCACATGAACTCTGGTTGCCCGCCCACAGAGCAGCAATATCTCCCGTGCCAGCTCGGTTCCCACATCTGTGGTGGCCTCTCCCGGCACGAGGTAGCGTTCCGGCCACTCACCAGCGTGCCGGTCCTCTTCAGCAGGACCACGTTGGAGGCCCACTCGACCCGCACGTCGTCCGAGCAGGTCACTCCGCGGCTGTACGTGGTCACACAGTTGCCGTTGTCCACCAGCACCTGCCGGCAGCCGCCCGGTTACAACTGCTGATCGGGCCAACACGCAACGCTGGTGACGTCACGACGGAGCGGCGAGGTAACAGAGCGAGGAAATTGGCGGAGGGCTGATTTCTTATCTCCCTCCAGGTGTGTTGCTGGGTGGCTCATCCGCATCACCGTCCTATTTCCACCTTTCTGCAGTGTCTGAGCGAAATTTTGCCGGTGAAGTTGCCCGCTCACGTCTTCTAATGTACGTCGTGTGTTTGTGGGCGTACATATACAAATAGGGTTGCTCGCTGTTCGGCGATGTCAGTCTCGTTCCTGTTGCTAGGGGATAATGTCCATACACGTATGCGTGTCTATATGTATATATATATATATATATATATATATATATATATATATGAATTATAAGCGTAGGTATATATATATATATATGAATTATAAGCACAGGCTTACATATATATATATATATATATATATATATATATATATATATATATATATATATATATAGGAATTATAAGCGCAGGTTTCTTGGCAGGTACGGTAGAGGTTAAGAAACTCGTGATTGCGTCATAATGCACTACATTGGCATCCACTGGCAGCGCTTTTACACACATGTAGGCACCCGTACACATTTAGCAGTGTTTTAGGCCTTTCTATATTTTGGCATACCGCAGCATATTTTGTTGTTACTCCATGCAGTTGTCATACTGGATATTGTCGTGCAACGGCTGTAGTTAATAGTATGTCATATTGTGATATAACGGTTGTAGCTCACTTGAGTGCGTTACTGCTCATGAACATTCATTCAGTACATATCAGCATTGCTACCATCCAAACGGTTTCATGCCTTGCTCCTTCTGTGGCACAATACTTGGGGCAAGTGTACGCGACAGGACGACGTGAGACACACGTTCCCGTCCCGCTACCGTGACAGGTCGAGCTCATGCTCGGCAGCAGGCGGAGCCTTCGCTAGGCAGATCTGCGATGGGTTACAGTTGCAAATGTCACCCATGCTTGCGATATTGTGTGTTTTTGTTTCTGAATCAAGAGTGTGTTCTGGTCAATCCAAGCTTTGCAAATGCGCTGGTGACTTTTGTCTGGCACGGTGGCGTTTCACGACAAAGACATGCACCCTTGTGACATTGTGGAAGTTTTGGAATAGTGTAGAGCTTCAGCCCAATCGATGCGCAGCGCAGCCTGGAGGAGCTGGAAGCCATCCTGGACGCCGCAGAGCTTCTGATTTGACCATGAAAGACTGGTTCAAGAGCGAAAATTTGCAATATTGCAACAAACGCAGAAGTGACGTCTGGAAGTGCAACTGTCACGGCACTGGCGCTCAACATGGGGTATGGACTTTCTGGTCATCGTAAAGTCAGAAGGTTGGTGCGGACTGCCAGACTCGAAAGTTGTCGGATGAAGAATGCTCAGTTAAAATGCGCCTGTTCTAAAAACAAAAACTGCAACATTCCGACGAGCATCGCACATGTGACATTTGGAACTGCAGCCCGTCACAATGACACGCATCAAAAGGCTGCAAGGCCTTTGCACCGAGCGCCTGTGACAAATACCCTTGTTTTCACTTGGTTTTGATAGGACGATTTTTATAAACCGCATTTAAGTTCAAATTGCTATTTGCAAAACTACCTTTACCTTCAGAAGACAAATCGCGGAAACAGTCTAAAAAACTATCAAACGTAAGATTTCATTTCAAGTCCAGTAACAACAGTTAGTAGACTCAGAAGTAAAGGGAAAGGTGAGACAGATTCTTATGACATGGAGTCGTCAAGCAATATTAGCTGACGGTACAAATGCAGTATGCATCGAAGTTTGTCATATACAGCCCATTGGCTGATCATAGGAAGAAAAGCTCCCAGAATGGTGATACAGTTATCGAGGGAGTAGCGAGTCTACGTCTACTGTATTCGTTCTACGTGTTCTGGCATTGTAAATCTGCTCTGCTGCTTAGAAAGCTAGACAAGTTCTTCATACATGACGCGTTTGTCGTCAGTGTCTTACCTTGAAGTTGTATTTTCCATTTGCTTCCACCCTTCCAGCAGCGAGATAAGTACAGTTGGTGTTCAGAACTCTTTCTTCCTCGTCAAAAGATTCGAACTCGCCACCAGGGTACACTCCACACTGGCCTGAAGCCCAAAAGATTTGCCATCTGTTAGTCAAACCAAATTCTTTCTTGGACCACAGAGATCAGGACTACACACCGTACGCGGCTTTCAGAGAACACTTTAAAATTGCTGGCAATGACACTCCCGACGTAAAGCGACATAACTCACAGTCTCTGCAGTCGACCGGGTCGACACATTTGCCCTGGTGCCGGACCAGACCGTCGGGGCAGTAGCAGCCCTGGAAGCACAGGTCGGGCAGGATGTCGCACGGCTCCAGACGCTCGCAGCTCGGCTCGCACGTGGGCCGGTAGCAGTCCCGGTACACCTGCCGGCCGCACCGGAGCGGCGTCAGCGTCGCCAGGCCTGAGACCGGGCTGACAGCCGGTCGCCATCACCGGTCGCAGGCGCACAGACAGACGCCGAAACCGTCAGCACAGTCGCCTGTCGCAGGCATACGTCGCAATCTGCCGCCACAGCCAGTCGCCATGATCAGCAGCACTCACAGTCAGTTCGCGCGATTGACGGGCAGTGGGAAGGTCGGCAACGCGGGGAAAACGTGCTGCAAAGTGATAATAATGCGTGCATGCTGCTGTAAATAGCTAACATACGCATGTGCGGATGCTGCAACATTGAGCAAATTCGGAGGAGAGCTGCACGCTGTTTCAGGCCTGATGGCCACCTCCGCGGTGGCCTATCAGGCCTGAAACAGGCCTCCGCGGACCGACCTCTCCGGGCGGGCAGTCGGACGGACACTGGTGCTTGGTGCGCCACGAGCTGAGGTCCACGGATGGGTCCAGACTGAGACACTCGGTGACGTAGGCGGTGAGCGCGTCGCAGCGGCAGTGTTCCGCGTCCTGCCCGGCGTCCAGGCAGGCGCAGGCCGTCTCGAGGCACGAAGAGATGAAGGAGTCCGGCTGCACCGTGGAGTGGCAGCGGGAGAACGGCTCCAGTCTGACGGAGGCGGGCGGGGGTCAGTCGCCGGCCGACGTCGGCCCAGTTGAGGAGCAGTGGAGGGTCGGTGGAGACTCCGGCCGCGCCCCATTGTCAAGCGGATGATGGACGGAGGTGAAATGAAGAAAAGGCGAAAAGTGTTCTGATGGAATGCCAAGGTTATGCAGAGGTCATGTGGGAGTGGGCGCGGGTTACCACATACGTGACGTGAAAACTACACAAGGGTTAATTTAATGTAAATGGAGGTAAGATGAAGGCCGCTCAAAGGTCAGCGAAGGCTAGTCGAAATTCACGTTGGGACCAGGCCGAAGGTTGGCAGATAACCTTCGAAAGGCTACGGCACGCGAGGTAGGACAGACAAGAAGCTATTCCAATTTGTGATCAACATCGTGGAACATCACGCCATCGAAATTGTGAACTTATCCTTATGTAGCAAAAATGGAACAGTACGTGGCGAATCGCTTCAGTGTTTTGCGGGAACCGGTACTAAGCGCACACTCCTTTTCCGTAAAATTATTCACACGCCAGGAGAAGAAAATGACAAGGTATATCGATCCCGCAAAACGCCCTCTGCATTGGTGCTTGAGAGACAGTGCACGGGCACGCACAGAACGCAAAACTTGACGATAGGCTCCCTCGTTAAAATGAAGCGTACCGGATTTTCTGGCACAGCGCGAACGCCTCTTTGGGGTGTTTGCAAGTTTCGGGCTCGCAGCTCTCCAGCTTATCCGGCAGCGCCCAGCTGTCGCCGAACTCGGCGGTCGAGCTGGCGAGCTCGCCGGCCGGCGTCTGCTTGTCGTTGTATTTGTTGCCGTCGAAGTTGCCGCACAGGCCCTCCACCGTGCCGTAGTGCTTGCTATTGATCTGTTGTGAGACGGAGATTGTCGGAGGGCTGCTGATGAATTACGTCTCATAGATGTTGTTACATTACGACAGAATAAGAATTTCAAGAGACGAATCCACAGCGGAACTACGGGACTGGGGACAAAGGGGCAACCATGGAATTGCTTGAAATCCTTGTTTGAAATTTTTTTTGGTTGTAACTATGAATTCAATTGCCCAACATTTCTGCTTTGAAGAAAAAACAGGCTCTGTTACCAGATACTGCCAGGCGCACAGAAGAAAGACCAAGATTCGCTAGAAAGAAGAATAAATGAAGGAGTAAGGAATTCAAAGCCAAAATGCTTATGTCCGACAAAAACGTCTATAAAGGCACCCCAACGACACGTCTTGTCCCGAAATAACGCCTGTGACGTTCTTTCCCTCGTCTACATGTTGGATCACCACCAAAGATTCAAGTCGGCCATTGTAGTTCGTCATGGAAATTACGTCTGCGGTATGGTCCACGAGGTGGTCCATCCCGGAACGGATAACTATTCAGTCAGAAGCCCTCAAGGGGGTACCTAATCAGGGCGATAGGATGATTATCATACACTACCACACCGTTCTTGATTATGCCACCACAGAGTGATTATCATGGGAAGCACCGATCCATTTGGGTGCGCTCTTCAGCTACGGAGACAGCAGCACAGAACTGGCAGAAAAGTGAGAAAGCCCCGAGGTGCCACTCACCCCGACCACAACGTTGCCGACGTTGTTGACGAGCACGGCGAAGCCGATGTCGGGCGAGTTGAAGAGGATGGTGGTGCCGGTGGTCGTGATCTTGAACGTGCCGACCTCGGAGCGCAGTCGGTCGGCCTGCTGCAGGCTGTAGGTGAAGCCTTGGTACTCGACACCGACGCCGGGTATCAGCGTCACCCGCTCCCCGAGCGTCTCGATCCGCACCTCGCGTCGACACTCGGCGCCCTCACACTGACGGTGCACTGTCGGAGCAGTGAACGGTCAGCACTGGGGCAGAGGAGTCGGCGCCCTCACACCGACGGTACACTGTCGGAGCAGTGAACGATCAGCACTGGGGCAGAGGAGTCGGCGCCTCACACCGACGGTACACTGTCGGAGCAGTGAACGGTCAGCACTGGGGCAGAGGGGTCGGCGCCCTCTCACCGACGGTACACTGTCGGAGCAGTGAACGGTCAGCACTGGGGCAGAGGAGTCGGCGCCCTCACACCGACGGTACACTGTCGGAGCAGTGAACGGTCAGCACTGGGGCAGAGGGGTCGGCGCCCTCACACCGACGTGCACTATAGGAACGGTGGACGGCCAGCACCACAGGAGGAGGAGAGAGAACGCAGAGGAGAAAAGGAATATACTGGCCTCCCATTACGATCCGATCCCAAACCGGACAAACGATAAAGCCGACCAGAGGTCCGTTTTTCAACAGACAGTGAAACATTCGGCCCGCAGGGCGGGTGGTGCGTCTGAACGCGGGAACCTGGTGGGGGGGAGGACAAGACGGCCAACGACCTTCTGCTTCCGCTGGCAGTGAGCGACTGAAATCACCCGGCCAAAAGCGTTGCCATATTTTTGGCCGATAACTGAAAGCAGCGCAACAGATTAAAACAATTATGGATGCGTATTCTTCCCACTGGCGCCATCCTTAAGCCTCGAGCTCTGTTTTTAGATGTGATCTGTTTTTAGATCTCAGCTTCCTGTAATATGCCTGTCCTTACACCTTTGCAAATAAATTCCCTGCTGAGCGTTATGATAGCCAGATCCGTGCGTCCATCTCAGCCTTTTGTTGTCATGGCGCAACTGATACCTTTCGTATGAGATTCCCTAGAGGTCCTCTGCAACGACTAGAGATCCTCGTGCACGACTTCTCAGAGCGCTCCCACATTCTCCAGACAACTCAGCTACGGTCTCCTGAGCGCCCCTGACCACCCCAGACCTATCTGTTATCCAGGCCAGACCAGACCGCTCTGGACCGCTTAGCTACGGCCTCTGGAGCCCTCCAGACCGCTCACCTGTCACGTCCCACACTCCCTCCTCCTTGACCAGGGTGTGGTGACAGATCTGGTACTTGTACTCGACATCGTCGAACGTGTTGAACGTGTTGCCCTTGAGGGTGCAGTACTGCGGCAGGATGGGCGGCTGGGTCGGCTTGGTGGTGGGCGGCGGCACGGTGGTCTCCGGCACGTGGCACTCCTCGCCCTCGTCGTCCGGACACTGTTTGACGCCGTCGCACCACTTCTCCTTCTCCAGACACGTGCGGCTCGTCGGGCAGATGCGCGTGCCTGGCAGGGGCCGACACGACGTCAGCAGCCTGGACTTTGGGTTATGGTGGCTGTTACGAGGAAAGCCCTGAAGCTACAACCGTAGAATATAGCATGTGAAACAAGACAAACGAAACCAAGATCTTTTCCGAGGGGAACGAATAGAAAGTTCATATGAAATAGGATAGGATCATTCGTGGAATAACTACTTATTCTAACCAAACAGCTCTCAATTTGCCGAACAAAGTTTTGTTCACGCTGCAAGGACGATCATGGCAGGCTTGGACACAGGACGAGGACCCATTCACTAGTTTTCCAGGACAGCCGAATCACATGGCGGCGGCACTCGCACACCGACCTCTGCCGGAGTTGTCCCCTCACCTTCTGAGCAGGGGTTGCACTGGCACAGGCAGTCGTCGCCGAGCTGAGAGACCAGCTCACCACCGCAGGGCGGGCACGTTTTGCGTTCACAGACGCGCTTGCCACCCAGCTGACAGACACACTCCTGACAGTCGGCCAGGTCGAAAATGGAGCCCACTGCGTACCTGCAGGTAGACAGAATTCGCAGTGATCGTGGAGAGCGCAGGAGAATGAAGAGGAAGGAGAAGAATTACCGGGGACAATCCTCCTTCCCTAAAATGGACCAAATAGTCATTATACAGGGTAGTGGTTATCTGTGACGAAGCCATCGTTTTCATTCATACGATGGACAACTACGATTCTTTCTCACGTCATGCATGACTGGAGTTGGGAAGGTCATCGTATTTCATTGAGTGTAATCACTAAGTCCAACCTTACCTTATGCACGTATGTTGAAGCTAGCATGTACATTGTCATATATGTCATAGGATATCACGCTGAGGACAACGCGGTAGAACACAGTGTCAAAGAAAGATACAGCGACGGGCGTCTAAGAGGTCTAGATTAACGTGGGTGTGCCGTGCAGTTGCTATTTTCATCTCTGCAGCGTGGTACCATCACCATAAATATGACGAAATTTGAGTGCGTCGCAAGAACATGTTTATGCTTGACGTATATGTCAACAGCGTAGCGCATTTTCCGCATATATCGCCACCGCGTCGCCCGGTGCGTCGACCGCCTCTGTCAGGGCAGGGGGGGCTCGACTCACGGCCGTCCGTTGTAGTAGCAGGGGCAGAGGGCGGGGCCGTCCAGACAGCTGGTGCCGTTCCACCAGTCGTCCCTTCCGCACGACTGGCAGCCCTCCAGCTCGACGACAGGCACGCCCTCGCACGCCTGACAGTCGAGCAGCCGATCCGGACCCTCCGTCGTGGTGGTGGTGGTCACCTCGGCTGTGGGGGGAGGGGGTGGGGTCAGCTAAGAGGGTCAGGGCAGCCTGCACAGAGGGCGGCGATGGCCTCGGATGGGAGGAAACCTAGGGAAAAACTTGTTAAACACGACCTCTGGAAGCAATGCCAAATCGCAGGATTTTTGCTTGTAACAACTAACCAGATGGTTGCTGGCCCATCGCTAGCTGAGAAATCTGTAACGCAGTAATCTCACAAACAACACTGTCCAGTAGATGGTCTGAGCCTCTTAAAAGCGTACCTGGAGTATTTGGCTCCGGCTGCTCAAAACTGGACCGCACAACAGCCAGTGAA
This sequence comes from Capitulum mitella, assembly GCA_030062745.1. Classification (NCBI taxonomy): domain Eukaryota; kingdom Metazoa; phylum Arthropoda; class Thecostraca; order Pollicipedomorpha; family Pollicipedidae; genus Capitulum; species Capitulum mitella. Next base: position 26,626,377 of record CP099849.1, read on the forward strand.
CTATGCTCGTTTGCCACTAATCAGATAAGTGCGGCTCACAACACATAGAGAGACTTTCCTCCCTGTCGAGTACTCACGGTACGGGTGGTAACAGCCGAGCACCTCGACGGTGGCGCCTATGCCGTCGTCGGCCCAGCTCTGCGGGATGATCTCCAGGTACTGGGCGTGGATGGGCTGGTCGAAAACGTTCTGCATCGGAGAGAGGGCCGTCCTCTGCGCAGGACAGCAGGCGGAGCGTCTGTCAGACCTGGCCGAAATGCCCCTCGCCGCGAGCACCCAGTCTCAGGCCCTCACAGCGGACCGCCGGCGCTGACCCACTCAACTTCCCACGCCCGCTGGACCAAGCTCAAACACACGATAACCACAGACTCCAGATCCTCACATCGGACCGCCGGCACTGACCTACTCAACTTCCCACGCCCGCTAAATCAAGCTCAAACACGCGATAACCACAGACTCCAGATCCTCAAATCGGACCGCCGGCACTGACCTACTCAACTTCCCACGCCCGCTGGACCAAGCTCAAACACGCGATAACCACAGACTCCAGATCCCCACATAGGACTGCCGGCGCTGAGGCAGACCCGCTCAACGTCTAACGACTGCCAGAGTGAGGACGTACAGTGCCCAGTACGTTTCGTACATCAACAATAATACGCAAAATAACATCATTTACAATGTTGCTTACGACTGTTTTTTGGTCGGGGCAAAACCCGCTCAATTCTACCAGTTTGCTGCGTTTTTCGTCAGCTATATTTTGCTTCGAGAGCTCAATACTCGGTTCTGGCAACTCTCGGCTTGCCATTGCGGTCTCAGCAGTCGGCGTCGCTTACCTCGGAGTGGCCAGGGAACACCATGACCCGGCCACTCTTGTTGTAGACCCAGATCCAGTTGATGCCGTCCTGGGAGTAACGCACGCGGTACGATCCGATGTAGCGCGTCTCGTCCGGCTCGAACGTGTTCGGATACCCGGGCACCTCTGCTCCCTTCACCTTCACACCGGTGGTGACGATGGCATCCAGAGTGCGCTCGCCGCTGAAGTTGATCTGGCGAACAGACGAATCACGGTCGTGAAGGATGCGCTGCCGACTGCGAACTAGGAAGCACTGAATTGTGTCGGGGAGGTTAGCGCGGGTCATCTGGCTTTAATTTACTCACAGACGGTTGCTGAAATGTACTGCACTGATTTCGTTGCTTGGCAATGTTGGCATGAAGTTTCAGAAGCTTTTGGCTTGTGTTTACAGAAAGTTCATCGTAGCTGCACGAATTAAGGACGATGTTTGCTTATGAAATTTCCTTTGGAAATCTGCTATTTTATTAAAGACGTTAATGTCACAGAAAATGTTCATGATAAACCCTTTTGGATGACTCCTAGAGTTATGTCAATGCTAGTAAGACGCGCGGTGTTGTGTGTCAGTTAAGCGGTTTTCCACTTTGCTTGTCGGATTAAGACGGGTTTTCCCTTCCTAAAAAGCTCAGCGGCCTGAACCGCTCGACTGGCGCTCACCCTGATGAACTGTTTGTGGTTGGAGACCTCGGGCACCCAGCCAGCGGTGCCGGGACGGGTGGCGGCGGAGCCGTGCTCCTCCGAGATCTCGGACGACACCTGTCGGCCCGCCAGACGGCGCTGAGTGACGTCACGAGCCGCCGTCCGGGGCGGGCGCCGGTCCATCACGGCGCCGCCCGGAGGCCCGCCGGGCCGGTTGCACACACACACAGACAAACGCAGGTAGCTGCGCTGGTACAGGCCGGGCACAGCCGGCCGGGGGGTCGCTGATGACGGAGGCCCCCGAGATCTTGGTGTGCGATGGGTTTTATTATGGACAGTTAAGAACAAAGTGATGGCAATGTAGATGAAAACGAGATTGGCACACATCCCTCCGTGCTACTACTGTTGCTTACATACGCGATGTTCGCGATAATCATGTTGACGATTATGACGAAGGCCGTTCATGACATGTGCTTAGTTCCACTTCGGGGGGGGGGGAATCGCTTCCGGATCTGATTCATGGCTTGCTGGACTGATTCTGATTCTGGTTCCACGCGGTTTTTCGATACTGAATTAATTCCAGTTCCGACCCAAAACGAAATGAGTCGACGCCGGAATCGATTCCAACCGATCGCACTAAAACCCACTGTATTGGATTAATCCACTGGAATCACATCCAGCGTAGACAGCCGTGTGATTCAACGCCGACTAAGATTTCAGCACTACGAGTAGAATCGATTCCGATTCTGTCTCTGGCCGGAACGGAATCAATTCCGGAGCTGCATCCGATTCCGATGGAGCCGAGCATAAGTCTGGGCCGTACCAGTATTGACGTGGCCACTGCTATCGATACCTCGATCAGCGAGTCGTCCAGCAGACCGTTCTCCAGGCCCATAGGCTCCATGCAGCGGGGCGGCGGAGTCGGCGTCGTCGGCGGCGGCGTGGTGACCCGCTGGCAGCCGTACACCTCCAGCTTGAGCGCGATCCTGGTGCGCCAGTCGGTGGGGTGCAGGCGGAGGTAGCGGGCCTCCAGCGGCACTGGCAGAACCACCAGGCCCGGATCGGCGCCCAGCGGCTCGACGGCGGTCAGGGCCTGCGGCGACACTCACATCAGTCGGAGAACGTGGGCGGGACCATCAGGACCTCATCGAAGGGGGAGGGACAACCTGTCCACGGGCAATCAGACAACGTGAGCCTCATTAGTGCGACGTCGCTGGCAGGAAGAGGGACAGCACACCAAACGTCGGTCAGATAATATGGACGGCATTTCAAGAAGCCTGAGAAACTATAACCTTTGTGCTGCGTGCTTATGGGCACGCACAGTCATGCCCAGCATTGTCGGCATATGCAGGAGTCATTGCAAGGCACAATAACTTCTCAGTATCAAAAGATGGGTATGCTACGTGAAATGAAAATTGATCAGTCACTCTGTGTTCATGAAAAATAACCAGTCATTCTGTGCTAATCAGCTAGCCCCCGCGGGCTTAGACTCACGGCTGGCTGCGACATCGGATTGGCGGCGTAGCTGTAGATGTTGCCTTCCAGACTGTACAACAGTTCGAACCGGGTGACGCTGGAGGAGAGCGCCTTGTTTCCTTTCACTAGCACGGCGTACACCGGCTGCACACTGCCCAGGTCCACCTGGAGGTACTGGTTCTGGTCGTTGTTCCTGGCCACCCACGAGCGTAACGCTGTCGGGAAGGTTACCACAGGTCAACGACGGGGTGAAGTGACACTGAGCAGAGCCCGATCAAGTCAAAGAGCGAGAAAGAATTTGATGAATACAGGAAGGAAGTGCAAACGATCTTCGGTGTGATTGCCATTTTCTTTCCATTAAACTGATACGCTTATCGGTGTATCGTGATCGTCGCATCCAGATATCTGTACGCAGTTCCTAAGAATTTTGCAGCAGCCATGTTGTTCAGGCCATTTCTGTTCGATTGTTTAGAGCTGATTGTCTGCGTACTCTGCGTACTCCGAGAAAACACCACAGTTCAGCATGACTGCCAATAATGGGAGCCTGGTACTCACCGTCATCTGGACCAGCCTTGATCTTGGCGTACGGTGCAGCCATTTCTGGGATGTCAGAAGATGCAGTGATCTGGTCGTCCGGTAGAGGCTGCTCACCGTTCAGTAGAGGAACGAATCTGCCGACAGGTCACACGTGCTGATGGCCAGTCACCTGCTGCACTTTTACCGTTCAGTGTTCCTCTCTTACGTTCAGCTAAAACATCGCTAATACCGTGCTCCTGCACCCTTAAACGACGAAGGAACATGGCTGGGTGAGGCACGTGATATCCGGTTTTCACCGATTTTCCGACAATCTTGTTCACTGGCTTCTTCCTTTCAGGAACCGACATAGCGGCTGTCTTCTGTTATAATTCGACACGACCAAACGCAGACCAGTTTTATGAGGCAAACTAATGACTCTCTCCTCTGCGCCAAACGCATCATGTTCCCTCGTCCTTACCAATGCTCTGTCCCTTTCCTGAAATGGGGGAGGGGACACACCCAACTCCTGGACGTCGCAGCAAGCTTTCTTCGGACTTCAATAAGCGTCCGCCCCGTAGCAGTGGACAGACATTGACTGTCTCACGTCCCAGGCAGACATCACTAGATCCCATCCTAGCCTGCGGTGCCGCCTGCCACATCCGCGGACAGTCACTCACTGTTGCTCGTCGCAGTGCGGCGGCGGCTCCGCGGTGGACACAGTGATCGGCGGCTGGGTGGTGGGCGGCGCCTCGGTGTCCAGGCTGCAGCCGTACACCTCCATCTTGACGGCGATCCGCTGCTGCCAGCTGAGCGGCACCAGGCGGACGTACCGCGCCGTCACGGCGGTCGGCAGGATCACGGGCTCGGCGTCAAGCAGCGGTTCGATGGCGGTCAGCTCCTGATCGAGGGGAGCGCCCTGGTCAGGAGGCACGCTCAGCGCCGCCGTAATAACGGCAAGACACGGAGGAAAGTCCTATGATGGAGTTCTACAGCAACCGGCGTAGAGCATTCTTTGCTGAAAAGTCGGATACGTTTGCAGCAGACGAAAAGCTATCCGAATCCCGGATTAGCTGTCGTTTGCAAGCACGTTTGCAGCACCTTAAGTCCTGACTTTGCCTTGTATTAGTCCCAAAAAACAGAAATGGAAAGCTGAAAAAGCACTACCATGGCATACGCTTGTCAACTACTCCTCAGTCATACATCACCAGCCGACACCCCTGCCCCGCCCGGGTCGCCGGCGGCGGGCGGCGAGCAGCGACGACTGAGGCCGACGTACCTGCGGCCGGCCGTACTCGTTCGTCAGAGGTCGGAATTCGGCGCCGTCCTCGCTGTACCACAGCTGGAAGTCGACCACGGCAGACTTGAGTCGGGTGTTGCCCACAACCTTGACGGCGTAGACTGGCTGAACAGCCCCCAGGTCCACTTGCAGGTATTGGTTGCGATCGTTCTGAGCCGGCAGCCAGGAGCGGGCGGCTGCAGGCAGCGGCGGACATTGTTCAGTCACATCAGAAACCAGCAGACAGCCGTCCGGCACGGACTGTTGGAAACCAGCAGGCGGCCGCCAGTCACGGTCTGTCAGAAACCAGCGGCAGCCGTTAAGGGCTGCCAAAAAGGGAGCGCAGACGCTAACAAGGCAACAGAAGGCAACAAGGAACGGTACCTAGCCGTCAAACAGAAGTGATCACACAGGTTCCGGGTTGGTTTTCTCCACCTGACCGGCCAGAAGGCGCACTGTGTTTTTGCACAGGTCGCAAAGGCTCACCGTCCTGGAACTGGTCGAGGATCTTGGCGTTGGCGGCCTGTCCCTCCGGCCCAACGGTGGACGACGCCGAGAAGCTGGTGTCCGGCAGGGGCTCGTCTCCGTGCAGCAGCGGCAGGAACCTGGCAGCCATGGTCCCGAGGTCAGAGGTCTCAGGTGACCAGGTCAGGCGCCAGTGAGTGGTCAGGTCAGATCTGATCTGACCTGACCACTGACAGATCTGAGGACTGTGTCGGAAGAACGGGCCACAGGCAGCTCAAACGGGCGGGAATCTCAGGCCAGGACGCCGTGACCTGTGGTCAGAACGTCAGACGTCGCGGGAGAAACTCCGGCGGTCCGGAGACTGACGGTTCATGTAGCAAACTAGTCCAGAAAACCAGAATTCAGGTTCAGAAATTAGAGGTTCGTGTCAACGTTTAAAAAACCGGAAGAGGTGACGACATTCCTTTACTAGCTTACTATGTATATCTATATCCATCGATTTGCGATTTTCTTATGCCTACGATCTCATCAAACCACAAATGATAAATGGCATAAATAATGCAAAAAACAACGCAATAATGTAATGAGAATAATGATGATATGATTGCTTTCTTATCTTTGAAACTAATGGTCAGTGGTAATTACTGTTCATTAAGGAGCAACACATTCCGCACGAACGTTTTTCTTTGTAAACCATGCGATGGCAGTCACTGACCTTTCGACATCGCAATGTTCCTCCTCTGGCGGCACGACCGCGTCCCACGTGGGCGGCTCTGGACGGGTGATAAAAACACGTGTTATGTACTATAAGCCCTGATATACGGAAACAACAAGGTAAACTATTCAGCAATCTATGAAATCAACAATGACCTGCGGTAAACCTGTTCCTCGTAGGCGTTTGATTAATGCAGCGACCAGCGCTTAATCTCTGCCATGGGGTTGCAGCAACGACTCTTCTCAAGCGATGTGACAACAAGACTGGAGACGTGATGACGCGGCATTCACATCCGCTTCTTCAGATCCTCCCCAGGAAGAAGTTCATCGTGCGTATGAGACGTACCCGCTGTGGTGGTTGCCTCTGGAGTCGTTGGCACGGTGGTGATCACTGCCTCTGGAAAAATAAGGAGAATTTGACATTTACGGGAAATTACCCATCCAGTCTCAGAAACGCTGATCAAGGAATACTGACTTTTAAGAACTCGCATTGTTTTTTAGCCTGCACAGACTTTCCGCAGGTGGCAGTAATCGTCTATTTATTACCGCGACAGGGTTTTCTACTGTGTACATTTAGCATCGTAAAAGGTTATTTCGCGACGTGTCTTAATCTGTCTAAACGCGCGTTTTAAACAACTTATACAATCTTTGTGGCACATACAGCCTGCAACCAAACACAAGGATGTAATGTAGGCTGGCGTTTGTCAGCAGTGACCAACCTGTTGAGATGGTGGAAGGTTCTGTTGTCACCACAGGCGGCTCCGTTGGTGGCCCTGGAAGAAGCAGTTTTCGAAACTTTTAGCACTATAAATCTGGCACAAAGGAGCATGAAGAAAGCATGCAATCAATGTGCGCTTAAAAGGGTGGAAGAGGGGCTTTCCCCTCTCAAAATATTGATTCCCAGCCTGAAAAGTTCCAATTATGGCTAAGGGTAAAGGTGGGATTTCCCCTCCTCAAATTTTAAGCCCGTTCCCAACTGGGGAAATGGCTGAAAACTGGCTAAATATATCAGATACCGAATTCTCAAGCCCGGCCACTGCGACGGTCATCCAAGCAGAGGTGCAGTTCAGTGCAGTGCGATTTAGTTTGCGCGGCCTTCTCGCCGCTAGAAAATGGGAGGGAACCGGCACTACGCCGCCGCCGGCGCGCAAAGCCCAAAATGCCTCTGTCACGAGCGGCGTCAATGCGTAACGTAAACTGGACGAGTGGGACGGATAGCACTGTCTGAGTTACATCTGTTTCTATGGCATCATTCAAATAGAAAGCAACTGCTGAACAATTTACAAAGCCCGCCAGCTCCGAAACATTGTGAGGCAATCAGCATACGATCACTAATGAGCGGTAGCGGCAGAATCGCCGTGGAGATGGGAGGGCGGGAGACGAAATTTTTACCTCGTTTATTTCCATAGGTTGTCATAGGGTTGACGTTAAATGTTGCTCAAAGTGAGGAGGAGGAAGAGCCCTCTGAGCCCCACCCCCCATCCGGTTCCATCATCCCTGGAAATCAAGCTCCTGATATCAAATTTATGAGAAGACTGAGTTGCTGCATTCAGGTTTTTCCCCAGACAGGCTGCCACACTGATATCCAGCAAATTCCAGCCATTTGACTCGCCAAAGAATTCACGACACAGTTCTGAACATGGAATAGACATAGACATAGAACGTGACGTCGTTATCTAACGGCAAGGCCTTAACTCTGCAAAGAAAATGTGGAACCCCCGTGGAGATAGTAGAGCAAACGTGATCTTTGCCTCGTTTCTTGTCGTACAACGTCATAGCGTTAACGTTAAATGTTGCCTGAAGCTGGAGGCAACTGTTCTCCCCCCCCCTCCGGTTCCAACGCCCCTAACTCTGCAGGGGTTCTGACTCCGACTCGACCAAAAGATTTTGGGAAGTGGTGAGGTACAGAGATCCGTGGCCCATCCTGGCCGTGGTTTGCAGAACAAAAAATACAACATCCCCATTTTTGACCGCGTTTCCCCTCCAATTAAGATGAGAACCTACGGACTGCTCCCACTTCATGTCAGATGCGGGTATATGAACAGGTTGGCTGATGTCTGAAGGTCCAATGTGCAGACTCTGTGAGTTTTCCGCGGATCCCCTCTCCCACACCCTCGAAATTTTTGCTAAAATGGACACTGTGTAAAAAGAAAGGCTTTTCATGAAGAGAAAGGCATTTGGCGATTTTTCATAGTTTTTATAGAGCTGCGTATAGTTAATAAAACAGCACCAACTTATACCTTTTTAGGACAGGACGCAATTTTTTTAAATTGGGACAAAAAAATTTCACTCCAAAATGTCTTTTGGTTTATACGTCAGGCGGCTCCGTCAGAAAAGCAAATTATTAGTATTCGTTAGGTGTGTGCCTTCGCACTCAGTTTGAGATATATATATATATATATATATATATATATATATATATATAAATCATCTGCTTAGGTATGCTATATACACATCTGTATTACATCAGCAACCGACGACAGTTTGAAGCAAGATTAGCTGAGCACGTCAGGCAGGTCAGCTCTCAAATGACCAGCCGTGGGAGCAGCAGAAGTGGGCCCGGCACCTGTGACAACACCTACGGCAGGAGAAACAGAGTGGGCCTAGCAGTTGTGACAATACCCAAAGCAGGAGCAGCAGAAGTGGTCAGACGGGGACCCGACATTTGTGACAACACCTAGCACAGGCGCAGTAGAAGCGGGCCCCGTAGTTGCGACAACACGTACCGCAGGCGCAGTAGAAGCGGACCCGGTAGTTGTGACAGCGGCCGCTCGGCTGGCGCGCGTTGCTGCAGGCCAGACCGTTGGCGACGTCGCACGTGACGCCCACGTCTCCGGCCGTCTGGTACGGAGCTCCGGTCTCCACCACCCGGCACTCGATCGACTCCAAATGGTGCTGTCGGAGGCGTCACGTTCAGACTGGAGTCCGGGCTCTCAGACTGCTGTCAGACTGGAGGCTGTGTGTCGCACTGTGATCAGTCCGTCAGTGTGAGGTCAGACGGAGCATGTACATGTCAGAGTGCGATCAGACTGGAGCATGTGTCTGTCGCAATGACGTCAGAGTGGAGTACGAGTATGTCAGACTGTGGTCAGAGTGGAATCTGTGTCCGTCGGAATGTGGTCAGACCGGAGTCTGTTTCCGTCAGACTCTAACCATACCGGAGTCTCTGTCTGTCTGTCTGTCAGGCTGTCGTCAGACTGAGCCCGTCAGTTTGTGATCACACTGTCACTCTGGTCGTCTGACTGGCTGACGGCATGTGGCAGAGCACTGCGGATCCCCCAGCGCACGAAAGACATCGGACAATCAAACCCATTAGAAAGGTACTTCCGGTGAGTTAGTAAACGGAGTGCGCACACAGTAGAGCCTGAAAGTTCTATAGTTCACAGGGATGACAAAGAACCGACGTATACCTGACATATACCTGACTGCGTCTGATGTGGAGCTTGACATGAAAGGCCAACTGACACATCAAGACATAAAATTGCTTGCCGCTCTCTCTCTCAAAAATATTTACTTCTTGCTCTCTCAAAAACATTTATTTCTTAATTCGGCCATCATGTAAGAGAACAATTCCCATTGGGTGACACGTGACACATTGTAACAGTCGCCTACATGTGAAACGATGGCAATAAGCGCTGGCATTATCGCGTGTCGTACATGTCGGCGTATTCATATAGCATACTCACTCCTCTGCAGAAGTCGCCCCACCAGGGCAGCATCTCCACCTCGTAATCGCCGAATCTGGGGTCGGTTTGGTCGATCCATTCACTCCACACGTCACAGTCTGTATCTGAAACCGTGCGCTGCTGTTAACACAAGCACACGTAAGAATGACAGGTCTGGTGTCGACGTCCTAAAAATAATATGTTGGAGCAGTTTTCTTGCTGGACAATGACAGCAGGTGCACGCCATTCATGCAGCTTTCAGCTAAGCAAAGTTGCGCAGTTCAAACGGAAAGTAGTAATACACGTCTCGTACCAAAGTTGACGGCGAAAAGATAGAACAGTGTAGGCCAGTTTAAGGAAAGTCGATACGTTTCAAAAGGGAACTAGGAACGGGAGTTTGGTTACCATACCACCCCATTTCCTTCTCGAATTGTCCATTGGTGTCTGCATGGGAAAGACAACAAAGACTCCACAAGGAGAGGCTAATTTTAGATATCGTTTGTTTTCCTTTATTGACGATGTCACCATAAATGTTCTGTTGACAGTTTGTGCTGAAGACGACGGCTGAAGAGCCTACCTGGGAGGGAAGGCCGGGTAGGCTCCACCGAGACTCTTGGCACCTCCGTAACTTTTCGACAGTCAGAGGAGTCGACCTGCACGTCGTTGTTGACGCACTGGAGCTTGGTGCAGCCATCGTCGTCGACCACCACCTGACCCGGCTGGAGAGGGAGGTCACACACTTACGTAACATAGCAGAACGCGATTCAGCCTCTTCACCGGAGGGCTGGGAATTTGAACTTTCCCCAGTGAGTTTCTGTGGCTCCAGATCAAACGACAGCGCTAAATATTTCGACATTCACTGGTTTCCAGCCAACTAGAAAATACAAGACTGACGAGGACCGAGCGAGCTAGATGAACCAACACGACAGCACCTGTTTGTAGTAGACGGTAGATAGCCGTCTACGGGAGTAATTCATGGTCGCTCGTCCCACACCCATGTGCATTGGGCGGCAAGACATATATTATTCTCTTCAGCCATTTCCAAGATTCGTGTCCACTCTTAGTCCCTTAAAATGATTCCGATTAGTCCCTTAAGCGGAAAGAGGGATGGACAGAGTAACTCCAATAACGACTTGACATGCACAGCAGTTTCACATCGGTGTAACAACTACATAGAGTCGCACCAGGACACGACTCAGGCTTCCTTCCAAGGAGCAGCCCGATTTAAGGTTTTCCTTTGAGCTCCCCGCCGATCAGCAGCCCGACGGCGTCGTCGGCGTCGTTCGCCGCGCCGACGGTGTGGCTCTCACCCCGAGCGGTTTGCCGTTGGGCCGGCGACAGTTGCAGTCAGAGACGCGCACGCAGCGTTCCTCGTCCTTCCAGACGAAGCCGGCCGGACAGCCCTGGTAGTCGACCCCGGCCTGTCTGCAGCCGGGCTTACAGGCGCCCTGCACCTGGATGAGGGGACTCACGTCAGCGAGCGCCGGGCTCCGGCGGGGCAGCAGGGTGGCCGCGTGGAGCCCGCCTGGGACCAGAACTCAGGGGCCGTCGAACATGACACCACGACATGCCTTAAAACCAGAATACCTGGTCACTCGTGGGCTGAGGACGTTAAACCAGTACAGTAGTCACTCGTGGGCTGAGGACGTTAAACCAGTACGCATAATCACTCGCAGGCAGAATGCATTTAACTGGTACACGTAGCCGCTCACGGGTTGGAGATGATAAACCAGCACATAGTCACTCACAGGCTGAAGACTCAGTACACGTAGTCACTAACGGGTTAAAGACCTTAAAGCAGTACAAAGTCACTCAGGATCTGGAGACGTTCAACCAGTACACATAGTCACTCACGGGTTCAAGACGTTAAACCAGTGTATGTGTTAACTCAAGGGCTGAAGACGTTGAACCAATAAACGTAGCCATTCACGAGCTGGAAATGTTAAACCAGCAATTTTATTCACTCACGGGTTGAAGGCGTTAAATAAGCACACATTGTCACTCACGGGCTGAAGGCGTTGAACCAGTACGTAATCACTCAAGGGCCGAAGACGTTAAACCAGCAGACGTAATCACTCACGGGCTGACGATGTAAAGGCAGTGCACGTAGTCATTCACGGGCTGGAGGCGTTAAACCAGTACACGTAGTCACTCACGGACTACAAACTGCAGCTGAGGCGTACAACCGCGGAACCAGGGCATAACAGTCAACGATTTAAAAAGGGAAGTGTGCGGAAGGAAGTGGTCGTGTTCCTTGCAGACATAGTTCAGGAATAAGGCGGTCGTTTTAAGATGCCACGAGTTTTTGAAATACATTGAAACTGTGATCTCAGCAAAGAAAAACACTGACGTGGTCATCGTAACCAACAACAGCGATAGCAGATGGTGATCCTGCACTGGAGAATGGTAAACCCCAAAGGACACGAAGAGGAATTTTGATCTGGGAGGTTTGCCAGGACATTAATGTATGACAATAATGACAATAATCAGCGAAATCCGTACGAGATGCAGCTTGCTGCCAACAAATGAGGATCAGAACCTAAATCTTAGGCAAAGCATTCGAAACTGAATGTCACGAGGAGGAGGGGTAAGGACGTAAACTGACCTTGCAGAAGCCACGAGCCTCGAGGAATCCGCCGAAGTAGTGACACAACTGGTCGCACCGGATACGGCAGTCGTCGTAGACCTGACCCAGTGGACACGCTGGGACCGAAGGTCGCTGGTTAAAATCCAACCCCGCTCGTCACATATTCTATTTCGTCATGCTCTTAATATTAATTATTATATTATATTAATATTAATAATATTAATTATAATGATAATAATAATTATATTAATAATTATAAATATTAGAGTTAACAGGAATGAGGATTTTAGAAACATTCTTTAACGCAAACATGGCAGTGCTGGGTGCGCCAAGGCCAGGTCCACCGACCGGTATTGTCAGCCGTCCAGCCGGCGGCCGTGCGGTCATGGCCAGGCCGCAGTGGCAGTCTGCCGCCGCGGTCTGCCGTACCTCGCGTGGTGGCGGCAGTCGGCGGCGTGGAGGGCGGCGTTCGGCCGTCGAACTCCTCACACTCGGGCCTCAAGGCTTGCACGTTCGCCACAGAGTCGCACGTCATCGTCTCCGGGTTGTACATCATGTGCGGCCCGCAGGTGCGCAGGTACTGTGGCGCGCATGCAGGCATGGAGATCACGCACAACGCAGCACAGCACAACACAACACAACACACCCATCGTCTCCGAGGGAGAAGGCGGATAGGTCGGTCACGTGCAACACAGAGCAGCAATAAAGCACCCGAGGCAAAGGACGGGTCACAGACGGCGAGGAGCTCACATCACAGTCACAGGGACTGAGTACAGCGGCTTCAGTCAGATACAGGCTCTTATATCTATGGCGACATTATCCACCTGTTCCGAATTCGGATAAATCCAATCCTCTGCAGCGACACAACATGGCCAAGTGGTGCAGCCTTGAAATGCGTCAAGCTCTGCCATGGCCTACTAGCGCCGGCTTTCCAAGATAGGCGACTGGCGCAGAAAACGGGAGAATCGCACCGCGCGGCACATCTGCGCCAGCTGACGGCGGCGTCACGCACCTCGGTGAGCACGTCGTTGGCGGACCGCACGCACTGGTAGTACTGGTGACAGTCGCTCGGGTGGGCCCGCACTGGATGGATCTCGTCGCAGTGCACGGCCGCGCCCTCATCCGTGTCTTCACACTCGGGCCGGAGTGGCACCACTGCTGACGGGCGGTCGCACACCCGGCTGTCGGGGTTGAACATCAGGTCCGCCCCGCAGCTCATCGCCACCTGGCGGACGGCGACAGAGGCGAGGTGGCGGTGACGGTAATGAGCGGCTGCGAGGCGCGGACGCCAGCCACGGTCCGCTCTTGCAACGATCCATGGCGTTAGCGGTCTTTCGAGCCTAGCCTTCGCGAGATCTCCTGTGAGATCTGGCAGACGGGGTTTTCGCCGATCAGAGTGGCCCCGGAGGGCGTGCCTTTGGAACGCTGCGACACCCTTGTGTCAACCGTTTGCCTCCCGCGCCATCGAGCGGGGACCGGCGGACACCGGCCACGAGCTCCTGTCAGTCGACCAACCTTCTTCCCGAAGCTGCACTGGTAGAACTTGTGACAGTCTGTCTCGTGCGCCTCCAGCGGGGTCTGCTCTGTGCATGGAGCCGTCGCGGACGTCGGCCGCGGCGTCGATATCACCACCGGCTCCTCGCAGTTGCAGTAGAATCGCACCTCGAAGTCGTCACAGTCTGCGGCAGCAGGGCGGCCAGTCGAGCGTAACACCGTGCCTCGCGTTACGCCAGGCGACACCGTGTTCGCCAGTGAGTACTCGCCAGTCGGTCCCTCTACAACCGTAATGAAGTGGGCATCCGGAATATGATGAAGAACAGAACAGCATGACGTGCCGAACACGTGAGGAATAAATTACAGGTTGCAACCATGAAAGCTGAGGAAGTCTTCGCGCACGACGATACTTAAACTGTATAAAAAGGCAGAGGAAAGTGTAGGAAGAGGGACATATTGGCATATGATATCGCACGTTAAGCAGGTTGAAGGGAGGGGTTTCCCTTTGTGGACTGAGATCGTCCGGACAGGGATAGGGGACCCTCAGACAAACAAGACCGGGGATTTTCCCTGCCACGGCGCGGTGGTCAGGAGTGGCCAAACTCACAGCCCAGAGCGTCGGAGCACACAAGGCCGTGGTTGATGTCGCAGACGGCGCCGCCGCCCACTTTGGTGATATCCAGGTGACCCAGCTTGGTGCGGCACTCTATGGCCGTGATATACTGATCTTCGCAGAACGAGAACTCCTCGCGCAGCGAGCGGATATCTTCGGTGTCCGTCTGAACAAACAGGACCGGGTTAAGGTTCCGGACAGGACAAGAACTCCATCAATGGCTTGAAGCTATTGCGTGTTTTGGACAAAATGGCACCAGTAGCGCAATAGAGTACGTGAAAAAGGAAGCGTTAAATTCCTCATTAAAAAATGTCGCATGAAGAAATGGACTGCGTCAAAGTATCGTTTGCTCTTAAAACGACAAGTGACAGCAAAGGAATCCCAAGTGCTTAAAATGACCTCGAATCCATGGGTGCAGGAAATAAAACTGTGAGAATGGAAGCCAGAAATCGTTCACAATATTGAAAACACAGACCATCCAAACCTGTCCCTATTTTTCCTCCATTTGCCGCACTTATTTCTTCGACCTCGTAAGTAAGCATTTATGTTGGCATATATGTATATGCCCTCTGAGCATGTCAGCACATCCTCGGATTCCAACCCGAGCGCGTGTTGTTACTTATTACTGATAGCCCCATCGTCAAGAGCATGTTCTGCCGTTTCGCCGAGGCGCGTTTATGATGCTAGGCTAAAATGTTTGCAGCACACTAACCCAGTCTCCCTGTCCGGGCGTATGGGAGCTCATCCAGGGCGTCCAGGCGTCAGTGGCACACGTACTCGGAGGCCGGGTCGGCTTAAGCGGCTCGGTCGGAGGCTCCTCGGTCGGGTCGATGGCTGCACAAAGTCCGTCAAGGTTAACAACACAAAACGGGATCGCTCGTTTTAGCTCCTGCTGGAAATGCTCCTCATTTCGTCGGCATCACAAGTCTCTTTTGCGGAGCACAAGGCTACATGGACCTGCGAAATTCCTGCTACCCTCTCAGTCGCGTACATTTCTAAAGGACCTCCGACAAAAGGTCATCAGCCACGCGTCGGCACGCGCCCGTGCCGGCACCGCACGCTCGACGCCTGCGGACAGCCTCCTGTCGGGCGCCACCCGAGCACTCACTGCAGTCGCAGAAGACCTGCAGCTCGTAGTCCTGGCAGGTGTGGCTCGACTGGCAGACCAGGCCCTGCTGCACGCTGCAGGCGACCTGCTCGCCCGTGTCCCTGTGGCTCAGGTGCGTGCCGGCCGTGCGGCACTTGACGTCGGTCACCTGGTTGTCGGCGCAGAACGCCGGACCCGTGCTCGCGTCGTACGCCCTCTGTCGGGTCACGAGGACGGCGGCTCAGAGCTCACAGCTCAGGACGGCGGCTCAGAGCGGGCGGACCCCATCCCAGGTCACCAGCTGACACTGCCTCTGGTCAGGGTCTCACGGTCACAGGGCCTCACCCTCACAGTTGATCAGTTGACACTGGCGCCGCCTTTGATCAGGGTTAGGTCAACTTCATGCCCCTGTACAGAGAACTTTTCCGCCCTTTTAAGGTAATTCTATGCAAATATACCCTTTAATGTCGAGAGAATTTTACTCACGCATGATATCGCTCTTAGCGTTCACAATTTTAGCCATCCTGCTGATTACTCCCAGTGACCACTGAACACTGGTTCGAATGACCATTAATGCCGGTCTTTCTCACTTCCCCGGATCCTGATCACCTAATGCGCTGCTCTACATAATTCCAGATGTGGCTCGATGACTCCATCAGTAATCATGATGACTCACAGCGCTTCATCTGACGACTTCAGCAGTGATCCTGACCACCACCCCCACGTTGTGTCGTCCCCCTCTTATGCCGGCCGCTCTCTGACTCTGACTCTCTCTGACTCACCCCCTCACCCTGACGCCCAACACCGCCTCTAATGCCCGCAGGTCGTCCGTATTATCCCGCCGTCGACCCCTGGCGAGCCCGCTCACCCTGATGACGCCGCAGGCCAGCCGGCCGCCGGCGTTCCCCGTGGTCTGGCTGCCGGCGTCTCCGCCCCTGCCGAGGTCGTCCGGGCCCGCGTGGACCACCAGCGCCAGACCGAGCACGCCCTCGTCGCCGAACAGGCTGCGGCACACGTTCTCCGGTCATCGCTGGCCGCTATCGAAACGTGCGCGCCGGACTCACAGGAGGACATCGTTTGTCTGTGTAAAGCGGCACGATGTGGCTGTTGAATAGGACAAGCATCGCGCCATCGTAACGGAGCGGGCAACACATACGGTGAACGGGGATTACCTACGTCACGTCAGACGGGATAAATCATATCCGCGTTCTCAGTGCCATTATCTCTCATTCAGGCTGATACTTGACTTGAACTGTATGCAAAGAATCCACTGTTAACAGTGCCCGACAGCCACCCAACATCCTTGAAGCCCGCGCGCCGACTCAGGACAGTGTCGCACCAAGCCCTTCGCTTGCACGACTTCCGGTCGGATCTCTGGCCCTAAGCTCCGCCGGCGGTCGGCCGCACCTGGTGCTGCCCGCCGGCACGGTGATGTCGACCAGCGCCAGGCCGAAGCTGTCGGCCTTGATGTTGCCCAGGTCGCCGAGGTGGCGCACGGCGCTGCGGAGGCCGCCGTGGACCGAGCGCGTCGGGTTGAAGTGGCCGCCGGCGTCCCGGCAGGCGTCCGTCGTGCGGCCCTTCTCGTGGATGTGGAAGCCGTGCTTGCCCGGGGAGAGGCCGGTGATCTCGCCTGGAGGCACGGCGGGGGACCGGGCTCAGATAACGTCCGGAGAACGATGGTGCTTAAACAAGTGCTTGGCTTCCTTCGGGTTCGCCAATTGTTTCTTCGGAGTCCGGACGCAGGGCCTCGTGCAAAAGATCTTCCGTGTGGAAGGAAGCCCCAGAGGCGGATTCAGGGGTTGGCTTGAGTTTGCTACAGATGGTTGGAAATAAAACATTAAAAGCTTGCTTACAGCCATTTTATGGTTATGTCTTACGAACTCATTAAAACTGCTCTCTTGTTGTTAAGTCATGCCCTGATTAATCCTTCCTCCGATGGCCACCGGCAAAGATAGACCCATGAACGCTGAGAGGCCTCATAATCAAACGAGAGGAGGCTATACTGGCTTCTGTGTCAGTTTGTGCGGTGCTATATGGTTCAGAGACCAAGCGGAGAATTCCGAGCTCCCTGCTTAAGACTACTTCGAGAGAATCGGCGATGCAATCCGGCAGTTTGTTGGAATTTGACGTCACAAGCCCTCATGTTGTGAGAATCCCGCACCGGACGAAAACGTAACTATCGAGAAATGGACTCGAGACTTTTACGGTTCCAGTACTGCAACGCCGCTTAAGTGAAGACATTTTGAACCCACAAATATCAACTGGACACCCATAGATGATGCTGTAATATAGTTCGCATCATGATTTGACAAGCATTTTCTTTACATCAGTGTTCTGAGGGCATATTCTCACCGGCAATGGAAAGCGGGGCGTCGGCAGCCTTCTGCGTAAAGATCAGTCTGCCATTGACCTGATCACTCGACCCCGGCAAAAGCTCAACCACGGCCAACATTGCGTCGATAGCGTCCACCTGAAACACGAACAAGAAAAGCCACATTACGCAGGATCAACTCAGAGCGTCGTTTTAGCATAAAACAAAAAGTTTAACATCCGATTTCATGAAACTTGTAAAGAGATGTTGATCAGAACACTCGTTCGGCAACACCACAATATGGACTGAAGTGACGACGAAAAAAACTGCTAATAACCTAGACAAATTAATAAAAAAGATGCGTTCTTCGTGCTCGTTGTTTGTGCAACGTGCACAAACAACAATGACAGAATTCATCATGCACATCACGGAGAGTCAACGTCCGAAATATCATTACCCTCCTGGTTGTTGTAAGTTTAGAGCGATTTAAACGGGGGGGGGGGGAGTCGTCCAGGGGATGATTACGCTAGGTACGCACCACGCTATTCAACAGCAGAAATCGCTTCAATACTGAACGTTTTGGACGCTCACTACACCCAAGCACAGCCATGTCTCCTCTCCGTTTTTAACGACGTAGGTTCTGCTCGACGTAAGCCAGGGACAGAGATGGAGACTTACCAGACCGTACAGTACCGCCGCTTCCACCGAGCATTCCCGTTTTCCCTGGAGCAAACTTTTGCGCCATGCGCAGAAACCATACAAAAAGTTTCCAAGAGCTAAGTCAGGCAGAAACCGAAGAGGCTACGACTTCGAACAAACTTTTTGGAAGGCATCAAATTACAACTCAAAAAATGCAGTGCTTGTCCGGCAGAAGCAACAGGCACTACCCGGCATGCGTGAAATGACGAACTCCCCTCGGTAGAGAGACGGTGGAGCTGGCGGCGTGCATGTCCCCTCCCCAGGCGTGCACGAGCGATGTCCTACCGTTTGCGAGGAAGAGGCGGCACGTCTGTACCGCGGGGATGTTCGTACCGGCTCGATAAACGACGGGATTCGCTCGACGTCGTTGGGCCGGGTGTACACCACCGGACGGTTGCGGTTCACCCAGCCGCTCCAGCCAGGCTTGCACACCTGCAGGTCCACAGGTGCTGGGCCCGGCTATGGGTACAGAGACGGCTGATGAGAGGACCAAGGGACGTCGCCTGCGGCTTCATAGGGGTCCGGCCAGCCGTGGGCATGACGACATGCCGGAATGGCCAGCAGTGGCTACGTGACAAGACCATTTGCACTCTTTCATTTTTGCCATCATCATTCACCATCTGGCAGACGGCTCATAACCACTGGAAAGTTATTCATATTGGTATCTTACACATATGGCATTTCTGAACGATTTATGCACAAACGATGCGACTTGTTTCGTGCGCGGCGGCTGAACATTCCGGCAAACACTGGCTGGAATGTTGACAAGCAGAAGAGATGAACGTTTTGTTCGCTGTGCAATGTTTCTGCCGCCGTGGCACATCTCTGCCTCTCACTTCGGACTCCGGTGCTACTGGTGGCTTTGGAGTGGACACGACAACTGGACAGGCCGAACCGCGACACTTGACCCGACCTCTCGTGCAGTAACTGTGACAAAAGCGGATAATTCACCATTAAATCATACCAAAACCGGAAGTGTTCGAAAGGAGGTTCAGAAAGCAAGCAAACCCCACCTTCCGCACCGCCTATCAGTGCATACTTAATGGTCACAAAATAATGATAATGTTCGAAAACGCATATAGGTATATAGGATTACGATACATAGATAGATATATTGTGAACGAAACTCGTATGGTATATACGAAAACGTATAAAGTCTTTACGAAAACGTATATTGGTATGTGTCGCTACTTCAAGTTAGAGGTGTGATCAAAGTCGTTGCGCTGGAGGCTTCCGAAGCAGTCAGTCTCCAGTCCTCCTTCCGCCACTCACCAGACGTGACAGCTGTCCTTGGAGACGACATCGCCCTCGAAGAGCTGCCGGCCGTCGACGACGGCGCACCTGGTGCGACACTCGCTCTCGCGGACGCAGGAGACCAGCGACGAGTTGACGTACACCTCCCCGGGCTCGCACGGGTGCGGCTGGCAGCCTGCAGACCGCGCGGCGGCCGTCGGGACGGCGTTAGATACAGCTGCCGTGCCCTCATAGCCGCTCTCCCCGATCCATCGACAGAGGCGTCATGTTCATAACTGACATGAGTAACGTCTTCCTCAAAAATAGAAAATGGCAAACAAAAGCCGCCGAGAAGAACCAGAACAACTCAGATAAAACCACAAAACCAACGCCACCCGTTTGGTGGCGCCAGACAGCGTTGTCGGACTTCTGGACGGTGATCGGACCTTCAACACAGGTGTCCGAGGCGCACATTGTCGTGATCTCTTCATAGACGTAGCGGTTCTCGCAGGTCTTGGGAGGACAGGCGCTTACGCAGCTACTGTATGTCGAACACTTGAGGTCACATTGCATCGCTGAAAGAAAGCAAACGACGAATAGATTTCCACAGCTGATAAATCGCAAAGCATCACAAGTGCAGTTGAACATTTTTAAAAATCGAAAGCGGACCTTGAAGCCGTCGCACTCTGAGTATGACAAAAACCCGCTTTCCCATGTTCGTCTTTGTCGAGATGAACCGACGAACGCTTCTTTTCCCGGCGGCGCAGGTCGTCGCGGTGCCGGCGGACAGCACTCACGGCAGAAGTCCTTTGTGCGCCAGCGGATATGGACGCCGCGCTGGCTGCACGCCTGGCCGTAGGCGGCCACGGCCGTGCACAGGCACTCGCAGTCACCGCCGCCGGTGCACGCGCACGTGTCGAACGTGCAGCTCTCGAAAAACGGCTGCACGTCGACCAGCGCGTGGCAGTCGGCGAACGTCTCCGACTTGAGCACGGCGCAGCCCTTCACCGCGTACAGGTGTCGCTCTGGGTGGGCTTTGCAGGCGTCCTGCCGGCACAGGCCGACAGACGAGGCGGTAGGAGAGGCTCGAACGCACGGCACTGGACGGACAGCGTCTGTTGCGATACCTTAAGCGTATCAAGGTGGTGTTGCTCAAGACTCTGGCTAATCGAGGTATCACTTTTTACTAGCTCGTCTTTTTTATATTCAGCGACAGTCGTTCCAAGTGATAAAATATGGCTCCGCTTATCACAGAGAGGATCCAGTCCATTGTTCTTAATTTGGTACTGCGTGGTTAAATAACTAAACAAAGGGTAGGATCAGTTCTCAAATAAACACCCTTTACTAACACGCAGAGAAAACTGGTTTTAGTTTTGATAAAGCCGAGCACAGTCGTAAACAGTCATGACCAGACTTACAAACTCGTTGCAATTAAATAGCATTGTTGTGAGCATCGTCAGCCACGCGACAGCGGCCGCACACTTCAGAGCGACAGCCAACGGCACGGGGCCAGATGGCTGCTGCGACAAACGTTGGCCCGCTTCGCGCGTCAGTCGTCAGCAAGCGGGGCTCACCTCCGGCTTGACCGTGTCCGGACAGTACGGCTGCAGTTTGTACTGCTCGGCGAACTGGACCGCCGTGTTCTCCAGCATCCCCGAGGGACCGCGGAAGTCGTTGCCTGGGTTGCCGTCGAAATCGCCACACAGACCCTTGGCCTGCAGGAGCATTGCTGCTTTTAGCATGCGTCTCGATTGCATGACGTAGGCCAAAATAACGTCGGATAAGCCTCGCTGGAGAGATTTCGAGACCTTCACGCTGTCATAACAACAAGCAACTACTGCCTATGAAAAAACACTTGGCCTCCGCATCAATGAAACTATTTTTGCACAATTCGTGGCGAAGTGACACAGGCGGACGTTTACACCGTGAGCCCATGGTTTATAGGAGGAAAAAGATCCCGTCAATGTATGTAAGTGCTGTAGAATCAATTCGTAAAGATTCTAAAAAAAAACGAGACCATACAAAAACAAAGTGAACGTCCGTGGTAGTCTCACTGTTACCAGGTTATCCATTGGCGGTTAGAGCACTCAGGCGCTTGGCTTTTAGATTAAGTGACTGTCGGCGGTTGGCCCGCGGCATCTACAACTCCCAGTGTTGTCGCGAGCTCCGAGCTACGCGCCGGCGACAGACCTTGCCCCTCCAGCGGGGCTCCAGGCGGACGTAGATCCGAGTGCCGAAGTCCCACTGAACGACCAGGCCCAGGCCAGGTGACTCGACGAATGCGAATATCCCCGCCTGGCGCAACGACAGGCTGAAACAGGCGCCGAGCGCTGCTGAACAAGCCTCGGTCCCACTCCGGCGAGAAGCACGGAACTGACAGGCTGATAAACGCCCACATGGGCACTGTGGAATCCGGGCAATGAAATACCGGAGAAATGATACGGTTGCACATAATCATTTTGTCCGGTAAATTGGCGCAAATCTTTTGTTCATAGTCATTTGCCGATTTAAAAAGATTGCATAATTGGAAGGAAAAGGCAGGTGATTTACAGAGGCCAAGGTATCAAGTAAGGACGTAAATCAAACTTTGCGTTCGCCTGCAGTAAAATATTGGAAACCTCTCAGATGCCAACACGCGTAACCGCGTCAATGCCGTTTGCCCCTGGAAGCACAGTGTTATGACAAATGATATCAAATGGACAACGAAGCCTCACCGTGTCAGCTCAGACGATGATGGCAGGTGTTTGTCTTCTTCGAGGACTAGCTTTTCGGCAGAGGCGCCCTGCCCGACCCTAATGGTCACCGCCTTAGGACACGTGGCGCCTGATCCGCACGGTACGTTCTGAAGAAGCAGAAATCGCGCGGAAGTCAGCCGAGATCTGAAGCCGTTTAATGCGTGAAAAAATGTCACATTGAAGGAGACCTGTGCAGCATCAAGACGTCATTTGCACAGGTTATCTGACTTATGACAGATACCTATGTGAATGGCTGAAAAGGTTCTAAATCAGTACTGCAAAGGAAAAACTTTATCGCCTTAGCTAGCGGGCGTTGTGAAAGTTCCGGCACTTGTGTGGCATGACCAGCAGTGAACATTGTGAATCGCTTGCCGAGAAGTGATTAACGCAGTTTAATCTGGAACTGGTTTGCTTACGGTGATGATGACCTCGAACTGGTCCCTGTTTGTAAGCTTGCCCTTGGCCAGCATGTACTGGCAGTCGCCCTCTATGTCGAAGACGCGGCCGTCGAAGGTGTGGTAGTGGGAGTTGCCCCAGGCCGTACAGACGCCGTCGCACTCCTGGTCTTCGCACGCCCAGGTCCCGCTCAAGCACGTGCTGTCAATCAAATATTGCGGCGTTATTCGTTGTATGACGCCTCCCTGATCGTATGAGGCGGGCCTAAACCATCCCGACAAGGCTGAAAAGCAAAACATAAAAAATACAATAAAATTAATGCGTAAAGTCGGCGTTGCATTTTTTAACAAAATTTTGAGCACTCGCAACAGTAACTGAAATCCCGCCCAGCAAGAATGTCAAAATCATTTTATCCCTCCACTAGTAACACCAAAACCAAATTCCCCTGTCATCAGAGCTATAATTTATCTTTAGCTTGAAACGAGTCGTATATTTAAAATATCGGAACGATCTTATGGTTATTATTACCATGTAATGCCCATACTTTATGGCAACATGTTTTATCAATAGGGTAATGAATCTGTAATTAGTTGCAGGACAACCGGACTTTTTAAAATGGCTAGTAAACCATTCAACATCATAATCAAAATATCCTGCAACAGCCGGCTGCTCGGCTCGAGGCAGGCGTTCCTCACTCACCAAGACTGACACTCTGTGGTCACGGTCTTTCCGTGGGGGTACGACTGTCCGCCGTGGTGACAGGGGCACTGGTCGCTGGTCACGCACTCGCCGGTGCCCGAGTCCAGCAGGTAGCCGTCCTCGCAGACGCAGCCCGGCTCGCAGGCGTGCGGCAGAGACTTGTGGCTCTCCGGGCGCTGGATGTTCCGGCTCTGCGGAGCGGGGATGGAGCCCGTGACGGTGCGGGGGCGGCTCCGCCTGACCCACGACAGCGCAGCAGGGCCCGAGCGGACCGCGGCAGGTTCTCCAGCAAACCGACAGAGACGCCGCTTCGGTCCAGAGGGGCCGGATGTGCCTGACATTCCGCGGCAGCCGCGACGTGACTTGGCCAAGTCCACCGGCCTGCTCTGAGACATGACGGGCCGATCCAAACGCATTGAGTGAACGAAAACGAATGCCGGCTGGCGGTCAGCGTAACCTGCATAGCGTAAAGTGGCTTTAAACGTATGTGTGGCTTAAACATAAAGTGGCTTTAAACAAAACACAAACAAACACAAATACTTTAGCATGCTGATTACCATTGTCGTGTAACGTTATTAAGCCAGCTTTCTCTGAATGCATGTCGAAAGCCTGACAAGGACCTCTCGATATGCTTGTCTTTACCCTGCACGTCTGCGGATGAGCCGGCAGGCACTCCGCGTACACGAGGTGTTTGGAGGCGTCGCAAGAAGTGGCCGGGTTTTCAACCACCCGCTCGGTCTTGGCCAGCTCACAAACCCAGCGCGCGTTTACACATTCGCTGAAAACGGCGAACAGGAGGAGAAATCCGTCATTGTTGTATTATTAGTGCAGTTCGTTTATGCATCACTCTCCTGTCGTTCATTGATTCGGCGTCATTAAGTCGTTCAGAGATATACGATCTTTGTATCACTGCCGCACAAGCACTCTTCAGAACTCGTTGGCTTGTTTTTATCAAAGGAGAGAAAAAATGCACACATCATAGCATATGCCGCCCTCTCATCGCAGCTGTCAAAACGAGGCAGTTCACTCGCCACAGCTGTCAACGACCAGCAATCCACCCGCCACAGCTGTCAACACCCAACAGGTTAATCGTTCGACAACTGTCAACACTAAGGAGTCAACTCTGTCCATTCCATCCAACAACCAGCAGTTTACTCGCTCCGCAGCTGTCGACAGCGAGCAGCTCACGCGCAGCGACGGCGAACAGCCGACTCACCACAGCTGCGGGCTGCTGCCCGTCGCCTCGTACCGCCGGTGGCCGGGCCGGTACTCCTTGTTGTTGTGGACGCACGGACACTCGCTGATGGGCGCGCAGCGACCCTCGTGGTTCAGGGTCAGCCCGTCCGGGCATTGGCACCCCTCGGCACACCGGGTCTGGCAGTCGGTGTTGGTGGCAAGGTCGAAACAGGTGTGCGCGCACGAGTCGCCGCACACCTTGTACTGCTGACCGTGCGGGCAGTTCACGCCTGCGGGCGGGTGGTCAGTGATCAGGCCACGGGTCAAGTCGGGTCATGTCATGTCTGGACGCCGTCAGCAGTCATCAGACGGGTCAGCTTAGGTCAAGTTAGGATTTTCAACGGTCAGCTTAAAAAAGGAAAGATGTCTGCGGACCGCGACAGACACAGAAGCGTTTTTACAGTCGATGTAACGAATGCAGGCGGAATGTAGACGCACATTAAGGCACATCTTGCTGATCATGTATGCATACATATATGTATATACGTATATATGCATAAATTTATTTATTTATTTATTCATTTAATGTAGCTAAGTGCATGTATTCAAATGTGACACAGAATCCAGGAAATCCATATTTAGGGTCGTCGGAGTTTTTCCATCGCTTACGCATCCCTCGATGAGCCGGCGCCGACCGTGGAGTACTTACCGCACGTTCCGACCTCGGCCCTCCACTGGAGGCGGATACCGCCCGTGGACCAGACACCGCCCATTCCGACCTCGGCCCTTCATTGGGGAGGGCCACCGTCCGTGGAACACATACCGCACATTCCGACCTCGGCCCTTCATTGGGGAGGGACACTGCCGTGGAACACTTACCGCACATTCCGACCTCGGCCCTCCACTGGAGGCGGACACCGCGGGCGGCGCAGGCCTCGGCGTAGTCGGCCAGGTGGACGCAGTAGCAGCTCTTCAGCTCTGTGCGGCAGCTGCAGACGTCGTACTTGCAGTTCTTGACGTACGGCGCCGGGTCCAGCACCGAGTGACACTCTGCAGAGCAGCGGGCGTCACCGGGTCTCAGCGGGCGTCACCGGGTCTCAGCGGGCGCCAGCCGGTCTAATCGGGCGTAAGCCGGTCTAATTGGGCGTAAGCCGGTCTAAGCCGGTCTAAGCAGGTCCACGGCCCGCGGAGACAGCTGCCAACATCTCGATAGACAATATGATCAGCTGTTTTAGGTTCATTCCGGATGGTGATGGATTTCTTGTACTGTAACTAAGACGTTTCGTTAACGTACTGCTATCGTTACGAAAAAATGCATCTGATTTTCTGAGCAGCGTTTAAGTTGAACTGTATATGAACGAAACGATTCTAGCTTTTTTACGAGATGTGTTCCCTAACCGCTGATGTCAAAAACTTGTGAACAAATACATTAAAAAAACAGTTTGCGATATTACGACTGTACACCATACCTAACGATTCGGCCAGATTGATCTAGGTTTCTTATCGGAAAATGTTTCACGGGAGTATCTTGTCTTTCGTCAGAAATAATGTTCTCTGTTCATACCAGCAAAGACCGGAGAGGAGACCATGGCATCGCAGAGTTCGGATGCCTCCGGGTATTTGTCCGAGTACACCTGGCAGGGGTGGTTGGTGGCCTGAGTCTTGTCGTCGCACGTTTCGTCCACCTTCCATTTGGAGGCGAACGCCAGCACGTCCTGGAGGCGACCCCGACAGTCGGTCAGCGAATCGTCCCAAACACTATGTCACAGTCGGACCACGGCACCCCCTGCGGGTCAGACCAGTGGCAGACGAGACGACGTGTGGTGTCGATTAAATGGGTCGGACGTTTCGGAGCTGACCGGGAACAGGGCTTCTCAGCTGACTCATACACCACATTTCGATGATTTTATGCCGGAGCATACAGTAAAATGTTCGTCGATAACCTCGATATCCCAATGTTTTCTGATGTTTATCACAGATGTGCGCGTAAGTTGAAAATTATGTCACGTCAGTATTACATCTCTACCAAATTTTCGGTACTGAACACAGATTTCTGAATGTCGGAACGCCCTCGAAACACAGAAAAACTTCACCCACTGGGAAGAGCACTGACAACTTCTCCGGCACAGCGCAGAACACTTCACGAGAAGCTCACGACAGTTCCGTCTCAACTACCACCGGCACCAGACGCTTCATTCGGGCCAGTCTCGGCGCGCGGCCGCCGGACGTGAGCCGACATCCAGCGCCCCTGGCGGCCGGCCGGCCAGTTACCGTCTCGATGTCGCCCTCGGGGGTGCGGAAGTCGTCGCCCTGGTTGCCGTTGGCGTTGCCGCAGAGGCCGCGCAGGCTGTCGGTCAAGCCCTCCGGCGAGTGGACGACGGCGCGCGTCTCGCCGTCCCACCAGATCTCGAGCCGGTTCGGCAGCGTCACTGCGCGGACGGCGCCAGCGTCAGCACGTGCCGGGCCCTTGCTGCCCGTCCGGCATGGCCGGCGCGGTGGAGGGGTTCTGACTCCGGCCTCGGAACCGTCTGATTGGTTCGTTTCAGTAGCGCAGTCCGGGCACTTTGCACTTGGGTTCTGACATGCTGAACGGTTTGCCCTATCATTGTGGGATATTTTGACAGAAATAAAAATTTCAGTTAAGCCACTGGCCCCTTATTTAATTGCAATTCGTCTCGAACGTGCTGTGGGAATGGTATGTTTTATGATTATCTAGTTACATCAAAAATGTAATCCCAGATTTTACAGTGCAAAACAGTTGATGAAAAAACAATAGCGGCTTTACTGTCTTTCTGAAAGCAACAGCATGGCAAAGTTTCCCGTTGCTCCACGTCTTACGGTATCCAAGGTCCACCGTCCGGCTAATATCCACCAATCCATGCAACGCCACGACTGAACGTATGTACGCACCGCCAGCTCGCCGACACTGCAACAACGTGCAACACGCCAACGCAGGCTGTCTCACCTGACAGGTAGTGGGTCGAGGCGTGCTTGATGTACACGCCGCTGACCCACCAGGGCACCAGCGGCGGAATTTCTCCATCCACTATCACCTGCAGGCCCTGCTTCAGTTCGACAGTGACCGACCTGTACTGGATCGTCACCGACTTGGTGCAGGACGGCTGGTCCGACAGTGTCGACGGGTGATAGTTCATTTTCTGAGGGCAGAGCACGACCGTTGTAATGGTCCAGCATGCACTTGTGCAATCAGCATGATTCATGTTGACCGAATCCAAGCCGTGTTGTGTAAGCGTAGTGTGTGAAGAGGCGCTCAGACATATAAGGCATGTGCGTAACAAAGATAGGCTCTTAGTTTCACTGACTATTCAGAACTTCTAAAACACAAAAATGTGTTTTAGGCTGCATCTGAATTGCGTGGACCCCCTGGACAACACCAGCGCAGATAATGCCGATGCAGCTAGAGACGCGATGGCACGTGGCCGGAGACGCCAGTCAAACGGCAGCGCAGGGAAGGGTGCCGTGGGAAGTGGCCGTGGCCGGATCGGCGCCTGACCTCTGATATAGCGCCGGAGCACGGCACGTTCTCCGCCTGCACGCTGTAGTCGTCGGCCAGCACCAGGTAGTAGGAGCATTTGCCCTGTAAAGGCGCGTTCCTCGTTAATTGACGTGTCACAGTAAACGACGGCACGCAGATTTCACATTGGTGCTATTCACACGGCTCATCTGTTCTCATCTGGAGGCCAAATTTCTCACGACGGAAACCACAGGGACGTGAAAATTGCACAGAGAACATTCCGTGTGCTTTCAAAAACCAGGCATTTTTATTAGTTTACATTATTACATTTTGCATTTTACATTACATTTTACATGTTACAGTAGTTACACAGCCATACATATTTTGGTTTTGTTCACTTCGTTAATTCATAAGTCTGCAGCAAAAGCCAGAGCCTGTTGCAGACATGTAGCACGTGCTGATAATAACTAAGGCGTTTTAGAAAGAAATGGGAACACAGTGTAAACACGTTTTCTTACTTTCCTTCCGCAGCTAAGTAAATACTACGTTCCATCTGAAAGTTGCGCTGAATGCGACTTCTTTTCATTGGTGCAGTTTCAGATAGTTGTGTTGATCGCGCCGATGGCCCGGTCGGCCGTACCTGATAGTCGAAGCGGACTCCGTCGAAGGTCAGGTAGTGGGGGTCGCCAGCCACCACGCACTTGGACGGGCAGACGGCGTCCGTGCAGACCCACTGGCCGGACGTGCAGGTGCTGCAAATGGTCGGTCCGGTCAGTAAAATCCTGCATTGTCGAAACTGTATGGACAGCTGTGTGTCTATGTCAAACTCCCTATGCCTCAGTTTTAACTTAAGTGTGCCTAATCTTATCGCGACCTATTGATGTATCTGCATGCATCCCCACCAGTAAACAGCAGAATCGTAAAAGATTCAACCAAGTACCGCGTGTGGCAGTCCCGTGTGTCCCACGTACCAGGTGTTGCAGTCCTGGGCGACCTTGGCGCCGGCCGGGTGGCGGACTCCGTTGTGGACGCAGGAGCACTGGGTCGGCTCCACGCACTGGTCTCCGTCCATGAGCAGGCCCTCCGGGCAGGCGCAGCCCTCCTCACAGGTCCACTCCTCGCTCAGCGCGGCGCCGCAGCGGTCGGAGGGCTGCACGCCGCACGTGCTGAACACCTGGCCTTCCGGACACGGCAGGGCTACGGGCCAGGTCAGGTCAGATCAGGTCAGGTCGGCCGGCAGGACGCCGCACGTGCTAGACACCTGGCCGTCCAGGAACGGTAGGGCTGCGGACTGGGTCAGGTCAGGTCAGATCAGGTGACAGAACCACCGTTCTAAGGCAAGATCAGGTCAGACAAGCCAGCACTTCAGAGCTGGGGCTGCTAAGGTCAGATCAAACGACAGATCGTCCCTTAAATGTAAATTGGGGAGGGTTGCTCACTGAGTGTGTTGCATTCATATTTTGAAGGTTGCGGCAAATCATTCAATATATGCACGAAGGCCGCGCATACGTGACGAACGTGACCCAGCCTGTGACATGATTACTGCATCGTGGTGACGAAACAGCCAACCATGGGCGTGGGGTCGTCGGGAGACGGGCTTTTGGCCGCCATTTGCATCCTCGACATCCGCCCATTTTTCTCGAGATGGATAAGGACGAAATTGCCCTTGACCTCCCCTCGCCGCCCACGTGACTGGCAGATGGCTAAATGCACCAGCGAATACTCGGTCTGTCACTGTTTCATACTCCACATGTATGGTCATTGGCGAGTTTGGTGTAACCAGCTTTTGCTTTTGTTTTATTATCGAGGTTTTCGCATTTTTTTATTGACGGCTAAGTCGCATTTTACAGGATAAGCATCAGCATGGGGCTATGTTGATGAATGGGTCCTTTTCCCGCATCTTTTCATGCTCGCACCATGGTTAAACAACGAATTCTTGCCGATATTATTTATGGCGCAGTTGCCATCTCATTAGAATCATTTCTGCCGTGCTTGGAATGATCTGACCGAGCCTCGAAGAGACCGCTCTTGCATCCCACAAATAAACAAACAAATGACTGCAGTCGTGTCCAGAGTTGATCTGATGCATTCGAAGACTGGGTGTGGCTGACACTCGGGAAATGCTGCGGTTGGTTTGCTTCTTCACGCAGAACCCCAACACACACGGCTTGCCGGTAAGTCTGAGCTTCCGAGAGACGTTTCCTACCCCGACCGGCGGCCATGCACCGCAAAAGTCGGCCACGAGCGCCGAATCGCCCGGGCAAGGCAAAAAGCGCGAAAAATCCGGCCTTCCTGCAGACCGGCGAAACCGGAGCCGCCGGCCGCGTACTAATGAGTGCGGCTGGCCGACGTCAGCGCGCCTCTGTTCGCGGAACGGAGCAGCCTCGCCGGCCGCTTATCAGCTGTTTACCGGCGCCGACCCGCGGCCCCCGGCTGCGCCAAAACACTGGCCACTGTTGACATTCTCGGCCGACGGAAGCCGACTGCTGTCACAGCAGCACTGCCCGGCAAGACCAAACAGACCACCGGCAGACGTTGATTCATGTCACAGCAGAACAGATGGGAAGGACCACACAGGAGCGGGGCCCGCACCAGGGGAGCTCACAGACAACTACAGGGCCGTAAGACGCGGACGAGTGAGTTCTGATGATGATTTAAAGGTCATTACCATGTGCAGTTGTTACTGATCTCCAGAAAATATTCACCGATGCTCTTTTCCAGTTCTGACTAGAATTGTCCTTATTCCGAAAAAAGCCGCCTGAGTTCAAATTGTTCTTTTTAGAAGTTGTTCGTAGCATTCTTACGTAGAAGGAATGTTTGTTTTCGTAGGCATTGTTGCTGAAAATATTGCGCTGTATAGCGGTGCAAAACGTCAGTAATTTGCAATCACAGTTCAAACACAGTTTGTTGTTAATATCACCGATATGGTTCAGATGAAACCTTCACAAACAGATCCTCTTTACGAGGAAAAAAGAAAGGGTAACAACATGATTAAATAATGTCATTTAGTATATAACACTTGCGATTACCTGTTTCTTTACTCTTTGCTTTTGTTCGTATGCTGTACTTGTAATTTAGACGCAGTATTGTGAAAAGCCGGTAATAATGCTATCTGGACACATGGACATGGATCGTAGTCGTTTGTTAATTGCGTGTACACGATGTCTAAGAAAATGTGTTCAGTTAGCATTGATATGAAACAGAAAAAGACAATGCCAAAGAGGCAGTGTTTTCAAGAAAGCGTTGGAATTGTTAAACAGTTTTGTGGGATCTTCGGACCGAGGAACATTTAGTACAAATATTCTGTCTTACGGATAACAACCTTAAGATTATGCAGTTACTAACACACAAATACTCCCCTCAGTTTTACAGGACGGTAACATATGACTCAAGCCAACCCCGGCGGCTGCTCCGCCTGCCAGAAAGTGACTAACGTTACAGGTACTAACAAGTGCTGAAACTGGAAGGCAACCGCAAGAGCAGCGGCCGACTCACGGCAGAAGTCGGCGGAGCGCCAGCTGATGGAGCGCGACGTGCGCCGCTCGCACTCGGCCGCAAACGCGGCGAACGTGGAGCAGACGGCGGCGCGGGCGGCCGCCTCGGCGCTCGGGTCGTAGTAGCCGGTCGCGGCGCCGTGCCCGGACTGGCCCAGCGCGTGGCAGTACCCGGCGGCGCAGGCCGCGTAGAACGCGTTCACGTCCGTCGCCTGCGGACGTCGAACGTCGGTTTCGCCCGGCAGCACGGAACAGAGGTCGCACGTAGAGCTGTGCGGTCATGCGGCCTTACGTAGGGGCTGTGCGGCACGGCGATGTTTTTTAACATGCTCATACACCGGCGCAGTGTCAGTCGTTTTTCCAACGAAGCCACGTGAATGTTAAACAGATGGTTGCAATACGGCATTATGTAATGTGGCTATATATCGTGACTGATGCTCCCGTTTAATGGTAGAATAAGCTCAACAAGGGAATACTGTTTGGCAACAAGTGCAGGAGCATATCGAACATGATGCACATGAGGTGTGGGCGATGCTCCTAACCTACGCTCGCAGTCGTCAGCAGGACTCTGTCATGATATTCTGCTCGTGATATTCTACCTGCGCCTTGATTTTCAGACTAGCTGTTTTTTGTCCCTGACTATCAACTGGCAATAGCCATGTCATCGTGGAAAAGTTGAACTAATATATGTCCATGTCTATGCATCGTGTATCGTACGTGAGACCATCCGGACGTGACTGACCTCCCGGCAGGGCACGAAGAACTCTGCCTCGGTGATCCGGGAGCAGACGGCTCGGGCCGCGCTCTGCATGGTCGGCGAGCAGCGCAGCTCCCTGCTGAGCATTCTGGCCGGACACTCCCCTGAGCCACAGCGACACAGCGTCAGCCCGTCCGCCAGCGATCAACGCGGCCCACACCTATCCAACGACCCCGAACAGTGACAAAACTGCGCATCTTTAACCTCGCAGCTTGTGACGAGCGCTACCAACAAATCGAACTTGAAGTGCCTGGGTCCAGCGCTGTCTCTGCCCCGGCAGAGCGGACCCTCACCGCCGTCCGGGTGCTCCTGAGTGCTGTTGTACTCAGGAGCACCGCCGTCTGAGTGCTGCTGAGAACGGACGCTCACCACCGTATGCGTGCTCCTGCTCCTGCGCAATAATCATTCTGCGCCGTCCAAGAGCTTCTGCAGGATAGGCATTCACCACCGTCCGAGTGTCCCTCCATAACAGACGTCACCGTCTGAGTTCTGCCGTACAACGGGCACCCACCACCATCAGAGCGCTCCTCCAGAGTGGACACTCACCGTCGTCGGAGTGCTCTTCCAGAGTGGCGCGCAACCCGTCCAGCAGCAGGTCGTTGTTGGGATTGCCGTCCAGAGTGCCGCACAGGCCACCGACGGTGCCCCACGCAGAGGGCTCAGCAAGCACCGTTGTAGAGTCCTGCGGCACCAGCGTTTCAGTACAGCGGCACAGAGTTCAGTGGCCCCGGCAGTAGTAGCAACAGCAGTATACCTCCACAGAGTCCCACGGCACCGAGTCATGTCGCGCCAACAGCGCACCATCTCGAAGTCCTCGGGCACCAACGGCGCACAGTGCCATAGTCCTGCGGAACCAACAGCGCGCCGCCACGGGAACACTTCCTACATTTTCAAACAAAAGGTGCAACTCCGGAGGCCAGCCAGTTACCTTTTTATAGTGAATCGTCATGCCGACGTCGTCGGCCTTGATTATCAGCATGTTGTTGGAGGTCTCTTCCAGCACAACACCGCCGATCTCGCTTGGCAATTCAATGTCCACTTCTGGGAGGTATGGCTGTTTCTGTGAAGAAGCAGGCATCGTCAACAAAATGTTTTCGAGGCACAGGCATATGATGTTAATACTGCGTTCATCACTCATGACCTTACAAGACCACCTTATCTGCAAAAGATTTTGCTGCATCATTCGTTGCAGTTCTTGAATTTTCTCTCAGCTATTTTCGTATCAGCCCATGACTCGGAATACAACAGTCCCACGTTATGTCGAACTAGATAGCCACTTTTCTCGTGCGCCTCGGATGTTCGTTGACTAACTGGTCACTGACTGGCTGTTAACTGACCGACTTATATGCGGGATGAGGACATCCGTCGTTAAGCCCGCTATTATGACCCTCACATCGAAACGAAACTTAATATTCGACACTCCCTGCAATGCATCATCGACCACTCATCCGTCCTGGACTGCGCGTGTGACAGCAGCCAAACCCCCGCCTGCCGGCACAACGCAGCAGGTCCGCACTGACCCTGGTGACGATGATGTGGCCTGCGATGTCCGTCGTCACCGTCAGCCGGATGGCGTCCAGCACCAGCTGCAGGTGCCACGGACAGTCGGGCTCGCCGCACGAGCGCACCACCGACAGACGGAACAGAGAAGTCACCTGGTCCTTGACGGCCGTCAGAGAGCACCCGCCGACGAAGCTGCCGACAGGCGCCACGCGTGAGCAGGCGCCACGTGCCAACAGGTGACGCGTGTCTACAGGCGCCACGTGTGAGCTGGGGCCACGAGTCAACAGCCGTCAGCCGAGACGTGGCGTCAGCTGTCAACAGCTAAAACGTGGTGACAGGTGCCGCGCCTCAGCAGGCACCACGTGTAAGCGGCACCGCGTATCAACAGGTGCTACGTGCCAACAGGCGCCAGGTGTTACCACGCATCACGTTTGATGAACGGCAAGAGTTAACAGGGCAGCGTTTTAACATAACCGGCGTCCATCGTCCAGCGCTGAGATATCCCAACCTGCATTGGCATAAATGAATGGAGTCGAAAAATAGTCTACCCAGGGCACCAAACTGGATACAATGTTTATGAAAATGCCAAAAAAACTAGATCTGGTTGCTGCTGCAGTTAACACTGCAATTAGTAAGAGGATGACTAAAGCGGCCAGATTTGCTTGGACCCCCGGCAAATCCGGCAGTGAGACTGCTATGAACTGCGAAGGCAACGGGCCCGGACATTCAAGGACACGGACCAGAGGGGGCCTCACCTGTAGACCGTCCCGTCGAACGTTTTCACGTGTTTGCCGGCCCACAGCGTGCACTGGCGCGGCTCGGGCGCCACGCTGGGCGGTATGAAGGTGGCCAGACTCGGGGCCACCACCGCGAACCCTGGCGCAGGAACACCAGAGGCGTCACTGGCTCGGCCAGCGCTGACGTGGTCAACACGGCCCCAGTCGATCTCGAGCTGAGTTATTAACGAATTCGACACCAGCTCTGGAGCATTTGCGCCTCCATGGTTTGGAGAGAAGTGGTGCAAATTTATGAAGAGCGGTTGCATGGCAAAAAAGATTGCAAATGCTATTTAAAAGCATTATTTTCATGTGATGTACACTACAAGAACATTCGGAACAAGAGCTAAATGACTTGTGTGAAACCATCCGGAAAAATGGGAGTAAATTTTCTCTGCGCGGTCCCGATACGTGAAGTAACGGCGCAAGCTCCACGTCGTGCCGCCAGTGCAGAACATCAAGGTGGCAGCTGTGCGTAGGGCGCGGCGCTGGCGGATTTGGGCAAGATGTCTTTCACGCAGCGTCATGAAGCTGATGTCGAAACGCAGAACAGGCACTCACACACGTGGCTGGGGATTTCCGAAAATGATCCGAGCGCCTGCGCGGGATTTCGGACCGTTTCTTTCCGGTCATTTTCATAGGCCTAAAATATATGGCAAAGGCTTGTGATAACATATCTTAATGTATAGCGTTGTAGACCCTCCCATCCACTTCAGATCTCCGAACATGCCCACACGTGCAGAGAACATATTCCCTCCAGCCTGCGTTCGTACGCCCACGCTGTACGGCAAGTTTCAGCCATTCTCTTTCAAGAAATAATGGATTTATTCGCAGAATCCCATGCAATTTTATCATTCTTGACTATGTCGACTCTTTCCATCCTCCCCTTCTTCCCCGCCGTTTCCCGTCTGTCTCTCCCTCCCGTTTTCTTCTTCCCTTCTTTTCCTTCCCCCTTTCTTTTTGTTTGCCTGTCTCTATCTTCTCCTCTCCCTCCCCCCTCTCTCTCTCCTCCCCCGCTCTCCCTCTCGTTCCCCCGCTGTGTGGCGTACCAAAATCACACTGCGGTATTGGCTGCGGGAAGTACTGGCCCGTGCTGTAGTCGCATTGGTACACCTCTTCGGGTGGCGAGGTGAAAGGCACGCCTTCCGGACAGTACAGCCGGCAGCCGAACTGGTCACCCCGGCCAGAGCAGTTGTATCCGCCGTTGAAGGTCAGCTGGGTCTTGGGGTTGCAGTTCTCCACCGCTGCAAGACAGGCGGTCACCGTTGACTCGTCTCGCCGAAGTCATCTCGCCAGAGGTGACCACAGCATTCATCACCCGGCAGCATTCAGTTCCCGATCGCTATTCGTGGTGTTTAAATGATATAACGCGTTTCTTTTGCTGCTGCCGATCCCTACAGATTACACTCACACGGACGCCCCTATGCGATTAAATTCCCTAAAAACCACCACTGACATGGTCTGCTGCGGAGCGCCACCGTCCATTGCCGTTATATAAGCCAAAGCGACCATATGTACAGGACATGAGCGTGTGCGTATTACATAACTTCAAAGACCGCACCAAGGTCGCCTTCAGACGCCTGCGATATGATCGTGGTATGATCATACACCGCTAACATGCGCCATCAAATTGACCATTCGTGAAACAGGCCACGATCGGTTTGTATATCTTGACTCGCAGGCATGGAATTTAGCGGACATCGGTAGACTAGTATCAGCGAATCCTCAATCTACACAAACCTCGCTGTTCGGAAACTCAACTTACAAACGCTTGATAAAAGATAAACAAACTGCACGAGGATGTATGCACTGGCATTTCAGGACTTAGTCATAAATGCAGAGTGTGTTTTAGCCAGTAGTTGGCACATAAGCGTCAGTCAGGCATTGATGGCCATTTGCTGCTCAGTAAATGCCAGTTTTTATGCAACGCTCGCAATACACTTATATAGAAAACCTGGTCTAAGCAAGCGCCGATTGACGAAAGGAACTCCAGGAACGTTTGCACATATCGAGTATCGCACACAGACTGGCTGGAGACCTTGCCTGAAGGTCAGTTCGGTACTCACGCCACTGGCAGGAAGGCCCTCGGAACTGCTCAGGACACGTGCAGAGGTTGAAGGCCACGCACCTGCCACCGTTCTCGCAGTGGGGGCGGCATATTGCTGCAAACACAAGGCCGCGGTCGGTGTTACATTGACGACAGTAATGGATGCTCTGATAAAGGACCTCCTGTTTATGGTGAGGTCAGTATCACTGCCGGACTTTGCAGCTCATCGTGCATTGTTGCGTGGCCAAAGGTGAGCGATTATAGCGGCGAAACTTTTCATCACTTCCGCACCGTTCGTACCCAGCGCAGGTCAGCTTCACGTCGTCAAAAGGTCCATGGCGCACCCGATGGAGTCATCGGACGGGTGGATAGACTGCGCCGCAGTACCTTGTGTCAGACGGCACAGTCTACCCACCAAACGATCACCGGCGAACACGAGGCCGACGGCACGAACACCAAATCACCCCAGCGCTTGTCAGTTTTCTTTGCATCAGTTCAGGGGCTTCGCAAAGGGATAGGGGATGGTGGCGCGTGGTGCAATGGTGCGCCTCGGGTGCTGCATGACAGGAAGTTGCTGGAGAACCTTGATGTCTTTGGAAAACGCCTCCAGTTTTAAGGTTTTCTCGCTCCAAGGTAAAATGGCGGTGGCCGCCCCACTGAAAACCTTCACGAGTGCATTTTTTTAGCCATGCCCACCAAACGCCCATCTTCTGAGAGTTGTATATGACATTTCCTGAAGGTACAGTATGTGCAGCCGTTTCCATGCCAAGTCATATATCCATACACAGGAGCCCTTTAGCCCCTTTAACACCTTAAAAGTTTATAAGGTCTAATGTATTTTGCGACTCCTTCTTTTCTTGCTGGACAGTTGGGCTTAAATCTGAATCATCATACACTGAAACGGCTTACGCGTTAATAGAAAAACATATTGTTATATTTTTGGACCTCTAAATCAGTCATTTGAAATTTACCGACACTGGCTGCAATTCAGGTAGCAGTTATCCAAAGCAATGACAACCGGCTTGAGGTTCTGAAGAGCTAGCTCGCTCTCTACGTTTGGAGGCACATAAAGCTCCATTGCCAGATAATGCCCAGTCAATACACGATAGTGGATTTCAGAGTTGACAGGAAGGGCAAAGGCCACTTTGCAGTAATGCATTCCCTTGCTGCACGCCCTGCAGCTGGAAGACTCAGGGACAGGCGTGACCGACGGCTGACGTCAGATGCCGCCTAGCTGCGGGCCCACTCACGCTGGCAGCTGGGGATCTCGGCGAAGCGGTCTTCGGCCGGCGTCCAGCCGAAGTCCTCTGAGCACTCGATGTCGAACGAGGTCCGATGGTCGGCCGTCTCATAGCCCCGGGAACAGGTGACGGAACACAGACCGCTGCCGGCGTCAGGTCAGGTCATCAGGTCAGATGGACACCTCGCTGCCTCCGAGCACCGGCAACAGGTGACGGAACACCGCCTGCGACCGGCGTCAGGTCAGGCCATCAGGTCACAACGACGCCTCACCCAGTCAGGCCATCTTTCTCAGACATCATCTCGGGGTCCAAAGGCGCAGGGCGCTGCCGTCACCGGAGCACGATCCCAGGCTCCGGTCCGGCGTGGCTCTGCCAGAGTCAGCAGCCGGTCGGCCGCGCAGACCGCCGGCGGCCGTCGCGGCGTCGTTCGGGGCGCCGGCGGAGGTACTCACACGTCCCGGCAGCTCATGCGCGCGTTGTAGACTGTAGGCCGTGGCGCCGTGCACTGTCGCTGGCGCGTCTGGCACTGGCGGCCCTCGAAGCCCGGCGGGCACCGGCAGACGTTGACGCCGACGCAGGAGCCACCGTTCAGGCACGGCAGCGCGCACACGGCTGCGGCACCGAGAAACACGGGCTGATGTCGAGCCAGGCTGCTGACGGAGGAGGACAGGCACTCTCATGGGCCTGTGCGCCGCCCCCACCGTACCACGTCACGATCTGCCTCTTCATTCGACATCTGTTTTGAAGGGTTCATGGGGGGTTCATGAGGGGTTTCGATCCAGTTCCGCTGTGGTCTTTTGCCGTCCCAAGCGTATCGACGAGGTATATAAACCATGTTTGCATTTGACTGGAATTTGGGCGTGCGCCTGTTTTTGTTTTGCAATACAGACAGTTTCTGTGCAGTCGGCAATAACTAGTTTCCTCGATTTTCTGCACAGGCTTCCCAAAGCTTCAGCAGCAATATTCGGGATATGTTGTGTGTGGTCCTAACATGCAAATGCGGCAATAATATCGTTTTGACCAAGTGTTCTGCCATTGCTCAAAAGTCTGGGGATGAGCAGTCGACGTTGTTAAGGAATATTTATTCAGTCCACCCCCCCCCCTCCCGTGGCACAGCCTGCGACCCTGATCTGAATGACAGTGTGACAGCGCGCCAAGTCAGCGCTTCTCCCGACTCGAAAGGTGGCGTTGGGTGGTGCTGGGTGGTGCTGGGTGTGGTGCGATGCGATGCGACAAAGCACGGCACCCAGCTGCGCGGCGCGAGGCGTGAGCTGTGCCAGCTCCGGCCGCGGCCGGACAGCGGGCCCGACACTCACGCTGGCAGCTGGGGATCTCGGTGTAGGGCTCCGGCGGCGCCCAGACGCCGTTCTCGCAGCGGATGATAATCTGCTCCTCGCCGCCGGGGAACAGGTGGCCCTCCATGCAGGTGGCGCGGCAGCCGGAGTACGTCGAACACCTGATGGCCGAGCTCATCGGCGGCGGTGGCATTTCGTCACAGCCGCCGCGGTACCGCGAGCTGCGGCCGCCGCCCGGCTGGAACACCTTGCTGCCGCCCCTGTGCACCTTGGAGGATCGCGGCGGCGGCGGCGGCGGCTCCGGCGCGTAACCGTCGTACCTGCAGGCGGCGTGTGACGTCACTCGTAGGAGGTCCGTGCTCCGGCTGTGCAGTAGTGGTGTAATGCGGCATTTCTTTTATCAAACGGCAGACCGGCATCTGCGGAAGCCTTCCTACGTTAACGTTTTTCAGTGCATTTCCTGCTCAGTCGCAGCTGGGACGAGGAACGGCACTCCAGGCCGTTTCATACCCGTGTTAGTTGTGTTGATCACACCAAACGCAGTTGAAGGAGGTAAAAGTTGCTTCCTATATATATATATATCCTTGCAAGACGAGCTATTTCAAAAATGAATTTTTGTTAGTTTGAGAATGCGATTAAAATGCCTTCGACATGTGAATTATCAATAGCATGTTTATCATCTCATCCCTGTGCCATCCGCAAAGTCACTGTCGAGAAGTATGTGATTCGGTATATTGACCTATATTTAGTTATATTAAAGGCAGTTAAACAGCACTGGCGCTTAACTGCCTTGGCATTAAATTGCCACTGGAGTATCCAGAACATGTGGTAAAGAAGAGCCAAATCTCCAGCCGCGAAAGTTAACCTATCCTTAAATACTGATCTCCAGGGGATTTTGGCTATTTTTTGTCATTTAGGAGCAAAATACCCCGGGCTCCTTCGGAAAACAGGACAGGGGCCAAAAGATAAATCGGTCGCGAGTCTTCCCACGAAAGGGGCACCGTGGCCCCTATGGCCCTTCCCTGGATCCACCAGTGGTCGTTACAGCCCAGACCGTAAGCTCCAGCGTTCGGTATGGGAAGCATTAGTGGTTATATAACCAGGTTCAAGGGGTGCAAATAGCGCTGTAAGCCAGTCATTAGATATTTACCGGCCCCGAATCGCTGGCAGGTCGCCATCGGGAAAAAAGATCCTGCAAAGCGCCGCAGAGTAGTGTCACATGAACAGGTTCCTGTAGGACCACGTCACACGGCACAGTTCACAATAAGAACACCAAGAGCGCGGTGAAAAATCGTGTATTCCCAAAAGCTTTCCCAAAACAATTGTGTGGCCTAGCCCCACTAGAAACGTACTAGCGGGTATGGAAATTACCTTTAGCATAAAAGCATAGGTGTACATGGATTTCGCGACGCTTTGTTCCTGCCTGCCCATCTTCAAGTAAAACAGCAGCTCTGCACTGCAGACCTAACAGACACGTATTCAAGACAACGTTTCTGTACACCTCGTCAGTGACGGGGTCGGCAGTTCTCAGAGCAGCCCGGAAGCGGAGGACGCGTGCCTGTCTGCCGCCGACCCTGCAGCCAGTGGAACACAACCAGCGGCCTTCTACAGCTGACTGATGCATGGCAGAAGGAAGTCAGAAAAAGTTGGGGCGAGGTGCGGGGATCGGCAGCGGAAGGCTCTGTGGTATTTTGGGCATGTCCAAACCGGACGAGATGACCTGAGTCCCATAGCCCTCTTCCGCCGTTTCCGTTTCCGTGGCGCGGACGTAGAGCCGTAACCGTTACCCTAGACGCGGCCTCTTGCTTAGGATGTCCACTAAATGGAGCGACTTGTACTTTGTCAGCGGTGATACGGTGCAGGTCGGCCACCGGCTGGCGACGACCACAAAAACTACGCAGTTGCTGTCCCGGCAAACGTCTGTCCTGTGAAGAGGCCCCCCCCCCTGGATATCGTGTAACAAAAGAATGAAACTAAAATAACTTGCTATCGAAACGCAGCGTGTTTAGAGCAGCGTGATCAAACGGGCTCCGTTGGTATGGCAAACGAGACATTTGCAACAAGACAGTTTGCTGACCAGATTTTATCTTGCAGACGATCGGCGACTGCGGCGCTTGCTTCCCAGCGGCAGTCCATCCAGGGTCTTTTGAGAGAAGCCTGGTTGAAAGCTACGCCGTGCTACGTTTACAAAAATTAAAACAGACCAAAGTCAATTGCTTGCGCCAAAATTATCACCACCATTGACACTTGCATGTCATCTGCTGTCAAACTGGGTCTCTGGTCGCTAAAACCTTCCGAAAATAAAAGAATAAAAAACAGCTATCATCATAAAAAGGGGCTCATAACATTCATTTGCTGGCGCATTTAAGTTGCCATCGATTTTTTTGCAAACCATAGCTCGACGTGTTAAATTAACGGTCTCACTGAAGGTTTCATGGGACTAAACAAATTCAAACGGCGGAATAGGCGCCAGATTTGTTCTTCACACAGCTCAAAGTACGTCCTTAGCCACAGAGTGCGGGGAACATCCATCCCCACTGTCTGAGTCATGACTGCATGACTGATTGATGATGCATGCTATATCATGCATGATACAAGATCGATAAGGCATGTATGATTGATGCATGATCGATGTAAGTTATGTTTCCACTTGATAACAACCGTCGTCTCTGCAAGTCATCCCTTCCAGTATTTATTACGAACATCCATCCAAGCCTTACTTACAACGCTCATTCGTGCCACGTTTGATATACAGATCGTTTCAGTTATCAGTTATAGACATGGGAGAAGATTCCCTCCTAACGCACACCCAAGAATTAAACAGTGATTGCGCAGAAACTGCAGTTTTATGTTGGTTGCTATGGGTACTTTCATGCTCATAATTCAGGGAACAGCAAGGCTATGTACTTGTCTAAGACGAGGAAAAAGGAAAAGGACATTAAGGACACTGTATGGATGATCCGCTCATTTCAACAGAAGTACCTAAATGTGCAGCCATTGGGAGTCCTCGGAACAATGCCTTTCTTAGTCTTAAAAATGTGTGTCACC
Source organism: Capitulum mitella (assembly GCA_030062745.1). NCBI lineage: Eukaryota > Metazoa > Arthropoda > Thecostraca > Pollicipedomorpha > Pollicipedidae > Capitulum > Capitulum mitella. The sequence continues at coordinate 26,668,644 of CP099849.1, forward strand.
CATGATATCAGTGACTTTTGCACTGCAGTCCTTACTTGGTTCAAGGTTATTTTTGGTCAGAATCATATGATAAATGGACATAATCAATGATAAATGGACGCCAATTACCATTTTCCCGTTTTCACGACCTTGGAGGGGTCATAATATAACGTTAAACACTGATTTGTATGCCAATAATATTTGGAGTCCTTGGTCTTTGCCAGAAGTCATTTTGGGCCCATTAAAAACGTCATTTATTTTACTCCTCATGTGATCCAGTGAAAAACAGAATCTGCAGACATGGCCTCCTTTGACGGTTATTTGAAAGATCCTCGTGAAACATAAAAGGCCGAAATGACTTCCAATGTCGAACTAAAAACAGCCTACACGCTCGTTTTGTTTCATTGCTTTATCACGTCAAGTTTGGAAATAGCTGGGGGCGATCGTATCCCCCTCTCCCATGTACGGAACGCCAGAGAGCAAATACTGGAGAGGCTTAAAGACAAGATTAATGGTAAAAACCAGCTCTCTGGCAGTTTTGGACAAATGTCAGAATTAAGTGCCTAACCTTTTAAAAATTATAAAATCCACGTTTCAGTTCGCTTTTAATATGTTGCAGAATGACTGTGCACAGTTAGGAGAAAGAAGATCTTTCGTTGTTTGGAACACAAGTCCAAAGGACGTACACTGATACATGTATTGTAAAGGCATGGGCGGGACCAGAAGGAATGGGGGAGGCATCGGGCCATGACGCCCTTTCGTTGGAAAAAAGACGGAATGTCTTTTGTCCTCCCCCTTTTGAAAGGAAAATAATGTATTGTGTGTTTTCAAATGATTAAAAAAGACATGATGATTTTCGAAAATGCCGACACAAAGTGGCCAAAATCCGGGTACAATGAACATTTGTGGGTAGGCTAGGTTACACGGGTGAAGTTTTGTCCCTCCACCTTCCCTCTCCCTTCATACATGGCCTAGATCCGTCCTTAAACTGAGAATTACAGCCGTCTGTATCATACTTGTGGTGGTCAACATTGTCGGCCAGCAAGACGCGTGATTGTACGTCCTAGGAAAACAACTCGAAATGAATGCACATGAGACCTTTTGACATCAAAAGCGCAATATTACATCAAACATGTTTTCGTGAAGCGATTTTGATGATTTTACGTAATATTCTTGATATATTATTCGCAATATTCATAATATTCTTTGGCCCGAACGAACGCCACGATTGAAGAAAAGCATGACGTGCCAGATAGTTATTTAGCTAACTTGGACGTACTGTTTGCGACATGCGCAGTCCTTGTCCTTGCGTTTGTGCTTCAGGAGGCGCAGTGCGTCAGGAACGCACTTTCCGTTAAATTTTAGCCCTTCACTTTTCCGTAGGTTATTACTACTCTTTCCGGAATTCATGGCACCTCTTTAGCTTGGAAGCATTATGAGTGCACAGACGTTGTCATCCGACGGGGTTGGTTTTGAAAAGCGCCACCGTGACCTCGTGGATAAGAATTCGGACAACAGAGCCTGGTGCGCGTCAGGCACTGGGTTCGTGTCTCAAAACGGACACCCCTGTTTGACCCGAGCGGGACCGACAGCGTCAGCCGGTCACGAAACGACCTTGTCATAGGGCTGCAGGGCACTATACACATCCTCCAGCGCCATCTGGCTTGGAGGCTGGGACGACATTGCTCCATGCTTAGGACATTTGGGAATGAGGCCAGTGTTAGCGCAATAAGCTTGGCTAAATGTGAACTATGTACTCTGTGATATCAGCAGGGCCCATTTCAACGGCCCAGCTTAAGCGGAAAGCCGCCTGCATTTGTCAATGCAACAGGAGTTAATGTTCACAATTATTCATCTTCCACTATTTACTGCAATATCAGCTCCACAGACCACATAACCAGCGTAACACAATTGCGCAGACTCTGATACTTTAAACAGAGTCTTCCATCATGGTCGGATTTTCATAAACCGAGACCTGTGCTGTCTGACAATTCTCACGGATAAGGCTTTCAATATTCTGAAAAAGTTCATAGGTTTAGAAATGTAATTAATTAAGAACTATACTTATTGAGCGAGATCCGATGGGGTGCTAACGGTGATCGTTCACTAATCTTTAGCGGCTTGGTCAATCGAATCCACTTGTGAAGACTACTCAGCTTGCTTGATACGGTAGTTTAGTTTAGTTTAGTTTAGTGTCCACCCGCTCGAGCACAGTTCTTTCAAGACATCACGTCATACAAACAGCTATGTATGTTTCACTTGGATGTAACGCAACGATGATTTTATGAAGCCTCGCAGCTCTGAACGCACGCCTGAGTACCTGCAGAGCCATACATAGTGCTTACCTAACATAATGCACGTCAACAGGGCACCTGCATCAAGGGAGCGACCTCCCTCGTGTCGGCCCAGGATTACCAACTGAACTGTTAATTGGCTTTGCAGTCCCAAGGCCCGCTGTAAACTGGCGCAGATTTCCTAACATCGGGCATTGCCAACACAAGAGCGTAACAGATTCGTCTGTCCAGGACATTTGTCGCATTTGCTTGAGTCGCTTATGCGATAAATAGCGGGGCAGCTGTTCTATTCCTTGTGCGGCGTAAAAATCTGAATTGGGGCGCCCTCAATTAGAGTTCTTGCATGCGGAGGAGAGTATGTCACTCCCTTCAGACGTCTCTGGAAGGTTAAGCTACCAGAGACAAGGATAAGCCTAAAAACCACCAAACGAAAACCGAGGAAAGGTATGACGGGGGGAGTTGGAGGGAGGGGAGTTTAAGGTAGGAGATACTAAACCATGAGTGTTATGTATTATCCATGACAGATATGAATAGGTGAAATGTTATACGCAGAATTGAGATAATAATAAACGCGACCTTATCCAAAAAGGAAACAAATTAAGCATTTTTTCACCGGTATGACACAACGTTGACCTAAGCAGGTCTATAAACACAAGCGATCAGTGGGATGCTCCCGCTCGTGACATTACGCAATAGCTGTAAATAGGATACTGACACTAAATAGGACATGAGAGAAAAACATGGAAAGTCGCTTTGAACGTCCGCAATTGCGGACTGTTGAGACCCAAATGTGCATTGCAGATATGCTTCCAAGATTACAGGATAAAAACTGATAAACTGCAAGTCACGAATTAAGGTGGAGCATTCCCTTTGAAACAGCATATGCACTCAGATGCACCCAACTGAATACCAAACAATACACTTCGATAGAAATTGGTCAGCTGCATTTAAGTGGTGAAAGGCTACCTTGCAAACCATTGGTGGGAGTTAAAATATTCCGCTGTCCTGCTTACGTGAATAAATAGCATTCGAACCAAACGACAGCCATGTGGCGGAGGCAGAGCCATGCGTCACTCATGGATTGCAGCAGGGCGTCGTAGCTGGGAGACTGCAGTTCCGAATTGCAGGCTAACTCCGCCATGGCTGCAAGACTGCCATGTGACGAATGGTGTCGGGTCGCATGTAAACAGCCCTGAGGCTGAAGACGAGGCAGAATGAGCAGAGCGCCGCCACAGATTTCCATAGGGGTTGAACAGTTGTGATGGAGGGTGCAATGATCGTCCATCTTATCGCCACGCATGGGCAATGCTGAGGGCAACATGGACTGCCACGGCGCGGACCTCGCGGCCGCCACGTCCTGCAGACTCACCCCTGCGGCAGCACGAGGCCGAGCTGGGCCGCCACGGCGGCGGCCAGCAGCAGGCCCTGCAGCCTTGCCATCGGAGCGGTGAGCGGAGTGGGCCGCAGTCGAGAAGAGGCGTCCGACCCCTGCCGGCTCGCGGACGGCTCTGACCGGAGCCCGGCCGGCCGCCGCCGGGCTCGCCGCGCGCCCGGCCGGCCGCCGCCGCAGGAGGAGGGGCCACGCTGATGTCATGGCCGGCGACCGCACGTGGCAAGGTGCAGGGGCCGGTGCAGATGTAAACCAGGACAGGGGTACCAGACGGGCTAAAAAATCGGACGCCGACGGCGGATGTGGTCCCGACGCTTTAAAAAAGCGGGGTATTGTGAAGCTTTTTTCTGCCTTGATAAAGCTTCGCAGTGTTGGCCTATAAAAAGTAGGACTGTTATGTAACGTCCCTCTGTCACTTCCACGCCAGCTTATTCATTTTATTAATCGAATTACTTTCGTGTTTGCCTTCACCCGGTGAAAACCATAAAACCGCACTCCGCGCTTAACAAAATCGCCGCAATGACTCTGACTCAAGGTGAAAAATAAACGTTTTCTGGTCTGAAGCGGGTAATGCCACATTTTTAATGGGCGCAAGGCTGCATTCCCTGTAACAACGTATGCACCCTACCAACACATGCCTGAATCAACACAGACTTCAGAGGTACCTATTATAACTGTTCCGATCAGACCTCGCCGTTTTCGCCGGAAACTCTTTTGAGGTTTTGCTGAGATGAATTATGGATAAAAAGAGGGGAAGAGACATAAGACATCTAAGTGCACATCATTTTATATTTTACCGATAAATTTGGGCACAAGATTGGACTAGGCCGCTGGCCTTCTTAGTTTTGTAGCCTTAGGGGCTGGAGACTAGAGTCTCAAGCAACATTTCAAGCCTTACATGACATATATGCTGCATGCTAAATTTTGCCATGCATGCTTGAAATAGGTCAATTTTAACTCTCTTCAAGAAAATTACCGTGCGGAACCCGTTTCAGTAAACTTTCTGAAAATTAAGGGTCAAGGAAACATTAGACAACTCGTGTACATCGACTTAATACGTGCAAAGTTTTCCTCTTCCATCGAGGGTGCAACCGTAGCCAGTCAGCCAAAGACCCCACACAACAGATCGGGTGTGAGGCAGACACAGGGTTCTAGTCCAGTAACTGTTGCATATATTTCCCCGAGGTCTGGGGACGACCGGTTGCGGAGCAGCAATGTAATGGAGGGGAGTCGTACAGCAGTGGAGTTGCACGACGCGATACAGATTGTTCATGTCCGCGAATGCTGCAAAATTACTCTATGCTGGAAATTCCTTCGGCAGCGTGGTCAGAACTGAGAAACATGCATGGATCAGCATGGGCGCTGATCCGAACGCTGCTCTCTTCCATACTGTCTGGTCAGATTTATCAAAATGATGTGGCGTTGAACGCCATGCCACGCAATCTGAATAACTGGGCATATTTAAAATTCAATCATCTGAGTCATATCTAGTCATATGTCGCCAAATAGATCATGAGCCTGCAAAGTGTACTTCGGACAATAAGTAATTTGTAACGATGGCATTAAACGACTTTTTTGCTCTGTGTTCATGGTTTGCGATCCCGAGGGTTTGGGCGTCCGGACCTCCCCCAATATTTGGTGATTTTAACACTTGGTCTATGACAATGACTGTAAAGAAATGGTCTCAGATTCTCAGTGGACCTCCCAATAATTTTTGGAAATCCCCAGTCATGTCTGTGTCATCAAAACTGGTTGATCGTGCGACTGAAGAAACGTGTCGTGTTTTCTGGGAAAATGATGACATCTTTTTATTCCTATTCTTTCCGTTCAGTGGCATATGCTTAACACCAGTTTTCCGTGAATATGGCGGCGTAGTACATCCCTGTATCTCCAACAGTCATATAACTTTCACTTTTGTGTTATCCACGACTGCAGATATGCGCTCTGGGCTTTGGGGCGAAGCATGCTGGATCATTTAGCTCCCCCAAAATTGCGTCTTTCACCATCATAAGTCTGACTGAGTAGTCATGCAGGCAGGCAGCACTGTCCGAGGAAGTTGTGAATTGGGAGAAATGTAAATTATGGGCTGGTTCTTCCTATACTTGCTTTCCAGTGTATGAGGCTGTGTTCATTTCTGGGCGCTGCATAAAAAGACTTTCAGCTTCTTCAACCATTTTAACTGTGCGAAACGTTATTCAGTTCCTGGTGGTGCAAGCAATCGTCAAATAGCAATTATGCAGGACATCTTTGGTACCTGAGTACAATCAGCAAAGGTGAACGGGAGTGACAATGAAATGAAAACGAGTTCTAAGTCACCAGATAAAAAAAGCATTTGCTCATTTGATAGGACCGCCTATACGTCACCAAAGATGCTCTCACCACTGTTAGAAGGTAGCAAGTCGTGCCACATCAGCACCAAGCTTGTTATACAGACAAGCTTGTTCTCCAGAACAGATCACAACGCATGGGTCATCTGGCCGACTGCGGGGTTGACATGACGGGCACAGCCTGCCCAGCACAGGGGGGATCGCCGGCCGAGCTCAGTTCTTAGTCTCGGGAGCCGTGGCTGCGGGGGCGCCTGCTGCGAGTACCGGGAACCTGTGCGTCGGCAGCGTCGGTGCGGGGGCGCCGCGGGTTTTCGGGAAAGGTGGCGTTTCTCGGCCAGCGCACAGTCCAAACATTCCCTTCTTCGAAGACGCCTCTTCGTTACGCCTGGAGAATACATTCGGGATGGGCGGGGCCCGAGTCGCGGTTTCCCGTGAACACACGGGCTGGCCGCCACCACGATAATTCGCCCCCCATCACGTCACAGTAGAGCTTCTGGTGCAAATACCAGTTACACTCCGGTCAACACTTCTTCCATGATGTCAATGAATGGGGTGTAGTTTTTTTTTTCTTAGAGGAGTTCCCGTTTTCGCAGTAACCCTCCAACTCCAAAAAGCTACAGGGGATAGGAGGCAAAAACAGTTTCCATTCTGAATTTTTCGGGGAAAGGACTTTGGATACGTCAAGGCCAAATATTAAGACGTGATAACACCTAGACTAGCTGCCATGCAATGTCGCCATTCCTAACGAATTTCATTGGTTTGTTGGGGGTCGTCATATAATCATGGCAGACAATTAACTTTTTTTCGGTTCAGTGTTGCAAAGCCTTTTCCATTGATTCGTGACACGTTTTTTGTTGCAAAACTCCACATAACAGTAAGACCTCATTTTTTTGTTCTTCATAGCAATGATATAGCATTTTGGTGTTATTGTTATGTGTACTGTTATTGTAAGTCTTCTTGTCATTGGTGAATCATGCAGAAGCATCAATATATTCTGATATACCAGGGTACCAAAAGCATAAAAACCAAAGGGCCAAAGTGGGCTCGAGCCCTCCCATTTTTGAGACATGGTGGCTGACTCCCTTCCTCCCCCCAACTTTGGGAGCCTTTGAGCGCCAAACCCACCCATTAAAGAAGCGTTGTGTGGTAGTGCCTGGGACCTTCTGATGACTGCCTGCTTTACTGCACAAGATCAGAAAGATGTCAATCAGAGCATATCAGAGTGAGGCAGCGGAGCATGTGGTTCAAGCGTTAGTTGATATTACCCAGATCAAAACGATCGCTGGGAGATCAAGCCTCAGCGCAGCGCGTGGCGAAATCGCGATTGGCCAAGCCCGGCGGGCGCGTGGCGCAGGGCCGGGTTGCGCCGGACACGCTCGACGCGTGGGCTGCTGCGGGCTGGCGGTCACGAAGGAACTTCCGACACGTGCGACGACGCCGGATTAAAAGTACGACGGTTTGGCGCGAGTGGCTTGCAAGACATTTTATAGTAAGATTTTTCATTGTGTTGCACTACAGGAGGTCTCGCAAAATCACGTAGCTATATTCTGTTTCAGCGAATGCTCACATATAAAAGTGGTATAATATTACTGAATGCAATTGACAAAGTATGACAGATAATTGTACCTAAGAAATTTAATTACATATGAAATTTCCACGCTCGTTGACAATTTAATTATCAGATAAAACAGTCTGGTGTCGAAGGTATTTGACTTTGTTCTTATATTTAAATGTTTGACACATTTACCAGGGGCGTAACTTTGTTTTCCTTCGGTACGGAGCTTTCCATACCACAGAGAATCATTGGTATGGAATTCCATAGCAGCATGTTAACCCGTTTACGTGTTTTTGCCTTATAAAATGAAGTATAAATCAGTGCTCCTTTTTGGGGTTCGATGAGTTCATCTTTCCATATCAAACTGTCCAAGTTCTACATCCATGGTAGTTGCAAATACTTTTTACGCAACTCAGCTTTGCATGTTTCGATATATACTTTGAGCAACAAAAGACAGAGCCGATGCCAGCTTACACATATGCATATCCATAAGACATAGGGAAGGTATAAACCGCTTAACAACTTCTTTATCACTTCACTGCCAGGGGACGGATAATACAGAGTTCTAGTTATGCTCTGCGCTTGGTTAGCAAAGTTGTCTCAATGTTTTGGACAATGTGGACTCGGAGGTCGGTAGTCGGAAAGAGTTGAGAAAAGACCCGAGAATGGTACAGTGGTGGCCGAACGATTCTTGGTAGGAGACGTTCCTCACCACCGCCCAGGGATCAAGAGGATCTGAGTTGCAGGACTTACGGTCTTGGATTGCAATCGTTTTTTACGGATTGAAGATGGAATAAATCACTTAAAAGCGATTAGATTGCGGATTGCATTGCACTTTTTTCAGATTCGTTTTTCCAAGCTACACGTGATTCAGCCCATTTATTACCTGCCTTAATGCAAGCCGTTATTCACATGACTACACGTGCGAAGGGCCCAACGAAGTGGTTTCAAGGCAAAGTCGACTTACTGTCGATCTGCGCGTGCGTCAACGGTATTGCTTTATATTGTTTTCCGGGGGCTAGATCCCCGTTCCCCAGTGGGCATCCTGGCCATCAAAGGTGATTTTGGCTCGCCAATATTTCCTGCTAGTTTTAAGAAGGGGAACGCAGCTTGTTATTTGGTAAGTGATGGCCAAAAATTACAATAAAGATTACCGCCGATCACAATAAAGTGGGCTAAATCCGTTGAGAAACTCGCATTTGGGAGAGGTTAGCATAGCAGATTTTCGGTTGCCCCCCCATCCCCAAATCATTTACACAAAACGATACCCCTGACGTGCACAGTAGTTGTGGTCGTGAAGGTGGAAATCACGACCACAGCCGTCTCCTGCACGTCAGAGAGTAACCCTGATTGGTCGCGTACGAGAGCGAGTCGGCAGACCGACTGTCCAACGCTCGCCGACCCGCTGCTGAGGTCAGCTGGGACATCCTACCAGTCGAGAAGCCAGTCTGCCAATGAAAGGGTGAAATAGGGACAGAAGTAAAAAGCACACAAAAGGTTTAACAAAACCAGAGCCAACGATCAGAATCGAATCCGTTCTGGTTGCAAGGCCGGCGAGAGCCGTTCCATGAGGTCATCTTGTGACGTGCGGCATTCAGTGCAATACCTTAGGAATAGTTTACAGACTGTTATTTACTATAATTTTGGTATATTTCTTAGCGGCTCATGAAAATGCAGTGCGCAAAATTTAGAGCACCTTGTCAATTTGGGGTTGGCTGGGGGGGGGAGCTCCCAGACTAAATCCCGGCTACGCTACGGACCACAGCCAGCGAGTCCAGTCGGCATTTGCCAGTGGTGCTTCGAAACCAAGTTTTCAGGCGCCTCAGAGCATAGAAACGTCTTTCAGAGCTTGGCCGTGCTGGCAGACGTTGCCAAAAAGTTGGAGGGGCTGTCCCCTTCTTCAGAAGTTGGAGGACATGTCTCCTCTGCCCCTCCCGCCCCCTGCTCCTGATCCCATGTGTTCAAGAAGGTGATAGTTGGCCGCTACGTAAGGAATTGCATAGAAAACGAGATCACTTTTTCTGAATCGAAACGAACTGCCTACTTATAAGCGAAGAGGGGCATCAAAGAATGTCCTTCCCAATGTGTGTAACTTAACCCTATTCCCGGCAGGGGGCTGAATCCGCTCCCCTCGGGTTTTTTGCTTGCCAATTCCAGGATTTTTAACGTAGCTTCCCAAAACTTGGTGACTTTTCCCAGCCATTCTTTCTACGTGCCGTGACAAAATTTCAAAATTCTATTTTGCTCAGGAGCGGAGCCAGGCAACGTTTTTGGGAGACACCTCAGGCCATTTTTGGCTTGTTGAGGGTAAAAGAAAAATGTCTGCCAAAAACAGAGTTTTTAAGATGGAACCTAAAACTTTATATGGCTGTATAGCTAAAAAGCTGCGAAATGTGCGTATCTAATTTTGTTTATCTGAGGTCACTTTTACATGGCCAGGTCAAGGTCAAAAGTCAAAATTTTCTTTTTGCAATGATTTCGGCGCCGTTTTTTTTCAAATACCAAACCCAGAATATATATAACGTAGAACGGTGCCCTCTACTTGTGTACCAAGTTTCAGCTTGATATCAGATCGGGTCACGGAGCTATGACCTAAAATGTCAATGCGCGTACCCTATATCGCAAAAGCCATAAAATGAAAGTTTTGAAATAGAGTAAATTCAAATGATTGAAAACGTTTACAGATAATACTAAATGCACACGAGATCATTCCAAGTGACCCCAAGATCACTGGAGGTCACTGAAGGTCAAGGGTCAGAAGTTGATATGAAGAACGTGTGACCATGACAGTTTCCCCTTTTTCATGTCCCTGGCACCGCCTATGCTAACATTATACAAACACTGTGATGCGATTTGTATTTCTTTAGCATAACATGACTAGCAGAAGCCAAAAAAGTGTTTTTGCCTCTTTTGTTCATTCAGTTGTTAGAAAACTATCCTCCTATTTTTGAAACCCTGTGAACGCCCATGAATTTTCTCAAAATTTCAGATTTTTGTAACGCCCATGGTAAAAGCCCTATCCATAATCTCTCGATTCATGCCAGTTTCATTGAAGTCGGTCGAGAAACAACGGAGTTATAAGAAGTCCAAAAATACCCCTATTTTGACATTTTTGCCCCTGCATCCACACATTTCAAGATTTTGAAAGTTTCTTTTTATCAAAATGTAGTTTACGTCATGACAAATCGATTGCCGTTTGCTGCGATAAAATCGGACGAGTAGTTCTCGAGATCTCAGGGGGGGGGCGAATCCGCCCCCCCCTGCCGGGAATCGACCATACCGTCTAACCCTCCGGGAATAAGGTTAATGCTTCCTCATCTAGTGCAAATTCGTAAAAGGGTCAAAGACTGTGGTACGATGGCTGACGCCCAACCCCTCATCGCAAGCAATAAACATCGTGGCGCATACTGCTGTGGCTGTTTCAGCGCCAGTTAACGATCCGAAGAATGGATTGTAAAAATGATTGCGGGTTGGACTGCAATCCTTCCGGCTTTGTACAATTTGGCATTGGATGACATTCCTTTTGGTACTAAGAATTTGAGAATGGATTGCAATCCTTTTTAAAAAGATTCTGATGTTCCCTGTCACTGGCCCAAAGGTGCCAACTCATCCTGCTTTATTATCCGCCGCCTTGTTCTACATTGAAACTGAAGTCGCTAGTTTTACCGACTGTTACGGCAGAAGTGCTACTTTCCACACCGACCATTCTGCGTGAGGACAGATTGCTCATCTAGCCATCTCACTTATAAACGCATCCTCAGGACGAGCCATCCATCCACAGCACAGAACACCACGACATGCTGCAGAAGTTTGGTTTAGATGACTAATGAACTAATCGTGGCTACTCTATGAGGAAATTGCCGCTCAAATGGCAAGGCCCGTTAGCCAGAGATAACTGTGTGTGTGTGTGTGTCGTCGGGGAATAACAAGGATATAAAGAGGACACAGCGGGCTTTTGAATCCCACCCTAAAGCGGATTCGTTCGCGTTGCGTGACACGTATTGGCAGGTAACATGACTCTAAGCCTCTGGGTATTTTAAATGAATGCAAAAGATAATTTTTTATGCCAAGGCTACTTTCTACATCAAGCTGTAAAAATTTCCACCTGCAGTATAACAGTGAATAGACTGCTATCATCTTCCTCGAACCCCTGTATGTTCCAGTTCAGGCTTAAGCCCTTTAAATCAATAGGGGAAGGCTGATAGGTCAGGGGCATCCTCTGACATAATAAATGGAAATGGTCCCCAAGTTAGACTGTCAGCACCCCCCCCCCCCCATCAGGTCCTTTCTCCACCTGTATTAACGCTTTCCATAGCTCCATACGTGAGAAGCTTTACCAAGCTATGGCAACCACCCCCGTCGAGAGGGGGTGGTTGCCACCCCACCTCATTTCTTCCATAGCCAAGGTAGAGCAGAGAAATAAAGACGAATTAGTAGCCCTTGTCATTTTCATGATATGCATATTTCCTTCGAGAATTTGAGATCAAACTGCATCCTCTCAAGTCACTGGGAAATAAACGTTGTTATCGTCGTACCTTTCGCACTCCGAGTGGGTAACTTTGTTTTGGAACGTTTAATTAATCGTCGCCGACTTGGGAAGCGGTTGGCCACCATTCATCACTGTCAAAATCTACTAGAGTTGGTCATGTTAAAGAACAGTCTTCAAGGTTTCAATGGAAAATGGGAATTTGAAGCCAAAACCGGGGCATCTTTATCATCTACAATACTGGCTTAGAAAGGCACAAGCGTAGAATCACACAGAACTATGGGAAATCACGTCACGGCGAATCAAGTTTTCGGGACTACGAAAGCTAAACATTGAAATAGGATAAAGACGGGCAGAAGAAAATTGTCCAATGATAGTTCTACGCATGCCTTGACTTCAGAAACGCACTTATAACCATGTATAAATCTTGGGACATTTTCTACGCCGGACTGGTTAATGTCAGTGCGGGATTATTCCATTTCAAAACTGCTTTAAACTATTCGTAATTAAACTACGAACACTAGTTAAATACATATTCAAAAAACCTGGCACAAACATATCTGAATAAGAAATGGCTCAGCATTTTAGGCACTGAAAACTATTTCTAAATAACTTGATTTACTAGTGCCCATCTCTGGTAACTAAGTCATGCTCACTCATCATTTTAACGGTATTGCACCGGTAATCTTTGTTAAGTGACAGAAATAAGCCAAGCAATAACCCATAGACGTAACGTATTTATATCTATGTAATAACCACTTCGCAATAGTCATGAAATTAACGCACACGTGGAAAAGAAATGTTCAGCGTCTTGCTCATAGCAGACGCAAACGTACGCGACGCGGTGACTACATGCTTGCGTAAAACACGTTAGAGAGTATTTTATTGTTGCGCTATTAAACCCAGTATTTCAGGGGCCCTGAGTTTGTTTGCACTGTCACGTTGCTAATGTTCATGCGCTCTGATCTGATCTGAAGTAAATAAAAAACCGACTTACTTGTAGTGTTAAGAAAGACCGCAGTGATGAAACGTGTCTAGCCCACTCTATCGGCCTTCGAGAAGAAAAGGACAAGGTAACAAAATGCCTTGTAGCTTTGAAATGGGTAGTTCTAACTACATATGGGCCCATCAACAATTCTTTTCAGTTTCCAGGAGTGATGCATGCATAATGACGCTGACAGTCCTAAACAATGACAGTTTCTTCCGAGTGGTATATTTAACATCTGGCGAAGGGGACGGTCAAATAAAGTCAACGGTCCGCCCTTTCAAACATCGGGGAGCTCTCTTAAACTTCGGACCACTTTTTTAAACCTCGATACGTTCGTTTACACATCGGGCGTCCCTCTGGGCCTTACGACCTTCCCTAAAGCCCCCGAGGCAGCAGGGCCTATGTTAACATCTTAACAGTGACGCGAACATTGACACCCAGTCACAGAGGGCCTGAGAGACATGTTGAAAATGGACCACCGGTAATGACCTCCAAACATACTTTTTTAACACCCGTTTGTCAACCGGCTCATTCGCGTATGCCCCTGAAGTGATGACATTCTGCAAACCATAAACCGCTGCATAAAGATGACGATAGATAAAAGGGCATGCAGTTGCCTTTGGCATTACCTGCTGCTGTGGCTATAGTAATGACTCATACAAGACCATTTAGAGGTCTACAGTATGAGCCACCAAGTATGTTTGATTCTGATTTATACGTGAATATGCATTTACCAGTGACCAGGAGTGCGCCATTTTGCATTCTGTGCATCTGGTGCACAGTAACTATTTGTCATATTAGCAATGCATGTATTACTAGTGCTTTGCATGCCTGTGACAAAGTGCAACTGACAGAATCTTTCGTCTCCGATTATATTAGAGGAGTAATGTGGTGTTCACTTCTGTTTTGAGCGAATTTGGCCCAATTTCCTGTAATGTTTACCTCGCTCTATGGGTTCCGTCACATGCAGTGTGTCTCGTCCGAGGCTGTCGACCTCACTCCGGCCTTTTGCGTTTTTCTAAACATGCCATTTACCGAAAACTTAATGGGGTTTTACGTATTCAGAGAACAGAAAAGGATGCTCGCATCGTAAAAGGAGTCTACAGATTGACTTCGTGCTATCAGGATCCGTTTAATACCTTGGATTTCTTTGATTACATAACACAGCTACAGAGGCATAACTCTGCTATGTCAATGCAATGTTGCTACACCGGCTGAAAATCATCTTTTTAGGACGCAAACAGTTGCAGTGGCTAGATGTAACCGTCAAGCATTAGCTGTTTGTTTGCATGCTGCCATTTCGGACGTGCAGCCTATTGGGCCCCAGCGTTCGTGTTTTGAATCAGGTCTTACCTCTCGTTCCTATTTTTATCCCCACCAATGAAAAATTATACATTGCTGTCGCCTTCTGTTCGTTTCCCAGGATTTTCTATGCTGAATTGCTGCTGAAGCGCTGTGGTAAACGTCCTAGATGCAGGTTCTATGTAACCAATGTTTTGTGGTCAGTTATTAGCCGCGTCACGAACATTTCGATTAAGCAATTGAGCAATTGAGCGATTCGCATTGTCTTAAGAGTAAACTGGTCCTAGTGCCACAGTTTAATTTTGCTCCGCACCCTAGGACTCATGTTATAACATGGATCGAATCTTAGTCCACATAAATGCAGTTAAGACTGATGTCCATTCTACTGAAACATTCTTGGGCATTGTGAAGAATATTAGGCCTTTAGCTTTACACGCTTCTAAGATCACGTCCTGAGTCTATAAATCCTCCAAAACGGAGAAGGGTACGGTAGTTCCTTTAAGTAATTAATTATACTATGATTCTAGCAATGTAGCTTGCTAGTAACGTAAAATCCAGTTTTTACACAGATGATATTTGTTTTTTTTGGTCGTAGTAGTCGATGCGCTATACAACGACGAACTTTTCGCAGGTCGGTCTGCGACACTCGAGCGCTAGCAAACTGGCGGAATTTCCAAGGTGACGAAACACTTTGCATATACAACTTCCCTGTGGTTGATAACGTTTCTTCTGGCCTGGAAACAGAGCTAGTTCTATTTAAATGGCGTCATTGGGACCTGTGTGTGGGATGTTTCGTCTACATACAACATCCACATCCACATCCAAGACGTCTGCAGTGGAAAGAGTGTGTGCGGTTATCTCGCAGCGCACTTTCCTGATGCTTTCTTGGAGGATGGCTGGAGATTGCTGTAGTGGAGATTGCTCTGTCTGTGTTCATCCGATTCCCGATCCCACCCAAACCGGAGGCGGCAGCCAGCCGAGGCCAGTGCCAGGGCCAGCCGACGCACGAGCCGATACGGCGGCCTTGTATATGTCTGCGGAGTTTCAAACCGCAGCCGACAAAAAACCGTCCAGCAGACTGGCCGCTCTGCGTCAGAGGGGGAGGGGGAAGCAGCGCGTGCACCAGCTTCCCATCCCCGCAGGGCTGCGCCGACTGCTGGGCTTCCGCTGCTGCCCCCTCCCCTCGCCCCCCCCCCCCCCACTAGCGCGCGACGGCGGCTCTTATCGGCTGACCTAGTTGTCGGCTGCGTGTGTTTTTTAAAGGTCAGGAGGTCAGGGAGCGGTCTCCAGATATGGTAGTCACGACGGGAGGAAACAATAGCGCAGCACGAAAAAGTTGCGGGATTTTGTTTCCGCAAAAACGGATAAAGGGCTAATCGTGTATAACTAGATCTCACTGCGATGTATGATTATCATTCACTTGGGTATGAAGGTCAAACTATGCGTTTTTTAAACTAGTCTTCAGGCATTCTGTGTGAAGTACTGGGTGCCTAAAAACCGCAATTCGCCATTTTTATTTATACAAAAACTACTTCGGTAGCTGATGGTCCTTCTTTCATCATTAGTTCTTCACGTCAAGTCAAAGATTGTCCTAGTCAAGCCTTTTAAAAACATCGCAATTTTCGCTTCAACCTTACCGTTAATACTACTGGCACGTATGTGTGCAGTTTTGCATGCAATGTTTACACTATTACAAAACAAGTGAATTGGAGCAAAGAGAAGAAAATCATCGATTTGACATGCTTTCAAACTTAGATTTCAGTCACAGCCGATTACGGACTGATTCCATGAACATTCATGACGAGTTACGTTTTTTGTTTCATTTACACGGAGGGGGAGCAAAAGGAATAACAAGGTAAAGCCTCAGTCAAGTCAGGCTCAGTCACGTCAAGCTGATGTTTTCTTTCCATGTCTGCTGGTGACTGGTATAATACGCGTTAGCATATGGTGTGCCATCACGTGCTTTCAGACTGCACGCGGCCTACCAGATGACCCGAAAGTCCCGTCACGGACAGCAATAAATAATCGCTTCAAAAGAGGGGTACTTCGTTTTGGTTACAACGAGAGCGCTGTCGACTGTACAGTCTGAGTACAGCCGAGGAAACCAGAACGCCATGCGCCACATTCTGGTTGTCACGAAACCTCTGCTAGGCAAATCAAATCTGTCATGACGTTCGCGACATTGTGTTCCATGACGTAAAAGAACTCACATCGGAAACGGAATATTTTCTGTGATGATAAAAATCATCCCAGTCTGGTGTCGTTTACGGTTCTCGTGTCTGGTGAAGATTAGCACTTGTTTGTGTGTCCGAGCACATATGTGCTCCCTTTTTGCGTTTCACACGGCATCGAAAGCAGACATCAGACGGCAGTGCATCCATTCACTCTTCGTCCTCGAGAGTCTCACACCCTTGTTCCGGTACGCGAAATTTCACCAGTTTTCAAACAGACTACGGCTGAAATGGCGAGGCGCAGTATGTTGCTGGAGCTGACACTTGTTTACATTCCACCGCTGATACATGCTCTTCTGGTGGCAGCCAGGCGCATATGGCCTCAACTGGACATTCCAGCTTGATATTGATGTGAGCGATAATCAGCCATAATTTCTGTGCATCACCCTGATTCATTGCTTAGTTCTATGTAATATGTCCTGGAAGACAATTTTTTACATTCCCGGGAAAGGTCGTATTTCGTCTGAGCAGCATGCTGAAAAGACGCTGTTCAGCTGCCAGCTTCTGTTACAAACAGCATCGAATCATTTTTCAACGACGCCAAAACGGACCAACCTTGGTGACTGTGATGATAACGAGATTCATGATATAAATGAGTTGCTTGCTTGCAAGTCAGCCATGGATTATGACGTAAGATTTCGAGGCTGACATCGCTACAGTTTTTAAGAGATAGAAACCAGGCCTAAAGATGGCTGCCAGAGACGGATAAAACTACAGAAAAAATATAGTTCATGAATGCCCCGGGATGTACGATAGCTAGGTTCCATATGACAATCACGAGTATACATACCCATAATTTTAGTAGCATTTTGTGCGAAATGATCCTCCTAGCAGGCATACATTCGGAGGCTCTCGAAGACCTCCTGGTGTTTTTCAAAGCTAACAAAAAAAAATGACGAGAATCAGAACTGTTTTTCCGACTCTCTCCTTTCTCCCATCGCGCGACAATACAGCATTGCTTTTGGTATGGCAATCAAATGGTAACCTATCACACTACCCAAACGGATGGACAAAAAATGCGTGCAGCAGTGGTCAGCT
Source organism: Capitulum mitella (assembly GCA_030062745.1). NCBI lineage: Eukaryota > Metazoa > Arthropoda > Thecostraca > Pollicipedomorpha > Pollicipedidae > Capitulum > Capitulum mitella. The sequence goes on from CP099849.1 coordinate 26,686,234, forward strand.
CCAGTGTAGTAGCCAGAGGGTCGCCCAGGTCGCATGTTGTAAGTTTTATATTATCGCAGTTTACCCAGAAATACTCATGGATCCAACGTTGGCGTATACCTCAAAATGTCAGAATAAAAACGTACTTGTAAGTGCTTATTCTACAACAGTGGGAAGTGACAGAGTCAGCTGGGTCCCGTTTAGCGCCTCTAGCCTTTAATGGGTAAACAGGAGTACTCATGCAGGTCCGTATGGCACAATTACTTCTCATACCAGACTTGGACATTGCTTCAGAAATATAAAATCGGATCACTGCACTTGCCGTTCTGTCTGCAACAATGCGTCCCATACGCTTGTTAAAAAGGCACACAAATTGACGGCTTCGCAAATTTTCGACTGAATACAAAATTTTGTACCAAATGCAGCCATACTGGAAGCAACGAGTGCATTACTTGATCAACTGACGATAAAGATAACGATGCGTAGGTACGATAGGAAACACAGCCAACGCATTTATGTTACAACTGACACTACATTTAGCGCTGAGATAAGAACAGTCATCACTATCCTATTAACACTGTGGAAAGGAAGAAAAAATAAACTTAAAAGGTGCTTGCGATTGTGCTCAAAACACATAGGGAGACCAGCTGAAATAGTGGAATTCTGGCTAGAAATACAGAGCGCACCCTTGCCTGGCATGCTGTCGTTACCCACGGTTAGCCCACAGGAACGCGTCAAACCGCACGAAATAAACACCGACTGCACCCAATTAGCGCTGCTGTTTACACCGACGGCCGTTGCCTTCGGTACCGCGCGGCGACATTGAACTGGCAGGGGACAGCCGCCTGTTGGGGCGCCAGCATCGGCCGAGGGTGCTCGCAGCGGAAGATGCGCAGTATCACCACCCAGCCGGGGCTCCGTGTCTGCTGGGGCTGCGCGTGACTCCGGTTTGAGGGGCGCTAAACACATGACCGTCGTGCTGATGGCTGGAGGCGCAAGATAACCACTGTGCGAGGTCCAGTCAACCTGATCTGGCGAGAATTCCAGACAGTACGAAATTATTTGTTTTCGTAGATGCTTGTGTTTTACATTTGTATGTAGTTGCCCTGTCACTACAGAGCATTATTTGATAGGTTTAGGCTACGTCTTTTTCTAGCTACATCTCAGTGAATCAAATGGCTAGGAGAACCTCAATGGCAGAGATGGTTATGGTTACGAGGCGCGAATGGTTATCAGAATGGCATCCAGAAAACAACCTTCTGTGTTGCGGGAGCGGCTGCCTTTTATGCGTGAAAACATGCTTTTATGCAAGATTACGTTTTTGCTCTGGGTTATCTTGGAGGCGAAATGTCTAGTCTTGCATGAGTACCTTTTTGAGTATAAAAATCAGTTTTCCTTGAAATAAAGAAGTTTCACTGATTAGTTTTTTTCGACGTATACCTACGCGGATTCAGAGACGCAGCGAGGTTTCTCCTAAGGCAAAGTGAGGGGAGGGGGTACGGAGTCTGGTGAGAACTGAAATCACACGAAAACCACATGATGGGAAGATCATGTGCAATGGTTTTCACAAAACATTCGGGCCTAAGGGGAGCTGCCCCCCCCCCCTTAGCTGCGCTTGTGAGCAAATATGATATAAGATGGGAACCCAAATATTTCGGAACAACTTGACATGTTTCCGTCTGTGGGATCGGCAAAGGATTTAAGCGGCCACTCAATAGCAGAATGAAAATGTTGTCACGAACTGCTTTAAAAGTCTTATTCCTTTTACAGGCATGCCGAACGCGCACAGCCTGATTAGGCCCTTTTCTACTGGACTGAGAGAACATCAGATATGATATTGACTTCATGCTAATTTTATCTACCAGATGCTGCTACGTAAGCACATACCTGTATGTGTGGAATACTGTCATCGTAACTCCGCGAATGTATAATTAACACGACGTAAGATATATAACATCTAAATCAGCATCTGTCTCTTGGAGAAACACTGTCAGCCGACTATTTACGTCGCTGAGTTATGATCAACGGCCGTCAACACACAATTTGCCACCGCTGTTGATTGACATTCAGCAAACTCTGGCTGAGCTGATAGCGCAGTCTCTTTGGCGGCGACGTTGCGATCAATGAATTTATGTAACAGCTTGTTGTAGTTTATCGCTAGTTACCACTGTCCGCGCCGCAGCAGTCGGCGGTCAGGAAGGCCGGGAAACGCGTCATTAGACCCCCGGCCAAGGCCAGCTCAAGGCCCAAGAGCATGGCGTCAGGAAACGAAGCCTGATAAGATGTTCTCACGCAGGAAGCAGTGTCTGAAGCTGCTGGGATGGCGATCATGTTGCGTCAGTGACATGACTCTGTTTCCAGGGGCGGAGCTCTAGCGCAAATCGAAGGGGCAGCTGTTCCTCAATATCTGAGGCTGTTTGCAGAAGTTATGGACGTTGGCTGAACAGAACTGACCCAAAATGCGTCCTCATTTTGGAAAAGCTTCACTCCTGCTATTCGTAAGCTAATGAATTAAATAAAAATAAAGTAATTAAAAAAATAAAATAAAAAATAAGAAAGTTAATGAAGCACTCCCAGAAATATTGGCTTCGGAGCACGATCTATGATACTGATGACCAGTTACGTGACCGCGCACGACGTCGTGTGGTACTGGTTATTACACTGCATCGCTGTGAACGGATACTTGTGTTATAGGGAAGAACTGTCTTGTGCTGAAGTGCAGATGGCGTTATCAGAACCTCTTGCCATACAGATTGGACCAACCCGAAGCAGAACGATGTTTTTGTAAGAATATCAAGTAAAATATTTCTGGATAGAAGTAAATCTCTTAAGAGCGGAAAATATTTTACAAACGATTGATTGCTGGTGTGTTTCCATGCTAAAGAAAACGTCTTTGATGCAACGACGGCGTTCCTTCAGTGGTCATACTTCAATACGTTAACGTAATGCGGCGATCTTGTCGCGTGTATCCGGTAGTCTATGGGTGTATATATTTCAGCTTACATTCCTTTTCTCTGAAACGTGCTGTTTCGAAGTGAGCCGGCCACCGTGCCTCTGAGACCAGTCTGCCGCGGGATATGGCTGCGGACGCGCAGCGCGCCCTCTGGTCGGAGATCGCCCCTCACTTGTGCACGTTAACAGCGGATGGCAGCAGTCTGGAGCTGGTAACACTGAGCACGCTGCTGACCGGCTCACGGTGGTCGGCACCGGCCTCCTCAGCCACAGCGCCAGCCTCCGCAGCGCCAGCGCCGGCCTCCGCAGCTCCAGCACCGACCGCTGAGGAACGTCTCTTGTCCACGGCAGCGCCACCCTCCTCCGATTGGTCACCTTCGCCGGAACTGCTCTCTGATTGGTCTCCCCCGCCGCCGGTCTCTTCTGATTGGTATTCCCGACCGGACTCGTCGGCCGATTGGTCGGTGCGGCTGGACTCGGCGGCGAGCAGTTCCGACTTCACCCCGTGGACCGCCTTCAGGTTCAGCAGCGTCATCTTGGAGATATCCAGCTTGCGCTTCCAGATGACAACCTTGCGCTTCAGCTTGTAGACCCGGTCGTTGGTGCGGATGTAGTCCATGGTGGGCGGGACGCGGTAGTTGGCCATCTGCGTCCGGAGGCGTTCGCTGGTGACGCGCGAGGCGGCCAGCTGCTTCTCGACGACGGCTCGCTCTGTGGAAACGCGGCGTCCGATCGCCAGCTCCTTCTGCGTGGCCGCGTCCAGCTGGTGGCCCCTCTCCATCAACGCCTGCCGGGCGCCGAAACATCAGGCACTGTTATTCGGCACGGCATGAGCCACGGGGAAGGCTGCGGAAAACAAATGCTACTTTTTCCCAGCCAATGTTCACAGGCGAAACAATACATTCTGGCGAAATGAGAGAGCCGCTTGTTCCCGTCCTCCGTTCTCCTGCGGCGGCGCTGCCAGTGGAAAAACTGAATCTTTCAACGCAGCGGACACGTCCTAAACTTTATTTTTCTTCAGTGAAGCTGTATGTGAAGAAAAGACGACGTCACTGAGGTGGACCGTGAAGAGAACGCGACGTCACTAAAAGGGTCTATCAAAAGAACTCGTCAGAAAAACAGTCTGTGAAGAGGAAATCACATCGATGAAGAGGTCTTTCAAGAGAAGATGACGTCACTGAAGCGGTCTGTGAAGAGAAGACAACGTCATTAAAAGGGTCTGTGAAAAGTAGAGGACACCATTAACGTCATCTTCGGGGGCGAAGGACGGCACTGGGAAATGGTCCATGCAGTCCAACCGTGGTGTCTGATGATGTGTCTCGGTTCTGCCTGTGGTCACAAACTCTGATGTGATCGGATCGTTTCTGGTCGATTTCGCGTGGCATTTATGGTACGCCATCAGGTATCATTGCAGCCCCGGGCGTCCCAAAGAGCACTGGCCTGCATTTTACGCTTCTGTTGGTTCAGTTCGTGAAGAGAACGACCTGCCAGAAGTTTCAGTTGCACCATGTTGTTGTTCTTTTCTTCAATGCGGTCGAGGAACTGTTGGTTCTCTATCTTCAGCTGGTCAAAGTCGACTTGGCGAAGTACCTGAGACACATCCAAAAAAAGGATCGGAGGGCAATCGTGGATGCCATTGCGTACCGCAGTATGGAAGCAGACAGCTTTGCTGGCGGTCGACTTTAAAATTACGGAGGAGTCTCTGCTCTCAGCTCGTAGAACGATCAAATCTTTATCTGAGCTATCTGGGTCCGTGGCAATCAGGCAAAATGGAAATTAACTTTTAGCCACGTCTGCGTCAACAGCAAGGCCGCATTGATTCGTCCAGAAGAGTTTGAGAGGCTTACTGATACGCATGTCTTGTCACAGATCACGCGTCAAATTCCAAGTTTATTCCGTTGTTAACTGGAGGTCACGTAAAATATCTTAACCGTAAGCGAGCATTTCAAGGTAAAAGGCCAAGGTAAAAATAAACATTTAAGGGTGAGTTAGAAAACGTATAGAAATCAGAGTTTCCGTTGCCGGTATGAGTGATCGCCCGCTTGCTCCGCTGACGTGGTCTCTTCGTTTGAACCAGTAACAGTCTGTTTCGTGAGACTAACAGTTTATTTGGTATCTCAAGGGTTTCGCAGTGGGCGACCTTAATGTTGGTGACCCCAATGCGAACTGCATTTTATGTTGACATTGGCCAACGTTGCCGAGTGGAAGTGTAGACCTTACCTCGCCCATTTCTTCCTTCTGACGCATATGTGTCTCCAGTTTACGGGTCATGCTCTTCATGTTCTCATTCTTAAGTCGAAGTTTCTCCAGAAGTGCATCTCGTGACTTATTTAGTTCATCAAAATGCCGCTGCACCTGCAAAGGCCAATACATCCCACAAAAAACAAGTGAGTACAGCAGCAGGATAGCGAGTACTACTTGGAAGATTACAGACATACGTCCACAAAAGAGTGCACGTTTACATGCGTGCGTGCGTACGAAATCGCATGCATGCATGCATACGCCTAAATCCCGCTGCTAATTCGCTAATTCGCTTGGGTTCGCAGCATAACACAGCAAATCGCAGCATACGGATTGCCAGGAAGCCGCGAATGACCGAAACTGATGCTGCAAAACAGCGATGGAGAAAACCCCGATCGTTGCGCCTCCGGCCTCCGCGGAGAGATTGGGCAGTCGGCTCGAAGGACGCTTGGCGAAAGGTCACGGACGCTGTGCCGGCGGCGCGGTGGTCTGACCTTCTCCGACATGACCCGACTGGAGCGCGGGTTGACCGCGCCCTTAATCACGTCCTTCTCGAAGGCGGCGGAAACGAGCTGAATCTCCTTCAGCCGAATATCGGCGGCCTCCAGCACGGCCCTGTCCAGGGACGACCGTCAGGCGCCACCGCAACGTGCCCGCATGTAACAAAATACTACAATCTGTTAACTGGGAACGACGAACAGTTGCGACGTATGTGCTAAGCCTGTAACAGCCTTAACCTTCGCTGGGCCGGGCATGAGTATTATTCGTACATACATACATAGATGCACATAAATGGGTGAGCGTCCCTCTCAGGCCTTTTGAGATAGCTAAAAAATGAAAAGACGCAGAGATACAAAACTTGGACCACCTTTTCATACACCATTTTTACGCGTTGTGTAAATTTTCAAACTCAGGGTTTTCTCAGGTCATCGGCCTATGACAGGTCAAGTAACACCATGCTCCAAAAAAGAGATTGGAGTGCGATTTTCGCAATGCTCCGATTGACACGAAAGTTGACACATTGATACAACAAATACAAACAGAACAGTTCTGCTGTCTCGAATTTGTCGGAAATGTCCAGGTCATTGATCTGAGTTCAGCTAAACTTTCGGCTTTTTTACGTTTGCTATGGGATTGTTAGACTGGTTCGGCGGTTCCCAAGCTTGGATGTACACCCTGGTGCTTCTCGCGTCATTTGCATACGTAATTCCTTTTCTTGACCGGTGACCTAGGGTCAGGTCACGTTTCATACCGAATGTTCAGACCCACAACCGAACACTTGGTGTACGGTCAGGAAATGTTTATTGATTGTCTTATCGGCTTCGGAAGTACTAACACATGATAAAAACGTACCTGCCAAGGTCGGCCTAATTTAATTTTACCCAGGTTGGTCTGATTTGATATTTTGAACTATAATGCCTGTTTTCAATGAGAACACACATTGTATGGCCTGAAATGATAAGACTACAATCATGGCTTACTTTTACACAGCTAGTACTGCCATGACCGTGTTATTTTTGGCCGCCAAATAAAAACCCTTGCCGTCGCGAAATTAGCCTCCCACCAAATATTACGGTTCTGCGTTGCGGCCATCCCTGTCGTCCGGTATCTGAGTGATTTGCGTTAAAATGTTTTTCGGCACGGACTTCATGATGTAGAAGGGTTACGACTTGATCCGATGTTATACTCTTAGAATTTTCCGCTGAATCGTGTCTGATTGATAGTAATGTGGCGCATGATGCGACACACCAGGAACGCCTGACGCATTGGCGTCAAGACCTTGGCCTAGTTTGGCCTTGTTGACTTTAACATGGTACCTGCTGGCTTCATCTGCGTCAGTCACATTTGCGGTGTACTCTACCCATGGCACATGCTAAAACACCCGTACTTCAGATAATTTACGTGCGTTCTTCTAGTTTTGCAAAGCCTTTTTAACGGTGTTTTTTCATTCACTGTGGAACTTACAGTTCTCGAGACATGGGGAGGGGTCCTCATTCACTGACACACCCCGGCCCGACAAAGGTGGATCGGGAGTTAGGCCCAGCGAGGGTTAAGTCCCGTAAATTGCAATTTCCCGGCACTCATTCCCAAGGACGCCTTCACGGATTTCTTCAATGACACACGCAGCACAGTTCACAAGGCTGGCACCCTGACCTTACCTTTTGTTTCCTTTCACCTACCGCAAGTTTTGCAGATTGCGTTCGTGTTGGTTCTCCTGGTTCTGGAGCACCAATTTCAGCTCCTCCAGTTCGCGGCTGGCCACGTCACAGCGTTGCTCAGGCGTGAGCCGAAACATGGCGACCCCCCGGACACCGCCACTGTAACCAGAGCGACCCTGCAGGGGTACGGAACACACCGCCAATGTAACCAGAGCGACCCTGCAGGGGTACGGAACACACCGCCACTGTAACCAGACCGACCCTGCAGGGGTACGGAACACACCGCCACTGTAACCACACCGACCCTGCAGGGGTACGGAACACACTGAGACTGCAACCAAACCGACCCTGCAGGGGTACGGAACACACTGAGACTGCAACCAAACCGACCATACAGGGGCACGGATCACACCGAGACTGTAACCAAACCGACCATGCAGGGACACGGATCACACCGAGACTGTAACCAGACCGACCCTACTGACGGAAGTTCCCGGCCATATCAATTTGGCTCGAAGAATCTTATGCCGACCTGAGACGTTTAAAAAAGGACATCCTTATCAGTTTTCTTGATGTGTTCTCAGAAATGCTCCACAAAATCGTAATATAGTAATTAACAAATATAGATTACCGTGGCTATTTGAACCAGATAAAGATGTGGTATCTCCTGGCGAAAAAATTGAATTAGCGTGAAAATATTTTCGGGTCATATTTGGCTGTCGTCATCTTCTCAATGGTCGGAACGGCATGCGATATGCTCTTCCAGTTTAGTTACCCTCGTAAACCCATGCTCGCAGACCTAGTTATATATGCTCACTCATTTTGAAAAGGAGAAGAAAACTGAGGTGAAATAATGTGAAATGGCTCTACTGGATAAATTGAAGTACACTATGTGCTGCAAAAAATAATTACACAAGTGCAGGAATGCTTTTCAGAACGGTAAAACTCAAACCATTTTGGTGCATACTCTATTGGTGCAACGCCATATGTCTTGCTACTGAAATTACTACGAGCCATATTAGGGCCACTGCTGCACCTGTCGTTGTGTCGATATACTCATTGTCACAATAACACTCGTTAAGAGAAACACGAAAATGATGTTAAGTGAACTGTGTTTTTCGAAACCTGCGAAAAAATTCCGAGAATATTTCGGGTTTTCTCCTGTCGAAAATCTCCTCCAAATTAGGGCGAATTTTTTCCGAAACGGTGGACTTGCAAACTCCAGTCAAACCATGCTCTTTCCAAGCAGCACCTTGGACGTGGCTTAACTGCCCGGCGAATCGTGAAATGCGTACGCAGAGTGCATGTAAAGTTCCGTCCGTGTCCCGGAGCGGCGGGTTTGCCCGGGAATCATCGGGCCCCTGCTGACCTTGCCGCTCTGTTTCCCTCCACGGCGCCCGCGGAGAGTGCTGCGAGTCGATTGGTCGCTGGTGCTGACGTCAGACGCCGACTGGGCGGGGCTGAGTGAGGGCGTGGCCGACTGGATTGAGCTGCTCTGCTGTCCGCTGCCGGTGGCGGCCACGTGTTCCCACGGGTCGACCCGCTGCAGGAACTTTTCGAACACCTCCGTCTCCAGCTGCAGCATGTTGACTGCCGTCTGCAGTTGCTCCGTCGCCTTGGCCAGCTGCTCGTCCGTGAGCTGGTCAATCTGAGAACGAATAGACCGTCGGCATAACAAGCGGAGATGACGCAGGTGGCGGCTCGCCAGGAGACCACGCTCTGGCGTTCATTGCCGTAACATGACGACTATTTAACTTAACTGCGGTGATCGGTAAGCTAGCAGTGACAAGTATACTAACAGTGACAAAATAACGAAACTAACACCGACAGAAACAAACTATAATAACCATGAAACGAGAAAGAACTGGAAATGAGAAAGCTTATATAACATATTGATATGAACAGGAACGTATAGAACTTGGTAATATTCTTTGTCCTATAATAATTTATATATATAATATATATTATAATATATTATATAATATATAATATATTATATAATATATAATATATATCATTTATATATATTATATATAATATATATAATATATATTAATTATATATATAATATATAATATATAAATAATAATTAATAATAAGGCCCGCCAAAATTATTTTGATCTTTTTTTACTTACACTATCCCAACGGATAAAACAAACCAAATCTCATCCAATGGAGCAGACAACGCTCAATTTCTGAAAGACAGGTTGACTATCAGACAGATAACTGTTTAATTACTGAATTTGTTCCATTTTATTCCTGCCAATTTCAGTCTCACTGTGGTTTTCCACTACGGTACTGCTGTTTGGGGCTTTTTCTCCAAATCATGAAAAGAAGGTTATGACCTGAATACAAATAATCCGGCCTTCTCATCAGACTCATATTATAAATGTAGGTTGGGCCAGTTTGTGTCAGTTTCTGGGAACTCCTCATGCATTAGGTTTGTCAGATTCGCTGCGTTCTATGATACCGAATGGCATAGGCGTAGAACGTCTCCGAAATGGGATGCCAAAGCTAATTTTGAAGTCGCTTCTTTCCACGCACCGCCCTAGAGTTGACGTTCAGCATTCACAGAGAGTGAGGGTGCCATGGCATCCACGGACCCTCCCCTCCAACGTTCCCACGCTTATGCCGAATGACATCATGCGTCTTGCTCAGGGATAAATCTTGGCTAAGGTTCAGGCAGTCTGAATGTCAGTAGCTAACCATACCTGGGCTCTATCAAATGAATTACTCTCGAACTAACCTTCTGGTCATTGACGGTCCTGTACGTATCGATCTGGCTCGTTATGGAACGGCCGTCGACGCTGGCGAGCGTGGAGGTCGACATGACCCCCGGTCGGTGATCAACGGCTCACAGATGTATGCCTGCTCGGGAAGCTGGAGTAGTTCTAGTGTGAAAGTGCCACACTGCGAAGACGTATTTCTATTTTCTTGGCTTCCACCTAACTTTGCACTGAATGGAGTATATGTTCAGTTACGTATGCAGTCGCTTGCAGGTCGAAGGGATGAAGTTAGAAAATCCTGGCAAGTCGGATTAAACTCGTGCCCTTTTTCTCGGGTACCCATCAGAGAAAATTTCACATAACAGTTTGCGATCCCTGAAGCAGCCCTGCTGCTTCCTGCTGAACCTTCGACAAATAGTTTTTTCAAGAATTTGTTACCAGAGCTTCTTGAAGATAACATTCCGTCATTGGTTCCATTCGGCGTTTTGACTCGACTTTCCTTACTTTTAGTAATTCCGAAGTTCAATGTTCTTCATTGTCTTTTAATCGATGACCAGTATCTTCCTGTTTTGTCCATTTCTGATCACACATATTTCTTGTCACAGGTCGCAACGCTCAGCACGGAATCTTTCAGTCATTGCCTGACCAACTGCATTGCTACTCAGTCAAACCAACGATCAAATTCTCCGTCTTGTTGGGTTCTTCTGTCTGTTACCTAAAATTATCCGCAAAGAAGTAGTTGTAAATCAACAACAAAGTAGACAATTACTACTGAAACCAATCCAGAGCCATGCCTGTTTAAACGTGTATTCATTTTCACCCATTCATCTGCTTAATTCGAAATAAGACGACGTGCATTTGCTCCTTTTTGTAAAGCACAATGACTTAAGTGAATAAAATCTCACTGCGTTTCGGCACACGCGCGCGGTCGCAAATCGTCTAATGCCGTGACGGTCATTGTGCCCTTTTGTGCCATTTCGCGTCTAATTACGGCAAAAACCACCTGGACAAACAGATTTCATTTCAGAACGTGCCAAACTGTTTGAGTGACAGGTATCTACTGAAAGTCTGACGATCTCAAGTAAGGTTCGGACGCAATAGACAAAAAAGTGTGAAGAGGGCACAAACATTCTTAATATTTCCCGATCAGGTACCAGATAAATCTCGTATGCAGGCTGCGTAGACGGCACAAGGAGACGGAAAAATATGCAAAACTTATGAAAAGGAAGTGGCAACTGCATGAAGCCTTTGAAAACATCTCATATGCATCAGGGGTGCAGCCAGAGGGAGCTAAGGGGGCTGAAGACCACCCCCCGTCGAGATTCAGGGACCCATCTCAGGCCTAGAAAGGGCCCATCTCAGGTCTGCAAAGGACCCATCGTAGACTCCGAAAGGCCCGTCATAGACATGGAAAGGGCCCGTTTGGGCTCAGAAAGTAAATATCTCGGATCCGGAAAAATCCATCTCATCTATAAAGCCCGGGAACGGCACATCTCAGGTCAGGAAAGGTCCCATCTTAGGCTCAGAAAGGGTGTGATATTAGGCTCATAAAGGATCAGATATGGAAAGGGCCCGTTTTGGGCTCAGAAAGTAAATATCTCGGGTCTCAAAAAACCCCATCTCATCTATTAGGCCCAGGAAGGGCCCATCTCATGTCCGGAAAGGGCCCATCTTTGGGCCAGAAAGAGCCCATTTTAGGATCAGAAAGGCGCTATCTCAGTACTGGGAAAGGCTCATCTTAGACTTTAACTCCAAAATGGCCTATCCCAGGTCTGGAAAGGGCCCAGTTAGCTCAAAAAAGTCGCAGTTCAGGTCCGTACAAGACCCATCTCAGCTCTTAGACCTGGGAAGGACCCAGAGGCGCACCCAAGGAAGGGAGCTTGTGTGCTGGAGCCCCCTTTAGCTCTGAGGAGTCCCCATCGGCCCGAATCCGGGACCCTCCGCGCGCAACGGGTTGGGGCCCCGGGTCGAAGGGCTACTCATTCGTAGAGCGAACCTTGGCTACGTCGCTAAGGAGTCCCTTGGGCTCAAGGGCCCAGGAGGCTTCAAGCCTATCACGGGACTCACCCTACCTGTAGTAAAGGGGCTTCTGCTGGCCGTAAAGGGGCCCCTGCCGACATGTCCACGGCTGTAAAGGGTCCCTCCTAATCTGTGAAGGGGTCTTACTGTCTTGTAAAAGGAACCTTTCTGGCTCGCACAAAGCGACTGCTGGTCTGTAAATGGGTCCCTTGCTAGCCTGCAGGGTGACCCATTTCTTTACTGGCAAAGGGGGCTATACTGACATTAAAGAGGCACCCGGCTGGCCTGCAAGCGGGGCCCTAGCTGGGCTGTTAGCAATGACGTAGCCAAAGGGGGCCAAAGAGGCCAAAGGGGCCGTGCCCCCTCCCCGAGGCCAAGCGGGCCCCCTGGCGGCCGAGCAGACCTCCCTGAGACCGAGGGCCCCAGTTCTTTGGATAATGTGAGGCGCTCGCATGGCGCTTCACACTGTCCGAAACAGATAATTTAAGCAAAATAAGAACATTTTAAGATTAAGGAAGGTTTACGACCCTAAAAAAACGTACTCCGAATATACAAGAAGGCTTTGTGTGGTGTGAATGAGCGTTTGGAGCCCCTTCTAGCCTGTAGGGGAGTTCACTGCTAGCCTGCGAAGGGCCCCTGTCGGCCCATAAAGGGCTCCTGAACGGAGATTCAAAAGAACGGAGAAGATCTTCTCAGATCTTCTCGAGAGGGGCGCCAAATGGGTTACACTGGTCTTTTTGAAAATCTGAAGGGTGCAGTCAAAGGGCATGGAGATTAGTTGGGTCCTGAGACGGCAAAATGGGCCCCTACACGGCATATGATCCCTGAAACCTCCAGAAAGATTGGAGGGCCCCTGCAACGCAAAGACGATGAGAGGGCCTCTAAGACGGTATGGAGATTACCGAAGCCTGGACGGCCAGAGGGCCCCCAAGTATGTTAGGCGGGCTCCTGGCACGGGAAAGGTCCTCCTGAGGCTGTCAATGAGGCCCATGAAGCGCTAACAAAGGCCCCTGTTACGACTGGAAAGGCCCTAAGACTGCCATATTCACCCCCATGTAACAGAGGAAGACCCCTGATATAGCCATGGAGACCACCGGAGACGTTCAGAGGGCCTATGACACTACACAGGAGACCAGAAACTGCCAAAAGTTTTCTAAAGTCTCATATGGCCACTGAGACTGCAAAAATGTTCCCTTGACACGACAAGAGGGACAGCTAGGACAACAGGGGTCCACTGAAACTGCTGGAAAGGGACCTCTGAGACTGCATACTAGTAATCTCTAGTAACAGGGGCCTTGAAATGACCAGAGGGGCCCCTGAAACTACTAAACCTTGCGACGTCCAGAAGCTCCTGGAACAGCCAAAGGACCTAGCGGATTGCCAGATGCGCCTTTGTCACAGGAGAGAGGCTTAAAGAGGGCCTTTGTTATTGTCTGAGGGACTCCTTGAACGGTGAAAATGTCCCAGGGACGACAGGACGGAACCCGAGATGGCTTAAGCGTCCCTGAAGCAGTCAGGTGGGCCCCTGAAACTGTCCGAGGTGTCCCTGAAACTGCCAAAGGAGCGCCTGAGACGTCCCGAGGGGCACGTGAAACTGTAAAAGGAGCCTGAGAGCATTAGAGGACTCTGACAAACCACACGGCCCGAGACCACCAAAAGCGCCCCTGTAGCTGCAAGAAGGAACCTAACCTAAGCTGACAAAAAAGTTTCCAGAAACTACAGAGGAAGGAGGCAGGCGGGTCCCTGGGCCAGATACAGACACGACACTTCCAATCCAACGACCCTCCAATGGAGGGAGGGACGGAGCCGCCGAAAATCTCGCCGTGTTTTTGTCGTGTTTCGGCCACTTTGTGCGGGAACAAAACGCAAAATTGTCTCAAATCAGATGATGCGTTTCAGTTCTTTGGTTACTGCATCTAGTAAAAACGCAAAATTACATAAAATATTTCCCCCTGGACTCGGGCGGATCAATGTTTTTTAATCTGAAGAAAAAAATGAGGGATGGCGAGGAGGGGGCACCGCGCTTACCGTTCCCCCTCCCGCCTTGGCAAAATCCTGGATCCACCCCTGACGAGGGCGCCCATTTGATACGAGGTCCCCTCGATCCAATTTGCCCCCCCCCCGGCAAAATCCTGGCTACGCCCCTGGCTGTAAATGAGTTCTCCCGTTGGTCTGTAAGGAAGTGCCCCACTGGCCCATAAAGGGGATCCCTACTGGCCTGTAAGGCCCTCTATTAGGCCGTGAAGGGGGCATTACTGACATGCAACAGGCATCCGGCTGCCCTGTAAGTGAGACCCTTGCTGGGTTGCAAATGGGGCTCCCTGCTGGTCTGTAAGGAAACCTTCTGCCGGCCTGTAAAGAGGGAGCCGCACTAGCATGTAAGAGGCACTTCGCTGGCCTGTGAATGGGGGCACTGCAGCCTGCTGGGCTGTAATCGGGTTCCCTGCTAATCTGTAAGGAGGCCTCTGTTGTCCCGTAAAAAGATCTCTTGCTGGCCCGTAAAAGAAAGGAAAGCTAGAAAAGCAGACATTAACGCAAGTGAAATATTGAACGTAACTTGTAGTTACACTTGGGGTACGGTCAATTATAGTTATGGTTATGTGTATTCAAGCTCATGGGTGATGAAAGTGATCTTTTGAGATAAAGTTTCGGCGCGCCAAAACATATTTTTCCCCATTCACCGAAATGATGTGCCGACTGGAACTGGAACGCTGGGCAGTTGCAAAGAGAAGACATTCTTCCTAAAAGCTCCAAGGGCCCTACAACAATGCCATGGGATAATGTAAGATGGCAATCAAAAGTTTGGTTATGTTACGTTTGTTGCAATTTGAGAACACTATGAGAGCTAACGTTCGAGAAGGAAAAATTTCAACGAGCCTTCAGCGCGGGAAAATTCATCAGTTTTGTCGCTGACTAAATGTCAGCGCAGCATTTTCTGACCAGAGAACACTGTAATTTATGCTTACCTGCTCTTTTCGAGCCACACGAAGGACCCACGTGAAGTCTCATATAAGGGGCCCCATCGATGCTGCACCCCCGTGATAGGCTTGCGGCTATTACGGTCTCACGTCAAAAAATAAAACAAGAGGTCAGTAGTCGTCAGTACACGCTTTCACTGTCAAGCACACAATGCATGCAATCAGTTATTTGAACAATTGCAGCTTGTGTGCTCACACACAAGACGCGACAGAACAACATATTGATGGACGGCGTA